>CM055123.1:358122466-358722466 GCA_029206835.1 Rana muscosa
GGGCGGTACGTAAGCTCTGTGATGCCGTGGAGACCTTAGCTTACATTTTTCGCGCACCTGCGCTTTGTCAAAGCCAAGGGCTCCACCGGCAACAGACGGCTTTTAAGAGCATGGGAACAGGAAGGGGAGTAAACAAACAGCTCTTGTGAATTTAACCCCTTGTGCACATATAACGCTATACATGTAAAAAACTCTTGTCATAATTGCATAGAAACAAATGAATATCAGTGAGATGGAGTCTGCAATGTTAAAATTAAATAAAAAATGTATATGTGGGTATATTCAAACGTCAAGAACCAGGTATAGGGAAAGAGAATAATATTAGAATAATTCAATACTAATTGGATAAATGGGATGAAGGGGTGGACGAAAATAAAAATAAAAATAATAATATAATATAATGATAAAATGACATGATGATAAGAATTATTAAATTATATATATGTATATATGAAAAATACACACATATATTGAAATTATGAAAACATATATATTTATATAAATGAAAAATGTATATATGAGAGAAAAAATAAAAAATTGAAATTGAAAAGAATAAACTTGGAATCACTTATTGTATATATAATAAATGGACATATGTACCCTGTTTTGTAACAAGGAGAAAGAAAGGCTCGTCTGGGAGGCCTATATATAAATGTCACTGCATATATAATCGTGTGTAACACCACATTGGTGGTGTGCTACATACCATATGAATGATCAGAATGCTAATAATGATCTAAAAGGGAATAACACAAGAACCAACCAGATGAATAAATGGATGGGTCCTCATTCTCATCTATGTATAAAATCATATTATGGAAATAAATTAAGACGAGAATAATGAACACGTAATATATGGGTAGTGCGCATAGAATTTCCACATGTGCGAATGTGCACATCAATGTATGAAAACGCTCGTACCCATGTAAAAAGACCTCAAAAGGGTATCGAATCACACTGAGGACATCAATTTCCTCATTTAGGCCCTCAGGCGTAAGGGAACCTAACAGATATATCCAAAATGTCTCCCTTCGGCAAAGGAGGGAGAATCTTTCATTATCCGTCAGGGTACCCTTTGAAATGGCCTCAATAGCAAAAACCTGCATCTGTCCAAAGTCCTTGTTGTACGTATGGCGGAAATGACATGGGACACTATGTTTAATGCAACCCTTCTTGGTCAATCTGCAATGCTCACCTACTCTAACACGTAGGGCACGTATTGTCTGGCCCATGTAGAGAAGGCCGCAAGAGCAACGCAGGACATAAACCACAAATTCCGTAGAACAAGTGATGAATTGTTTGATTTTAAAGATCTTCCCTTTGTTATTAACTATCTCTGAACAGCCGTTGGGAATAGAATGGCAAGTAAGGCAACCTCTTTTCCGGCATTGAAATATTCCGGTCCTATTATCAAAATAGGTTCTAATGTCAATTAGAGGTCTACTGTTTGGTTTAGTGAGTTTGCTGGGGGCAATGATATTCTTCACCGTGCGTGAACGTCTAAACGTAACCTGTGGTTTAGGAGGAAGGGTAGGCAGTGCCGGGACAAGGTCATCAAGCGCCCAGGGCAAAGATGCCAAACTGCGCCCCCCTTTCCTTTAGGGTTAGGGTCTGGATGCTCCCCCATCCCTGCAATAAACCATTGCGCCAGGGGCAGCCGCCCCTCCTGCCCACCCCTTGTCCCGGCCCTGAGGGTAGGAGCTAAAATATGATCCAGTTTCAAAATATTGGAATGTTTATATATTATTTTAGAGATGGCTTTGTGTTTTGTGTTAAATGTTGATACGAATCTGGCCGTATTCACCATATCTACAGTTTTTTCGTTTTTATTGTTATTTTTATTTTTAGTTGAGTATGTTTGATTGGACAAAAAGGCATGTGCCACCAAATCTTTCGGATATCCCTTTTCTTCAAATTTATTTTGCATATTTTTGCCCTGTGCCACATAATCCTCTGTTTTTGTACAGTTCCTACGTAATCTGTGGAATTGACCATTCGGGATATTATTCTTCCATGTTGGATGGTGGCAACTATTGTAATGAAGATACGAGTTCCCTGATGTGGGCTTGATGTGATTATTAGTAATGATAGTATGTTCGTCATGGGACAGAACCATATCAAGAAAAACAAATTGAGTCTCGTGTGTAAAGAGGACAATCCCAACTGATTTTTGTTACAATAGGCAACAAATGTAGCAAAGAGGTCAGGACCACCACTCCAAACCAACAACACATTGTCAATGTAACGACCATAAAAGACAATATGTTGGATAAAGGGATTATCCATCCATATTTTGAGTTCTTCCCAATACCCCATGGTCAAGTTGGCGTATCCCGGAGCAAAATTTGCTCCCATTGCCTGTACCCTTGCACTGTTAATAGAATTGGTCTAAAAATGTAAAATAATTGTGGCGTAAACAAAAATCGATACTGGCAGGCAAAAATCTTGATTCTTTTGAGTTCATGTCACAGTTTTTTGTCAAAAAGTGTTGTACTGCGGTAATCCCGACCTCATGTGGTATTGACGTGTACAATGAAGCCACGTCTAGTGACGCCCACATATATTCATCATGCCAAGTATATTCCTTAAGGGTATCAATAACATAGCTAGAATCTTTAATGTAAGAAGCTAATTGACACACCATGGGCTGTAATAGGTGGTCTATGTAAACAGACAGACCACTAGTAAAGCTATTTGTGCTGGCCACGATGGGTCTCCCTGGAGGATCGACCAGGGACTTGTGCACCTTCGGGAGATGGTAAAAATAGGGAGTGCTACATACTTTGGGAAGCAAAAAGCATTTTTCTTTGATGTTTAATATACCATCTCTATGGGCTGCCTCTACCAAACTAACCAGTTCCTGTTGGTACTGTGGAAGGGGATCGGAGGGGAGTCTTAGATAGGTATGTCTATCGGATAGTAGACGATGTGCCTCACGGAGGTAATCCGATCCATCTTGTACCACCAGACTTCCACCTTTATCGGCCTGTTTCACTATGATATCTTTATTGGTGGTTAGATCTTTGAGGGCTTGCCGTTCAGCTACGCTCAGATTACGAGATTTGCTACTTAGTGGGGTGTCACATAATTCTATAAAGTCCTTATAGACCGCTTGATGAAATATCTCAATATGCGGACCCTTGGAAATTGTTGGAATAAAGATAGATGGGGGTTGGAAGCTGGTATGTATGATTTCTGGGTCCTGAAAAGGTCCCTGTGTCTGGCTTTCTGTATTTCCCTCTGCCCACAGTTCTTCTAGAACCTGAAAAATGTCGTTTTGAGAATTAGAAATTATATCACTATCTGTAGCTTCTGGTAGTGGGTTTTTGGACTTATTGTTGAGAGTGCCAAGCTTGGCATAATGTCGTTTTAAGGTGAGAGACCGAATAAATTTGTTTAAATCTTTGAATAAGCCAAACTTATTGGGTCCTGTAGATGGGGAAAAACTCAAACCCTTTTTAAGTGTGATAGTTTCTACTGTTGTTAGTTCATAAGTGGATAGGTTGAATATCTTTATAATACTATCCCCTATAGAAGATCTATCCTCTCCTTTTTGTTCGACTTTGGATTTTCTTTCTCCTCTTCTACCTCGTCTAGTTTTCGTTTTGGCTGCGACACTCCCTTTGGAGATTTGTCTAAAAAAGATTCATCCACTAGTGATGTATGTGTATTGCCAGCTGACGGAATGATTGATGTCACTGGTGTATCATTCATCTTAGGCCGAGCACCCTCTTTAATATAATTATCCAGGTCTACAGATAAAGGACTATATCTATTTGATAATGGTATCATAGGATCAACAAGTAGAAGATCCATCTCAATAGTCCTGGTGTCTAAACTGACAGACGATACAATGGTACTTGGCACTGGCTGCGATGAACCATCATAGATAGAGCAGACGGGACCAGATGTTGGCCCCTCTCTATAAACTGTAGATTGGGCCATGTCACCACTGTTGTTTCTGTTTGTGTTCCTACCTCCTCCTTTTTTATTATTATAATTGTTATTTCCTTGTCCTCTATTGTTGGGTACAGAATGGTCAGGATGGGTTCCAATATTTTGTTCCAATGGGTTGTCAGTGGCCACAACATCTGGCCTTGACCGTTTCCACTCAAACGTGACCAGATTTGTAATCCATAACATCCCTTTCCAATTTTTTTGTTTTTTTAGAAATCATAAAGTCCTCGTCCTTTTTGACATTACTATCTTGTACCTCCAGCCACTTAGAAAATAAACAAGATGAGCTAAATTCTTCAATGGCTTGTTGTTTGTCAACTACTTGTTGTACTGCCATTTTGAGTTTTCTTTCTCTTTGCTAGACTAATATCTTAATCCACTTGGTGGTGCAGAATTCCGCTATCATCTGCCATTCTTTGGAAAGGTCCTCGTCCAGAAAACTGCAACGTTTCCTGATACGAAGGCCCCTAGGTGTGATCCCTAATTCTAAATATGTTTGCAGGAAGGCCAAATCCCACCATTGGGCATTTTCGTATTGTTTGGCGTCCTGTAATTTGAGAAATGCCTTTCTCATATGTATTTCAAAAGCCTCCGTGTGAGGGAGGCCGTTGGAATCTGGATTGGGCGCATTGGGAATAATGGTGTTAGGATTGGGAATACTAAACAAATCAATATTATTAAAAATGGTTTGCAATCGATTGGACCTATCCATGATGATAAAAATGTGAACAAAAAATTATATATAAATATGATGTATGATAGTGAATAACAAAAATGAAAATAAAAAGTATGAATTGTGTATATTGGAAAAATGGAATGGAATAAGTGTATTCTTTTCAATTTAAAATTTTTATTTTTTCTCTCATATATACATTTTTCATTTGTATAAATATATATTTTTTCATAATTTCAATATATATATGTGTATTTTTCATATATACATTGTGACAGCAGGAAGGTAAAGTCACCTGGTTGCATCCAGGGGGGTAGATATATTTCGCCCAGATTCAGGCTTTACGCCGATTTATACAGCTAGGTGGAGAGTTGTATAAGCCCAGCTGAGACTAGTGGGCTCATTGATGACTCATACCTCTAGGGAGAGGGCTGGGCGTCGTGCAGGCAGGGAGTTGATGAGGCCAGCTGAAGCCTGTCAGTTCGTTTAAGGCCTCTATAAAAACTCCCAGATTCATTAGGTGTTAGCTCATGCCTGGAAGCAGACCTGTGTGGACTGTCTAGGGAGAGTGAACCCCTGTGCGGTGAGAGAAAGCCTGTGTGGCTATATTTTGCTTGGACATTTAAAACCAGGGACTAGGACAGCACTAGGCTGATCCCAGTTGTTAGTTAGGAAACCTGTATGTTTAGTCAGAGGTCAAGTTGACCAGGATTTATTTTGTTTGTTTCTTTTGCTTTGCTGTGTTTTTGTCACTGTAAATAGAAAATAAACGGCACCTTTTTGATTTTGAAAACCACAACCTCCGTCTGCTGGGCCTGTTTTTGTGTGGGGAGCCCATCCCGGGGGTCACACACACCCGCTGCCGAGCTAACCCCCTCACAGTTGGTGGAGAATGCGGGCAGTTTTTTTTTAAGCCAGCATGGAGGAGATACTGAAACAGCTGGCTCTAGCAAATGCCAATCAACAGCAGACAAATGCAGGTTTGCAAAAGAGCCTTGCAGCTCAACAACAGAACTTCGCAGCCCAGCAGCAAGCTCATCAACAGAGCCTTGCAGCCCAGCAGCAAGCTCACCAACAGAGTCTGGAAGCTCAGCAACAAGCCCAGCAACGATCTGAGGCCCGCTTCATAGACCTATTACAGAAGCAAGAGCAGAGACTACAACAAATGGAAGCAGTAATGCAGCAACGTCCGCAGACCAGTGAGGAAAGCCGTCCCACTAATACCGCGTCCTTTGGGGTGAGTCGTTTATTGACAAAAATGACTGGAGAGGATGATCCAGAGGTATTTTTGACCACGTTTGAAAGGACTGCTGAAAGAGAAAAGTGGCCTGAGGAGCAGTGGGCTGGACTGGTGGCTCCTCTGTTAACGGGTGAATCGCAGAAAGCTTACTATGACCTAGAGCCTGACCAAGCAAAAGACTATGTGATGCTAAAAGCTGAAATATTGGCAAGGCTGGGTGTCACCCTGGCTGTCCGGGCTCAGCGTGTGCATAACTGGACTTTCCAGCTTGGAAAACCCCCCAGGTCTCAAATGTATGATCTCATTCACCTGAGCAGAAAGTGGCTACAGCCAGAGACTTTGTCCGCACCAAAGATTGTGGAACGTGTTGTAATGGATCGGTTTTTGAGAGCTCTTCCTACTGCCATCCAAAAGTGGGTAAGCCATGGAGACCCAGAGACGGCCGATGGTCTTGTGGATCGTGTGGAGAAATACTTGGCTACAGAGAACCTGACGGCCTCTTCCAGAGACACTCGGACTTTCCACCCTAAGACCAGACCATCCCCAGGGGCGGATAAGAGGATTCCAAGGGGTGAGGGTGGAGAGAGTGAGAGGGTGGGAGCTCTACCCCAAGTTTGGCGAGAACAGCCTGGGAAATCAGCGGCTCAAGAGGCGGCAAGAAGGATCATTTGCTACCGCTGCCGGCAAGCGGGACATATTGCAGCAAATTGCCCGGTTTTGGAGGAACCCATGCAGTGTGACTTTCTGACGGGCAGACGTCAGTCGCTGTGTGCGACAGTCGCATGCACTGCCATTCGGGGAACTGAGAAACATTTATGCAAAATGTGTATTAATGGTAGAAATGTTGTGGTATTGCTGGATTCAGGTAGCCTTGTGACCCTGATAAAGGCTGAATTAGTTAAAACAGAGGTCTCTGGGAATAGCAAGGTAGCTGTTATTTGTGTGCATGGGGACACCCGAGAGTATCCAGTGACTACAGTGTGTTTCGAGACCCCCAAAGGTACCCTTTCTCATCCAGTGGGCTTAGTGTCTCAGTTACCGCATGACGCCATTGTGGGAAGGGATTTTCCGAAGTTCTGGGAACTGTGGGATGATCCTGAGCCCCCCACTGGTGCCCCTATGTACCAGGAATATGATAGCCAGAACTCCTCTGAGAGTGGTGAGGACTCTCCCGAATTTCCCTTGTCAGTATTGGCAGGGGAGACTCAAGAAACTGGAGAGGAGCCCACCTCCTCAGACGAAAACCTACCGTCTGTGGAGTTTTCTGATCTTGAGGTTCACAGGGAAAACTTTGCCACAGAACAGTTGAAAGACCCCGCCCTAATAAAGGCACGGGAAAACGTAGTGAAAATAGATGGCGAGTTAGTGAACCCAGATAATACCTGCACTTACCCATACTTCAGCGTAGAGAAGGACCTACTGTATCGGGTGGCAAAAAGGGCAGAAGAAACCGTTGAGCAGCTTGTGGTGCCCAAACCTTACAGGAAGTTGGTGTTGGAGTTGGCCCATGGGCACATTCTTGGAGGTCATCTGGGGACAGAGAAAACCCGAGAGAGGGTATTACAGAGATTCTATTGGCCTGGGGTGATGAAGGACATAGAAAATTATTGTTCCTCCTGCCCTGTGTGTCAGAGGTCGGCCCCGATGCCACACTTCCGTAGCCCGCTGGTCCCTCTACCCATCATTGAGGTCCCGTTTGAGAGAATCGCAATGGATTTGGTAGGTCCTATAATCAAGTCCGCTAGGGGGCACCAGTACATATTGGTTATAATGGACTATGCCACCCGTTATCCAGAAGCGATCCCTCTCAGAAATACCTCGGCCAAAACCATAGCCAAAGAGCTATCTCTTGTTTTTAGCCGGGTGGGTATTTGTAAAGAACTGCTTACGGACCAAGGTACACCCTTTATGTCCCGGGTTATGAAGGAGCTGTGTAAATTGTTCAAAGTGACGCAATTACGTACATCTGTGTATCACCCCCAAACCGATGGGCTGGTTGAAAGATTCAACAAAACCCTAAAACAAATGTTGAAGAAAGTGGTGGATAGGGATGGAAAGGATTGGGACTGTCTACTTCCTTATTTGATGTTTGCTATTAGGGAGGTGCCCCAATCCTCTACGGGATTCTCCCCCTTTGAGTTACTGTATGGGAGACACCCAAGAGGGCTGTTGGATATTGCCAAGGAAACTTGGGAAAGTGAGAGTTCTCCCCACAGGAGTGTGATTGAGCATGTCGCCCTGATGCAAGATCGAATTGCACAGGTAATGCCCATCGTGAAGGAACATTTGGCCCAAGCGCAGTTGGCACAGCAGAGAGTGTACAACCGTGGAGCCAAGACCCGTACCTTTTCCCCGGGGGATAGGATATTGGTACTTGTCCCTACGGTTGAAAGTAAATTCCTTGCCAAATGGCAAGGCCCCTACGAGATAATGGAAAAAGTGAGCGAAGTGAATTACAAGGTCAGACAACCAGGAAGGCGAAAGCCCGAACAGATCTATCACGTTAATCTGTTGAAAGCCTGGAGGGATAGAGAGTCCCTAGTCGCAGACACTTGGTCACCAGCTCAAACTGGTTGCGTGATTCCTGAGGTTGGAATCGCAGCCACCTTGTCACAACCCCAACAACAGGAGGTTAAGGAGTTTGTGCTTCGCAACAAGGAGGTATTCTCTGAGCTGCCGGGACAAACATCTGGGGTAGAGCATGACATTATTACCCCGCCCGGTGAAAGGGTGAAGTTAAAACCCTATCGGATCCCAGAGGCCCGACGGGAGGCAATACGGGAGGAAGTACAGAAAATGCTGAACTTAGGGGTGATAGAGGAGTCCCAAAGTGATTGGTCTAGTCCCATTGTGTTGGTGCCTAAACCGGATGGGAGCTGGCGATTTTGTAACGATTTTCGTCAGTTGAACAAAGTTACAAAATTTGACACCTACCCCATGCCACGTATAGATGAGTTGATCGACCGGCTGGGAACAGCCCGATACATGACGACTCTTGACCTCACAAAAGGGTATTGGCAAATCCCCCTGGCCAAGTCAGCCAAAGAGAAAACCGCATTTGTAACCCCAGACGGGGCGTTCCAATATAAAAGAATGCCGTTCGGGTTACAGAATGCGCCGGCCACATTCCAGCGGAAAATGGACCAGATGCTGAGGCCCCATCGGAAGTATGCTGCGGCTTACCTGGATGACGTAATTGTCCATAGCACAGATTGGGCCTCACATCTGCCAAAAGTGCAAGCAGTCCTGGACTCTGTTCGGGAAGCAGGGTTTACGGCTAACCCCAAGAAGTGTACCATTGGGCAGGAGGAGGCCAAATATCTTGGGTACACCATTGGGAGGGGAGTAATAAAACCCCAACTCAACAAAGTCGAGGCCATCCAGAGTTGGCCACGTCCCAACAGCAAGAAGCAGGTACGAGCCTTTCTGGGAATCGCTGGGTATTATCGGCGATTCATTCCCCACTTTGCTTCTAAGGCTGTGCCCCTAACCAACCTGACGAAGGGGAAAGGGTCGGTCATGATTAAATGGACCCCCGAGGCTGAGGCAGCATTCCAATTCTTGAAACAAGCCTTATGTAGCCAGCCAGTGTTGTACTCACCCGACTTCTCTAAAGACTTTGTCGTACAAAGTGATGCGTCAGATGTGGGGTTAGGAGCAGTATTGTCCCAGGTCTGGAACGGGGAAGAGCACCCAGTCATTTACCTCAGCAGGAAGTTGAAGTCCCATGAGGTAAATTACGCCACCGTTGAAAAGGAGTGTTTAGCGGTGAAGTGGGCTCTAGATTCCCTTCGGTACTACCTGCTAGGTAGGCACTTTGACATGGTTACGGATCACGCTCCGTTAAAGTGGATGGCTCAAAACAAGGAAACAAATAGAAGAGTGAATAGGTGGTTCCTGGCCCTCCAGGAATTCAACTTCACAGTAAAGCATCGCCCTGGCGTTCAAATGGGGAATGTGGATGCTTTGTCTCGAGTACATGAATGCCTGATTGCTGGTGTTCCAACCCCGAGGTTAAAACAAGAGGGGGGGGTATGTGACAGCAGGAAGGTAAAGTCACCTGGTTGCATCCAGGGGGGTAGATATATTTCGCCCAGATTCAGGCTTTACGCCGATTTATACAGCTAGGTGGAGAGTTGTATAAGCCCAGCTGAGACTAGTGGGCTCATTGATGACTCATACCTCTAGGGAGAGGGCTGGGCGTCGTGCAGGCAGGGAGTTGATGAGGCCAGCTGAAGCCTGTCAGTTCGTTTAAGGCCTCTATAAAAACTCCCAGATTCATTAGGTGTTAGCTCATGCCTGGAAGCAGACCTGTGTGGACTGTCTAGGGAGAGTGAACCCCTGTGCGGTGAGAGAAAGCCTGTGTGGCTATATTTTGCTTGGACATTTAAAACCAGGGACTAGGACAGCACTAGGCTGATCCCAGTTGTTAGTTAGGAAACCTGTATGTTTAGTCAGAGGTCAAGTTGACCAGGATTTATTTTGTTTGTTTCTTTTGCTTTGCTGTGTTTTTGTCACTGTAAATAGAAAATAAACGGCACCTTTTTGATTTTGAAAACCACAACCTCCGTCTGCTGGGCCTGTTTTTGTGTGGGGAGCCCATCCCGGGGGTCACACACACCCGCTGCCGAGCTAACCCCCTCACAACATATATATAATTTAATAATTCTTATCATCATGCCATTTTATCATTATATTATATTATATTATTATTTTTATTTTTATTTTCGTCCACCCTTTCATCCCATTTATCCAATTAGTATTGAATTATTATAATATTATTCTCTTTCCCAATACCTGGTTCTTGACGTTTAAATATACACACATATACATTTTTTATTTAATTTAAACATTGCAGACTCCATCTCACTGATATTCATTTGTTTCTATGCAATTATGACAAGAGTTTTTTACATGTATAGCGTTATATGTGCACAAGGGGTTAAATTCACAAGAGCTGTTTGTTTACTCCCCTTCCTGTTCCCATGCTCTTAAAAGCCGTCTGTTGCCGGTGGATCCCTTGGCTTTGACAAAGCGCAGGCGAGCGAAACATGTAAGCTAAGGTCTCCACGGCAACACAGAGCTTACGTACCGCCCGGCAATTGTATCCCCTCCGCTCCAGCTTCGGTTCCTGTTTCCGGCTGTCGGACCCAGTGCGCGTCATCCAGAGCGCCGTCCGACCTATCATCATCCAGCCCGTTCGATCAGCTGGTCTGATTGTGACACAAGGCATAGAACGGCATGTAACATCTCTCCCTGGATCTCACAGCTCTGGTTCCCGCAACCCAGCCACAGGCTGTATCGTGGAGAGCGGCTATTCCCTCCACCTCCCTGGCGGCCAGTACATCACATCACTGAACTGAACCAACCATATGATAACAGGTTACGGAGCACACTTGCTACTATTAACCCCTTGGTTCTGGAGTTATGGCGATATTGTATTATATGCGTTTTAATGCTTAACTACAATGACTATGAGTTCTTTCTGATGCTACTCCTTCAGTACCATTCTCATTGATAGTTGTTTGATTCATATTGATTTTATATCGATCCATATCGATTTTACATCAATTTCTAGCGTGCATCCAACTAAAAGAACTTGCTTTTATCAAAACATTTGTTACAGTTCTGCTTTCACTGGTCCTATTGAGTGCTGGATTGTTGTATATTATTCAGGATGGTACAGTTCCGCCGTACTCTAAGGAACTGGCTCTTAGGGACAGACTTAAGCCATGAAGGATGATGACAGGTGTCCTGACCAATAAAACTATTACGGTCTGTCTTCTTTAAAGTAGGTGGTAGTGATTAAAGTACCATCCCTGACCTCCACACTGAGATCCAGAAAGTGAATTTTTTCCTCACTGGCTTCATGTTGCAGAACAATACCCAGGGTGTTATCATTCAAGTGTGCAATATAATTGTTCAGGGACTGCATGTCACCCTCCCAGAGGAGGAGGATGTCGTCAATATACCTTTGCCATAGGAGTAGCTCAGACCTCCGATTGGTATAGACGACATCCTCCTCCCACTTGGCCATGAACAAATTCGCCATGCTTGGCGCAAACTTTGCGCCCATGGCTACTCCTCTACTTTGCAAGTAGAAGGAGTCACCAAACCAAAAGTAATTGGAATCCATGGCGAAAGCACTATGGCAAAAGCGCTATGCATCCTTGTACCTACTTTTCCAAGAAATTGTCTCCTGTGGAATGCAATTATGAGATTAGGGACAGAGAGTTGTTAGCAATCATTTTAGCCCTTAAAGAATGGAGGCATCTCCTCGAAGGTACCACTGTGCCGGTACTTATTCTGACTGACCATAAGAATCTGAAATTCTTGTCTGAGGCTAAATGCCTCTCTCCCAGAAGGGCGTGATGGGCTCTATTCTTGCCAAGCTTCAATTACATAGCTTCATTTTTACCCAGTACTAAGTTTGTAACGGCTGATGCATTGTCGCCAAAGTTTTCCTCCGCTTCCAAGATGGAGTCGGTTTCTGTTCCTGTGATTCCTCCCGATCGTATTCTGGCTATGGTTCGTACCAGTCTCACTTCACCTTTTGGGTGACAGAATTCTTGCCACTCAGATCCATTCTCCTCTTGAGAAACCCTGTGACCACTGCTTTGTCCCTGAGAATCTCCGGACTGCCGTGCTCCAGACTTACCATTCTCCCGAGGGTGCTGGCCACCCAGGGAAGAATCAACTCATTTGGGCTATTTCCCAACAATTCTGGTGGCCTAGTCTACGCGTTAATATAGCCACCTTCGTAGCTGTTCTTTCTGTGTGTGCTCAGAGTAAGACACCACAACACCTTCCAGTGGGCCTCCTTCAACCCATACCCAATGGAGAGAGGCCTTGGACCTACCTGTCTATGGATTTCATTGTGGAGTTACCCAACCCCTGGTGGTTGACCGGTTCTCGAAAATGTCTCATTGTATTCCACTTGAGAAGTTGCCCACATCCAAAGAGCTGGCTTCCATTTTTGCTCGGGAGATCTTTTGCTTACATGGGCCACCCAAGGTTATCATCTTGGACAGGGGTAGCCAGTTTGTGTCCAGGTTTTGGCGAGCCTTTTGTGCACAGTTGGGAATTCAGCTTTCCTTTTCCTCTGCATATCACACGCAGTCCAATAGGCCTCAGAACGAGCCAACCAGTCCTTGGAGCAGTTTTTACATTTCATACCATAACAACTGGTCAGACCTCTTACCTTGGGTGGAGTTTGCTCACAATATTGCCGTCAATACCGCTTCCAGGTTGTCTCCATTCATGGCGAATTATGGTTTCCAACCATCCATGTTACCTGACTCTTTTGTTCCTCAGAGCATTCCTGCATTGGAGGAGCATCTCCGTGGTTTTCCTTCCACTTGGGTACAGGTCCAGGAGTCCTTGCGACATGCCAATGATAGGTAAAGACTCCATACTGACCGCAGACGCCTACCTGCGCCTTCCTACCAAGTTGGGGACAGGGTCTGGCTGTCATCTCGCAACCTCCGACTCCGTGTTCCCTAATTTTTTAACTTTATATTCTTTATTATTTTTTCCAATGCAAAACATCTACTCAAAATACATACATTTATTATACATACCACATATTTATGTAACATTCGTCATTCCCACTTTACCCCTTCCCTTCCCATCCTCCCCAGCTTACTTATTCTTCACGCATGAGTTCAACCACTATTACATAATTTTTTTTTTTTTTTTAACTCTTCGAGCGGGTTAGTCTTCTTTATCTATGCCCCTGCCTCTCCTAATTACTAAATGCTGATCTAATCTCTTCTCCTTGCTCTAGGGCGGACACCCCATTCTTCTGAACCAGGGCTCCCACAGTGTTTTAAATTTGTTAAAGTTACCGCGTCTAGTCAAGACTGCTTTTTCCTTCCACACTGTCGCGTTTATTACATTAACCCATTCTACTGATGTTGGTGCTTTCTGTGATTGCCAGTTTTGTGCTATCACTTTTCTAGCCTGAAACAGGCACCTCAGCACCACTTCCGTAATGCCTTTTTGCGCATGTCTCTCCTCTATACAAACCAATAGGCACGCCCTGGCCTCCAGTTCCAAAGTAATCCCAAAGGTTGTATTTATGATGTCTAGTACCTTAACCCAGTATCTATGTAATTTCGGGCATTTCCACATCATGTGTATGAGGTCCCCTGTGTTTTGACATCTAGGGCACTTGTCGTCTAATCTCCTCCCAAACATGTGTAATCTCTTTGGGGTGTAATAAACTCTATGCACTAAGAATAGATGTGATACTCTCTGCGACAGGGAAAGTGACACCATTGTCCCCAGCTCTAGTGTCCGTTCCCATTGTTCAGTTGTTATAGGGCCAATGTCCCCCTCCCATTTTCCTTTATTTTTTCCCACATTCTCTACAGGTATAGAGCCACCGCTAATCTGTGTGTATAAATCTGAGATAAGACCTTTAGATATTACTGACTTACTTAGCCATTGAAGGTGGGGGATTTTTTGCCATCTCACCGGGTGTATTTTGAATTGGGCTTGAAGTGCATGTCTTATTTGCAAATACGTGTAGAACAGGGAATTTGGAATGGCATACTCTGCTTAATTCAAAAAAGGATTTCAGTATGTTGCCTTCGTATAGTTGCGCCAATCTAGTTATGCCCCGCTTTTTCCATTCCTTTAACTTTCCCATAGCTTGGATTTCTGGTAGATGTTTATTCTCCCAGAGGGGAGAATATTCCGTTAGCCCCTTATACCCCAAGGCTTGCTTTCTTGCCCGCCATGTTCTTATAACCATCTTCAGTGTTGGGTTCTTAACAGGTAAGGAATCGGCCTCAAGATTTTCTATTATGGTGTTATGCGGGGCCCCATTAACATAATTTTCCCGCTGGCGCTTCCACCTCCCTCCGTTATACACCCCCCCAGATGCTGTAGCTGGGCTGCCAAAAAATAACTATGAGGGTGTGGAACGGCCAGCTCTCCCTTATTTGTTGGCAGTTGTAGTGTTTGGAGGCTGATCCTCGCTTTGCCCTTCTTCCAGATAATTTCCCTGAAAAGGGTCTCTATTTTTTTAAACCATACTTTCCCAATCCATATTGGAGAGTTATGGAGTGTTTTGCTTTACGTCTATCTATTAAAGTTCTTGTGGTAAAATCAAGGAAACTTAAACTTCTGTAGTGTATCAATGCTTTACTAAACAAGGAAAAATCTGCACATACAACTGTAGGATGCACAATATAACACAACTTATAGCTTACAAAATATATGCCTACAAATATATATAAGCATGTACAACATGTACCGTATACATTAAGTAAACTAAATAATTACTCAACTTAGAGGTCAAGATGTAATGTCCATAGTTCCTTGCTCAGTCCAACTCCCAAAAGCGTCTTCAAAGTTATCCAGCTTCAGGCAGGCATGCCTTCTTCCTTTCTCCTTCCAAACACCAACTCCTTGCTTTGTCCTTCCCAAACACCAACTCCTTGCTTTGTCCTTCCCAAACACCAACTGTTGTTCAAACACAC
Organism: Rana muscosa; assembly: GCA_029206835.1. Classification (NCBI taxonomy): domain Eukaryota; kingdom Metazoa; phylum Chordata; class Amphibia; order Anura; family Ranidae; genus Rana; species Rana muscosa. The sequence continues at coordinate 358,137,825 of CM055123.1, forward strand.
ATGTCTCTCCCAAACCCTTTCCAAAGCCCCCCTCCCCATTTCCTGTTTCCTGATCAATGGAGAGGGAGGGGCCCCTCCCACCCATTTCCAGCAGTATCAATGGAGGGGGAGGGAAGGGGCTCTTTACACATATCCTGTTACTACCTAAACTCTATATTATTATTATAAAGTCACCATAGAAATTGCGATAGCAACACATACCACCTCTTGACTTTATAGAATAATATAGAAAACTTCTTAAAGCCTTTTGTCCAGAAAAGGGCGAAATAAACCCCCCCTAAATGGGAGGAAAAAATTCCCTTTTGACCCCCATCTGAGCGGTCAGACTTTTGCTTTGTCCCTGGAAGGCTGCAACATTACTTTTGAGCAGGGTTAATGTCTTTGGCAGTTTGTGTAAAGAAAGTCCCAGATGAAAGTCTCTTGTCCTCTTGGTCATAAGGAAATGCTCAGATGAAAGTCCACTCCAATTCAGCCACCTTTAGCAAATCATCCGCATCTTTATCAAGCTCTCTTCTGGTCTTCCTTCTCCCACCCAGCATGGTCGTCTGCTCTGCCTGCTCCACCTCTCGATGCGCAATACCTGAAAAGTGTAAGAGACAAAACAGATTATTTGTTCATTTCCAACTGTACCAAAAACATAGCTCACTGCTCACATTTCTCTATCTGCCCATTTGTAACTGCAAAACTATTGTAGGGTGCCCACTGTTGCCTTGAAACACTTTCACAGAAAGGCATTGCCTTCCAACGTAACGAATAAACTTGCATGTCTCTCCGTGCGGTCCTTGGAAGAACAGAGGCCTGCTGCTTCACAATATGGCACATTTTTGCAAAATGCCCCATTTTGTGGCAACAGAAACACTTAATGTGACTGAATCTACCATTCCCAACCATTTGCTTCCACTTCTTAAACAATGCTGGTGTAGGAATCCCATATATTTCCTCTCTAGGGACCCCCACCTTAAGTAAATCAATCCACATGCTTCTCCTGGAGATCATAGGCCTTGTCTTTCTTGTATCTGAATCAACTCTGTAATTTGAGCTGATCAAATCCTCTGCTTTCCGCTTATGGGAAGTAACAGTAGCACATGTCCTATTTCTGCTTACAGGCTTTGGGCCTTTGTCCTTTGTTAGAGCATCATTAGATTTATTCATGGGGGCTGCACACCGCTCATTCAAATCTTCAGCTCGGCCTACAGCGGTTTGAACACTCTTGGAAGCCACTGCAGGTTTAACTTTAATTACCCTACTTTCTAAATCTTTTGCCTTGCTTGCAGTTTCTTCCAAACACTTGGAGGCCACTGCAAGCTGCTTCTTTATTAAATCTCTTTCTAATTCTGCCTTTTCCCTCTTTTCAGATTCAATATGTAGAGCATGCAGGACATGCAAACCAAACACAGCAACTGCCCGCATCTCTCCCTTACTGAACCCAAAACTTTTGAGACTAAAATCTGAGGAAAGATCAGAGACTCCATCCCCCCAAGCTCTGTTCAAAGGAGAAGCATATCCAGCCAGCTCCTTTGCAACAGACATCCACTGACTATTTCTGGCCCAGATAGGAAGGGTGCACGCCTTCAAGTCCTCCTGGACACCAGAAACCTTTGCAGCCTTACTCTTCCTAAACAGTGTACACAGCATTTTTCCCCCCAGTACAAGCAACAAAACACACCACAGAAAACAGGTCAGCTTCTGTTTAAATTTTAGCACAAATTCCGGCTACGAGCCCCCATTGTTTTGCTTTACGTCTATCTATTAAAGTTCTTGTGGTAAAATCAAGGAAACTTAAACTTCTGTAGTGTATCAATGCTTTACTAAACAAGGAAAAATCTGCACATACAACTGTAGGATGCACAATATAACACAACTTATAGCTTACAAAATATATGCCTACAAATATATATAAGCATGTACAACATGTACCATATACATTAAGTAAACTAAATAATTACTCAACTTAGAGGTCAAGATGTAATGTCCATAGTTCCTTGCTCAGTCCAACTCCCAAAAGCGTCTTCAAAGTTATCCAGCTTCAGGCAGGCATGCCTTCTTCCTTTCTCCTTCCAAACACCAACTCCTTGCTTTGTCCTTCCCAAACACCAACTCCTTGCTTTGTCCTTCCCAAACACCAACTGTTGTTCAAACACACGTCTCTCCCAAACCCTTTCCAAACACCCCTCCCCATTTCCTGTTTCCTGATCAATGGAGAGGGAGGGGCCCCTCCCACCCATTTCCAGCAGTATCAATGGAGGGGGAGGGAAGGGGCTCTTTACACATATCCTGTTACTACCTAAACTCTATATTATTATTATAAAGTCACCATAGAAATTGCCATAGCAACACATGGAGCACATAAAGTAGTTGTGGCATCCATATCATCTTGATAAGGTTGCTTAGTCCGGCCACCAATAGGGGGAGTCGTCCCCAGATATCGGCTTTTTGTTTAAACTTAACTAAAAACGGCCTTAAATTGTTGTTAATGTATTGTTCTGGGTCTCGTGTTACCACTATCCCCAGGTAGTCCATTTTCTCCACAATTTTTAATTGGGGGATTCCTTCACAAACGGCATTGCCTACTGGGTACACCGGCAAAAGTGCGGACTTCTCCCAGTTTTTTACTAGGCCCGAAAATCGCCCAAATGCCTCCACTGTCTGCACTGCTGTTTTTAGTGACGTTGTGGAGGCCCCCAAGAAAAGAATCATCGTCATCTGCATACAGTGCGTTTTTTTTCCTCCCCCACTTTCCTCTGGAATCCCTGTATCTCCTGTGTACTTCTGATCACAATTGCTAATGGCTCTATTGCCAAGGCAAAGAGAAGGGGAGACAGGGGACATCCCTGCCTTGTCCCCCTCTCTAGCCTGAACATCTTTGAGTATTCGTTGTTAATTTTTATTTTTGCACTTGGGGAATTATAAAGTGTTTTAACACATTTAATAAAGATGGGACCAAACCCAAATTTCTCTAACACGTGCCAGAGATAGTCCCACTCTAGGCTATCAAAAGCCTTAGTGGCATCCAAGGATAGAATAGCTCTGCCACCTCTATTCTCAGTTGGCGTCTGTAGGTTCAAGTACAACCTTCTAATGTTGGTACTAGTGGCTCTATTGGGGATGAATCCGGATTGATCCGGGTGTATGAGTTTCTGAATGTATTTATTCATCCTGGCCGCCAGCACCCTAGCCAATATCTTAACGTCTGAGCACAACAGTGATATCGGTCTGTAGGATGATGTATCTAGTTGATCTTTCCCCTCTTTTTGGAGCACTATTGTGGTAGCCTCTGACATCGAGACAGGCAGATTCCCACCTTCTGCCGCCCAGTTCAGCACCTTTAGCAATTTTGGGAGGAGCACCTCCCCATATTGTTTATAAATCTCCACCGGTAAACCATCTGGCCCGGGGGACTTCTGATTAGACATCCCCGCTACTGCCATTTGCAGTTCCTCTAAGGTTATTGGGGCTTCTATAGCTCTTCTATCCTCCTCTGTTAAGACTGGTGTTTCTATTCCCCCCAGGAATCCGTCCATCTGCGGCATCTCATTTCCCCTCTTTGACTTGTATAGGTCTTGATTAGAGTTGAGCGGACACCTGGATGTTCGGGTTCGACGGGTTCGGCCGAACTTCGGAAAAAAGTTCGGGTTCGGGACCGAACTTTAACCCGAACCCGAACCTGAACACGAACCCCATTGAAGTCAATGGGGACCCGGACTTCTAAGGACTAAAAAGGCTCTAAAAAAGTAATGGAAAGGGCTAGAGGGCTGCAAATGGCAGCAAAATGTTGTTAAGAGCATGGCAAGTGCTCTGCAAACAAATGTGGATAGGGAAATAACTTAAAATAACATAAAAAAAATAAAAAAATATGCTGGAGGCCCCATTTTCAGCAGAAGAGGTACGGGAAGTCATTAAGAACCTCAGAAACTCAACGGCACGATGCCACACATATGGTGGGAATGCCCCAGAATACGCCCTGTGAGGGGGTTAGCTCGGCAGCGGGTGTGTGTGACCCCCGGGATGGGCTCCCCACACAAAACAGGCCCAGCAAACGGAGGTTGTGGTTTTCAAAATCAAAAAGGTGCGGTTTATTTTCTATTTACAGTGACAAAACACAGCAAAGCAAAAGAAACATAACCAAAATAAATCCTGGTCAAGTTGACCTCTGACTAAACATGCAGGTTTCCTAACTAACAACTGGGATCAGCCTAGTGCTGTCCTAGTCCCTAAGTCCCTGGTTTTAAATGTCCAAGCAAATAGCCACACAGGCTTTGTCTCACCGCACAGGGGTTCACTCTCCCTAGACAGTCCACACAGGTCTGGTTCCAGGCATGAGCTAACATCTAATGAAGCTGGGAGTTCTTATAGAGGCCTAAATGAGCTGACAAGCTTCAGCTGGTCTCATCAACTCCCTGTCTGCACGACGCCCAGCCCTCTCCCTAGAGATATGAGTCATCCATGAGCCCACTAGCCTTATACAACTCTCCACCTAGTTGTATAAGTCGGCGTAAAGCCTGAATCTGGGCGAAATATATCTACCCCCCTGGATGCAACCAGGTGACTTTACCTTCCTGCTGTCGCATACCCCCCCCTCTTGTTTTAACCTCGGGGTTGGAACACCAGCAATCAGGCATTCATGTACTCGAGACAAAGCATCCACATTCCCCATTTGAACGCCAGGGCGATGCTTTACTGTGAAGTTGAATTCCTGGAGGGCCAGGAACCACCTATTCACTCTTCTATTTGTTTCCTTGTTTTGAGCCATCCACTTTAACGGAGCGTGATCCGTAACCATGTCAAAGTGCCTACCTAGCAGGTAGTACCGAAGGGAATCTAGAGCCCACTTCACCGCTAAACACTCCTTTTCAACGGTGGCGTAATTTACCTCATGGGACTTCAACTTCCTGCTGAGGTAAATGACTGGGTGCTCTTCCCCGTTCCAGACCTGGGACAATACTGCTCCTAACCCCACATCTGACGCATCACTTTGTACGACAAAGTCTTTAGAGAAGTCGGGTGAGTACAACACTGGCTGGCTACATAAGGCTTGTTTCAAGAATTGGAATGCTGCCTCAGCCTCGGGGGTCCATTTAATCATGACCGACCCTTTCCCCTTCGTCAGGTTGGTTAGGGGCACAGCCTTAGAAGCAAAGTGGGGAATGAATCGCCGATAATACCCAGCGATTCCCAGAAAGGCTCGTACCTGCTTCTTGCTGTTGGGACGTGGCCAACTCTGGATGGCCTCGACTTTGTTGAGTTGGGGTTTTATTACTCCCCTCCCAATGGTGTACCCAAGATATTTGGCCTCCTCCTGCCCAATGGTACACTTCTTGGGGTTAGCCGTAAACCCCGCTTCCCGAACAGAGTCCAGGACTGCTTGCACTTTTGGCAGATGTGAGGCCCAATCTGTGCTATGGACAATTACGTCATCCAGGTAAGCCGCAGCATACTTCCGATGGGGCCTCAGCATCTGGTCCATTTTCCGCTGGAATGTGGCCGGCGCATTCTGTAACCCGAACGGCATTCTTTTATATTGGAACGCCCCGTCTGGGGTTACAAATGCGGTTTTCTCTTTGGCCGACTTGGCCAGGGGGATTTGCCAATACCCTTTTGTGAGGTCAAGAGTCGTCATGTATCGGGCTGTTCCCAGCCGGTTGATCAACTCATCTATACGTGGCATGGGGTAGGTGTCAAATTTTGTAACTTTGTTCAACTGACGAAAATCGTTACAAAATCGCCAGCTCCCATCCGGTTTAGGCACCAACACGATGGGACTAGACCAATCACTTTGGGACTCCTCTATCACCCCTAAGTTCAGCATTTTCTGTACTTCCTCCCGTATTGCCTCCCGTCGAGCCTCTGGGATCCGATAGGGTTTTAACTTCACCCTTTCACCGGGCGGGGTAATGATGTCATGCTCTACCCCAGCTGTTTGTCCCGGCAGCTCAGAGAATACCTCCTTGTTGCGAAGCACAAACTCCTTAACCTCCTGTTGTTGGGGTTGTGACAAGGTGGCTGCTATTCCAACCTCAGGAATCACGCAACCAGTTTGAGCTGGTGACCAAGTGTCTGCGACTAGGGACTCTCTATCCCTCCAGGCTTTCAACAGATTAACGTGATAGATCTGTTCGGGCTTTCGCCTTCCTGGTTGTCTGACCTTGTAATTCACTTCGCTCACTTTTTCCATTATCTCGTAGGGGCCTTGCCATTTGGCAAGGAATTTACTTTCAACCGTAGGGACAAGTACCAATATCCTATCCCCCGGGGAAAAGGTACGGGTCTTGGCTCCACGGTTGTACACTCTCTGCTGTGCCAACTGCGCTTGGGCCAAATGTTCCTTCACGATGGGCATTACCTGTGCAATTCGATCTTGCATCAGGGCGACATGCTCAATCACACTCCTGTGGGGAGAACTCTCACTTTCCCAAGTTTCCTTGGCAATATCCAACAGCCCTCTTGGGTGTCTCCCATACAGTAACTCAAAGGGGGAGAATCCCGTAGAGGATTGGGGCACCTCCCTAATAGCAAACATCAAATAAGGAAGTAAACAGTCCCAATCCTTTCCATCTCTATCCACCACTTTCTTCAACATTTGTTTTAGGGTTTTGTTGAATCTTTCAACCAGCCCATCGGTTTGGGGGTGATACACAGACGTACGCAATTGCGTCACTTTGAACAATTTACACAGCTCTTTCATAACCCGGGACATAAAGGGTGTACCTTTGGTCCGTAAGCAGTTCTTTACAAATACCCACCCGGCTAAAAACAAGAGATAGCTCTTTGGCTATGGTTTTGGCCGAGGTATTTCGGAGAGGGATCGCTTCTGGATAACGGGTGGCATAGTCCATTATAACTAATATGTACTGGTGCCCCCTAGCGGACTTGATTATAGGACCTACCAAATCCATGGCGATCCTCTCAAACGGGACCTCAATGATGGGTAGAGGGACCAGCGGGCTACGGAAATGTGGCATCGGGGCCAACCTCTGACACACAGGGCAGGAGGAACAATAATTTTCTACGTCCTTCATCACCCCCGGCCAATAGAATCTCTGTAATACCCTCTCTCGGGTTTTCTCTGTCCCCAGATGACCTCCAAGAATGTGCCCATGGGCCAACTCCAACACCAACTTCCTGTAAGGTTTGGGCACCACAAGCTGCTCAACGGTTTCTTCTGCCCTTTTTGCCACCCGATACAGTAGGTCCTTCTCTACGCTGAAGTATGGGTAAGTGCAGGTATTATCTGGGTTCACTAACTCGCCATCTATTTTCACTACGTTTTCCCGTGCCTTTATTAGGGTGGGGTCTTTCAACTGTTCTGTGGCAAAGTTTTCCCTGTGAACCTCAAGATCAGAAAACTCCACAGACGGTAGGTTTTCGTCTGAGGAGGTGGGCTCCTCTCCAGTTTCTTGAGTCTCCCCTGCCAATACTGATAAGGGAAATTCCGGAGAGTCCTCACCACTCTCAGGAGAGTTCTGGCTATCACATTCCTGGTACATAGGGGCACCAGTGAGGGGCTCAGGATCATCCCACAGTTCCCAGAACTTCGGAAAATCCCTTCCCACAATGGCATCATGCGGTAACTGAGATACTAAGCCCACTGGATGAGAGAGGGTACCTTTGGGGGTCTCGAAACACACTGTAGTCACTGGATACTCTCGGGTGTCCCCATGCACACAAATAACAGCTACCTTGCTATTCCCAGAGACCTCTGTTTTAACTAACTCAGCCTTTATCAGGGTCACAAGGCTACCTGAATCCAGCAATACCACAACATTTCTACCATTAACACACATTTTGCATAAATGTTTCTCAGTTCCTCGAATGGCAGTGCATGCGACTGTCGCACACAGCGACTGACGTCTGCCCGTCAGAAAGTCACACTGCATGGGTTCCTCCACAACCGGGCAATTGGCTGCAATATGTCCCGCTTGCCGGCAGCGGTAGCAAACGATCCTTCTTGCCGCCTCTTGAGCCGCTGATTTCCCAGGCTGTTCTCGCCAAACTTGGGGTAGAGCTCCCACCCTCTCACTCTCTCCACCCTCACCCCTTGGAATCCTCTTATCCGCCCCTGGGGATGGTCTGGTCTTAGGGTGGAAAGTCCGAGTGTCTCTGGAAGAGGCCGTCAGGTTCTCTGTAGCCAAGTATTTCTCCACACGATCCACAAGACCATCGGCCGTCTCTGGGTCTCCATGGCTTACCCACTTTTGGATGGCAGTAGGAAGAGCTCTCAAAAACCGATCCATTACAACACGTTCCACAATCTTTGGTGCGGACAAAGTCTCTGGCTGTAGCCACTTTCTGCTCAGGTGAATGAGATCATACATTTGAGACCTGGGGGGTTTTCCAAGCTGGAAAGTCCAGTTATGCACACGCTGAGCCCGGACAGCCTGGGTGACACCCAGCCTTGCCAATATTTCAGCTTTTAGCATCACATAGTCTTTTGCTTGGTTAGGCTCTAGGTCATAGTAAGCTTTCTGCGATTCACCAGTTAACAGAGGAGCCACCAGTCCAGCCCACTGCTCCTCAGGCCACTTTTCTCTTTCAGCGGTCCTTTCAAATGTGGTCAAAAATACCTCTGGATCATCCTCTCCAGTCATTTTTGTCAATAAACGACTCACCCCAAAGGACGCGGTATTAGTGGGACGGCTTTTCTCACTGGTCTGCGGACGTTGCTGCATTACTGCTTCCATCTGTTGTTGTAGTCTCTGCTCTTGCTTCTGCAACAGGTCTATGAAGCGGGCCTCAGATTGCTGCTGGGCTCGTTGCTGAGCCTCCAGACTCTGTTGCAAAGTTGCGTTTGTCTGCTGCTGGGCTGCAAGGCTCTGTTGATGAGCTTGCTGCTGGGCTGCGAAGTTCTGTTGTTGAGCTGCAAGGCTCTGTTGATGAGCTGCAAGGCTCTTTTGCAAACCTGCATTTGTCTGCTGTTGATTGGCATTTGCTAGAGCCAGCTGCTTCAGTATCTCCTCCATGCTGGCTTAAAAAAAAACTGCCACTGGTTCTCCACCAACTGTGAGGGGGTTAGCTTGGCAGCGGGTGTGTGTGACCCCCGGGATGGGCTCCCCACACAAAACAGGCCCAGCAAACGGAGGTTGTGGTTTTCAAAATCAAAAAGGTGCGGTTTATTTTCTATTTACAGTGACAAAACACAGCAAAGCAAAAGAAACATAACCAAAATAAATCCTGGTCAAGTTGACCTCTGACTAAACATACAGGTTTCCTAACTAACAACTGGGATCAGCCTAGTGCTGTCCTAGTCCCTAAGTCCCTGGTTTTAAATGTCCAAGCAAATAGCCACACAGGCTTTGTCTCACCGCACAGGGGTTCACTCTCCCTAGACAGTCCACACAGGTCTGGTTCCAGGCATGAGCTAACATCTAATGAAGCTGGGAGTTCTTATAGAGGCCTAAATGAGCTGACAAGCTTCAGCTGGTCTCATCAACTCCCTGTCTGCACGACGCCCAGCCCTCTCCCTAGAGGTATGAGTCATCCATGAGCCCACTAGCCTTATACAACTCTCCACCTAGTTGTATAAGTCGGCGTAAAGCCTGAATCTGGGCGAAATATATCTACCCCCCTGGATGCAACCAGGTGACTTTACCTTCCTGCTGTCGCAGCCCTTTCTGGAATAAATTATTCAATTTAATGGATAAGCTAGTGGGAAAATAAAATACTTTGAAATAAAAATGTAGCGGGGTGCTAAATTTAAGGGAAGTGTTTGAGTGGTAAATAGGCTCAAACACCCTATTTCTGTAGGATTCATGGACCATTTTGTCCTCGGGGACAGTATTGGTGTGCAGTTCCCTGCGGCCTACAGGTGGCGCTGCCATGGTAGGCTAGGGTTGAACCGCCGATACAGTGCTGTGCCTTTTGTGTCCCCTCTTGGCAGTAGTACAGCGGGGCGGGGAACCTGCTGTGCATGACGGAAGAGCATATAAAAGGGGCAGACCTTTGGCCTGGGGGTTGATGTCCAGTGGGGTCCACGCCCAGGTGCCTTCGGCCTGGGTGCATGTGTTCCTGTTCCATCTCGGGTACCCTTAGCCCGGGGTGAGGTACTATCCTGGAGTTCCTGCTGCCCTGGGTATGGAGGCCTAGGTGCGGGAGTAAAGCCTGGAGTCCAGAGCCTTCGTCTGGAGTCCGCTAAGGGTCGAGGAGTCTTAGGGTGTCGCCTCGTGTAGGGGACCATGTTCCAGGGAAGGGAGGATCATTCTGATGGACCGATGCGGGAGTCACGGTGAAGGAAGGGTCTGTTGACTCCCTGGAGAGATGTCTTCCCCTTGATATGGGCTAGGTTCGTAGAAGGAGAAGCTCAAGGTCATCTTGACTGTATCAGAGAGGCCTTATTCACCCGGCCCGTGGCAGGGGCCTTATACACCCTGGTCTGTGGCAGAGACCAAAGTTCTCCAGGTCCGTGGCAGGGGCCTTGTACACCTGGTCTGTGGCAGAGACCAACCTCAAGGTCTGTGGCAGAGACCGTGCACCTAAAACTGTTTGAGAAACCTAAGCAGTGAAGTGAATGTGCTACGTTTGTGCCTGGACCTCCTCCACACCTTAAGCTGTCCTGTTTCTTTGCTCTAACCTTTTCTATCCGAGTAGAGTTTATTTTGCCATGAGAGAATAAGAGTTGTAATTTCAGCTGGTGTGGACATTGACTTTACTGGGAATTAAAGGACTTGCCTCTACCTACAGTAGAGGTGAGAATCATCCTCTGGAGGAGTTTTGACTCCGGCTGTGGACACGGCCCGTCAAGTACACCGCTCAACCTCTTTATATAGGAGGGTATGGGCTGGTAGTGCGGTGTGCCTTTCTCCCTCCTGCGAGGAGCCAACAACATAAAGGCAGGTAAGGGGGAAAGGATCTGTGCGCTACAAAAAAAATAAATAAAAATTATAATCTTGACCTAGGAGGACGAGGTCCATATGGAGTAGGAGGTTGAGGTGGCGGTGGATGTGGCTGTGTAGGTGGAAGCGGCGGTGGAGGAGGACGAGGTAGCCAACACTGGTTCAAAAATACAACAATGGCTGGGTAAGGCCGGTGATGTGTCGAATTCTGTCCCCCGTCAAATAGTGTCCACCCTGTACTGCACTTGCTCAGTATGTAGGACAAGGGGATTTCGAAAATCTCCCAAGACGAACGGCGCCTGCGTGGTGAGTTCAGGTGAAGGCCACACCATCCGTGGTTCAAGCCGAGCCAAGTGAGGCCGTGCCCGAAGCGTGGCGATCGAACCGAGCCCGTGAGGGGCCCTGTTACTATGTGCTACCGTATGTCCACTTGGATGGTGGGGCTTGAACCTGCACTCACAGCGCAGGCGCCGTTCATCTTCGGAGATTTTGTGAATCTCCTTGTCCCCTGTACTGCGCAAGCGCTGCGCCTTCGCAGTATGGGCCGGACACAATCCGATGGCCAGACAGTTTTTGTCACAACACAAGTAGGCCTGTGGACACATACTGCTCAACCATGTTGGTGAAATGCTGCCTCCTGCTAAGACGTTCCATCTCAGCTGGTGGTGCTGGTTGTTGTGGCGTGCTGACAAAGCTTTTCCACATTTCAGCCATGCTAACCCTGCCTTCTGAGGTGCTGCCGGTGCCCCGGCTGCGTTGGCGACCTCTTCCTCCTCCTCTGCCTTCGCCTTGTGCTTCCACCGTACGCCCGCTGTCAGGTGGGAATGCCACCAGCAGCGCGTCTACCAGCGTGCGCTTGTACTCGCGCATCTTACGATCCCGCTCCAGTGAGGGAATTAAGGACGGTACGTTGTCCTTGTAACGGGGATCCAGCAGGGTGGCCACCCAGTAATCAGCACCAGTTAAAATGTGGGCAACTCGGCGGTCATTGCAGAAACACTGCAGCATGTAATCGCTCATGTGTGCCAGGCTGCCCAGAGGCAAAAAAAAGCTGTCCTCTGTGGGAGGTGTATCGTCTGTGTCCTCTGTATCCCCCCAGCCACGCACCAGTGATGGCCACGAGCTGGTCTGGGTGCCACCCTGCTGTGAAAATGGCTCCTCCTCCTCCTCCATCTCCTCCTCCACCTCGTCATCCTCCAGAACTGTGCCCTTTCTGCCGGACAATTGTGTACCTGGCGTTTGTTGGTGCAGGAACCCACCCTCGTAGCCACTTGTGAAAGACTGCCCTGAAAGCCTTTGAAATTATCCCGCTTCCTCCTCCTCCTCCTCATCCTCCTGTGCCACATCCTCTTCCATCATCGCCCGAAGCGTTTTTTCAAGGAGGCATAGAACTGGGATAGTAACGCTAAGAACGGCGTCATTGGCACTGGACATGTTGGTGGAGTACTCGAAACAGCGCAACAAGGCACACAGGTCTCGCATGGAGGCCCAGTTATTGGTGGTGAAGTGGTGCTGTTCCGCAGAGCGACTCACGCATGATTGCTGCAGCTGAAACTCCACTATCGCCTGCTGCTGCTCGCACAGTCTGGCCAGCATGTGCAAGGTGGAGTTCCACCTTGTGGGCACGTCACATATGAGGCGGTGAGCGGGAAGGCCGAAGTTACGCTGCAGCGCTGACAGGCGAGCAGCAGGGTGAGAACGCCGAAAGTGCGCACACACAGCCCGCACTTTCTGCAGCAGCTCTGGCATATTGGGGTAATTTTTAAGGAACCTCTGGACCACCAAGTTCAGCACATGTGCCAGGCAAGGGATGTGCGTCAAACCGGCTAGGCCCAGAGCTGCTATTTCGCCCATTATCGCACACCACCAGGCCGGGCTTGAGGCTCACTGACAGCAACCACTCATTGGTCTGTTGTTCCATGTCCCTCCACAACTCCTGCGCGGTGTGGGTTTTTTCCCCCAAACAGGAAAGTTTTAAAACTGCCTGCTGTCGTTTACCCCTGGCTGTGCTGAAGTTGGTGGTGAAGGTGTTACACTGACCGGATGAGGAGGCGGTAGAGGATGAGGAAGCGGAGTAGGAGGAGTTAGCAACAGGAGGCAAACTGAAGCGCCCTGCAATCCTCGGTGGTGGAAGGACATGCGCCAAACTGCTATCTGCCTCAGGCCCAGCCGCCACTGCATTTACCCAGTGTGCTGTTAGGGAGATATAACGTCCCTGACCGTGCTTACTGGTCCACGCATCCGTAGTTAGGTGGACCTTGCCACAGATAGCGTTGCGCAGTGCACACCTGATTTTGTCCCCCACTTGGTTGTGCAGGGAAGGGATGGCTCGCCTGGAAAAATAGTGGCGGCTGGGCACGACGTACTGTGGGACAGCCAATGCCATCAGGCTTTTAAAACTCTGCGTCTCCACCATACGGAATGACAGCATTTCAAAGGCCAGGAGTTTTGAAATGCTGGCATTCAGGGCCAGGGATCGTGGGTGGCTAGGGGGGTACTTCCTCTTCCGCTCCAATGTTTGGGAGATAGAGAGCTGAATGCTTCCATGGGACATTGTGGAGATGGTTGGTGACCCAGGTGGTAGTGTTGCTGGCAGATCCTCTGTTTGCGGGGTGGCAGGTGCCACTGTCACTACAGAGGTGGATGAAGAGGCCGAGACTGCAGCAGAAGAGGAAGCAGGAGGAGCCAGAGACCTTTCTTGGTTTTTGAGGTGTCTACTCCACTGCAGCTCGTGCTTTGCACTTAGATGCCTGGTCATGCAGGTTGTGCTCAGGTTGAGAACGTTTATGCCTCGCTTCAGCCTCTGATTGCACAGCCTGCAAACCACTCGTGTCTTGTCATCAGCACATTGTGTGAAAAACTGCCACGCTAGGGAACTCCTTGGACCTGGCTTTGGTGTGCTCGGTCCCTTGCTGCGTTGGGCAGTAGCAGACATACTGTCTAGGGGATGGACACTCCGCTTTTGCACCCTGCTCCCTCTTCTGCTGTGCTGGTGGCTCTGTGCAACCACCGCCTCTTCCTCCAAACTACACTGGTCACCTGCATAACGTTCATTCCATGTCTGGTCGAGGACCTCATCGTCCTCCACATCATCTTCCACCCAGTCTATACCCCTGCCCTCCTTGTCTGTCTGCACAATTGCGAAAGCAGCAGCAGTTGGCACCTGTGTTTCGTCATCATCCGAGACGTACTGCGATGGTCCTCCCATGTACTCATCATGAAACATAAGTGGTTGGGCATCGGTGCACTCAATCTCTTCCACTTCTGGGGCAGGGCTAGGTGGATGGCCCTGGGAAACCCTGCTAACAGAGTCATCGAAAAGCAGAAGAGACTGCTGCATGATTTGGGGCTCAGACTGCTTGGCTGATTTGCAAGGGGGTGAGGTGAAAGACTGATGGACATGGGTTTCAGGTGCCAACTCTGATCTTTCATCAGAAGAGTGGGTGGGAGACAATGTGAAGGAACCCGAAGCACTGTCAGCAACCCAATCTACTATCGCCTGTACTTGTCCTGGCCTAAACATTCGTACAGCCTCATTAGGCGCGACAAAATACCGCCGCAGGCTCGGTCGCCTACTCACCTACACCTGAGGAAGGTGTTTCACTTGTGTGTGTATCTGGCACAGATCCACCACGTCCTCTCCCTGCAACAGGAGCTCCACCAGCAGCACCACGACCGGGGCCACCACGTCCCTTTGACCTTCTCCTCATATTTTCCAAATTTAGGATCTTGCCCTAAATGGGTGTTTTTGGAAGAGCAGAACACACCCACAGTACGTAACCGCTGAATCGCACAGCTACAGAACTGCAGAAAATGCTATTCAAAAAAAATGTTGTTTTTTTAGTATAGCACAGTAGAAGAAAACTATATAGAAATTGTTTATTTCACACACCTCCAAATATGTATAACACACTGCAAACTATTTTTTGTGCCCCTAAACGGCGTTTTTTGGAAGAGCAGAACACACCCACAGTACGTAACCGCTGAATCGCACAGCTACAGAACTGCAGAAAATGCTATTCAAAAAAAATTTTGTTTTTTTAGTATAGCACAGTAGGAGAAAACTATATAGAAATTGTTTATTTCACACACCTCCACATATCTATAACACACTGCAAACTATTTTTTGTGGCCCTGAATGGCTCTTTTTGCAAGCGTACATTAAAGTGCAAATTTTTTTTATTTTATTTTTTTGCACGAGCAAAATAAAATGCAAATTTTTATTTATTTTTTGCCTTATGGGTCTTTTGGAAAAGAGCACAATAAAGTGCCTTTTTTTTTCCCCCTAAATGGATCTTTTTCAAAGAGCAGACTACACCCACAGTATGGAAACGGTTTATCTCTCAACGTAATATGAAGTGCTGGTGCACTGAGCTTGCAGATAAAAGATAGATTTTCTCTGACACTGGGCTCATGGCAGTGTAAAAAGACTGTGCACTGCAACACAAACAGGTAAACCTATGCAGATCGCTGATTTTAATCTCTGAATCTGGACTCCTATATAATATATCTCTCTCCCTGAAAGCACCAACAGGAACCTGGCCCTACACTACACTGTCTCTCTATCTTTTCCCTCAGATTGCAGAATCAGGACTACCTCATGTATTTTACAATCTCTCCCTATTAGCAACAGCAGCAGCCAAGATCCTCTCCCTATCTATTCTGAAGCAGAGTGACGTGTGTGCTGTGTGCCTCTAGCTTATATAGAAGCTGGGTCACATGTTGCACTGACCAATCACAGCCATGCCATTAGTAGGCATGGCTATGATGGCCTCTAAGGGCACACCAGCTAATCAAAAGGTGATTGGCTGGCCCCTGAAGCATTTCTAAATGTGTAATTAGATTGCCGAACCCAAACCCGGACTTTTGCGCAAAGTCCGGGTTCGGGTTCGGGTTCGGGAAAAAGCTAAAGTTCGGTACGGACCCGAACTTTACAGTTCGGGTTCGCTCAACACTAGTCTTGATAATATGCCACAAATGTATCAAATATTTTGGATGCCTGAGAGGATATCCCACCCCCCAACTTCCTAACTGCGGGGATATTAGAGGGGGCCAAATTAGTTTTAGCCAATAGAGCCAGTGTATGGCCTACACTCTCCCCTTCCGCAATGGTACTCTGTCTTTGAAAGAGGCGCCTGTTCTCCACTTTCCTAATAACCACTATTGTATACTCCTGCTGTTTCTCTAGCCATCTCCTTTGTTTCGTCTGGGTTGGGTCCTCCACATATTGCTTTTCTGCCCCCAACACCTCTTTCCTAATCTTCCCTTCCCATTCCCTAGAGTTTTTCTTGATCTTGGCCACCTGTTGGATCAATACTCCCCTAAGAAAAGCCTTTAGGGTGTCCCATATCTCACTCCCACCAGTGCTGTCCCTGCATTAAAGCCCACAAACTCTCTCAATTTTAGACTTATCTCCTATGGTTTTCCCATTAATTCCAACCAAAAGGGGCTTATTTTCCAATTACTTGGGGGACACTTTTTCCCTGTGTTCATTGTCAGCACCAGTGGAGAGTTATCTGACACCCCTCTTGGATAATAAACAATTTTGCTAACCATCTGCGGGCTTACCCAATTTCGCAGGGCCATGTCTATTCTAGACAATGTTGAGTATGAGCTAGAGAAACAGGAGTACTGCCTCTCATCTGGGTTCCCTGTTCTCCAAATGTCACACCATCCAACCTCTTCTAGAAACTGGATTAAACGTCCCTCTCCTCCCCTGTCCGTCCGTGTCCCTGGTGGGAATCTATCCACTGTTTGATCCAATACTGTATTAAAATCCCCTACTACTATTACATGAATACCTTCCTTATTTAGCACAAACTCCATAAGTTTATACAAGATCTCCATATTAAAAGGTGGCGGGATATAGACGTTTGCCAATGCATATGGTTTGTTTTCTATCAAACAATGCAGAAAGATATAACAGCCCAATTCATCTATCCTAAACTCTCTGCATACAAAAGACCACAGTTCCCAGAACTTCGGAAAATCCCTTCCCACAATGGCATCATGCGGTAACTGAGATACTAAGCCCACTGGATGAGAGAGGGTACCTTTGGGGGTCTCGAAACACACTGTAGTCACTGGATACTCTCGGGTGTCCCCATGCACACAAATAACAGCTACCTTGCTATTCCCAGAGACCTCTGTTTTAACTAACTCAGCCTTTATCAGGGTCACAAGGCTACCTGAATCCAGCAATACCACAACATTTCTACCATTTCACACATTTTGCATAAATGTTTCTCAGTTCCTCGAATGGCAGTGCATGCGACTGTCGCACACAGCGACTGACGTCTGCCCGTCAGAAAGTCACACTGCATGGGTTCCTCCACAACCGGGCAATTGGCTGCAATATGTCCCGCTTGCCGGCAGCGGTAGCAAACGATCCTTCTTGCCGCCTCTTGAGCCGCTGATTTCCCAGGCTGTTCTCGCCAAACTTGGGGTAGAGCTCCCACCCTCTCACTCTCTCCACCCTCACCCCTTGGAATCCTCTTATCCGCCCCTGGGGATGGTCTGGTCTTAGGGTGGAAAGTCCGAGTGTCTCTGGAAGAGGCCGTCAGGTTCTCTGTAGCCAAGTATTTCTCCACACGATCCACAAGACCATCGGCCGTCTCTGGGTCTCCATGGCTTACCCACTTTTGGATGGCAGTAGGAAGAGCTCTCAAAAACCGATCCATTACAACACGTTCCACAATCTTTGGTGCGGACAAAGTCTCTGGCTGTAGCCACTTTCTGCTCAGGTGAATGAGATCATACATTTGAGACCTGGGGGGTTTTCCAAGCTGGAAAGTCCAGTTATGCACACGCTGAGCCCGGACAGCCTGGGTGACACCCAGCCTTGCCAATATTTCAGCTTTTAGCATCACATAGTCTTTTGCTTGGTTAGGCTCTAGGTCATAGTAAGCTTTCTGCGATTCACCAGTTAACAGAGGAGCCACCAGTCCAGCCCACTGCTCCTCAGGCCACTTTTCTCTTTCAGCGGTCCTTTCAAATGTGGTCAAAAATACCTCTGGATCATCCTCTCCAGTCATTTTTGTCAATAAACGACTCACCCCAAAGGACGCGGTATTAGTGGGACGGCTTTTCTCACTGGTCTGCGGACGTTGCTGCATTACTGCTTCCATCTGTTGTTGTAGTCTCTGCTCTTGCTTCTGCAACAGGTCTATGAAGCGGGCCTCAGATTGCTGCTGGGCTCGTTGCTGAGCCTCCAGACTCTGTTGCAAAGTTGCGTTTGTCTGCTGCTGGGCTGCAAGGCTCTGTTGATGAGCTTGCTGCTGGGCTGCGAAGTTCTGTTGTTGAGCTGCAAGGCTCTGTTGATGAGCTGCAAGGCTCTTTTGCAAACCTGCATTTGTCTGCTGTTGATTGGCATTTGCTAGAGCCAGCTGCTTCAGTATCTCCTCCATGCTGGCTTAAAAAAAAACTGCCACTGGTTCTCCACCAACTGTGAGGGGGTTAGCTCGGCAGCGGGTGTGTGTGACCCCCGGGATGGGCTCCCCACACAAAACAGGCCCAGCAAACGGAGGTTGTGGTTTTCAAAATCAAAAAGGTGCGGTTTATTTTCTATTTACAGTGACAAAACACAGCAAAGCAAAAGAAACATAACCAAAATAAATCCTGGTCAAGTTGACCTCTGACTAAACATACAGGTTTCCTAACTAACAACTGGGATCAGCCTAGTGCTGTCCTAGTCCCTAAGTCCCTGGTTTTAAATGTCCAAGCAAATAGCCACACAGGCTTTGTCTCACCGCACAGGGGTTCACTCTCCCTAGACAGTCCACACAGGTCTGGTTCCAGGCATGAGCTAACATCTAATGAAGCTGGGAGTTCTTATAGAGGCCTAAATGAGCTGACAAGCTTCAGCTGGTCTCATCAACTCCCTGTCTGCACGACGCCCAGCCCTCTCCCTAGAGGTATGAGTCATCCATGAGCCCACTAGCCTTATACAACTCTCCACCTAGTTGTATAAGTCGGCGTAAAGCCTGAATCTGGGCGAAATATATCTACCCCCCTGGATGCAACCAGGTGACTTTACCTTCCTGCTGTCGCAGCCCTTTCTGGAATAAATTATTCAATTTAATGGATAAGCTAGTGGGAAAATAAAATACTTTGAAATAAAAATGTAGTGGGGTGCTAAATTTAAGGGAAGTGTTTGAGTGGTAAATAGGCTCAAACACCCTATTTCTGTAGGATTCATGGACCATTTTGTCCTCGGGGACAGTATTGGTGTGCAGTTCCCTGCGGCCTACAGGTGGCGCTGCCATGGTAGGCTAGGGTTGAACCGCCGATACAGTGCTGTGCCTTTTGTGTCCCCTCTTGGCAGTAGTACAGCGGGGCGGGGAACCTGCTGTGCATGACGGAAGAGCATATAAAAGGGGCAGACCTTTGGCCTGGGGGTTGATGTCCAGTGGGGTCCACGCCCAGGTGCCTTCGGCCTGGGTGCATGTGTTCCTGTTCCATCTCGGGTACCCTTAGCCCGGGGTGAGGTACTATCCTGGAGTTCCTGCTGCCCTGGGTATGGAGGCCTAGGTGCGGGAGTAAAGCCTGGAGTCCAGAGCCTTCGTCTGGAGTCCGCTAAGGGTCGAGGAGTCTTAGGGTGTCGCCTCGTGTAGGGGACCATGTTCCAGGGAAGGGAGGATCATTCTGATGGACCGATGCGGGAGTCACGGTGAAGGAAGGGTCTGTTGACTCCCTGGAGAGATGTCTTCCCCTTGATATGGGCTAGGTTCGTAGAAGGAGAAGCTCAAGGTCATCTTGACTGTATCAGAGAGGCCTTATTCACCCGGCCCGTGGCAGGGGCCTTATACACCCTGGTCTGTGGCAGAGACCAAAGTTCTCCAGGTCCGTGGCAGGGGCCTTGTACACCTGGTCTGTGGCAGAGACCAACCTCAAGGTCTGTGGCAGAGACCGTGCACCTAAAACTGTTTGAGAAACCTAAGCAGTGAAGTGAATGTGCTACGTTTGTGCCTGGACCTCCTCCACACCTTAAGCTGTCCTGTTTCTTTGCTCTAACCTTTTCTATCCGAGTAGAGTTTATTTTGCCATGAGAGAATAAGAGTTGTAATTTCAGCTGGTGTGGACATTGACTTTACTGGGAATTAAAGGACTTGCCTCTACCTACAGTAGAGGTGAGAATCATCCTCTGGAGGAGTTTTGACTCCGGCTGTGGACACGGCCCGTCAAGTACACCGCTCAACCTCTTTATATAGGAGGGTATGGGCTGGTAGTGCGGTGTGCCTTTCTCCCTCCTGCGAGGAGCCAACAACATAAAGGCAGGTAAGGGGGAAAGGATCTGTGCGCTACAAAAAAAATAAATAAAAATTATAATCTTGACCTAGGAGGACGAGGTCCATATGGAGTAGGAGGTTGAGGTGGCGGTGGATGTGGCTGTGTAGGTGGAAGCGGCGGTGGAGGAGGACGAGGTAGCCAACACTGGTTCAAAAATACAACAATGGCTGGGTAAGGCCGGTGATGTGTCGAATTCTGTCCCCCGTCAAATAGTGTCCACCCTGTACTGCACTTGCTCAGTATGTAGGACAAGGGGATTTCGAAAATCTCCCAAGACGAACGGCGCCTGCGTGGTGAGTTCAGGTGAAGGCCACACCATCCGTGGTTCAAGCCGAGCCAAGTGAGGCCGTGCCCGAAGCGTGGCGATCGAACCGAGCCCGTGAGGGGCCCTGTTACTATGTGCTACCGTATGTCCACTTGGATGGTGGGGCTTGAACCTGCACTCACAGCGCAGGCGCCGTTCATCTTCGGAGATTTTGTGAATCTCCTTGTCCCCTGTACTGCGCAAGCGCTGCGCCTTCGCAGTATGGGCCGGACACAATCCGATGGCCAGACAGTTTTTGTCACAACACAAGTAGGCCTGTGGACACATACTGCTCAACCATGTTGGTGAAATGCTGCCTCCTGCTAAGACGTTCCATCTCAGCTGGTGGTGCTGGTTGTTGTGGCGTGCTGACAAAGCTTTTCCACATTTCAGCCATGCTAACCCTGCCTTCTGAGGTGCTGCCGGTGCCCCGGCTGCGTTGGCGACCTCTTCCTCCTCCTCTGCCTTCGCCTTGTGCTTCCACCGTACGCCCGCTGTCAGGTGGGAATGCCACCAGCAGCGCGTCTACCAGCGTGCGCTTGTACTCGCGCATCTTACGATCCCGCTCCAGTGAGGGAATTAAGGACGGTACGTTGTCCTTGTAACGGGGATCCAGCAGGGTGGCCACCCAGTAATCAGCACCAGTTAAAATGTGGGCAACTCGGCGGTCATTGCAGAAACACTGCAGCATGTAATCGCTCATGTGTGCCAGGCTGCCCAGAGGCAAAAAAAAGCTGTCCTCTGTGGGAGGTGTATCGTCTGTGTCCTCTGTATCCCCCCAGCCACGCACCAGTGATGGCCACGAGCTGGTCTGGGTGCCACCCTGCTGTGAAAATGGCTCCTCCTCCTCCTCCATCTCCTCCTCCACCTCGTCATCCTCCAGAACTGTGCCCTTTCTGCCGGACAATTGTGTACCTGGCGTTTGTTGGTGCAGGAACCCACCCTCGTAGCCACTTGTGAAAGACTGCCCTGAAAGCCTTTGAAATTATCCCGCTTCCTCCTCCTCCTCCTCATCCTCCTGTGCCACATCCTCTTCCATCATCGCCCGAAGCGTTTTTTCAAGGAGGCATAGAACTGGGATAGTAACGCTAAGAACGGCGTCATTGGCACTGGACATGTTGGTGGAGTACTCGAAACAGCGCAACAAGGCACACAGGTCTCGCATGGAGGCCCAGTTATTGGTGGTGAAGTGGTGCTGTTCCGCAGAGCGACTCACGCATGATTGCTGCAGCTGAAACTCCACTATCGCCTGCTGCTGCTCGCACAGTCTGGCCAGCATGTGCAAGGTGGAGTTCCACCTTGTGGGCACGTCACATATGAGGCGGTGAGCGGGAAGGCCGAAGTTACGCTGCAGCGCTGACAGGCGAGCAGCAGGGTGAGAACGCCGAAAGTGCGCACACACAGCCCCCACTTTCTGCAGCAGCTCTGGCATATTGGGGTAATTTTTAAGGAACCTCTGGACCACCAAGTTCAGCACATGTGCCAGGCAAGGGATGTGCGTCAAACCGGCTAGGCCCAGAGCTGCTATTTCGCCCATTATCGCACACCACCAGGCCGGGCTTGAGGCTCACTGACAGCAACCACTCATTGGTCTGTTGTTCCATGTCCCTCCACAACTCCTGCGCGGTGTGGGTTTTTTCCCCCAAACAGGAAAGTTTTAAAACTGCCTGCTGTCGTTTACCCCTGGCTGTGCTGAAGTTGGTGGTGAAGGTGTTACACTGACCGGATGAGGAGGCGGTAGAGGATGAGGAAGCGGAGTAGGAGGAGTTAGCAACAGGAGGCAAACTGAAGCGCCCTGCAATCCTCGGTGGTGGAAGGACATGCGCCAAACTGCTATCTGCCTCAGGCCCAGCCGCCACTGCATTTACCCAGTGTGCTGTTAGGGAGATATAACGTCCCTGACCGTGCTTACTGGTCCACGCATCCGTAGTTAGGTGGACCTTGCCACAGATAGCGTTGCGCAGTGCACACCTGATTTTGTCCCCCACTTGGTTGTGCAGGGAAGGGATGGCTCGCCTGGAAAAATAGTGGCGGCTGGGCACGACGTACTGTGGGACAGCCAATGCCATCAGGCTTTTAAAACTCTGCGTCTCCACCATACGGAATGACAGCATTTCAAAGGCCAGGAGTTTTGAAATGCTGGCATTCAGGGCCAGGGATCGTGGGTGGCTAGGGGGGTACTTCCTCTTCCGCTCCAATGTTTGGGAGATAGAGAGCTGAATGCTTCCATGGGACATTGTGGAGATGGTTGGTGACCCAGGTGGTAGTGTTGCTGGCAGATCCTCTGTTTGCGGGGTGGCAGGTGCCACTGTCACTACAGAGGTGGATGAAGAGGCCGAGACTGCAGCAGAAGAGGAAGCAGGAGGAGCCAGAGACCTTTCTTGGTTTTTGAGGTGTCTACTCCACTGCAGCTCGTGCTTTGCACTTAGATGCCTGGTCATGCAGGTTGTGCTCAGGTTGAGAACGTTTATGCCTCGCTTCAGCCTCTGATTGCACAGCCTGCAAACCACTCGTGTCTTGTCATCAGCACATTGTGTGAAAAACTGCCACGCTAGGGAACTCCTTGGACCTGGCTTTGGTGTGCTCGGTCCCTTGCTGCGTTGGGCAGTAGCAGACATACTGTCTAGGGGATGGACACTCCGCTTTTGCACCCTGCTCCCTCTTCTGCTGTGCTGGTGGCTCTGTGCAACCACCGCCTCTTCCTCCAAACTACACTGGTCACCTGCATAACGTTCATTCCATGTCTGGTCGAGGACCTCATCGTCCTCCACATCATCTTCCACCCAGTCTATACCCCTGCCCTCCTTGTCTGTCTGCACAATTGCGAAAGCAGCAGCAGTTGGCACCTGTGTTTCGTCATCATCCGAGACGTACTGCGATGGTCCTCCCATGTACTCATCATGAAACATAAGTGGTTGGGCATCGGTGCACTCAATCTCTTCCACTTCTGGGGCAGGGCTAGGTGGATGGCCCTGGGAAACCCTGCTAACAGAGTCATCGAAAAGCAGAAGAGACTGCTGCATGATTTGGGGCTCAGACTGCTTGGCTGATTTGCAAGGGGGTGAGGTGAAAGACTGATGGACATGGGTTTCAGGTGCCAACTCTGATCTTTCATCAGAAGAGTGGGTGGGAGACAATGTGAAGGAACCCGAAGCACTGTCAGCAACCCAATCTACTATCGCCTGTACTTGTCCTGGCCTAAACATTCGTACAGCCTCATTAGGCGCGACAAAATACCGCCGCAGGCTCGGTCGCCTACTCACCTACACCTGAGGAAGGTGTTTCACTTGTGTGTGTATCTGGCACAGATCCACCACGTCCTCTCCCTGCAACAGGAGCTCCACCAGCAGCACCACGACCGGGGCCACCACGTCCCTTTGACCTTCTCCTCATATTTTCCAAATTTAGGATCTTGCCCTAAATGGGTGTTTTTGGAAGAGCAGAACACACCCACAGTACGTAACCGCTGAATCGCACAGCTACAGAACTGCAGAAAATGCTATTCAAAAAAAATGTTGTTTTTTTAGTATAGCACAGTAGAAGAAAACTATATAGAAATTGTTTATTTCACACACCTCCAAATATGTATAACACACTGCAAACTATTTTTTGTGCCCCTAAACGGCGTTTTTTGGAAGAGCAGAACACACCCACAGTACGTAACCGCTGAATCGCACAGCTACAGAACTGCAGAAAATGCTATTCAAAAAAAATTTTGTTTTTTTAGTATAGCACAGTAGGAGAAAACTATATAGAAATTGTTTATTTCACACACCTCCACATATCTATAACACACTGCAAACTATTTTTTGTGGCCCTGAATGGCTCTTTTTGCAAGCGTACATTAAAGTGCAAATTTTTTTTATTTTATTTTTTTGCACGAGCAAAATAAAATGCAAATTTTTATTTTTTTTTGCCCTATGGGTCTTTTGGAAAAGAGCACAATAAAGTGCCTTTTTTTTTCCCCCTAAATGGATCTTTTTCAAAGAGCAGACTACACCCACAGTATGGAAACGGTGTATCTCTCAACGTAATATGCAGTGCTGGTGCACTGAGCTTGCAGATAAAAGATAGATTTTCTCTGACACTGGGCTCATGGCAGTGTAAAAAGACTGTGCACTGCAACACAAACAGGTAAACCTATGCAGATCGCTGATTTTAATCTCTGAATCTGGACTCCTATATAATATATCTCTCTCCCTGAAAGCACCAACAGGAACCTGGCCCTACACTACACTGTCTCTCTATCTTTTCCCTCAGATTGCAGAATCAGGACTACCTCATGTATTTTACAATCTCTCCCTATTAGCAACAGCAGCAGCCAAGATCCTCTCCCTATCTATTCTGAAGCAGAGTGACGTGTGTGCTGTGTGCCTCTAGCTTATATAGAAGCTGGGTCACATGTTGCACTGACCAATCACAGCCATGCCATTAGTAGGCATGGCTATGATGGCCTCTAAGGGCACACCAGCTAATCAAAAGGTGATTGGCTGGCCCCTGAAGCATTTCTAAATGTGTAATTAGATTGCCGAACCCAAACCCGGACTTTTGCGCAAAGTCCGGGTTCGGGTTCGGGTTCGGGAAAAAGCTAAAGTTCGGTACGGACCCGAACTTTACAGTTCGGGTTCGCTCAACACTAGTCTTGATAATATGCCACAAATGTATCAAATATTTTGGATGCCTGAGAGGATATCCCACCCCCCAACTTCCTAACTGCGGGGATATTAGAGGGGGCCAAATTAGTTTTAGCCAATAGAGCCAGTGTATGGCCTACACTCTCCCCTTCCGCAATGGTACTCTGTCTTTGAAAGAGGCGCCTGTTCTCCACTTTCCTAATAACCACTATTGTATACTCCTGCTGTTTCTCTAGCCATCTCCTTTGTTTCGTCTGGGTTGGGTCCTCCACATATTGCTTTTCTGCCCCCAACACCTCTTTCCTAATCTTCCCTTCCCATTCCCTAGAGTTTTTCTTGATCTTGGCCACCTGTTGGATCAATACTCCCCTAAGAAAAGCCTTTAGGGTGTCCCATATCTCACTCCCACCAGTGCTGTCCCTGCATTAAAGCCCACAAACTCTCTCAATTTTAGACTTATCTCCTATGGTTTTCCCATTAATTCCAACCAAAAGGGGCTTATTTTCCAATTACTTGGGGGACACTTTTTCCCTGTGTTCATTGTCAGCACCAGTGGAGAGTTATCTGACACCCCTCTTGGATAATAAACAATTTTGCTAACCATCTGCGGGCTTACCCAATTTCGCAGGGCCATGTCTATTCTAGACAATGTTGAGTATGAGCTAGAGAAACAGGAGTACTGCCTCTCATCTGGGTTCCCTGTTCTCCAAATGTCACACCATCCAACCTCTTCTAGAAACTGGATTAAACGTCCCTCTCCTCCCCTGTCCGTCCGTGTCCCTGGTGGGAATCTATCCACTGTTTGATTCAATACTGTATTAAAATCCCCTACTACTATTACATGAATACCTTCCTTATTTAGCACAAACTCCATAAGTTTATACAAGATCTCCATATTAAAAGGTGGCGGGATATAGACGTTTGCCAATGCATATGGTTTGTTTTCTATCAAACAATGCAGAAAGATATAACAGCCCAATTCATCTATCCTAAACTCTCTGCATACAAAAGACATCCCCTTTTTCACCATTATACTCACCCCCCTAGAATAGGAAGAGTAGACTCAATGATTCTGGCACTGATATTTCCTATTAGATAACTTTAACATTGTTTCTTTTGTTAAATGGGTCTCTTGAATACAAATTAACTCCACCTCATACCACTCAAATGTAGAAAATATTGCAGCTCTTTTTACCGGGTCACCCATCCCCCGAACATTCCAAGAGCCTATGTTGAATGTTTTAGGCCGCATGCTGAATCAAAAACATAATAAAAAAGGAGAACGCATATGAGAAGGAGATCCATCTGGACCCTAATAAGTTCAGCCTTAGGTGGAAGAGAGCACTGCATCCATTCATAACAAGAAAAAGGGGGTACTCAACAAACAGAGCAGCAAAAAAAAAGTTCTTACTACCAAAAAAAAGAAGAGAAAAGAAAAAGGTAAGAGAAGAAGCAGTTAATCTACTACTCCTTCTTTGTCCTTGAACTACTGATAATTAGCTTTTTTTAAATGTGTTTTTAAAAAAATGTGAATATCCCCTATATTTTTTAATCTCAAACTCCCTTCTCTTCTGTGCTTGAAATGTGACTTTCGTGGTTTTATACAATTTGACCCCCATGAGTATTTGATCTATAGTCTATGGTTGCACTTTGTTCTCTTCCAGCTACTGTGCTGCTTTTCCCGGTGTGTCAAAAAACTGGGGACCGTCCAAAGCCATTATCCGAAGGCGAGCTGGATACAGTAATGCATATGTAATTTTATTCTTTAGAAGGCTACGTTTAACTGGTGTAAACTCAGATCTACATTTGCTTAATTCTGGAGAAAAGTCTGGATACAATGAAACTCTTGACCCATTAAAAAAAATATCCCCCTTCTCTCTTGCTTTTTGTAATACTATTGCCTTATCGTTGTAGTTAAGGAATTTCAAAAGTAGGGGCCTAGGATGTCTGTCCTTCAAATGGGCTCTAAATGGAACTCTATGGGCCCTTTCTATAGCAAAAAGCGGTGAAAAAGCATTCTCCCCAAAAATGTCTCTAAACCAATTCTCGAGAAAGCTTATAGGGTGGGTTCCCTCACTGCGTTTCGGGAGACCCACCACCCGTATGTTATTTCTGCATAGCCTGTTTTCGATTTCATCGAGTTTAGATGCCTGCCATCCCATTTGTTCTTTCATTACTTTCATCTCCTGTTTTAATGGGTACACCTCATCTTCCAATTGACTCAGTCTTTCCTCTGAAGCTGTTGTCCTTAGCACAGTTCTCTGCAGTTTCTGGCCCATTGACACAAGCTCTTCCTTAATTCCTTTTATCTGATCGCATAGATTGTTCAATGATCCCCTGCATGCGTTCACCGCACATAACAATTCTTTCAGCGTCGGCTCCTCCTCCTCTGGTAACACAGCTGCCGGGAGCGCTGCAGGTGTTGCTGTAGGGATTATTGCAGGGATTATTGCAGGTACAGTCCCGCCCCCGGGGTCTCTCCCCTGGGGCCCTTTTTAATTGTAATTTTTGAGGCTGGTACACCTTGACCGTGACTTTTCCTATCTGCCGGTACTCCGACTTGGGTTTTTACCTGCACTTTTTGATGCTGAATCCCTTTCCCTGGTGAATTTGCCGATGTATGGGCAAACCGCTCCAATTTAGCCGCTGCTGCTGCTGCCTGTGTGGCTTTTTCTTTTGCTAATCGCTTTATTTGAGGCCCCCCACTTTCCAAGTTAGGCTGCTCCTCTTTTTTACCCCTTAGTGACATCCTTTGCACTGTACCTAGGTCACTTTTTGATAGCCTTTCCTCTCACCACTTATATCCAGCTGGTTAAACAAGCGGGTAACTGAGACGATAGGGGGGCTGGCTAAAATAGAATAGGTTTACACCTGCTGACAATGCCACAATTCAGTTCTTAATTGTTATGAACACAATTGTATTCCTGCAGCTCTCCTGTAGCTCTAAATAGACAAGGGGGGTCAACACAGGGGTAATTCCGCTGGTTACAGTTCACTGCAGATCTCCTATGGATCTCATAGTGGTAGTCTTTCACCTACTAACCACACAACAGTTCAGTTCTTAATCATATGGATGCAATGCTGCTCCTATAGATCTCCTATAACTACAATTCTAATAGTAGACAAAGGGTAATACCGTTAGACACAGTACACCATGCAGATGTACTGATTAGCCCCCTCAGCTTCTCCACACAGTAATCTGCACAGTGATCTTTCACTTTATTTTCCCCCAGTCTGGCTGCTGCTGCTCCACAACTCTCCAGCCCACACTTCACACAGTTTGTTGTTTTAAGCTCACCGCTTGGTGGTTCAGGCAAAGGCAGTCTCGATGTCCCGGGGGATCCCTCAGCTCCCACTGTTTCGCTGGCTTGTATTCCCAGCGTGCTGGATTCCTCTTCGCTCTGCTCCCCCTTCCTCCTCCTCCACAGCCTGTACACAGCTTGTACTTCCCGCGGCTGTTTGCTGCTCCGAAATCTCACAAGATCACCGGGTTACAGGGGGGGGGGGTTCCAGCCGCTGTCACTCTATACACACGCCAACCGCAGCAGTGTAGGAAAAAGCATTGAGGCGCAACAATCTGTTCCTCTGTCACATACTCCAGGGTTCATACACATTTTTACCAATCAAATTCCATGACTTTTCCATGACTTTTCCATGACTTCACGTAAATATTCATGACCTTATGTTTCATGAAATGTCTATGTATACACGTTAAATAAGAAGAAAATCCATGTCACACCCAGCATATTTTTACTAATATAAATTAGGGCTGTTACTGATTAAAATTTTTGTGTTCGATTAATCTTTTTTTTTAATCGATTAAACGACTAATTTTGATTAATTAATTATAACGCACATACAGATCCAACTACTTTTAGCTGATTTCCTTGCATTGCAACTTGTCTGCATTAGTCAGAGGTAAATGTGGTATAACCACTTGTCCCCCGCCCACTGTCAATTGACGGCGGGCGGAGGATACTCTCGTTCTGGGAGGACGTCATATGACGTCCTCCCTTTAAAACGAGCTAGGAGGCGCGCGCCCGCCGCGTTCACAAGGCCCCGGTGCGCGTGCCCGGCGGCCGCGATTGCCGCCGGGCACCCGCGATTGCCCGGGAAACGAGCAGGAAAGTGGATCTCTGTGTGTAAACACAGAGATCCACGTCCTGTGAGGGAGAGGGGACCGATGGTGTGTCCCTTGTACATAGGGACAACCATCGGTCACCTCCCCCAGTCAGTCACCTCCCCCCACAGTAAGAACACATTGAGGGAACATATTTAACCCCTTCCCGCCCCCTAGTGGTTAACTCCTTCCCTGCCAATCACATTTATACAGTAATCAATGCATTTTTATAGCAGGGATCGCTGTATAAACGTGAATGGTCCCAAAAATGTGTCAAAAGTGTCCGATGTGTCCGCCGCAATATCGCAGTCACAATAAAAAATCGCAGATCGCCGCCATTACTAATAAAAAAATAAAAAAATAAAAATGCTATAAATCTATCCCCTATTTTGTACACGCTATAACTTTTGCGCAAACCAATCAATACGCGCTTATTGCGATTTTTTTTTTTTACCAAAAATATGTAGAAGAATACGTATCGGCCTAAACTGAGGAAATTTTTATTTAAAAAAAAAAAAATGGGTATTTATTATAGCAAAAAGTAAAAAATAGTGTTTTTTTCCCAAACTGGACGCTCTTCTTTTGTTTATAGCGCAAAAAATAAAAACCGCAGAGGTGATCAAATACCACCAAAAGAAAGCTCTATTTGTGGGAAAAAATTACACAAATTTCGTTTGGGAGCCACGTCGCACGACCGCGCAATTGTCATTCAAAGTGTGACAGCGCTGAAAGCTGAAAAATGGCTTGGGCAGGAAGGGGGTTTTCGTGCACAGTAGAGAAGTGGTTAAACACTATATACAATCACCCGACACTAGTTCGTTTCCACAATCCATGACTTAACTTCACAGTTCACACAAATAAATTCAAACTGTAGCACTGACGTAAGTACAGTACAGTACAGACATCCCCAGTGCAGACCTCCCAGTACAGACACCCCCAGTAGTACAGACACCCCCAGTGCAGACCTCCCAGTACAGACACCCCCAGTAGTACAGAAACCCCCAGTGCAGACACCCCCAGTGCAGACCTCCCAGTACAGACACCCCCAGTGCAGACCTCCCAGTACAGACACCCCCAGTACAGACACCCCCAGTAGTACAGACACCCCCAGTGCAGACCTCCCAGTACAGACACCCCCAGTAGTACAGACATCCCCAGTGCAGACCTCCCAGTACAGACACCCCCAGTGCAGACCTCCCAGTACAGACACCCCCAGTACAGACACCCCCAGTAGTACAGACATCCCCAGTGCAGACCTCCCAGTACAGACACCCCCAGTACAGACACCCCCAGTAGTACAGACATCCCCAGTGCAGACCTCCCAGAACAGACACCCCCAGTAGTACAGACACCCCAGTGCAGACCTCCCAGTACAGACCCCCCAGTGCAGACACCCCCAGTGCAGATCTCCCAGTACAGACACCCCCAGTAGTACAGACACCCCCAGTGCAGACACCCCCAGTGCAGACCTCCCAGTACAGACACCCCCAGTGCAGACCTCCCAGTACAGACACCCCAGTGCAGACCTCCCAGTACAGACACCCCCAGTGCAGACCTCCCAGTACAGACACCCCCAGTACAGACACCCCCAGTAGTACAGACATCCCCAGTGCAGACCTCCCAGTACAGACACCCCCAGTGCAGACCTCCCAGTACAGACCTCCCAGTACAGACCCCCCAGTGCAGACACCCCCAGTGCAGACACCCCCAGTGCAGATCTCCCAGTACAGACACCCCCAGTAGTACAGACACCCCCAGTGCAGACCTCCCAGTACAGACACCCCCCAGTAATGCAGGCAGACACCCCCCAGTAATGCAGGCACCCCCCTTACAGACCTCAGAACAGCAATACACGGCGCGGTGTGTGTCCCTCGAGTTCCTGCTGACGTCAGCGTGCCGCTAAGCCGCCAATAGGCTGCCGCCGGGTGTACCAAGATGCCCGTGGCTCCGGAGCTAGGCCGAAGCCGCGGCCTTTCCTAATGGCCGAGGCTCCGGAGCGCTCCGCGGATCGCGCCGTGTGCCGATCCGAACAGGATGACCTGTTCGGATCACGGATCGCTTACGATCCGTTGCACGACTAGTAGTGACTAAAATATTCCATGACTTTTCCAAAACTTAGTGGGGTTCAGTCATTTTCCAAAACTTTTCCAGGCCTGGAAAATGCCATGTCAAAATCCCATGACTTTTCCAGGAATTTAATGACCGTACGAACCCTGATACTCCCTTCACATTGCCATTATTCAGAGGGAGATAAAGCGGGTAGAGGTCACGCAGGCATCCTCTCCTCACTCCTCACACACTCTCACCGCCTCCATCGACATCCGGACACGCCCCCATAGTTCCACCGGGACGTGGAAGTAACTATAGTATCATCCCGTGTTCCCTCATTAAAACTGGCACCACGGTTTATTGGGCTTTTTCGTATTCTCTGTAGGATCAACCCAGTGGCTTATGCTTTAGACCTTCCTTCTAATATGCGTATTTCAAATGTATTTCATGTCTCTTTATTAAAATCTTTGGTATACAACCGCTTCACCACCTCGGTACCATGTCCTTACCCAGTTCAGGTTGAGAACCATGAAGAGTATGAGATGCAATCAATCTATCATTGATTCCCGTAGGTTCCGTGGGCGCATACAGTACCTGGTTCATTGAAAAGGGTACAGCCTGGAGGAACGCTCTTGGGTCTCATCCTTGGAAGTTCATGTTCTTGTCCTCCTTCGTGCTTTCCATAGACATTTTCCCCTCAAACTTGGTGGTCCTCCGAGGGTGAGGGGGTACTTTCAGGGCTGGGCTCAGCCCTTCCTTCTCAGAGCTCTGTGCTCAGCTGTCGGTTAATTGCCAGCACTCCTTATTCCACAGTGACTCACCTGGTCTTCATTTCCTGCTCGTCAGCTAGCTATTTAAACTGCATGGATCAGATCTTCTGTGCCTTCGCCAACATATCTGGACTCTCCCATTTCTCTGGCTTGTTCTGACTACCCGTCCTGGTTACCGAACTCTGGCTATGTTTTGACTATGTTTGCTCTGTTTATACCATTTTATTAAATAGTGTGATTTTTACTGCACTTCTGTCTCAGTCTGATTCATGGTTTCTGACATGTATATAGCCAGAAGATTCCTCCTTCCCCGGCGACTCCTCTTCTCTTTTCTGCTCTCTTTTTCTCTTTCCCCCCCCCCCTTATCGCCTCTTCTTTTTCTCCGTTTCTTAATGGCTCATCCACCTCAATGGGCTCTCCCCCTCAGGATCCACATATCTACCATGAAACCATGATCAGATACTCATAATTTCTCGTATTTGGTCTGACCCTCCTCCCATACCATTCCCAAGACTTTCTCTATCTAGCTCTCAATAACATAAGCAGTCCACAGCTAACCCCAGATCCCTGCCTCACTTCTGACCTGATGTATATGGCCTATATGTTACATCACCCACCGGCTCTGAATGCACTGTACTATTGCTGCTACCATTTTCTTCACAACCTGGGCTGCGTCCCTACTGGTTCCATGGTTTTCATATTGTTCCACACACTACCATTGCTCCTGAGAGGAGTTCTCACCCTCTGCCTCTACACCATATACAGATTCCCCTTGCCTGCTAAAATGTTTGAACAATAGATTGAAGGTCAACTGAATGGTCTCCCCCTCAAGATGCAGCTTGTTCCCAGATGGGGTGTCTAAGGGTGTTGAACAATCCTCCTGATCTTGAACTCAACCATTGAAATGTATTACATTGTCTACACAGGTTTGTTATTACTGTTTTGCTATCTATTCCCAAACCTACTGTATGATCTCACTCCCTATGTCCCATTGTAAGGTTGACATTGTACCCCCCCCCCCTTTCTTTATTCTGTTCTCCCTATAAACTTCAATAAAAATATTGAACAAGACCCTGGCTCCCAGTACACTGTTAAGCTTGACAAAGGAGTGTGCATGTTCGGGAACAGCACAGCGAATGCTCCGAAAATGCATCGCAAAGCATCCTGGGTCCTCTGACGTCGACACACCATGCTGCGTTCCACGCTGCTGTCCAGCAAGAAAGTAATAATACAGCCGGCTCCCTTCTCATCTCCTGAGCTCGTACAGCATTCCTCCAGCGGTGCATGCCGGCATTCTCAAGGGATAGGGAGCTATATATGCATACATTTATTTATACGTGTCAGAAGTCAGGGAAGAGGCCGATAGTGGAGAGGGCGCCCCTTGCGGCTAAGTGGTGATGAACCGGCCATGTGGAGAGAACTGAAAGTCACTGGGATGATCCATAGGGCCACTGAGCGCTCAGTTCAGATAGCTATCTCCAGTAGGAACCAGAAACGGAGGGTGCAGACAAGCCAGTGGTCGTACTCGTGAGATTAGTCCACAAGTATCAGATGCGAAGTACAGGTGAGGGTGCAGACAAGAGCGTAGTCGGTGGGGCAAGCCAGGGGTTAATTAGGATAGGATCCGAAGCAGAAGTCAGAACAAGCCGGGTCGGTAACAGGGAATCAGAATCATTAAAAACACAGAAGCACAGGAAACACTGGGAAGCTAACGATAATCCAGCAAGGGATGGCTCAAACAGCAGGCTTAAATAGACCCGGAAGTACTGCCCACATCAGTCACACTGTGTGTCGTGGCGGCCATGATTGTCTTGGGTGGGATTGCCAGTCCTACTTCGGCCATTTCCCTGACAGTGCCCCCTCCAAGGGGCAGACTCCGGATGCCCAGACAAGCTCATATTTCAGGATACCTGGTACGGAAACTTTGCAGGAGGTTAGGAGCATGTAGGTTACTTGCAAGCTCCCAGGAATTCTCCTCTGACGGGTACCCTTTCCACTTAATGAGAAACTTGGCTTGCCTTCCCCTCTTCCAGCAGTCCAAAATGGCCTCCACTTCTAATTCTGGTTTGCCGTCTATTAGGACTGGTAGGGGCGCTTCTTCTCTATCCCCAGGAAGGGACTGGGCATGGCTGTCTTGAGCAATGACACATGGAATACTGGGTTATTTTTATAGGATTCCGGTAAGGCAAGTTCAAAGGCCACAGGGTTGATTGCCCTCTTGATCTGGAACAGGCCAATAAATTTGGGGCCCAACTTCCTGGTTGACGGAAGAGAGCCAGACCTTGTCTCCCACTTTTGAGGTCTAGGCTGCCCCTTCTCTTCCAGCCATAATATCTCTTGGCATCTTCCTGGGCCTTTTTAGTTTCCCGGAGGGTTTGGAGGTTGGACTGGAGAAGTGTTAGCCGGTCTTGAGCTGTGGGTATTGAGGTTTCAAGAATGGTGTTGTGAAGAGCAGACAGGTGGAACCCGTAATTTGCCCAGAAGGGAGATTGGTTGGTCGTGGCATGTACCGAGTTATTGTAGGTAAACTCGGCACACGGGAGCACAGAGAGCCAGTCACCCTGGGAGAAGGAACTGAAGCATCTTAATATTGTTCCAGAGTTTGATTTGTCCTCTATGTTTGCCCATTACTCTGTGGGTGGTAAGCCGAGGATAGTCGCACATCAATGGCCAAGCTCTTGCAGAGACCCTTCCAGAACTTGGATGTGAATTGCACTCCCCTGTTCCAGACAATGCTAGCAGGGAGACCATGTAATCTAAAGAGGTCCCTGATGAAGATATCCACCGTTTCTCTAGAGGTAGGTGTAACCATCATGGGCATGAAGTGCGCCATCTTGGGCAGGCGGTCCACCTCCACAAAGATGGTTGTATGCCCTTTCAAAGGGGGCAGATCAACAATGAAATTTATGGAGATTTTTTTCCACGGTTGCTCTGGCACTGGTAGCGGTTTTAACAGGCCCCAGGCTTTGGCATAGTCCCCCTTGTTGCATTGACAGACCATGCAGGAGTGCATGTATTGTTTGCAGTCCAGTTTAAAAGTAGGCCACCAGAAGGACCATGAAATTAGCTCAGTGGTTTTTGTAACTCCGAAGTGACCGGCTAGTTGGTGATCGTGAAAAGTCCTCAGGATTCGCAGTCTCGCTTGTGGTGGGACAAAGACCTTGTTTTGATGCCATACAAACCCCTCCTGGCTTCTGAGTCGGGAAGTCTCTGTCTCCGTGCATTGGACTGAGGCTTGCTCAATTGTAGACTGGAGATCCTAATGAAGCAATAGAAAATTCTGTTCTGACAAAATAGTGTCGGGTGTTGCTTCCTCCAGGGTATCAGGGAACATACGGGAGAGGGCATCGGCTTTACAATTTTTAGATCCTGGTGGGTAGGTCATGTGAAACTGGAAGCAAGAAAAGAACAGGGCCCAGCGAGCCTGGTGGGGTCTCAACCATTTAGCGGACCGGAGGTACTCCAGATTTTTGTGATCCGTATAGCTCATAATGGGGTGACTGGCTCCCTCTAGAACAGTGGTTCTCAACCTTTCTAGTGCCGTGACCCCTTGATAAAATGTCCCAAGTTCTGGGGACCCCTAACAGTAAAATTATTTTCGTAGCATGGGTTGTCAGCACCCAAGGCAAGACAAGTGACTTTCACCCCTAACCCACGGACATTTAGCGCTCCCAGAGTCCCTTCCACTCATACAGTATTAAAACCCCTTATGGTACATTTTAGGATGTACCACTCTTTCTCTTTGTTCTCTTTTCTTTCCCTTTCATCTTTCTCTATCCTAATTTCTTGTTTTTTTTTCCCCATCCCTCTCTCTAACCGTGTTTCTTGTTCTTTCTCCTATTCTTTCTCTCCCTTTCTCATTGCTCCTCCTCCTCTTTTCCTCTCCCTTTCATGAATTCTCTATTTTTATTCCTTCTCTTACTCCTTGGTGGGGAGGTTGGGGGAATGGGATGAGTGTCAGTGCTGGAGAACTGTAGTGGGGACTTTTAATGGCAACTATAATCACAGGTAGTGTTACTCACTGTGTCTCCGACTTTGTGGTGTCTCATAGCAGTGACACCTATGCCGAAATCAGGAGATAGGGTCTCCTCCAGCCCCTCCCACTTCACATTCCTCACCAGTCAGCTGACCTCTAGTCTCTGCCCCCCCAGCCATGCCATGAACTGAATGGGTGGCTGCGAAGAGGGTCAGTGGGAGGCCGAAGGCTCCAGAAACAGCCCAGCTGGGTGGCCACAGGCTCTAGGAACAGCCCTGCTGGGTGGCAGAAAAAAGGCTAGGAGAGTGGTGCGGGCTTCAGGAACAGCCCAGGATTTGGTGACCCCTGGCAAATCATCATTCGACCCCCGAGGGGGTCCCGACCCCAGGTTGAGAACCACTGCTCTAGAAGGTACCTCCATTCTTCCAGAGCTGTCTTTATGGCAAGAAACTCCTGATCTTCTACATTGTTATTCATTTCCGGACGGCTCATCTTACGTGAAGAGAAGGCAATGGGGTGAAGTAGTGCCTTGGGCCCCTTGCGTTGACAAAATGGCTCCTGTGGTAATTTCTGAGGCCTCAACCTCCAAGACATAGGGTTGTGCAGAAATAAACAGGGACTTCAGGGTATCGAAGCCATTGGAAGCGGGTATGCAAGTGGGTAGTTTGAGTGATGGGTGTGATGGTGATGAAGAAGCCCTTAATAAATTCCCTAAAAAAATTGGTGAAGCCAACGAACCTCTGTACACACCTCTTATCCACTGGGGCCAGCCAGTCCACAATAGCTTTGACCTTTTGGGGGTCAATAGCGGTCCACTTAGTAGAGATAATGAGGCCTATAAACTGGATTGATTCCTTCTCGAACTCACACTTTTCGACCTTTGCATATAGACCATGTCTCCTAAGAGTGCCTAGCAGTGCTTCCCTGGAAGTGATACAGGGAGAGCAGTGCCTAAAGGTGCACGTTTTTTTCTAATGTAGCACGTCCAGAGTAAATCCTTCAGGAAGAATCCAGGGTAAGTGTAGGTGAGTGGAAGCACAGTGTAGAGATCTGGAAGAGGCATGCCAGGGGAGCTGGGTGCAGAGCCAGAGGGCTCTGTGGCGTTTGTATCAAATCGACTGCTGGGATCGGTAGTCCATCACCATTAAATCTACTAAAATATCCGGTTGCTGCCATGAGGGGTACTGCAGGCCCCAGTCCTTCAACGGTTTAATTTACTACTTAAACTGGGACTTATTCAGAGTGAGGCCTAGTCATATTCTGATGGTGTGACAGGATTACTAAGACTGTGACAGGAAAAGTATTCTGAGGTAAAAGTTGGTTAAGCTGTGTGCTGGAGGAGGAGATGTTCTCAGGTAAAAGTCTGTCAAGTTTAGGGTCAGCCATCTTGTCCTATCTGAGAAGTGTAACGCATCAATTGCTATATCATTTCAAGTACTCATCTGATTTATGGGCATTCCATGTCCCTTCCCCAACCAAGTTAAATCCCCTAATAAAATAACAAAAACAAGCAAGAGACTGTTCATTGACTAAAGGAGTGTGTCTAATGGATGTCTAGCAGCAGGGTAAAAAAAAATGTGTTGATGTTGTAACTCGTAGCAACCATCCAATACACTAAATAAATATTTAAATGTAAATCTGTATTTTTACTTGTCTGGAGGAGACGGTTTAACGCCCAAATTCCTTCCATTTTCCTTGTCCCATTATTTGTATTAAGGGTTGGCACTCCATGACAATATTACTTAATCTTAAATATATGGGCCTGGACTATACTACTACACTATATTAATTCTATGGCTTTATAGTTAGGGTGGCAAACACCCATTTATAAAGTAGCCCATTTGTGATGTTGATTTAATGTGATGTGGATATTAGTCGATTTTTATGTACCGTATATACTCGAGTATAAGCCGACCCAAATATAAGCCGAGGCACCTAATTTTACCACAAAAAACTGGGAAAACTTATTGACTCGAGTATAAGCCTAGGGTGTCCATCTGCATGCCTCACTGTGCCTCACTTTGCCTCACTGTGTCCATCTGCATGCCTCACTTTGCCTCACTGTGTCCATCTGCATGCCTCACTGTGCCCATGCCTCACTGTGCCCATGACTAGACTGACGTTTAACATAGGAGTCTATGGAAGGGGTGCCCGGCTTTGAAAATTCGGTGCTCCCCGACCTTAGATCCTTCAGACACAAGACTTTGCACACTTGTAGAGGAGACATGGAGCTACATGTGTGCCAGGTTTAGGATCCAGGAGACCTATGGCTGGCCGGTACCGGGTCCTCAAAGTCACCAGAGAAATTACCATTTAACATGGGAGTCTATGGAAGGGGTGCCCGGGTTTGAAAAATCGGTGCTCCCCGGCCGTACGTCCTCCGGACAAAAAACTTAGCACACTTGTAGAGGAAGAGTTTGCCAAGTTTGGGATCCAGGGGACCTATGGCCGGCCGGTACAGGGTCCTCAAATTTTGGGAGATCAGGCGCGAAAAGGTGACTCGAGTATAAGCCGAGGGGGCATTTTCAGCACAAAAAAATGTGCTGAAAAAATCGGCTTATACTCGAGTATATACGGTATGTTTTTCATATTTATTTATTTTATGTTTGTACATATGGTCCCTATACTTAATTCTCTTCTTTATAGTATTACCTATGGGCACTCTTTAGCTCACAATCAATAGAGTAGATTTTAGTATCGTAAGTGGAAATATGGCAGAATTTTCTGGTACTAATTGGACAGGATTTGCCGACCGCCTTTAAGCTAGGGCGGCAGGCCCCTCAAAGAATGACAATGAGATAATGACTTATTTTGCTCATCTTAAATAACTACTAGAACAGAAATCTAGGGCCTTCTGGAAGATAGGTGGCCATTCAGGTTCCACCATCTATAAAAAGGAAAATGCTAAACTGAAGGAAAACAAATAATTAAGAACAAGGATATAAAATTTACGAAGGACCAAGTAGCATTTCAGAAAGGACGGCCATACAAATGGCATAATGTGAGAAGGGGTAGAATATTCACACAAAGATTTGATATGGACTCTGAAAGTGATTTTTCAGATCATTCATCTGTTTCTTCAACTTTTTCATTTCAGGGACAATCCAACGAAAGAGGATATGGACCAAATCACCGTGCACGTGGACGTCGGGGTAGATCCAGTGGTGGTGAGTCACGTGGTGAATATAATCGCTGTCATGAATCTGCAGTAATACCTTCATTCCCTGTCTGTCTGCTTACCTCTGGTCTGTGTATCAGCCTTATGGCCTGCACTCTCACACCTGCATGGTTAAGTAATCTTCCCTCAGCGTGGCTCCACCCTAGCCTCTACAGGATACACTATTTAGCACCGTGCTGTCCAAGCATGCCTTGCCCGAGCAATATTGTGTGTTTGGCTTTCTGTGTGCTTCTTG
Source organism: Rana muscosa (assembly GCA_029206835.1). Lineage (NCBI taxonomy): Eukaryota > Metazoa > Chordata > Amphibia > Anura > Ranidae > Rana > Rana muscosa. Next base: position 358,177,205 of record CM055123.1, read on the forward strand.
CCATGTGCTCTACGTCTGTTTCTGTTTACCGATCTTGGCTTGTTCTGTGACTATCCCTGCCTGCTTGTTATCTTGACCTTTGGCGTGTTCTTTGTCTATCCTTGTCTGCTAGTTGCCCCGACCTTTGGCTTATCACCTGACTATCCCTTGTTGTCCTGGACTGCTGCTTCCTCTCTATCCTCCAGTAGCCTACCGTGAGCATGATCTGGGAGACCCTGGGGGCCGCGACCTGGAGCCAGTTTCAGTGCAGTCCATCCTTACAACTGGAGGCTCTGGTGAACACCTGCTGGCTCTTAGACTCCGCGCCCTGGGGAATCTTATGCTCTTGCTCCCAGTGGGATCCGTGTTGGTGCTCCAGTGGACCTGTTTTCCTGAACCACCCAAAGTTCCATCCGCAGCAGCAGGGTCCATTACCTTAGCGGTGCACTCTTGACCCCAACGGTGTGCATCTGTCACCTGGCCTCAGTTGACCTGACAATCACACTCCCCTCCCCATGAAACATAAAGATCCTCCCTCGGGGAAGGACAAGTTGTTCTGGCTCATAAACAAACAGATGCCAATAGAGGTGATGGTATGGTTAGGAGGAAAGATACACAGGGTGCAGCAGGCCCTTTACCACTCCCTCCACCTCCCCCTTTAGACTTAGACAAGGTTCTTTTAGACCCAACCTCCCCTGACAGTCTTCTACAAACCAACACAATACAATAAAAAACTACGTCTATGTGACCAAACCAGACCAATAGACGATAATAGTTTGGACATTAATCTAACCTCTCATCATTTTACATCTGAGGAAATGTCCCTATTAAGATTGGACCTGAAATTTTGTCCTGATACTAATATGGATCTCTTTGATGTAGTCAATGACCTGAATTTATTTGCCCGTAAGTTGAATTTCAAATGCCAATTTGAAGGCCCTAATTATGTGACCGATGAACCTCAGGGTGAATCAGATATATTCCAGCAACGAGAATTTACTCTTGCTGAATATCGAGCACTTAAAGCATTGAATGAACTTAGATAGATTGGGGAAAAAACCTGTGCTAAACTAAAAATAATTGCAAAATAATTGATAAAAATATGTGATTCAAAAAATCGTGATGCTGCTGCAAGAAAAAAGCTAAAAATACTAAAGCTCAAAACATATGTGCAAAAGAAAAAAGCGTGCAATCACTAATGTTGTTGACACATCAATCCAGCATATATTGATAAACACTGTATCGAAATTCGCAAAACTGTGAAAAGAAATATATAAAAAATGGAAAAAAAGCATACAAGTCCCAAATAAAAAATTGAATGAGCTTGCCAAGGAAAGTGGTGAGGTCAATTTTGATGCCCTTATGAATAATAAGGATGTGGAAGATGTAGCCCTACCATCATCACAACCTAAAAAGTATAAAAATTCATCAGTGAGGTTCCCGACTTCAACCAATCTGAGGGTCAATCTGTTTCTCCAGTTAGTCATAGGGGACCTTGAGACCCTTGTGTCTGGTGGGAGAAACACTAATGACCACCAAAAGGAGACTCTATTGAATTTACAGTAACATTGTGACGTTGTTATAAAGCCTTCAGATAAGGGTGGTAACATCGTCATTATGACTAAGGAATCATCTGTTAGGATGTGTGAGGACATTTTGTCCAATCGGTCCTGGTAAAGAAAGATTTCACGCATGATGATCACTAGTTTCCAACAGGAATTCTACAATTTAGTCAATAGAGCATTTAAACAACATATTATTAATAAGGACACAAGGGACTTTTTGATTATCACCCATCCAATAACACCCACATTTTATGCCTTACCTAAAACACACAAAAACATGCAGGACACCCCAGGACGTCCTATAGTCTCTGGTATTAACAGCTTCACTTCACAAGTGAGCGTCTTGGTAGATGAATACTTACGCCCTCATATATAAAGTCTGCCAACATACCTCAAGGACACTATCCATTTGTTGACAATCCTTGAGGGGATTAATGTCGGGGCGGATATGCTGATGGTATCAATGTGGAGGCCCTATATTCGAGCATATCACATGGTTTGGGATTGACAACAATTAGACAATTCCTGGATGAAAGAAGTACTGATCATTATTAGTATAATGTGTTGTTTTGGAATTATTACAGTTTATCCTTATGCACAATGTCTTCATGTTTGACGGCTCCCACTACCTCCAGATGCAGGGGGTGGCTATGGGGACCACTTGTGCCCCCTCTTATGCCAACCAGTACCTGGGGGGGGAGCGGTTTATTTTTGGATCTGAGGACTTGTTAATGTACTTCTGTCACATTTCTTTGTGGTGGAGGTACATTGACGATATCCTCATCCTTTGGACAGGATCTATGGACTTATTAACTCAATTAGTTGATAAGCTCAATGACAATCACTTTAAGCTACAATTTAACGCTTAATGTCGATGCCTGTACTATACCTTTTTTAGACCTCAACATTATGAAGCTTCCCAATGGATCTATTAGTATTCATTTATATAGGAAACCCACGGGTGGGAACTCTCTTCTCCACGCTACCAGTGCCCATCTGAGACATTAAATCAAAGCTATACCGGTGGGACAATATCTGCGAGTCTGACGTAACTGTACCAATGATGCAGACTTCAAGAGCTAAGCAGATGTCCTTAGGGATAGATTCTTGGATCAGGGTTACAGTTGGAAGGCCCTTAAAAGAGCCTATAAAAATGCATTGGAAAGTCCACGTGAACTTTTACTTTTTTAGGGTGAACAGGGGTCTGAACGGGTCAATACCAGACCTATTCTCAAGTTCAGCAAACAAAAAGATTATATACTTGCTGTCTTGCGCAGGCATTAGCATTTGCTTACCCAGGACTAGGGATGAGCTTCGTGTTCGAGTCGAACATACGTTCGACTCGAACATCGGCTGTTCGATCGTTCGACGAAGATCGAACGATTTGGGCCGTTCGCGCCAAATTCGAGTGACGCGAACGGCCCACAATGCACTACGCCATCGCAGTGTCATCCAGGCGCTGTGATTGGCCAAGCATGCACTGTGACCCCGCATGCTTGGCCAATCACAGCGCCGGCAGCGAGGAGAGCAATGATTGGCCACAGGCAGGATGCCTGTGGCCAATTATTGCTGATGGGGTTTAGTACACGCCCCACACTATAAAAGGCCGCCAGCGCGGCGGCCTTGTGTAGTGTGTTCCGGAGCAGGGAAAGAGAAGCATAGGCAGGGACAGTGTCATTTTTTTTCCTTTACTAATCCTGGATTCCTTGTGTTTAGGGACAAATAAGGATAGGTAGGGAGTGTGTCAGTGACAGTGTGCTATTCTGTGCTAATCCTTGTTTGTAGGGACAGAGAGGTACAGTGAGGGAAACTGACAGTGTGCTATTCTGTTCTAAAACTATTTTGCTGAACCATATTTTCAATCCTTGAGTTGAGGGACAGAGAGCTACAGTGAGGGAAAGAGTCAGTGTGCTATTGTGTTCTAAAACTATTTTGCTGAACCATATTTTCAATCCTTGAGTTGAGGGACAGAGAGCTACAGTGAGGGAAAGTGTCAGTGTGCTATTGTGTTCTAAAACTATTTTGCTGAACCATATTTTCAATCCTTGAGTTGAGGGACAGAGAGGTACAGTGAGTGAAACTGACAGTGTGCTATTCTGTTCTAAATCAATTTTGCTGTTCCATATTTTCAATCCTTGAGTTGAGGGACAGAGAGGTACAGTGAGGGAAACTGACAGTGTGCTATTCTGTTCTAAAACTATTTTGCTGAACCATATTTTCAATCCTTGAGTTGAGGGACAGAGAGCTACAGTGAGGGAAAGTGTCAGTGTGCTATTGTGTTCTAAAACTATTTTGCTGAACCATATTTTCAATCCTTGAGTTGAGGGACAGAGAGCTACAGTGAGGGAAAGTGTCAGTGTGCTATTGTGTTCTAAAACTATTTTGCTGAACCATATTTTCAATCCTTGAGTTGAGGGACAGAGAGGTACAGTGGGTGAAACTGACAGTGTGCTATTCTGTTCTAAATCAATTTTGCTGTTCCATATTTTCAATCCTTGAGTTGAGGGACAGAGAGCTACAGTGAGGGAAAGTGTCAGTGTGCTATTGTGTTCTAAAACTATTTTGCTGAACCATATTTTCAATCCTTGAGTTGAGGGACAGAGAGCTACAGTGAGGGAAAGTGTCAGTGTGCTATTGTGTTCTAAAACTATTTTGCTGAACCATATTTTCAATCCTTGAGTTGAGGGACAGAGAGCTACAGTGAGGGAAAGTGTCAGTGTGCTATTGTGTTCTAAAACTATTTTGCTGAACCATATTTTCAATCCTTGAGTTGAGGGACAGAGAGGTACAGTGAGTGAAACTGACAGTGTGCTATTCTGTTCTAAATCAATTTTGCTGTTCCATATTTTCAATCCTTGAGTTGAGGGACAGAGAGGTACAGTGAGTGAAACTGACAGTGTGCTATTCTGTTCTAAAACTATTTTGCTGTTCCATATTTTCAATCCTTGAGTTGAGGGACAGAGAGCTACAGTGAGGGAAAGTGTCAGTGTGCTATTGTGTTCTAAAACTATTTTGCTGAACCATATTTTCAATCCTTGAGTTGAGGGACAGAGAGCTACAGTGAGGGAAAGTGTCAGTGTGCTATTGTGTTCTAAAACTATTTTGCTGAACCATATTTTCAATCCTTGAGTTGAGGGACAGAGAGGTACAGTGAGTGAAACTGACAGTGTGCTATTCTGTTCTAAATCAATTTTGCTGTTCCATATTTTCAATCCTTGAGTTGAGGGACAGAGAGCTACAGTGAGGGAAAGTGTCAGTGTGCTATTGTGTTCTAAAACTATTTTGCTGAACCATATTTTCAATCCTTGAGTTGAGGGACAGAGAGCTACAGTGAGGGAAAGTGTCAGTGTGCTATTGTGTTCTAAAACTATTTTGCTGAACCATATTTTCAATCCTTGAGTTGAGGGACAGAGAGGTACAGTGAGTGAAACTGACAGTGTGCTATTCTGTTCTAAATCAATTTTGCTGTTCCATATTTTCAATCCTTGAGTTGAGGGACAGAGAGGTACAGTGAGGGAAAGTGTCAGTGTGCTATTGTGTTCTAAAACTATTTTGCTGAACCATATTTTCAATCCTTGAGTTGAGGGACAGAGAGGTACAGTGAGTGAAACTGACAGTGTGCTATTCTGTTCTAAAACTATTTTGCTGTTCCATATTTTCAATCCTTGAGTTGAGGGACAGAGAGGTACAGTGAGTGAAACTGACAGTGTGCTATTCTGTTCTAAATCAATTTTTCTGTTCCATATTTTCAATCCTTGAATTGAGGGACAGAGAGCTACAGTGAGGGAAAGTGTCAGTGTGCTATTGTGTTCTAAAACTATTTTGCTGAACCATATTTTCAATCCTTGAGTTGAGGGACAGAGAGGTACAGTGAGGGAAACTGACAGTGTGCTTATCTGTTCTAAAACTATTTTGCTGTTCCATATTTTCAATCCCTGAGTTGAGGGACAGAGAAGGACACTCGTAGAAATTATCAGTGTGCTATTCTGTGCTAAATCTTGTTTGTAGGGAGGGACAGAGTAGGACAGTGAGGGAAAGTGTCAGTGTGCTATTCTGTTCTAAAACTTTTTTGCTGAACCATATTTTCAATCCTTGTGTTTAGGGACAGAGAAGGATAGGCAGGGGACAGTGTCAGTGTCATTGTTGCTAAGCCTCCTGCACAATATACACCTGAAGGTAGCCCTTATTGCTGTTTTTCCCATCTCCCTGCAGGCCATCCATTAAAATGTCTGGAAGGCAACCAAGGAGAGGCAGACAGTCAGGAGGCAAAAAAAGAGGGCAAGCAGGCTCTGTGTCTGGGGGCAACAGTGCTGGTCGTGTACGCGGTGCATTGTCATCAGCACATGGCCATGGGACACGCTTGTCCTTGTTTTCGGCAGCTGGACATGTTGAGCCACATCATGCCGAAGACTTGGTAGAGTGGATGACCAAGCCCACCTCATCCTCTCTCACCCAGGCTCAGGGTAGTGGCAAAGCAGCTGCCAAAGCGTTCTCTTCTCTGGTATCATTATCTTCATTAGTCAATCCTTCCCTAGACCCACCATGCCCTCCTCCTGAGGAGTCCCCCGAACTGTTTGAGCACAGTGTTGGGTACATGCTCCAGGAGGATGCCCAGCGTTTGGAAGGATCTGATGATGATACCCAGCTAGAGGAAGGCAGCAGCGTGAGAGCAGAGAGAGGGGATGCTCAAGAAGGACACCAATCTGGCAGTCATGTTCCAGCAGCTGCAGCATACTGCCAGATTGGCTCCAGTGATGAGGAGGGAGGGGATGATGAGGTCACTGACTCCACGTGGGTGCCTAATAGGAGAGAGGAGGAGGAGGAGGAGGATGAGGAGGAGGCACATCTCCAACGAGGCAGGATGCCCTTGAGTGGCCAGTGTATGGGCAGCACACAGACGGAATCACACCGCAGAGCTCCGCCTGTGCAGGGCGCTGCCTCTGCCCGTCATTCAAAAAGCTCTTTGGTGTGGGCCTTTTTTGAGGCGAGTGCATCAGATCGCACAGCTGCTGTTTGCAACATATGTCTCAAGCGTATATCGCGTGGCCAAAACATCAGCCGCTTGGGCACCACATGCTTGATCAGACATATGTTGACCTGCCATGCAGCTCGTTGGCAAGCCTACCTTAAAGACCCACAACAAAGAACAAAGCTGACCTCTTCTTGCACCGCATCAGCTGGGATCTCCAACCCCACTATACCTTCACTCCTCTCTGAAACCTGCTCTGAGAGGAATGAAGGTGTAGAATTAGGTGTGTCACAGGCAAGTACTTGCGGCCACTCTGCTAGCAGTACACCAACGTCCGATTCTAGCAGGCAAATTTCCCTGCCCCAGCTGCTGGACCATCGAAAGAAGTTCACTCCCAGCCATCCACATGCCCAGCGGTTGAATGCTAGCTTGGCTAAATTGCTAGCGCTTCAACTGCTGCCTTTTCAGTTGGTAGACTCGGCCCCCTTCCGTGAGTTTGTGCAATGTGCGGTTCCTCAGTGGCAGGTTCCCAAACGACACTTTTTCGCACGGAAGGCTATTCCGGCTCTCTACAGGCATGTGGAAGGCAATGTCTTGGCCTCGCTGGACAGGGCGGTCAGCGGTAAGGTGCATATTACCGCTGACTCATGGTCCAGCAGGCATGGACAGGGACGTTACCTTTCTTTCACGGCCCATTGGGTCACTCTTTTGGCAGCTGGGAAGGATGCAGGACAAGGTGCAGTAGTGTTGGAGGTTGTTCCACCCCCACGCCTCCAAAATGCTACTACTGGTTGTGACACACCTCTCTCCTCCACCCCCTCCTCTTCTTCTTCCTCCATGGCCTCTTCCTGTGGTTTGTCCTCGGAACCAGCGGTGCTCCGTAGGCGTTCAAGGGGCTACGCAAGTACGCAGGCAAAAAGATGCCATGCCATGCTTGCGCTGGTGTGTTTGGGGGACAGGAGCCACACTGGAGCAGAGGTCCTGTCTGCTCTGCAGGGGCAGGCCGAGAGGTGGTTGACGCCACGCCAGCTTAAGCCAGGAATGGTGGTTTGCGACAATGGCACCAACAATGGCACCAACCTCCTCTCCGCCCTCCGACAGGGACAACTGACCCATGTGCCCTGTATGGCTCACGTCCTTAACCTGGTGGTGCAGCGGTTCTTGGGCAGGTACCCGGGCTTACAGGATGTCCTGAGGCAGGCCAGGAAAGTCTGTGTGCATTTCCGCAGATCTTATAATGCCAGTGCTCGCCTGGCTGAGCTTCAAAAGGAGTTGAACCTGCCCAAGAACTGCCTTATATGTGACATGCCCACCAGGTGGAACTCAACGTTGGCCATGCTGCAGCGGCTGCACACGCAGCAGAGGGCCATCAATGAGTACCTGTGCGACGGCACCAGGACAGGGTCAGGGGAGCTCGGGTTTTTTTCACCACGCCAGTGGGGCATGATCAGGGATGCATGCACTGTCCTGGCACCATTTGAGGAGGCCACGAGGATGGTGAGCAGTGACAGTGCATGCATCAGTGACACTGTACCTCTTGTCCACCTGTTGGAGCACACGCTGCGTGGAATAATGGACAGGGCACTTGAGGCAGAACAGAGGCAGGAAGAGGAGGACTTCCTTGCCTCTCAAGGCCCCCTTTACCCAGACAGTGTTCCTTCTGTCCCACCCATCGCACAGGAAGAGGAGGAGGAGGAGGAGGAGGAGGAGGATTGTGTCAGCATGGAGGTGGAGGCTGGCACTCAGCATCATCAGCAGCAGTCTTTTAGGGATGATTTACAGTCCCAAGAAACCAGTGGACTTGTACGTGGCTGGGAGGAGGTGGCTGCGGATCATGTCGTCCTTAGTGACCCAGAGGACTCCGGACTGAATGCCTCAGCTAACCTACGCTGCATGGCCTCCCTGATCCTGCAAAGTCTGCGGAAGGATCCTCGTATTCTTCGGATCAAGGAGAGGGACCATTACTGGCTGGCCACTCTCCTTGATCCACGGTACAAGGGTAAGGTTGCGGACCTTATCGTACCGTCGCAGAGGGAGCAGAGGATGAGACAACTCCGGGAGGCCTTGCAGAAAGGTCTGTGCAACGCGTTCCCAGAGACTGGGAGGTTACAAACTCCTGGTCCTGGACAACGAGTTGCTGAGGCTTCGGGCAGTCAAAGAAGGAGCGGTGGGGAAGGTGGCCGTCTGACCGATGCGTTCAGACAATTCTTTAGTCCGCAGCCCCAAAGTATGATCGGTTCCAGCAACCATCGCCAGCGTCTGATATACATGGTGCAGGAATATCTAGGGGCAAGGTCAGACTTGGACACCTTCCCCACCGAAAATCCTCTGGCTTACTGGGTCTTGAGGATGGATCACTGGCCAGAGCTTGCACAGTATGCAATTGAGCTACTGGCCTGTCCTGCATCCAGCGTTCTTTCAGAACGCACATTCAGTGCTGCTGGAGGATTTGTCACGGATCACAGGGTGCGCCTGTCCACCGACTCGGTTGATCGACTGACTTTCATCAAGATGAACCAGTCTTGGATCACCACCAGCTACCACACACCAGATGCTGATATAACAGACTAATTGATTTTAAAGTGTCACATCCCTTCAAGACTGATGCTGATGCTGAGTGCCTGTGCTGTTATGTTGTCTGGCTATCCTCCTCCTCCTCCTCCTCAATGATACGATTAACGATGATAGCTTGGAAGATCATTTTGGTTTATGGGTGACGCCACCAGTGGCTAAGGCCCAATTTTTCAGCCCCTGTTTAACAGGGGCGTGTAATTAAAATTTTTGATGCAATACTTTGCAACAGGCCTCATTGCTGTGCTCCAAGTACAGTATCTGTGAGGGGTTGCAGTGTTGTGCCACCAGTGCCTAAGGCCCAATTTTTCAGCCCCTGTTCAACAGGGGCATGCAATTATAATTATTGATCTAATAATTCACAGCAGGGCCCATTGCTGCGCCCACCAAGAGTAACTGTCAGGCCTTACAGTGTTGTGGCACCAGCAACACCATCACCACCACCACCACCACCAAAGGCCCAATTTTTCAGCCCCTGTTCAACAGGGGGATGCAATTATAATTATTGATCTAATAATTCACAGCAGGGACCATTGCTGCGCCCACCAAGAGTAACTGTCAGGCCTTACAGTGTTGTGCCACCAGCACCACCATCACCACCACCACCACCACCAAAGGCCCAATTTTTCAGCTCCTGTTCAACAGGGGGATGCAATTATAATTATTGATCTAATAATTCACAGCAGGGACCATTGCTGCGCCCACCAAGAGTAACTGTCAGGCCTTACAGTGTTGTGCCACCAGCACCACCATCACCACCACCACCACCACCAAAGGCCCAATTTTTCAGCCCCTGTTCAACAGGGGGATGCAATTATAATTATTGATCTAATAATTCACAGCAGGGACCATTGCTGCGCCCACCAAGAGTAACTGTCAGGCCTTACAGTGTTGTGGCACCAGCACCACCATCAAAGGCCCAATTTTTACTACCACTGATCAACAATTATATGTTATTACAATTCCTGATATTATACTTGACAGCAGGGCGTTCCAGCACCCACCAAGAATAACTGTGAGTGCTTTCAGTGTTGTGCCAACACCAACACCTAAGGGGCCAATTTCTGCAGAGTATATACGGAAGGTCCCTACTTTCAAACATCCAACTTACAAACTACTACTACTTGCAAACGGAAGAAGACAACAGGAAGTGAGAGGAAATCTACCCCTTGGAAGGAAAATTCTCTCCTGTAAGAATTAATATGGGAGAAAGGTGTCTCCTCTCTACTGATGCTTTATCACCAATCCTTGTTTCAATACAAACACCACATTTCAAAAACAGTTGTCATTGGGACGCAAAGTGAGGTGAAATGTTCTGAACAGGGGCACAGACAGCAAAAAAAATGTGACAGGGGTGATAACCGTTCCCTATGTTTTCCAAAAAGCTAAAAAAAAGGAATTTGGCATGGAGCTACACTTAAACAATGCAGCTGTTCAAAATTACAAACAGATTCTACATAAGAACAAACCTACAGTCCCTGTCTTGTATGCACCGCCTGTATACGGCTGTTCAGAGTATATAGGGGCTTTTTTATTTTGTGTGCAGGGTTCCCCTTAATATCCATACAAGACCCAAAGGGGCTGGTAATGGGCTGGGGTAGGGGGGGGGGGGTGGTTGATGGGGTAGCTATGCCATTTTTCCTAAAGATTTTCATCCATATTACCGGGACCAGACATTGCATTAAAGCCGCAAGCAGTTTTAAATGGCTTTTTTTCCTTTAGAAATGTTATTTTGTGCAGGGACAGTTCTAAACACGGGAAACACGTGGCACTTCACAGGCATACTTTAGACACCCCCCAGGTACAATATTTAAAGGAATATTTGACTTTTTTTTTTTCACTTTATGCATCATTAAAATGACTGCTCCCGGAAAACGTCCGTTTTTAAAACTTCTTTTTGCATTGATACATGTCCCCTGGTGCAGAACCCGGGTTCCCAAACTCTGTTTCGGACAATAACATGGATAATAGTCGTTATAATTAGCACTTTAGAATCCGAACGTTCGCATCCATTGTATTTAATAGGGTTCTAATGTTCGCGCGAACTTTCGGTCCGTTCGCGGGTTCTGGTGCGAACCGAACCCGGGGGTGTTCGGCTCATCACTACCCAGGACACTACTGTCAGGCATTTTGTGGATCCCAACCCTCAAATAACTTTTAAAAGGAACCGTTCATTGAGAGATGTCCTCACTGCTAGCCATTTTGATAGACAACATGGTCATGATAGATGCGGGACACGCCGAAGAGGCACATGTAAATGTGGTAATTGTGATTTTTGACGCTACATTCATCAGGGAAACAAACCTGTCATGGAGATCCTGCCAGAAACAGGCGCCCCGGACTTCCTGGTCTCCGTTCGCGTGTGCGTCCAGCGGGTGGCGCCAGAGAGACTATTTAAACCTGTCAGTTACAGACAGTCCCTGCTGTCTGCTCTACAGCGTTGTGTGCTAAACCCTGATCTGAGACCATACCTGTGCTAAAAGACCCGGCTTACCTTGACCAACCTGTTATCTGCCTGAACCCGACCCTGGCTTGTTGTGACTACCCTTTGCCTGCACCCTGTACTTCTGCTGCCCGCCTGATATCTGACCCGGCCTGTTTACTACCCTGTTCCTGGTTCCGATCCAGTTTGCTTAACCGATCCAGTCTGCTGAGCTGTCTCAGATCCAGCCTGCTAAGCTGAACCTGCCCGCTAGCTGATCCTGTCTGCTGTGCTACTTCCGATCCAGCCTGCTAGCCGTTCCAGTTCCGGTATTCTGCAAGGAAGCCTTCGGGTGTTTGAATCACCACCTCACCACAGTTGATCCTGCCAGGCACCCGTGCCACTCCTTACTCCTGTGCCAACTGTCACCTTACCAGGGGGCCGGGAGTGGGGGCCGTAAGGGAGGCCGTCCCCTGCAATTCGGGCTCACTACCATCAGGTACGTGACAGTAGCAGACAGCCATGCCTGAGCCTGAGCAGGGAGCCTCCCCTATGGAAGATCTGTGTCAGCATCTGGCAGATCTAGCCGAAGCAGTCAAGGACCTTCAACAAAACTACACCCGGCTGGAAGAACGGTTACTGGTTCTTCCCAACCCTACCGGAACCAAAGGACTTCCCCATGCTTCCACCTCTTACGCTGGGACTGAACCAACCCAAACAATAGTAATGCTTCCTCCAGAACCTAGGGTCCCTGCACCCAAAAGATTTTCCGGAAATCGAAGTAGCTTTAGGGCTTTTCGCAACTCCTGCGAACTATACTTCACCCTCCAGCCACGAACCTTCGCTCTGGAAATCACTAAAGTGGGCTTTGTTGTTTCCCTGCTTACCGGGGACCCCAAGCCTGGGCCCACCGTCTCCTGGAACGAAAGGACATAGTTCTGACCAACCTTCCCTCCTTCTTTGACGCTATGGCTCAGCTATACGAGGATCCCCAGCTTTCAGCAACTGCAGAAGCGGCCTTGCGTACCCTTCAGCAGGGACGCAGGGCAGCAGAGGACTACGTGGCCGAGTTTAGGCGGTGGAGCGCAGATACGGACTGGAACGATGCCGCTCTCCGTCACCAGTTCCACATGGGACCCTCTGATTCTCTGAAAGATGAGCTGGCTAGAGTTGGGGTGCCACAGACCTTGAATGCGTTGATCGATTTAACCATACAGATCGATCGACGCCTAAGAGAACGAAGAGCTGAGAGAGCTACAGGGTTCTCTCACCCAACCTGGATGCTCCCAAGGGCTCCAAGTCATCTGCACCCAGTACCCTCTGCATCACCAGCTTCCGCACCCAACGCACCTGAGCCCATGCAGCTTGGGGTTCTTCGTCCTTCCCTTACCCCGTAGGAGCGACAACGTCGTCGGATGAACAATCTGTGTCTGTATTGCAGAGAGCCTGGACATTACATTAGGAACTGCCCTCTGAAGCTCCGTAAATGTCTCTCTATGATTCCTGAATACACGGGTCCTATAGCCAAGACCGCATCTCATCTGGCCCTTTCAGTCTCATTGCAGCTTTCAGGAAAGACCCTACCAACCCCCGCCGTTATTGATTCTGGGGCCTGCAGTTGTTTCATGGACTCTTCATTCGCTGCTAAACATCGGATTCCTCTCCTTCCCAAGACCCATGGACTCTCTGTTCACCTGGCTGATGGGTCTGCTATTAAATCCGGCCCTGTAGTTCTAGAGACTGCTCCTATTCCTGCTGTCATTTCCAGCTCCCACCACGAACTGTTACGTATGGACATCATCTCTTCTCCATTATTCCCTGTGATCCTTGGTATGCCCTGGCTGCAAGCTCACAACCCTGTCATCAACTGGGCCACAGGGGAAGTCACCTTTTCGTCACCTTACTGCCAGCAGTTCTGTGGCTCTCACGCCCCTCATGGGCCGTCTAACCTGCTCTGCCTGGATTCAGAAGCTGAATTACGTCAGTCTATTCCAGAAGTCTATCATGAGTACCTGGATGTATTCAGCAAACAACGGGCGGAGGTTCTACCACCCCATCGAGCCTACGACTGCCCCATTGAACTATTACCTGGGGCTGAAATCCCATTTGGAAGGATTTTTTCGTTGACAGAGGTTGAACAGGGGGCGCTAAGGGAATACGTTGACGAGAACCTGAAGAAAGGGTTTATTCGCCCATCCACGTCTCCAGCAGGCGCGGGCATCTTTTTCGTCGAGAAAAAGGACCGTACCCTTCGTCCTTGCGTGGATTACCGCAAATTAAATAAAATTACGGTGAAGAACCGTTATCCCCTTCCTTTGATGCCAGAGTTATTCCAGAGACTGGGGGCTGCCAATGTCTTCACCAAGCTTGATCTCCGTGGAGCCTATAATTTGGTCCGCATCAGGGACGGAGATGAGTGGAAGACTGCTTTCCGTACTCGATTTGGGCACTTCGAGTATTTGGTGATGCCTTATGGGTTGTGCAATGCCCCCGCCACGTTTCAATACTTCATTAATGATGCCCTTCGGGACTTTCTGGACTTATTTGTTATCGTCTATCTAGACGACATATTAATTTTCTCTTCCTCCCTCAAATCCCATCGCAGGCATGTCAAGAGTGTGTTAGCCCGGCTTCGACAACATGGCCTATATGCGAAAGCCAAAAAATTTGCGTTCGAGCAGGGAAGTATACCATTCTTGGGATTAATCATCTCCAGTGAGGGCATCGAAATGGACCCTTAGAAGATTGCTGCAATCCTAGACTGGCCAGTCCCTACAGACAAGAAGGGAATCCAACGTTTTGTCGGTTTTGCCAATTTTTACCGCAAGTTCATCAGAGGATTCTCGGCCATCATTGCACCAATCACTCAATTAACCCAACAGGGGAACCGCTTCCATTGGTCCTCCGAGGCCCAAAAGGCCTTTGAGGCCCTTAAGGGACTTTTTACCTCTGCTTCCGTCTTGAAGCATCCGGATTCCTCTTTACCATTCGTCCTCGAGGTAGACGCATCCGAAATCGCTGTAGGGGCAATATTGTCCCAGAGACAAGGAACCAAGGCCCTGCTTCACCCAGTGGCCTTCTTCTCACGCAAGTTGTCAACAGCAGAGAGGAACTACGATGTGGGGGATCGGGAGTTGCTGGCGATTAAGTCTGCGCTAGAAGAATGGCGCTATCTGCTGGAGGGAGCTGCCCATCCAATTCTGATATTTACTGAACATAAGAACCTGGAATATCTGAGATCCGCAAAGAGACTGAAACCACGACAAGCCAGATGGGCGCTCTTTTTCTCCAGGTTTTCGTTCCATGTCACGTATCGTCCAGGCTCCAAGAACACTAAGCCTGACGCCTTGTCACGGATGTTTCACAAACCCAAAGAAGTTTCTCTTCCGGATACCATCCTTGCCCCTGGGAATTTACTCTTGCTTCAGGAAAACTTGCTCTCCAGACTTAAACAAGCCTCCGCAGGGCAGTTGCCCTCTCCTGAATTGGAACTGCAGGTTAAGGATGGGTTGCTCTGGCATAAGGACAAGATCTATATCCCCGAGGATCTACGAGTATCTGTCCTGGAACTCTGCCACGACCATGCATTAGCCGGGCACTTTGGCATAGCGAAGACCACCGACTTGGTACAGCGTACCTTTTGGTGGCCTCAATTACGGGAAGATTGTAAAGAATTTGTGGAGTCCTGCACTACCTGCATCAGGAACAAGACTCATAGAACCAAGGCCTGGGGCTTATTAAGACCTTTGCCTGTTCCAGACAGACCATGGAGGATGTTATCCATAGACTTCATTGTCGAGTTACCTCCAGCAGAAGATCATACCACTATCTTTATGATAGTCGATCGTCTGTCCAAAATGGCACACTTTATTCCTATGAAAGGCACTCCCTCTGCCCCTGAAACAGCACAGGCATTTATCAAGGAAATCGTCAGACTCCACGGGGTACCAGCCAACATTGTTTCAGATCGAGGGGTACAGTTCACCTCTCGCTTTTGGAGGTCCCTCTGTAAGGCCTTGGATATAGAACTGTCATTCTCTTCCGCCTATCACCCCCAGACCAATGGACAGACTGAGAGGACTAACCAAACTCTGGAGCAGTACCTGCGCTGCTTCTCCTCTTTTACACAAGATAACTGGATTTCCCTGCTTCCTTTGGCCGAATTCGCCTACAACAACTCCATCCACTCCGCCACCAAGCAGACCCCGTTCTTTGCCAACTTTGGTTTTCACCCTTCATTCCTACCCAATTCTCTTCCCGAATGTGCGGTGCCAGCAGTACAGGAGAAAATAAATTTCTTTTCCAACAATAACCAACTTTTGCAGGAAACTATGACCAGGACCCAGGAACACAACAAATTAACTTTTGACAAGAAGAGACGGGGTGAGTTGGTACTGGTACCCGGTGACCTGGTGTGGCTGTCTACAGTGAACTTGAGGATGGCATGCCCTTCAAAGAAATTGGGTCCCAAGTTCCTAGGACCTTTTCCGGTTAAAAGGAAAATCAATGAAGTGGCTTTTGAACTGGAACTCCCGGATTCACTGAAGATCCACCCAGTATTCCATGTGTCACTGTTGAAACCATCTATTTCCAATCCCTTTCCTGGCCGAAGCTCTGTTACCCCTGACCCTGTTATTATAGATGGGGAAGAGGAGTTTGAAGTAGAGGCTATCCTGGATTACAGGAGGAGAAGGAACCAGAACCAGTTTTTGATAAAGTGGAAGGGGTATGGACCCGAAGAGAATTCTTGGGAGCCCGAGGGGAACATCCACGCTAAGAGTCTGGTACAGTCCTTTAAAAGGTCTCACCCTGAAAAGTTCGCCCGCATGGGCATCCGGAGGCTGCCCCTTGGGGGGGGCAATGTCATGGAGATCCTGCCAGAAACAGGCGCCCCGGACTTCCTGGTCTCCGTTCGCACGTGCGTCCAGCGGGTGGTGCCAGAGAGACTATTTAAACCTGTCAGTTACAGACAGTCCCTGCTGTCGGCTCTACAGCGTTGTGTGCTAAACCCTGATCTGAGACCATACCTGTGCTAAAAGACCCGGCTTACCTTGACCAACCTGTTATCTGCCTGCACCCGACCCCGGCTTGTTGTGACTACCCTTTGCCTGCACCCTGTACTTCTGCTGCCCGCCTGATATCTGACCCGGCCTGTTTACTACCCTGTTCCTGGTTCCGATCCAGTTTGCTTAACCGATCCAGTCTGCTGAGCTGTCTCAGATCCAGCCTGCTAAGCTGAACCTGCCTGCTAGCTGATCCTGTCTGCTGTGCTACTTCCGATCCAGCCTGCTAGCCGTTCCAGTTCCGGTATTCTGCAAGGAAGCTTCCGGGTGTTTGAATCACCACCTCACCACAGTTGATCCTGCCAGGCACCCGTGCCACTCCTTACTACTGTGCCAACTGTCACCTTACCAGGGGGCCGGGAGTGGGGGCCGTAAGGGAGGCCGTCCCCTGCAATTCGGGCTCACTACCATCAGGTACGTGACAAAACCTTTCAATGTGGGACCTACTTTAATCCAATAAAACATTTTGTAAACTGTGAGACTAAAGATATAGTCTACCTAATTATGGGGGCTGTAACGCTTTATATGTTTTGGCAGTGCATCAAGGAACATACTGTATAACTGATATTAAAGATGGGATCCCTGAGAGCCCCATCGCTAGGCATTTCAACGGTTGCACGTTGTGCAATCGGAATACTATTCGGTTTCAAGCCATTGATAGGAAAACATCCTAAATTTTGATAATCTTTTGTTACTCTCTGAATCCCGGTGGATTTTTACTCTGAGATCTAACTATCCCCCTGGTTTGAATGGGTTTCTGAGATATGCCCCCTTTATATGTAACTAATGGCGGATGGGCGTATTAATGCTATCTAGACACTATTATTGTGAATTTAGTTGCTCATGGTGAACACACTGAGAGAGAATGTATGCCCTTGAGAAGTGGAGTTTCAATAGAGAAGTTTAATTCCACATTTAATTTTTATTATTGTAAATTTAATTGTTTTGTGCTTTTTCTCGGGTCTCGGGATTAGATCTCCATTGGCCCCTTACTTATTTATTTATGTACATATGCTTTATTTTTTACCTCCTGAGGGGAGTTATATAACAGGTGGAAGTTTGATTTGTTTTTCTGTGTCTTGTTTGTGTTGTTTTGTTTTTTTTCATCTTGGATATTGTACTTTTTTCAATTACAAACCAATGGCGATAGAGGGTGTGATTTTGGAGAAAGGTTGGATCGGGAGTTATGGTACCCCTTGGCCCTTCCTTGGGTTGGTCTTGCCTGTTTGTGTGTGTGGGGATGCCGTCTGGCCGGTCCTTTGGTGCCGGCTTTTTGTTGGATCCTGTGACATGGGGGTCACTTTGGACACAGGGTGAGCCAGGAAACAATGGACATTGAGAATATGGCTTGGATTGCTTAAAATGGGTCTGTAATATTTATCCACCATATTCCCCAGGATATCTGCAAAGAACTATCTACTGTTTTATGAACTCAACAGGTTAAATTAAGAGAGGCTGATATGTCTCCTGTCTCCTTGTGTAATGCTAATGAGCCTCACCTATGCTACAGGCCCTTTCATTGTGATAATGTGGATTGGAGCTTGGTAAACCGTCTGGCTCCATATTATGGGATGTGGAAGTGTCTTCTGTGAGGAGGGGGGGGGGATCAACCCTCCTGCCTAAGACTGTTTATCAAAGGAGAAGTTTGAACACACCTGACCTGTATCACCATTGTCATTGGACAGTTTAACCCGCCCTGTTCCCCAAAGGATGGAAGGGGAGGGTTTTGAAGAGAAATGTGTTACCATGTGTTTTGAAAATAAAGTCATTCCCTGTTTTGGAACTTGAATACAGAGCGTTGTCTCGTATCTGGGGGGAGAATCATTCGTATGGGGTCTTATTCGGCTGGTTGGAGTGTCTGGTGGCTGTCGTGTGGTTGGAAAGGGAATATCCTAACGGTGTTAACCCCTTTCATACTTGGGGTGCCGTTACAATTGTTGGCAAGCAGTGGGATTGATCCCCACAGCCAGAAGGACAGCTACAAGAGGACACAGGACAATGGAAGCACAGTATGAACGGCTAAAGCTCTCCACCCTCAAAGACTTACTGGAGAACCGGGGAAGACCGGCCAACAACCGTAAGAAGAGGGACATTATCAGAGAACTAGTCGAAATGGATGGACCCGAAAGGCCCAGCGTAACAGACAGGACACCCGAAGAGGCAAGTTTTGATCGGGCTGTTAAACTAAGACTGGCACAGTATGGTCCTAACCCTCCAGCGGAGATCATAGACCTAGTTATAGCGGCTGTGGACGCAAATTGGCTACATCAAAAAGGTGCTGCAGCAGCAGAAGTCACAGCAGCACCAACTGCAAGGAGAGGAGAGGTACAGATACCAGCCGCCATGGAAGAGGAAGTCAGAAGGAGGTTACAAGAGATGCAGATACAGCATAGAGGACCAGTATCAGAGGAGGTCCTGCTGGGATGGTCTGATTCGATCCGCTGCGAACTCTGGAAGAAAGCGCTAGCTCTCGAGCAGCAACACCAGGGAAAGGTTCTCCCCTCCATCTATGTAAGGTACTGGTCGCAGTATGATGTACGAATGCCGTTATTGGGGGAACAACCAAAGCAGGAGTGGACAACTGAGTTAAGCAGGCTGATCCGGGCAGAGATGCGGTTGGACGAGAGCTACAGAGCCCTCGGGTGGTATGTAGCCCAAGAGTGCCCATGGTCAGCGGATGACAGCCCCACAGAAGGCTTTGACTATGATGGCCTGGGATTGTTGTATTGGAGGCTGTCCAGTGACCCTGACTTTGGGAGTGATCGGGAGTGGCGTTTGGAGGAAATAATGGAGCACAGAGAGCGAAAACTGAATGTCTCGGAAGGGCACTGGGCACAGGAAGATTTGGAGTTTCTGGCCGTTCAGGAATGGGAGCTGGAGATTGCCTACAAACAGCTGCTAGACTCTACTCAGCAGCAGGGTGGGGCCCCCTTTGCCTGGGACTATCAGGAAATACCAGTTGACAACTATGAAATCCTGGCTGAAGAATCGGCAGTGGAAAATCTGAAGATTGCCGTCCCTAAAGCCGAAGTGGATGATATGGAGTTCCAGGGAGCTAGCCTGGCTGAAGAATCGGCAGTGGAAAATCTGAAGATTGCCACCCCTAAAGCCGAAGTGGATGATATGGAGTTCCAGGGAGCTAGCCTGGCTGAAGAATCGGCAGTGGAAAATCTGAAGATTGCCATCCCTAAAGCTGAAGTGGATGATATGGAGTTCCAGGGAGCTAGGGCAGTTGGCTCATCTTCCCAGCTACAGATTACAGAAGGTATGGACTTAAGGGACTGTTCAGAGGATGTTATGGATTATGCATCACCTGCCCAAATACTGGCAGCAGGACAGAGTACTGCAGACCCCTGCTCTACACCCGTGGCAGTTTTGGAGCCCCGAGATGAGAAGGTGATGGTTCCTCTTTCCCAGGGGAGTTCAGAGATGCAGGGGGGAGAAGCAGCCCTTTTCCCTCCCCAACAGTTAGCCAGAGCAGATGGGGTGGAGTCCCCAGCAGAAGTGCTGGCAACAGGGCAGAGTGCTAGCAACCTCTGCCCAGCACCGGAAACAACTGTGGAGTTTCAGGGAGCCGGAGCAGTTGGCCCATCTCTCCAGCAACAAGCTGAGGTGGTAAAGCTTTTACCCCCAGCTGAATCACTGGCAGCAGGGCAGAATGCTACTGGCCGCTGCACACAACTGCCACTTGAGCGGATATCGGTGGATGGGACCACGGTCTCCACTCACAGCAACCCAGCGGAAGAGCTGGCAACAGAGCAGAGTGCCGCGGGCCTCTGCTCTCAACTAACGGAAGAGGGAGTTCCTGTGGTACTGGATGGGACTTCGGTCCTCACTGACACAACCCCAGAGAGTGGTGGGACACTGGGACAGGAGAATGTCAGACTTGCTTTGCAAGCACTGGGGGATTTTCACCTACCACAAGTGGATGGGACTTCAGTCTCCACTTGTATACCCCAGGGAGGCTGGGCAGTCGGCCCAGATCCCCAACAGCATGACGGACTGAGCCCAGTCACCCTGTCTCCTCTCCAGGGGCTGAAAGGACTCCAGGGAGAAGGGCCAGTCCAGGCCTCTCCCCAGCGGCGGGTATGTTCTCTAAGAGAGGCAGAGGTTGGCTGGGTAAGTAATGCTCTGCTTGGAACAATTGATTTGGGATACTGTGGGGATACCGGCATTGGAGGAATGGACCTATGGACTAACTTCGGAGTCAACCCGTCTGGGGTCCCCTCCTCTGTTAGTCTCCTGCCGAAAGGGGAGATGTGTGACATGGGGGTCACTTTGGACACAGGGTGAGCCAGGAAACAATGGACATTGAGAATATGGCTTGGATTGCTTAAAATGGGTCTGTAATATTTATCCACCATATTCCCCAGGATATCTGCAAAGAACTATCTACTGTTTTATGAACTCAACAGGTTAAATTAAGAGAGGCTGATATGTCTCCTGTCTCCTTGTGTAATGCTAATGAGCCTCACCTATGCTACAGGCCCTTTCATTGTGATAATGTGGATTGGAGCTTGGTAAACCGTCTGGCTCCATATTATGGGATGTGGAAGTGTCTTCTGTGAGGAGGGGGGGGGGGGAAATCAACCCTCCTGCCTAAGACTGTTTATCAAAGGAGAAGTTTGAACACACCTGCCCTGTATCACCATTGTCATTGGACAGTTTAACCCGCCCTGTTCCCCAAAGGATGGGAGGGGAGGGTTTTGAAGAGAAATGTGTTACCATGTGTTTTGAAAATAAAGTCATTCCCTGTTTTGGAACTTGAATACAGAGCGTTGTCTCGTATCTGGGGGGAGAATCATTTGTATGGGGTCTTATTCGGCTGGTTGGAAAGGGAATATCCTAAAGGGTGTTAACCCCTTTCATACTTGGGGTGCCGTTACAGATCCTTTTTGCCTTTTGTTTTCTTCTAAGACCGATCTATATGCGGACTCTGTTTGGGTCCACCCCTTCCGGTTCGGCGTGTGCGTTTCACAAGGAGTGGCATGCCTTCTTGGCTACCCGCGACGGTGGAGCACACCGTCGAATAGGGTGAGGCTGCATGAATCCTGTAAGAGCGGGGTCATGTCCGGCGGTGACGGACATTTACAGGACACTTTGTGAGTCCTCCCCCCTAAGCCTGGTTGTTTGTTTGATGGCGGACTATCCTCATGGATGGACCATACGGTGCCGGTTGTTTCACAGGGCTAAAAAAAACCCTGCCATTGTTGCGACCAATGGAGAGAGGACCCGCCCAGCATCCCGCGGACCTTCCCTCGTCTTGATGGCCTTATTCTGAGGGGGTGGTCTGCTTTAGGGAGATGTATGCTGGTGTGCGGGATCCTCAGAGTCCCAGACTTGTTCCACATTAGGCGGTTCCTGCAGTAGGACAACACTCATCCTTCTACATCAATGGTTCTCAACCTTTCTAATGCCGTGACCCCTTGATAAAATCTCCCAAGTTGTCGGGACCCCTAACAGTAAAATTATTTTCGTAGCATGGGTTGTCAGCACCCAAGGCAAGACAAGTAATTTGCACCCCTAACTCATGGAAATTTAGCGCTCCCTGAGTCCCTTCCACTTGTACAGTATTAAAACCTCATATGGTACATTTTTCTCTTTCTCTTTTATCTCTCTCTATCCTAATTTCTTGTTTTTTTCCCCCATCACTCTCTCCAGCTGTCTTTCTTGTTCTCTCTCTTATTCTTTCTCTCCCTTTTCTTTCTTCCTCCCCCTCTTTTCCTCTCCCTTCCATGTATTCTCTATTTTTATTCCTTCTCTTACTCCTTGGTGGGGGGGGGGGTGGCTTGAGTGGCAAAGCTGGGGGGAGTTCTGATCAGCCAACTTAGGTGCTCTTGATCAAGGTCATCTGCTGATCTGAGAAATGTAGTGGGGACCTTTAATCGCAACTATAATCACAGGTAGTGTTACTCACTGTGTCTCTGACTTTGTGGTGTCTCGTAGCAGTGACACCTATGCTGAAATCAGGATATAGGGTCTCCTCCAGCCCCTCCCACCTCACATTCCTCACCAGTCAGCGGACCTCTAGTCTCTGCCCCACAGCCATGCCGTGAACTGAATGGGTGGCTGCGAAGAGGCTGAGTTGGCAGCCATGGGCTCCAGGAACAGCCCAGCTGGGTGGTCACAGGCTCCAGGGACAGCCCTGCTGGGCAGCCGCAAAAAGGCTGGGAGAGTGGTGCGGGCTTCAGGAACAGCCCAGGATTTGGTGACCCCTGGCAAATCATCATTTGACCCCCGAGGGGGTCCCGACCCCCAGCTTGAGAACCACTGTTCTACATCTTCATGTGGGGGATCTTATATGATACTTATATTTGAGTATTTCTTTGGATAAGTCTGTATTATGAGTTTGCATTCTGTGTGCTTTTTTTCTTTTGGTTATATGTCTCTCCAGTCAGTGGGAGGACATTCCCTCTTTTTTATACATATATGTGTACACCTTTTAGGATATGATTGCCAATTGATGATGGTGGACCTAATCTGTATATGGAGGAAGTGAACCAACCCCTTTATGGAGCCCTCCCTATTCTCTATCATAAGGTTAGTAGTAACTCTATAGCCTTTGTGAGAATATCTCTATTCTGGTTGTTATCTGACCTTTCTGGTTGTATAGGGCTTTCTTCCTTCTTGCATTTGAGTAACATATAGTGTCCAAACAGATATATACACGTCTATTTTCCTTTCTTAAAGCGGAGTTCCACCCAAAAATTGAACTTCCGCTTTAAGTGAAGGTGACCCCCTGATATGCCACATTTGGCATGTAATTTTTAGAGGCATCCAGCTCCCACTTCCTCCCGGGGCTCTGCAGCGCCGAAAGGAAGTTCACCACTCCCCCCTCCCTCCGTGCAATCTTCTGGGACACATCACATGCGCACTGTGTGCCCACAGTCAGAATGCTGACGCCGCAGAGAGCAGGGGGAGAGGAGCAGGGCTTTGTTCACCCGCATCGCTGGACCGAAGGACAGGTGAGTGTCCGATTATTAAAAGCCAGCAGCTACACTTTTTGTAGCTGCTGACTTTTATTTGGGTGGAACTCCCCTGTAAATGAGGAGCGTATTAGACCTGTGATTAATGGTGTTCTCTATGCTGTGCGGTCTTTGCCTGTGATGTGGGTTGTTTTTAGTCTCCCCCTAATCCGGATATCCTGGATGGCTTAAAGGTATAAGACTTCCCCACCCCTGCCCCCCCTTTTTTCCCTTTTTTTCCGTATCTCCACTCTCGAGGGATAGGGAGCTTATATATGTATACATTTATTTATATGTGTATTTATACTCTGTCCAAATACAGATTTTGACATGCTGTACATTAGGGCTGCAACTAACGATTATTTTCATAATCGATTAGTTGGCCGATTATTGTTTCGATTAATTGATTAATCGTTTAATAACCTTTAAAAATAAAAAAAATGTAATTTAGCTGCGATTAGCATTTTTACATTTTTTTTGGCCAATTTGTTGTTGGGCAGATAAAAAAACACAAATTGACGCAAAAACGCATTACACACTTTTTCTGCAGCTTCGCAATTGAAGTATATTGAACCAAAATAGCACCGTTTTACGTTAAAAAAAGTCTTTGCCCTTTCCAAATACGCGGCAGCTGAAAAAATCATGGATGTGAACGTGTCCCATAGGAAACCATGTAAATGCACTGTAGTGTGTTTCTGCAAAAAGGACCAAAAAACACAGAGGTGTGACCCAGGCCTGAGATGTTTAGTAACATAATGGGGTTAAAAAAACTAAAATTAGTACAAAAAGAGCCAATAATCGCTACTGTCAGGGGTTCATTTTTTACTGTGGGACAGTGAAAGTAATATTTACAGTAGGGATTTGCTCTTTTTGTACTATAAAAAAGGGATTTTTATAACAGCTTACCTGTAAAATCCTTTTCTTGGAGTACATCACGGGACACAGAGCGACTTAGTCATTACTAATGGGTTATATAGATTACCTTCAGGTGTTGGCACTGGCCAATTCCAAACCGGAAGTACCCTCCCCTATATAAGCCCCTCCCATCCGGGAGCACCTCAGTTTTGTAGCCAAGCAATAAGTGTCCCAAAAAGAGGGGTGGGAGCTCTGTGTCCCGTGATGTACTCCAAGAAAAGGATTTTACAGGTAAGCTGTTATAAAAAATCCCTTTTTCTTTTTCGTACATCACGGGACACAGAGCGACTTAGTCATTACTAATGGGACGTCCCAAAGCAATGCCAAATGAGGGGAGGGATACATAAGCTGGGCGCCATCAGAAATGAGGATCTTTTGCGGCCTGCAACACACTGCGCCCAAAGGCGACATCCTCCTGACTTCTAACGTCTACCTGGTAGAATCTAGTAAACGTGTGTATCGAAGACCATGTTGCGGCCTTACATACTTGAGCCAGGGAGGCCTGGTGATGCACTGCCCATGAAGTTCCAACTGCTCTTGTGGAGTGCGCCCTAACTTTGAACGGAGGCGGTCTCTTTCTCAAGCCATAGGCTTGTATTATGACCTGTCGAATCCACTTGGCTAAAGTGGATTTTGATGCTGCCTGACCCTTTTTAGGGCCTTCCGGCAGAATAAACAAAGTATCCGTTCTGCGAATCTGAGCAGTGGCTTTTAGATAAGCTTTAACTGCTCTTACTACATCCAAGGAATGTAATAACTTTTCCTCTACCGAGCTAGGTTTGGGGAAAAAAGAAGGAAGAACCACATCTTGGTTCAAATGAAACCTCAATACCACCTTAGGAAGAAAGGCTGGATGAGGACGTAATACTACTCTGTCCTTATGGACAACCAGATATGGCTCCTTACAGGACAAGGCGGCTAATTCCGATACTCTTTTAGCCGAACAAACGGCTACTAAGAAAATCAATTTCCTGGTGAGAAGAACCAAGGAAATGTGTTGCAATGGTTCAAACGGTTGTTTCTGTAGAACTGACAGAACCAGGTTTAAGTCCCAAGGACATATGGGAATACTAACCGGAGGGCTAATACGCATCACTCCTTGTATGAAAGCTTTGACTAGTGAATGCGAAGCCAAGGGCCTTTGAAAAAATATTGACAAGGCCGAAATCTGACCCTTGATAGTACTCAAGGCCAGCTTCCTATCTACAGCCCACTGTAGGAAGTCCAAAATCCTCCCTATCACGTACTTACGTGGATGCCATTTCCTGGCCTCACACCACTTAATGTACGCTTTCCAGATCCTATAATAGATCTGCCTGGATACCGGCTTCCTGGCATTGATCATGGTAGATACCACAGAATTAGAGAGCCCTCTCTTTTTCAGAATGTGGGCTTCAATAGCCAGGCCGTCAAACCTAGGGCTGGTAAGGAAGGGTGATATATCGGTCCCTGCGACAGCAGGTCCGGACGATGTGGGAGGGTCCAAGGACTCCTCACTGACATTTTTACAATCTCCGCGTACCATGCCCTTCGGGGCCACGCTGGAGCCACCAGAATCACTGGTTTCTTTTCTACCCTGATTCTGCGGAGTAATCGCGGTAACAATTGTGGCGGTGGGAATGCATATATCAGCTTGAACTGATCCCAAGGGAACACTAGGGCATCCGAGCCGCAAGCTAGAGGATCCCTTGTGCGAGACACAAATCTGTCCACCTTTGCGTTGAATCTGGATGCTAGCAGATCTACATCCGGTGTTCCCCACCGCTGGCATATTGCCTGGAAAACCTCGGGGTGAAGAGACCATTCCCCCGGGCATAATTGTTGGCGACTTAAAAAGTCCGCTCTCCAATTTTCCACTCCTGGGATGAAAACCGCGGATATGGCTGGGACATATTTTTCTGCCCACTCCAGGATGCAATTTGCTTCCCTCTGGGCTGCACGACTCCTGGTGATTGATATATGCCACTGCTGTGGCATTGTCTGATTGAATTCTGACAGGGGACCCTTGGAGTTTGGATGTCCATGCTACTAGGGCATACCGGGCTGCTCGTATCTCTAAGAGATTGATGGGCAGGGCCTTTTCTGCTTCTGACCACTTGCCCTGGAGAGACCATTGCTCCAGTACTGCCCCCCAGCCTATGAGGCTGGCATCTGTAGTTACTACCTTCCAAGAAACCGGACTGAAGGGTTTCCCTTTTTCCAGATTCTGGGGCACCAACCACCAATGGAGGCTCTTGCGAACGGAAGGGGACAGGGACATTGGTAAGTCTAAAGCCTGAACTTTTTTGTTCCAGGCTGACAGTATGGCCCTTTGCAAATTCCTTGAATGGAATTGACCGTAGGGTACCGCTTCGAATGAAGCCACCATTTTTCCCAGCAGCCTCATGCAGAGGCGTATGGATGGTTTTCTTTTTGTACCCACTAAGTGGGTCAAATCTTTTAAAGACGACACCTTCTCTGGAGGTAAGAAAATCTTTCTCTGATTTGAATCCAGCCTTAGCCCTAAGTATTCCAGACTTTTGACTGGTCTTAGAGCTGACTTGTCCCGGTTGATAATCCAACCGTGATATTCCAGATACTTGATTGTCTTGTGAATAGCTACTTCCAGCTTTTCCACTGAGTGGTCTATTAGTAGCAGGTCGTCTAGATATGCCATTATTGTTACACCCTGTGTTCTTAGATTGGCCAATAATGGGGCCAGAATTTTTGTGAACACTCGTGGTGCTGTGGCCAGACCGAAAGGTAAGGCTCTGAACTGAAAATGGCGCCCTTCTACTGCAAAGCGTAGAAATTTCTGGTGGGCCGGAAAGATGGGAATATGCAGATAAGCATCCTTTATGTCGATCGAGGCTAACCATTCCTGCCCTTGTAGGGCGGTGGCCACCGATCGGATCGACTCCATCCGAAAAGTCCTGATATTTAGGAACTTGTTTAGCCCTTTTAGATTTAATATGGGCCTCACGTCCCCATTTGGTTTGGGGACTGTGAAAAGGTTCGAGTAAAACCCGAATCCGCTTTCTTCCAGGGGAACCTTCATGATTACACCTTGGAGCAATAGTTGTTCTAGTACCAGAAGGAGGGATCCTCTCTTCTGGGGATCTCTTGGCACATTTGACCTCATAAATTGGGCAGGAGGAGAGCCTTTTAACTCCAGCTTGTATCCCAGACTTACTGCGGAGAGCACCCATCTGTCTCTGATGGTGTCCCGCCAGGTCTCTGTGAACAACTGAAGTCTTCCCCCCACCCGATTGAGTGGGGGCAACGCTTCATGCCTTGGGGGGAGGTTTTGTACCTCTCTTGATCCAGGGCTTCTTGTTACCCTGTGATTGTCCCTGATTTCTGCCCCCTGAATTTGACCGCGGAGGCCGTCGGAACTGCTTCACAGCCGATGTGCCCGGGACTGGAGAAGTAGGCCTCTTAAAAGAAGGACTTCTACCCTTGTTCTTAACCGGTAAGAGTGAACTTTTACCGGCAGAAATTTTCTGGATATATTTGTCCAGATCTTCTCCAAATAAGCGTTCTCCATGAAATGGGAAGCTAACCAGCAGTTTTTTTACAGGGAGCTTCAGCAGACCAGTTTTTGAGCCACAGAAGCCTACGCATATGTACTATAGACAGCGTAAAGCGGGAGGCCTGTTGTATTGTATCCTTTATGGCGTCCACCGCAAAACACAAGGCTCTAGGCAGGTCAGCTAGGGCAAGAGCCTGCTGATCTGGTAAGTCCCTTAAGACTTGTTTCAACTGATCTTTCACTGCTTGGCAGACTCCAATCGCTGCTACCGCAGGTTGTGTCACCATGCTTGCTGTAGAGAAAGCAGATTTTAGTAAAGACTCCAATTTTTTATCTATTGGGTCTTTGAACATTGGAACATTATCTACTGGACATGTCAGTGATTTGTTAACAGAAGAGATGGCTGCGTCCACTGTAGGGACCCTCCATTTTTTATGAACTTATCCTCCATGGGATAGATCACCGGAAATCTCTTGGGGGGAGCAAATATTTTATCAGGATGCTCCCAATCCTGGTAAATAAGCCCCTCTAATAAAGGGTGGATTGGGAAGGAACAGACAGCCTGGGGAGCTTTTAGCGACCCCAGCGAGGAAACCGTAGTGGATGGTGGTTCCGCCAGAGGCATTTTAAATGCTGATCGGACCATGTTAGTCAGAGACTGAACCCATAATCTTTCAGCCTGAGATGCTGAGAAAGGTTCTTCCACTGTTGATTCCTACATAACTGAATCAACCTCATCCTGATCCCCTTCAGGTAGGTCGATCTCTGTGTGGGGCTGTTCCTCCACTAACAGGCACTCTGAAGGAGGAGACGGAGATCGGACGCGCTTGTCCTGTGACAGGGAAGCAGCGATCAATGCTGTTAATCTCTCTTCCAATCCTCCCAGAGTTGAGGATAAAACCTCCTCTGTTATATATACAGGAGCAGGTGGACTGGGGACAGCCGCAGCACCAGGCATTCCTGCGGGGTTTCTACGGCTACTGACCTCTGAATTCTCAGGGGAGATTGGTGCAGTACAAGCATGCCCAATATCCTCAGAGCCCGATGGAGACCCCTTTGGCTTCCTGGAAGACCTATTTCCAGAGCGTCTGGACGACATATCCTTTAAGCCCAAAGCTGGAGGTATTCCCGTCGTCATACACCAATTTTTGCTGGTAATAGTCTAACACAGTTGCTGCTATATACCAGCTGGTGTCCACTAAAGTGCCTTTCTATGGGGATGCCTGCATCAACCGCCTCTGTGTGCCACTGTTTGTTGCTAGCTCTGTTTGCATCCAGCTGACACTTGTACTGTGTCTTTTAACCATGCTGGGACGCCTGCACATGCGCAGAAGCGCCGCGGCGCGCATCGAGCGTCATCCACCCGCCCCGCCCCTTTTTTTTCATAGGAGGCGCGTGCACACGCCCGCGCGCGCACGCGCCCATGCGCCATTGGCGCCCTTTTCGAAATCAAACAGGGACTAGGAGCCAGGGCCCTTTTTGCCGGAGGGCCTGTGCGGTGGATGAGCGCAGCAACAGGGCAGAGGAAGTGGATTCCCACAGAGAAACTTACCAACTGCCTGGATCTTTTGACTTGAAAAAACCAAAGATCCACATGACAAGAAAAATGGACTACAGCGGCCTCTAGTGGTTTAACACAGGTACCGCGGTCCCCCTTTTTTTTTTCTTTTTTTTTCTTGACTACTATTAAAATTTTACATTTTCAGTAGTTACAGGCAAACACAGATATTTAGCGGGAATACCGTTAGGTAACAGACAGAAAGACAAATTAGGCTTGGGGGTCCCCCAATAGAACCAAGTTCCTGGGGGCCCCCACTTACCTGATCCCCGCCGCAGGACTTTGTTTGGTCCACAGAAGTCCAAACTTCACCTATCACGGCAGGCATTGTAATTAAACCTTCAGGGACCGGGTTCCCAAGGATTCCACTCCCCTGGACCTGTATAGCACCCTGCACAGACAACATCTTGGTCGTGGGTATGACCAGAGCTCTGGATCCCAGGGTCCAGCCCTCCTAAGAGAGGCATTACAGGCAAAACCTTGCTCTTCTGCTGCAAGGCCCGGGTACCGACCGTTTAGCTATGAAGCTTTTTTGGTGGGATCCGGAACAGCTTACTAAGGCCCAAAAGAACCTGTACGCAAGCCCAGTGAAAACACATGTTACTCTTTGGCCAACACCTTAGACACTGGCAAAAAACTGAGGTGCTCCCGGATGGGAGGGGCTTATATAGGGGAGGGTACTTCCGGTTTGGAATTGGCCAGTGCCAACACCTGAAGGTAATCTATATAACCCATTAGTAATGACTAAGTCGCTCTGTGTCCCGTGATGTACGAAAAAGAAAGGCAATTTATTTTTTTTAACCCCGTTATGTTACTGGCCGATTAATCGATTATGAAATTAATCGATTACCATTTTCATAATCGATTAGTTGTCGATTAATCGATTAGTTGTTTCGGCCCTACTGTACATACAGTATATCATGTTTTTATATGTAGGGGAGTGTTGGGAAGCTGAAATTTCTACACATCTGTTTTTACAACCAAAATCAGATGGCACTTGCCGTCCCCAAAGTTTGCATAGCAAAGAAAGGCTTGTCTCGAGGCCCCCTGGTGTGTTGGAAGCTTCAAAGAGTTTAATGACAATAGACTGCAAGTCTGTCCCCAGTAACCAAGTTGTAATTTACTGGAGGAAGGACTGCCCTGTGAGCAATGATTGGGTCAAAATTCAAATGGGTTGGCAAGGGACGGAGTTCGAATGAGTAATGAGTGAGTTTTTGTAAAAAGGGTTCGTAAGAATTAATTCATTTTTTTTTCTGACCTAAGACCTTGCTGAAACCACATGGATCTCTGAAGGCCTAATAGCAGCCTGTTGGTTCGGGTCTAACTCCATGAGGCTTGCTGGAGCCTCCAATCTATGTGATATCTGAAGCCAGCCGATGAAGAGTATCTGGGGAAATGTGTTGAGTATATTATTAGAGTTGTTATAGACTGTATCTGATATCTGTTACGATATGTTTCCTATTTTTAAAGGAAGTAAATGTGACTTATTTTACTAAGCAACTGTGTTTGTCTTTATACTATACAGTGTATCTTTAGGCCTAGCATGCTCTGATAGGTTAGACTAGCAAACAAGGGACTATACAATTAATACATAGATACAATAGTTATAGATTATAGATTAATAGATATAATATTGCATAGTTTCCAATAGGGAGTGTGTGTTATTCCCCTACTGTCCTATGTCTATATGTAATATGTGACGAACGCGGGTATCAGACCCATGCCCTCCTCACTGAATGGAATTGAATGGAGGACCAGTCAATCTCGCACCATACTGTCACTTACGTAACAATACCACTCTCAGCTGCGCCGGGCACAAACATTTCCCAGCTTGCGGGACCAAAATCTAGGTGCCAGCAGTCTGAGAGCGATTGTCACTGGGCTATTTACTCAATTAACCCTTTACTGTCACCACCGACCCTAAGGAAGTGTCGGAACTTCCATCAATTTAGCAATTGTAAGCTCTAGATTGTAAGCTCTAATGAGCATGGCCCTCTGATTCCTCTTGTACCAAATTGTAATGTACCTGTAATGTCTGCCTTTATTTTGTTGAGCGCTGCTCAAACTGTTGGCGCTATATAAATCCTGTATAATAATAATAATAATAATAATAATAAGTGTCTTTTTTCATTTTTCTTAATTAATATTTAAATGCAAATTTATATTTTTCCTTTTCCTGGAGGAGACCTTGTTAAAGGGGGCTTCCAGATTCTGATAAACCCCCCACCCGCAGTCCCCTACAACCACTGCCCAGGGTTGTTGGGAAGAGGCCCTTGTCCCCATCAACATGATGCTCTGTGGTTGGGGGTGAGGAGGCCCCCCACCACAAAGCACCCCCCATGTTGAGGGCATGTGACCTGGTATGGTTAAGGAGGGGGACTCATCCCCCCCCTTTCCTGGCCTGCCGGGCTGCATTTTAAGGGTCTTGTATGGATTTTGGGGGGGGGACGCCGTTTTTTTTTTTTACATTTTTTATTGCAGCCAATGTTTTTTTTATTCAGCTGTCAGCGGGGAAGCCCATTGACAGCTGCTGACTTATCGGTGGTTAAGGATGCCGCAGCCAGCTTTCCGACCCCGTTCCTTAACAGCCAGCTATTCCCTGTGCCCTGATTGGGCAAAGCTTTGCCCAATCAGGGCTTAGAATGCACTGTGCAGCGCGCAATGCAGGGTGTTCGGCTGAGGTCATCAGCCGAACGCCCTGCAAATTCCAGCATTTGCCAAATGGGCAAACTGGCGATGTTTGGCCCAAATTTTTCTTGGCCTGAACAGTTTACCTACTCTAAATGGGGATGGAGAACAGAGTTTAAGCCCATGCCATGACCCCTTAAAGGAGAATTGTACAAAACAAAAATTGGTTAAACCCAAGTGCTTTTTATCACCATTATTTCTTTATATTTGCTTTTGGGATTTACAAATGCAGGAATTTAGAAATTGGATGAAAGGTTTAGCACTGTAAACATCTTTTTTAAAGATAAGTAGTGCATTTTATATACAATTATATAGATTAGACCAAAATGAGGGACAAATGAGGAGGAAAGAGGGACTGAGGGACTTTGTTCTGAATGAGGGACAGTTCCTCATAATCAGGGATAGTTGGGAGCTATGTAAGAAGTAAAGGAAAAAAAGGAGCAGCCAGTTTAGAAAAGGGGGAGGGGGTGGCAGGGGATGGAGGTTCTTTTGAATGGATGGAGCAATGGCTGTATGATTTGCCCTTTTAAGTGGGAGGGTCCCTCCCAGGGGAGGGCTGGGCCAGGGGGCAGGGTGGCAATTGCCCCCCAGGCCGCCCTAACTTATGTTCAAAATGGCCGGCAGCCGCTGCCCGCTACCATTTTCTTTTTTATTCTGGTCTAGGAAGTCGGGCCGGGGGCATGGCCATGGCGGCCGACCACTAGCTGTTGCATTCCGGGAGTTGTAGTCCGCACTCAAGCTTCTGGTGGGTGGAAAACACAGCAGCGCAGAGGAAACTACAACTCCCTGTGACTGGATTCTTGGAAGCAGGCAGAGGCAGGGCGTGCCAGGGAGTCGGGACGTAAGGCTGCAGGGCTGGGCGCTGGCTGCAACTTGACCCCAGGATCAGGAGCGTTACCCCCCCAGGAGACCGTGGCGTGCAAGGACCTGCTGAGCTGAGATCGCTGAGGTGAGAGACCCTAATACCCCTAGCTGACCCCCCACCCCCCCCCACATACACCCCTTGTAACCTGCTCCAGTGATCAGGCTGCATTGATGGGCACTGGAGTTGGCTGCACTGATGGGCATTGGTGAGGCTGCATTGAAAAACCAGGTGGGCCATGGACGGTGAGCTGATTCGGCGGTTCAATGGGCCACTTGACTGGACTTGCCCCCCAGGCCTAAGGCCGCCAGCCCTCCCCTGGTCCCTCCTGTGTGGGATCTGGTGAAATAGTTTGACCTTCAGCCATGAGGAGAGGTAGCTCACATGTGAAAGCAAAATACGTCACGCTAAGACTTGCTAAAGTAGTTATATAAAAAAATTATAACATACAGTACCAACATGCTAACAAATGCACCACATTAATGTATTGCCACGTCTTGCATTGATGCACAGTAAAATTCACTACCACAGTGCGATAGTGTTAATGGGCCCTAAGTCCTCATTAGTAATTGGCAAAGGAAAATTCTTATTACACAAGTAACTTTGTGATCCAACTGACCTGACCAGTGTTGTAATGAATATGTTTTAGACACACTTTTGAGGTTATTAAAGATTGTTAGAAGGCTATATATATATATATATATATATATATATATATATATATATTTTAAACTTTCAAGAACCCATTACACAGTGGGTCATAATCTGCTTATTGCAGATGGCTACTGAATTTATTTATTTTGTCTATTGTGTTCCTGACTGCGATGTGCCAAAAACAATGCATAAATGCAATAATACAAATCCATAGATAAAAGTCAGCCATATACAAAAACACAAAAGTCCTGCAAATTTCTGTATCATTCTATCTATTCTACCTTTTGAACATGATTCTCAGATACCAGTCCCTTTAAACAAGTCTATAGACACTCACCCCGATAGCCCTTGGTTTCACTTTCAAGAATGTGCGATGAGAATCTGAGAATCTGACCCTTGATGGACGTGGGGGGTGGCTGGACATGAGTTCCACGGTGAATCGTCATGAAAAGGTATATAGGGTACAGCCATTTCTAAAAGATTGAGCAGCTACAATTCAAGCATAAGCAATGAGCAAAGGAGGAAGGGCGATGACATCATTATTTTTAATTGTTCCAGCTCTACAACATATAAACTTTTGTCTAAGAGTGTTTTGTCAGCTCTGCTGATTGTGTTTGAACAGGACTTTATTAGATGTATCACACAATAGAAAGTCGTGTGCAAAGTTCATGTATGTGTCCACAAGAAAACCCTTCCTTGTATACACAAAGATTTATTTCTTGTGTAGTGGGTATGTACTTTTAAATCTGGTGAAGACATCAGTGATGTCTAGTTCCCTGCGGCCCAGCAGGTGGCGCTGTCACTTTGGGCCGGGGTTGAACCATCGCTGCAGTGCCGTACCCTTTGTGACCTCTCGCAGCAGTTGTACGGCGGGACGGGGAACCCGCTGTGCTTGCTGGGGGAGGGTATAAAGGAGGCGGACATCCTAGCCACGAGGGTCGAGTCCCAGGCACCTTCAGCCTGAGGGCTGCTGTTCGCGGTCGGTGTGCAGGCGGCCTAGGCCTGGACACTTGGAGTTCGTGTTCCATCCCAGACACCTTCAGTCTGGGGTGAGGTACTCAGCCGGAGGCCTGGGGCCCAGTACCTTCCGCTGGGTCCCGCGAGGGAGAGATTGTCCTAGGGGGCCCCGGGAGTTGGGCACCCGAATCCAGAGGCGTAAGGGACCGGAGGAGGGATTCATCCGAAGATCTGGTGCAGCATATTGCCAGTGCCAGGTGAACCTCTGGAGACCGCCCGGAGGGATATCTTTCCCGAACAGGGGCCAAGTTCATAGAGGAAGGTGGTTCATGTTCTATGACCGGTGGCAGCGGTCCAACTATTCAACTCAGGTCAGTGGCAGAGACCTGCTATTAGGCCTGTGGCAGGGGCCTCAACAGTTCATCCGGTCGGTGGCAGCGACCAAAACTCACGGTCGGTGGCAGAGACCGTGCGCCAGGTCTATTCGCTAGCAAAGGAATAGGAGAGTTCATTCATGCCTGGGCCTACTCATACCCACACCCCTGTCTGTCTGTTACTGAAAGTTCAACTGATTGTGTTCACCCTGAAAGCAGAGAAATAAGAGTGTTGGACTTTTGCTTGGTGTGGGACTCTATTGGCAGACACATCTCCACGGTACAAAGAGAGGCTTCGTACGCAGTGAACAGACCCGGAGGTAATTCAAGTGACTTTGCTCAACCCTCATACACATACGAGGGGAGAGCTTGGCGTAGTGTTCCTGCACTCTCATCTCCCAGGCACGCCTAGACACAAGCCATTCAAACGAGAAAACCAAGAGGGAGAGTGAGGCTCCGCTACACTTGTATCATTTTATTAAAATGTTGGGACCGCCCATTGTTGATCTAGGTGGCTGAAATCCTCCTTTGTTTTGTTGTAGTGTTGTAAAGCCAACCTGTAATTTAGCAGTGATAAAGTGTTTTGTCAGGGAAAAAAAAAAAATCCCTAACTAAAAAAAAAAAAGTTTTCTCTTTAGGTATACCTTAACCACTTAACGACCGCCCACTGTATTTATACGTCGGCAGAATGGCACGGACAGGCACAATCACGTGCCGGTACGTGACTGCCTTCGTATGGGTGGGGGGTCCAATCAGACCCCCCTCCGGTACAGTGGGCGGCCGGGATCCCTTCGGGAGCGATCCGTGATGAGGGGGCCGCCATTCGATTCTGGCCACCCCCTCGCGATCGCTCCCGGCGAATCAAATGCTTCCTCTGCCTGTGTAATGTTTACACAGGCAGGAGGAAGTGATGTCATCCCTCATGCGGCGCTCACATATACCGAGCGCCGCATGAGAGAAGACACACAGGTTAGTGCACAATCACTACACTAACACCAGCACACATAGGTACATGATCGCCCCCCCAGATCACCCCCCAGCCCCCAGTCACAGTGTCACTGATTGCAGTGACCATTTATTTAGTGATCACTGCAATCAGTGACATTTGTGACTGTAAAAGTGTCAGGGCAGTTAGTTTTAGGTCCAGTGTAGCCCCCTAACCCCCCCTAATAAAGGTTTAACCCCTTGATCACCCCCCAGGTAACCCTTTCACCCCCTAGCACCGCCGTCACTAAGCGATCGTTTTTCTGATCGCTGTTTTAGTGTCGGTGATGCTGATCGGTAGCCAGTTATTTTTTTAGGTTTGCCGCAGGTTTTTATAGCATCGGGTACCCCATATATTACCTAATAAAGGTTTAACCCCTTGATCGCCCCCCCAGGGTAACCCTTTCACCCCCTAGCACCGCTGTCACTAAGCGATCGTTTTTCTGATCGCTGTCTTAGTGTCGGTGATGCCGATAGGTAGCCAGTTATTTTTTTTAGGTTCGCCGCAGGTTTTTATAGCGTCGGGTACCCCCATATATTACCTAATAAAGGTTTAACCCCTTGATCGCCCCCCCAGGTAACCCTTTCACCCCCTTTTGCCAGTGTCACTAAGCGATCGTTTTTCTGATCGCTGTCTTAGTGTCGGTGATGCCGATAGGTAGCCAGTTATTTTTTTTAGGTTCGCCGCAGGTTTTTAATAGTGTCGGGTACCCCCATATATTACCTAATAAAGGTTTAACCCCCTGATTGCCCCTAGTTAACCCTTTCACCAGTGATCACCATATAAGTGTTACGGGTGACGCTCGTTAGTTAGTTTGCTTTTTATAGTGTCAGGGCACCCGCCGTATATAACCCAATAAAGGTTTAACCCCCTGATTGCCCAGCGGGTGATATCAATTAGGTTTTAGCGTCAGAGGGGGCTGCGTCACACCCCAGGCAGCGTCAGGTTAGTGCCAGTAACGCTAACACCCACGCGTGAAGCATACACCTCCCTTAGTGGTATAGTATCTGAACAGATCAATATCTGATCTGATCAGATCTATACTAGCGTCCCCAGCAATTTAGGGTTCCCAAAAACGCAGTGTTAGCGGGATCAGCCCAGATACCTGCTAGCACCTGCGTTTTGCCCCTCCGTCCAGCCCAGGCCACCCAAGTGCAATATCGATCGATCACTGTCACTTACAAAACACAACACACATAACTGCAGCGTTCGCAGAGACAGGCCTGATCCCTGCGACTCCAGTGCTGTAGGAGGTGATTTCACCACCACAGTTAAAAAAAAAAAGCATATATGCCGAAGCATTGGGGCGGAGGAGCGATTTTGCTCCTAATGCCGCGTACATACGGTCGAAATTCCGACGGAGGCTTGCCCGTGGAAAAGTCCGACCATGTGTGTGCGGCATAACTTTTGCGGGAAGATTCCCCCCATGCTTCGGCATATATATAAATGGTGCATGTATGCCCATCATTAGAAGTGGGTGGATGAAGGGCGGTATTCTAATGGTGGGCATACCCACCGATCAATCTCCTTTTTCGTTCAGCCAACAGGCTGCATGAAAAAAAAAGATTACAATACATGTCCAACAAGGACCAGCATGTTGCTGGACTTTGAATGGTTATACCAGATTGATGCCTGCGGGTTTAGGTATCATCTTGGCATCATTCTTTTCAGCCAGCGGCCGGCTTTCATGTAAAAGCAATCCTAGTGGCTAATTAGCCTCTGGACTGCTTTTACAAGCAGTGGGAGGAAATGTCCCCCCCCGGATATAAAAAGCGCCATTGGGAAAGCATTTTATCACACCAATCTTGGTGTGGTTGGATGCTTTGAGGGCAGAGGAAAGATCTAGGGTCTAATAGACCCCAGTTTTTTCAAAAAAAGAGTACCTGTCACTACCTATTGCTATCATAGGGGATATTTACATTCCCTGAGATAACAATAAAAATGATAAAAAAAAATAAATATGGAAGGAACAGTTTAAAAATAAAATAAAAAAGCAAAATTTATAATAAAAAAAAAAAAAAAAAAAGCACCCCTGTCCTGCCCTGTTCTTACGCAATGGCGAAGGCAAGCGTCGGTCTGGCGTCATATGTAAACAGCAATTGCACCATGCATATGAGGTATCACCGCGAAGGTCAGATCGAGGGCAGTAATTTTAGCAGTAGACCTCCTCTGTAAATCTAACGTGGTAACCTGTAAAGGCTTTTAAAAATGTATGTAGTTTGTCGCCACTGCGCGTTTGTGCAAAATTTTAAAGCATGTCATGTTTGGTATCTATGTACTCAGCCTAAGATCATCTTTTTTATTTCATCAAACATTTGGGCAATATAGTGTGTTTTAGTGCATTAAAATTAAAAAAAGTGTATTTTTCCCCAAAAAATGCGTTTGAAGAATCGCTGCGCAAATACTGTGTGGAAAAAAAAAATGCAACACCCACCATTTTAATCTGTAGGGCCTTTGCTTTAAAAAAAATATAATATTTGGGGGTTCAACATAATTTTCTTGCAAAAAAAAAAAATGTTTTCATGTAAACGAAAAGTGTCAGAAAGGGCTTTGTCTTCAAGTAGTTAGAAGAGTGGATGTAAGCTTCCTAATGTTGTGTATAAAATGCCAGGACAGTTCAAAACACCCCCAAATGACCCAATTTTGGAAAGTAGACACCCCAAGCTATATACTGAGAGGCATGTTGAGTCCATTGAATATTTTATATGTTGACACAAGTTGCGGAAAAAAGACAATTTTTTTTTTTTTTGCACAAAGTTGTCACTAAATGATATATTGCTCAAACATGCCATAGGCATATGTGGAATTACACCCCAAAATACATTCTGTTGCTTCTCCTGAGTACGGGGATACCACATGTGAGACTTTTTGGGAGCCTAGCCGCGTACGGGACCCCGAAATCCAAGCACCGCCTTCAGGCTTTCTAAGGGTGTAAATTTTTGATTTCACTCCTCACTGCCTATCACAGTTTCGGAGGCCATGGAATGCCCAGATGGCACAAAACCCCCCCAAATGACCCCATTTTGGAAAGTAGACACCCCAAGCTATTTGGGCATGTGTGAGCAATATATCATTTAGTGACAACTTTTTGTAATTTTTTTTTTTTTTTAGTCATTATTCAATCACTTGAGACAAAAAAAAAAATATTCAATGGGCTCAACATGCCTCTCAGCAATTTCCTTGGGGTGTCTACTTTCCAAAATGGGGTCATTTGGGGGGGGGGGTTGTACTGCCCTGCCATTTTAGCACCTTGAGAAATTAGATAGGCAGTCATAAATTAAAAGCTGTGTAAATTCTAGAAAATGTACCCTAGTTTGTAGACGCTATAAATTTTGCGCAAACCAATAAATATACGCTTATTGACATTTTTTTTACTAAAGACATGTGGCTGAATACATTTTGGCCTAAATGTATGACTAAAATTGAGTTTATTCGATTTTTTTTATAACAAAAAGTAGAAAATATCATTTTTTTAAAAAATTTTCTTTCTTTTTCCGTTTATATCGCAAAAAATAAAAATCGCAGAGGCAATCAAATACCATTAAAAGAAAGCTCTATTTGTGGGAAGAAAAGGACGCAAATTTTGTTTCGGTACATCATTGCATGTACGCACAATTTCCAGTTAAAGCAGCGTAGTGCAAAATTCTGAAAACACCTCTGGTCCTTTAGCTACAAAATGGTCCGGGGCTTAAGTGGTTAAGGGTTATTTTGTGGGCACAAGGACTACAACATACACTATACTATCAAAAGTATTGTGACACCTGCCTTTACACGCACATGAACTTTAATAGCATCCCAGTCTTAGTTCGTAGGGTTCAATATTGAGTTGGCAATTTTTTATTTTGAGAATCTTGCAAACAAGAAACACATTCCAACTTTTGTTTTATACAAAAATACAAAAAATAAATATATATATATATATTTTTCCTTTTTTTTTTTTTTTTTTTTTTTTATATATGCATAACATATTGTATACAAGACTAATAATAATAAAGGCATACTTCAACCTATAATATATGAACAAACGTTTTTTCCACCAAGAGAACTATCACTGCATTAAATTATACTATATATATATACACACACAAACACACATCACTACAAGCACGGACATCTTCAAAAATACTACACATTACTCAACTTGATTAACACTCAGACCAAGAAACATAGATTATCATGTGTATGTAGCCTTTCTTCAAAAATGATGTGTATCCTTGAAAATCTAAGGGAGTGCCCAGAGAGAAAACAGGGAAAGAACCCAACACCCAGAGATCAACAAACAGCAGCTACAGGCCTGATATTCCTCCACGCCTTTATCCAGACCCTTTGCCGCCATCTGTCTTTCTCGAGACCCCGAATTTTCCCTACCTCACCAAGAATCTCACACACCACCACCGGAACAGGAAGGACTTTCTGCCGAAGGGATACCTGACACCGTGCATTCCAGGTGTAATATCGGACTACTAAACTGACTAAAAAAAGAGTGTCCAAATCAAATCCCTTGCGATTCTGCAATGCTCCATACACCCACTCAGCATAAGACATGCTAGGCAAGAAAGGAATATTTAGAGCCCTCCCCACCTTTTTATAGACTTCTATATTGAAAGGGCACTGAAGCAAGAAGTGGTCCATGGTTTCCACTTCACCCTGACACTCCGCTCTTGGACAACCACGATTGTCCAAAGAGCGGCACTTCACGTTCCCTCTCACATAGAGCCTACCGTGGAAAGCGAGCCAGGCCTGGTCCCTAAATTTCAAGGGAATCCGCTCAGAATTTATTAAACGTAAACCTTCCCTCATAATATGACCTGGGCAATCCCTTAAGGCCAGTGGCGCATGAAAGACAGTACCCACGATCTTCTCACCCAGGAGTCTCCTAGGGAGGGACCTGATATCCTCCGCTGTCACATGCCACCGTTTAAGAATTTTCAGGCACGGGGCAACATAAGGCGGGAGCTTACCATGCTTGATCCTTAGGCTTTTCACTGGCCCGCCACTCTCCCAACAGCCCATGTTACCAAAATTGTATTTCAAAAACATCAGAGAGAAGAACACAACCGGGTTGACCATCCCTAGGCCACCCTTCCACCTTGATAGGTAAGTCACATTCCACTTCACAAGATTCAGCCTGTTCCCCCATAATAATTGGAAGAAACAACTATAAATCCTGGTATAGAAGGACTCTGGCAAGATGCAAACAAAGCTGACATACAGAAAGGTAGGAATCAGGTAGGTCTTAATCAAGTCCACCCTTTCCCTCAAGGAGAGCCGCCACCCCTTCCAGCATTTCACCTTGATATCAGCATCATTCAGCCTGGCTTCCCAA
This sequence comes from Rana muscosa, assembly GCA_029206835.1. Classification (NCBI taxonomy): domain Eukaryota; kingdom Metazoa; phylum Chordata; class Amphibia; order Anura; family Ranidae; genus Rana; species Rana muscosa. Next base: position 358,218,569 of record CM055123.1, read on the forward strand.
TTTGACTTACTGTAATCATCAGGGCCAAACTCGATGCCTAAAATTTTGACTTTCTGCTGAGGCCTCGGGAAGGTGTCCGGAAGTGCAAAGCTCTCACCTCCCTCGCTCATCCAAAAAACTTCACTTTTATCACGGTTGACCTGGGAGCCCGATGCCTCGGAATACTGCTCTATAACTGAGACCACCTCCTGCGCCTCCTCTGTCCCAGAGATAAAGACAGAAACGTCATCAGCATAGGCTACAACCCTCAAGGGCGGCTCACCAGTAATGCCCACCGGCACCCCGCACAACGGTCCGCTCTCTAGCCTTCTGATGAAGGGGTCGATTGCGAACACATATAGCAAAGGGCTCAGTGGACACCCCTGGCGCACCCCGGATCCAACCCTGAAGGGTCGTCCAACCCAACCGTTAACAAGCATGAAGCTCTCTGCCTCTCTGTATAAAGTCTTAAGCCATCCAATAAACCCACCCTCCAGGCCATACTTGTCAAGGAGAAGCCAGAGGTACTCATGGTTGACACGATCAAAAGCCTTCGCCTGATCCAATGCCAGCAAATACTTTCCCCAGCCCTCAGCCCTGCAACGTTCCAGAGCCTCCCGGACAGCTAACACCGCTGAAAAAGTGCTCCTGCCCTGGACCGAACAGTGCTGCTGACGAGAAAGCAATCTGTCTGCTACTGACGACAAGCGCCAGAAAATTATCTTCGCCAGAATTTTTCTATCGACGTTGAGAAGGCTAATGGGGCGCCAATTCTCAATCATCGAGGGATCCTTGCCTTTTGACAACAGAATCACAGCAGATTGTCTCATGGAGGGAGGGAGCGAACCCTCTTGCAGACAGCCATTAAATACCTCCACAAGATAAGGTACCAAGCTGGATTTGAAAGTCTTATAAAATTCAGCTGTCAATCCGTCTGGCCCAGGTGTTTTCTTAATAGCCAGACCGTCTATAGCTTTGACTACCTCTTCTGCTGTGATTTCCCCCGTCAAACTTGCCAGCGGAATGTTATTTCCCAGACCTGGTGTAGAATCCAGAAAACTTGACATCTTTGCCCGATCGAGGTACTTCTCCCCCAGAAGATCCACATAAAAAGACCTTGAGACCTCCAGGATCCCTGACCTGGATTTCGTCAAAGAGCCCGTACTATCCCTTAGCCCAACAACCATCTTAACTGCTGCGCTTTGTTTGCAGTTCTGATAAGGGTCGGGCGAGTGATATTTCCCGTAGTCCCTTTCCAGAACCAAAGAAGCGTGCCGATCATACTGATACTTCCTAAGGAGAAGTTTTACCTCAGAGATTGCCCCTGAATCTCCACCACTCGAGACAAGGCGATCAAGTTTTTTCCGCAGCTGCTGGTAGGCAATGTACCTACCAAGCTGTTTCCTTTTTCCTATGGCCTTGAAAAACCCACGAATCCGGCTTTTGGCAAGCTCCCACCACTCAGACTTACTGCTGCAGAAATCCAGGATGGTTACCTGAGCCTGAAAAAAATCCTCAAAAGATTGTCTTACCTCCTCGTCATCCAGCAGAGCCGAATTCATCCTCCAAATACCCTTTCCTTTAGGTGGCATATCTGAAGCATTGAGAATAACAGACAGCATAAGGTGATCAGAGACCTCCACCATACGACACTCAGGAGCCGAAAAGGCAGAGTCCCCCTTAAAAAAAAACCTGTCTATCCTGCTCTCACAACTGCCTCGCTTAAATGTGTACCCCGTGCTGTCTGGGCAACGCTTAATATGCGCATCTTCCAGACCTGCTTCCCTGGCTATCGAATTAAGAAAGACGCTATCATATCTCAGGCTGTCAGTGGAGCATTTCCTGTCTTTGGGCCTAGTAACGGTGTTAAAATCACCTCCAAAGACAACTTGCCGAGATGTAAAAAGGAAAGGCTTAATCTTTGTAAAGAGGCATTTCCTCTCCCATCTAGTTTGTGGTCCATAAATATTTACTAAACGTAGATCATGCCCCTTCACAGAGACGTCCAAGACCATACACCTTCCAATCTCTACCTCGATAACCCGCCGACACGTTACCATGCCAGTAAAAAGTACTGCAACTCCGCTGTAAGGCTCGGCCGCAAGAGACCAGAAGGAGGGCCCACGCCTCCACTCCCTCTTTGTCAGGTGGACATCAGCAAGGCTATTTAGCCGGGTCTCTTGCAAAAATAAAACATCAGCATCCATCTCGCTGAGCAAAAATAAGGCCATGTTACGAGCCCCTACAGATTTTATGCTGGCAACATTAATGGTTGCCACCTTTATCGGAGTGGGAACTGCCATCAGGATGATTGAGGCAGGCGTTTCTTAGCCTGAGCTCCCTCCCCCTTTACTGGAGACCTTGACCTCTTTAGGGAGCACTCTACCTCATCCTCCTCCATCTGAGACATGGAATTAGAAGACTCCTCCTCCCCCTCAGATAAGGACCCAAACTTGTTTCCCAGAGGTAGATCATCTACCTCTAAAGATGAAACCGAGGAGGCAGAGGTCAGGACTACCTTATTCCTCCTTCTGCCCACCTTGGTCCACTCTCCCTCCTCCCCTGAAACATCACCCTGAAAGGCCTCATCTACATCATTAGCAGTGGCAACTTCTCCCTTCTTCCCCTTAGAACCTCCACTAGAGGTCTTACGTTGCCTCAGGGATGGCCCAGGTGAAGCTGCCACCTCAGATCGGCATGAATCTGCCCCTTTGGCAGCCTCAGCCAATCTGGATGACTTATTTACACCTGGAACACTGGGCACCTGAAACACTGGGGAAGAACACACAACAGAAGTAGACACTGACACAGTAGGGAGCACAGACTGGGGAGCAGACACAAGAGGGGTCACACCTTCAGATTGGGAAACTGACACCTGGGGGGCCCCTCCAGGACTAGCTGAAACAGCTCCACCAACTCCTTGCTGCCCCCCACGTTCCTCCTCTTCCATCCTCAGCAGTTCTTCCACCACCTCTGGCTGATTATGGAGGGCTTCAGGGCAAAGGCTATAGGGGTGACCTAACTTGTTACAAAGATTACAACGAATGCTATTGCAGTCTTTTGCAACGTGCCCTGAGCCCTGACAGAGGGAACATTTCTGCGCAGAACATGAGCTTGAAAAATGGCCCTTTTCACCACAGCGATGACAAAGCTTTGGTTGCCCTGCATAAAAGGTAATAATCCTGTCACGGCCTATAAAGGCAGATGAAGGGATGTGCTTAACAACATTACCCGTGACATGTAGTTTTAATAACACTGTCCATCCTCCTGTCCATATCCCCCTGTCATCTACAACTTTCCTCAAGGGGGCTTGGACATCCGCATATCTCCTCAACCACACCACCAGATCCGCAGCAGGAATGGACTCGTTACGCACTAGAATGGTGACATTCTTGTATAATGGCTGGCGGGAGACTACTTTAGGTGACAAACCTGCCCAACTTGGGGACTCCTTACACCTCTGCTCATACCTCTCCCAAAAGACATCTAAACCTTCCGCCTTGACAAAGGAGAGGTCATATTCATATGACCCAACTGGGCTGATAAGGGCAAAAATCTCCTCTGCTTTAAAACCCATCCCCAGAATACGGTCCACCACATCTCTCCTATTTGAGGGGGGGGCTTCTCCAGTCCACCTCAATTGGACCACATTGCGGCGTTTAAAGGAGCTACCAGATGGTGACAGATTGGCCTGACCTTCACTCACATCACTCCTAGTGACCGCAGAATAACTGGCCCTACTCACCCCGGGGACAGGTGCAGCCAGTGCTGCAGCATTGGAAATAACCGCACTCCTTGCAACATCAGGCACATCACTTTTAGTAACAGACCCTTCTTTAGATAAAGTATTAACATTATTGTCAGGAACAGATGGAGCAGAGACTTCTGACACAGAAATGTCATTTACATTACCCTTGGTAATTCTTACTTCATTACCAGCAGTAGAGATGTCTTTGTCAGCACTCTTCTCAGCAGAGTCTGCACTGGCTGGCTGTACACAGGTGGAAGTCTCAGCCAGGAGATGAGCTTGCTCTCCGCTGCCCTCTACTGCACCATCCATAGGAACTACACCTCCATTACATTGTATAGGCAAGTCATGACCAAAAACTTCTTTTTCTTTCACCCGTTGTTTCAAAGGTTTTGGGGGGACATCATCATCCTCTTCTTCATCCTCAGATGATCCAGACACTGAAAACTTGCGACCATGCAAAGGTGATTCCATTTCTGATATAAAGTTCAGCATACCTGCTCCCTCCACAGGCTCAGATGGATCATCTTGCTCCATAGCCTCTTGCTGCGGTGGTAAGGGCACAGAACTTCCTTGGCCCGATGACATACTGCCAGTCAAAACACCTGACTGCTGATCACCCGCAGCCTGTGTGCCAGAGCTTTCTCCACTTTCTGCAGGCATACTGATAGTTGGCTCGGGATGCAAAGATTTTCCAGCGTGCTGGCCAGAAACACAATCCGAGCCCACAGAAACTTTTTTGCTTTGCACTGACCTTTGCTTCTCGCACTCTGATGATGCCTGCCCTCCACTGGCCTCTATGGCCCCTCTGCGCATTGCACGGAAGCGATCATCGTTGCCATACTTCTCCTTGAAAGCACCGCTGGTTTCTTTCAATGTGGCCACCAGCAGACTCTGCTTTTCCCCTTTGGCCTCCAAAGCCATTAACTCAGGCCGCATCTGTTTCCTCTTAGAACTGTGAAGCCGGTCACTTGCAATTTTTTTATGCTTGAAGTCAAACTTCAACTTCGCCAGTACTTCTTCCTCCTTAGCGATTCTCGCAATCCTAGCACAAACCTTCTTTCTGTAGGTTGCCAGGCTTTCACCTTTAGCTGGGCCATTTCCCAGGTCCTCAAACACTGGTATGGGAGGACCAGTACTCTGGCCATCCGGGGGATCCTCCCCTGGGTCCACCCCAGGTTCCTGCATCCACCCTGGGTATAGGGAGTAATCAAGCTCCCTGGATCAATAGGCCTCACTGGAGCTCAGGAGATCAGCAGTAGTGCAGCCACACCCTTTGCAGCTGTAACAGCTTCAACTCTTCTGGGAAGGCTGTCCACAAGGTTTAGGAGTGTGTCTATGGCAGGGGTCTCAAACTGGCGGCCCTCCAGCTGTTGTGAAACTACAAGTCCCATGAGGCATTGCAAGGCTGACAGTTACAAGCATGACTCCTACAGGCAGAGGCATGATGGGATTTGTAGTTTCGCAACAGCTGGGGGGCCGCCAGTTTGAGACCCGTGGTCGATGGGAATGTTTGACCATTCTTCCAGAAGCACATTTGGGAGGTCAGGCACTGATGTTTGACCAGAAGGCCTGGCTCGCAGGTTCGGCTCTAATTCATCCCAAAGGTGTTCTATTTGGTTGAGGTCAGGACTCTGTGCAGGCCAGACAAGTTCCTCCAACCCAAACTCACTCATCCATGTCCTTATGGACCTTGCTTTGTGCACTGGTGCGCAGTCATGTTGGAACAGGAAGGGGCCATCCCCAAACTGTTCCCACAAAGTTGGGAGCATGAAATTGTCCAAGATGTCTTAGTATGCTGACACCTTAAGATTTCCCTTCACTGGAACTAAGAGACCAAGCCCAACCCCTGAAAAACAACCCCACACCATAATCCCCCCTCCACCAAATGATTTGGAGTGAGTTTGGGGTGGAGGAACTTGACTGGCCTGCCCAGAGTCCTGACCTCAACCCGATAGAACACCATTGGGATAAATTAGAGCAGAGACTAGGAGCCAGGCCTTCTCGACCAACATCAGTGCCTCACAAATGCGCTTCTGGAAGAATGGTCAAACATTCTCATAGACAGACACACTCCTAATCCTTGTGGACAGCCTTCCCGGAGGAGTTAAAGCTGTTATAGCTGCAAAGAGTAAGCCAACTGAATATTGAACCCTTTACAGACTAAAATTTCATTAAAGTTCATGTGCGTGTAAAGGAAGATGTGCCAATACTTTCGTTAATATTGTGTATGTGTGCAGTAGGCTTAAGCCGCGTACACACGATCGGTTTTACCGATGAAAACAGTCCGATAGATTTTTTTCATCGGACAAACCGATCGTGTATGGGCCCCATCTGTCTTTTTTCCATCGGTGTCAAAAAATAGAACATGTTTTAAATTTTTCCGATGGATAAAAAACCGATAGCAAATTCCGATCGTCTATGGGCAAGTCCATCGGTTAAAAAACCCACGCATGCTCAGAATCAAGTCCACGCATGCTCAGAAGCATTGAACTTCATTTTTCTCGGCTCATCGGAGTGTTTTACGTCACCACGTTTGGAACGGTCGGTTTTTTGACTGATGGTGTGTAGGCAAGACTGATAGAAGTCAGCTTCATCGGTTTTCCGGTGGAAAAATCCATTGGTTTAAAAACCATAGGAAATCCGATCGTGTGTACAGGGCTTTAGAGTTAGACTATATTTAACCAAGTTTAGGCCACACCTAATATCCAACATGATTTATCCACATTCACCTGTCACTGCTTTGTGTGCTACATATTTTCTCCTTTTCCTCCTTTGTTGCTCTTTCTCAACATCTGATTTTGGAAGGTATTCACTAAGCTAAGGTGATCAGATTTTTAAAATGAAATCCAGGGACATATTTTTTCCTTTACTAGTAATGGCAGCAATCAGCGACTCTCTGCCCATCGCCGCCGCCCGCCTCACAGCCTGTCAAGTCTTACTCTCCAGGCCCCGGCTACTACTGGGTGGGGAGCGGAGGAAGATCACTCCGCCAGGGAAGGGAAGGAGATAAGCAGGCAGGCGGCTGGCCGGGACTTGAGGCAAGGCAGAAGAACATGCGAGCGGAGCTAAATGGGCATTCACCCGAAACTGAAGAAATGGTCCCTCTGCTCTGACCAGCACATGATCATCAGAAAGGGGCACAGATAATGGAAAAAAATATACCCCATAAGCTAGTAGGAGCAGCAGAGCGGGGGGTGTAATTCAGATTTTTTTTTTTATTATTCTGCACTGACTGTCTTTGAAATTGCCCCATCCCCTGTTCAAATCCAATCCGGGGACAAAACCGGGGACAGACTTGGTCCAGGGACAGTGTCCTCAATCCGGGGACTGTCCCCTGAACCGGGGATGTTTGGTCACCATACACTAAGCACAGTACAACACAAAAGAAAAGCTGGAGCAAAAAGACAGAATGCCATAGGCGGAGGGCTGGGCATGACTGAGTGAACAGAGTATGTAATAAGAGAAGATTAACTATTGGCTAATGGAAATATAGAGGGGAGGGGTGAAGGCTAGATAAAAGGAAGACCCCGCCCCTCTGAGTTAACACAGCGCAGGGGAAAGTTTCCAGCAGCATGTCAGCTAGCAGCAGCATGTCTTCTATAGACAAACTTCTGGCCCAGCTTCGGGCAGAGGCTGCAACACGGGGCGAGGATTGGCTCCAGGAGACCCTGGGGCCGATGCTTTCAAGTCCGGCCGGGTCACAAGGTACCGCGGGGAGAGAGGCTGGGCGAGCTCGGAGGTCTAGACCCCCGGATCGCTACTCACCGGGCCCCTCCCCGAGAGCTCAGCGGCAGATTGGGAGTCCCCCTAGGGCCCCTTCGGGCCCCCCGGCTAAGCGCGCCGCATTGCCCAAGGCGGGGGGTACCGGAAGGAATCCCCCTCAAGTGCGGAGCTCAGCGGGGGGCCACACCGGGAGTACCGGTGTGGCCGATAGGCCCGCGCGGCGCGTGGAGTTGGATCAGGCGGGCCCGGCCCCTCAGGGGTCCCGGCGGGTTTGGGGCTCCTGCGGGGGTCATCGGTGGCCGCGGTGTCCGGGCATCCCCCCCCCTCGGCCGGACATCGGGTGTAGGAGGCTGCGGGAGGTGGTGTGCCAGTGAGTGATGACGGCGGTGCGGGTGAGCAGAGACAGCATGGAGGCAAGGCGGTTAAGAAATCGGCGGGCGGGTTAGGTGCGCAGAGGTGGGACCAATCGGGTCCTGACCCCTCGGCTTCCAGGGACAGGTCACCTGGTGAGCTATCGTCCGGTGGTGAGGAGCTGGCTGGTGTGCTGTCAGAGGGGGAAGTGTGCAGCTCGGAGGAGAATCGGAGACCCGGACGGTCGGAGGCAGCGGTGGATTCGAGTGGATCGGCTGGTGTGAGTTCTTCCAGGCAGCCCGGTAAGTCCCTTTCAATTGTTTCTGCTGTGGGTCAGGAGGGGAATGGTGCCCAGGTGGGTATGTCGGCTGCGGGTGTGGGTTTTGCGGTGCAAGTTCGGGGTCAAGATGATGGACGGGCGGGGGGGGAGCGTTCCAGGATGGGGGAGGTGCACGGCCGGACGGGCTGCAGGGGTTTCTTGTGGGCATCAAATCCTTAGTCAGCCAATTTGAACAGGGGGATGGCGGGCGAGTCAGTCCGGCGGCGGCGTGGGTCCCGCCAACAGGGACGGCTGGGCCCGCTGCCGTGGTGGGGTTACCGGTTACACCTGCGGGGAATATTGGGGTGGGGGATGCTGTAGGGTTGGGTTCTGCAGCTGTGGCCACAAAAGAGGGTGGTGCGGTGGAACAGGTGGCAAGGCAGGATGTCATTAGGTTGGATGATGCTGCTAAATGTGAGATGTATGTGTGTTATGAGGCATTGCTGGGATCTCACCTGAAACCCGAAGTGAAGGAAAAGATATGGAAGGGTGAGTATGTGGAGATGTTCTCACTTCTGCCATTAGAGAAGTTTCATCTGGACAGGGTAAAACCGGATGATTCAAAAAAAGAGGATGAGGAGAAGAGAAGATATAGGCTGATCCCACGGACGTTTACAAACTGGTTGCAAGCGTTCTCCATCATGGCTAGTGTTATAGGGCAGAAGAACCCGGAACATTGTTCGGCACTATTTGGTTATCAGGACTCTATAGGGGAAGCATACAGAGTGTACGGGGGCACGGGGTGGCTCAGATATGATGAACAATTCAGGCAGAGGAGAGCGGTGAGGCCTGGTCTGCGGTGGGATAATAAGGACATAAGCTTATGGATACGGTTGATGACGGCGCCGAGGGCTTCTAGTCAGTTTTTTCAGGGGGGAGCCGGTGGAACCTCTTCCCCAGGACAATCGGCCGGAAAACAAAAGGGGGTGTGCTGGCAATATAATGAGGGCTCCTGCAAGTTTGGGGGGTCCTGTCGTTTCAAGCATGAGTGCTCCGGTTGCGGAGGCTCCCATACACAGGCTAGATGCTTTAAGCGAGGAAAGGGGTGGGCCGGGGACTCTGGGCAGAAAAGGGAGGACTCCGGTGATGGTGGAAAGGATGCGGCTGTTCCTCGGTAGGTATCCGGACAAGGGGGCGGCAAGGTTGTTGGAGCAAGGGTTTTCAGAGGGGTTTCGCATTCCATGTTCTTTGCAGGTTATTCCCCCGATCGCACGCAATCTGCGATCGGCCTTGCAGCAACCTGCAGTGGTCACGGAAAAGCTGCGCAAGGAGGTTGCTTTGGGCCGGATGGGGGGTCCTTTCCGGTCCCTTCCCCTGGTGAACTTGGTGGTCTCCCCGCTCGGGGTGGTACCTAAGAAGGAGCCCAACAAGTTCCGCCTCATTCACCACCTGTCTTTCCCGAAGGGCAGGTCGGTCAATGACGCTATTGATCCGGAAGCATGTACGGGCAGTTACACTTCCTTTGATGCTGCAGTGAGGTGGGTTCGCCGGTATGGCCAGGGGGCGCTGATGGCAAAAACAGACATAGAGGCGGCGTTTAGATTGTTGCCTGTTCACCCGGATAGTTTTCACCTCCTGGGTTGTAAGTGGGACAATGAGTTCTATGTGGATAAGTGCTTGCCTATGGGATGCTCCATATCGTGCGCACTGTTCGAACAGTTCAGTTCGTTCGTGGAATGGGTGGTCAGGGATGTGTCGGGGGTGAATTCAATCATTCACTACTTGGACGATTTCCTTTGCATGGGTCCGGCCTCATCCAGAATCTGCACTGTGCTCCTGGCCACATTGGAGCACGTTGCAGAGCGGTTTGGGATACCATTGGCACCTGACAAAACGAAGGGACCTCGCACGGTTATCACGTTTTTGGGTATTGTCCTGGATTCGGAGGCCATGGAGTGCCGCCTACCATTGGACAAATTGGAGTCGCTCAAGACTGAGCTGAAGGTCATGATGGGGGCTATCCACATGGTTGCCTGCGAAAGGCAAAAAAAAAGAGCCTTTCAAACAGAAAGAACGGCTTTGCTGACAAAAAAGGAAAAGGACAAACAAACCATGTCCCACACCCCCATCCGCATTATTACTAAATATGGAGCCCAATGGGAACAGGTCAGAAGAATATTAAGCCAACATTGGCATATCCTCTCCGAAGCCCCCATCTTGAGGGACTTCGTGGGGGAACGACCAATGCTTACCGCGAGGAGATCTCGCAATTTAAAGGACAGCCTTGTCCACTCGGAATATGTAAGATCCACCGATAGGAACTGGTTGACAAATCTACCCCCATTGAAAGGCATGTATGCCTGCGGTAGATGCTCTGTGTGCAAATATGTGGATCGCACCAATGTGTTCACCAACTCTAATGGTACAAAAAGCTTCAAGATTACTAATTTTATTAACTGTTTCACTACCCGAGTGATATACATGCTATCATGCCCGTGCGGGAAAATATATGTGGGGAAAACGAAAAGGCAGCTTAAAATTAGAGTTGGTGAACACATCCAAACTATACTAAAGAAAGATGACGAACGACCCTTATCCCTTCATTTCTTGAAACACCACGACGGGAAACCTGATGGACTAACTTTCAAAGGTATATACCGCCTAAACCTTCCCCACCGAAGGGGAGATTTTGATAAAATCCTATATAGAAAAGAAAAAATGTGGATATACAATTTAGACAGTATGCAGCCGGCTGGGTTGAACAATGAATGCAATCTGTCGGTTTTCCTTGACACTTGAACTAATCAGATACAATTCTGTACTGTATGAGATCAGTGGTAATGACTATGACCCTATTAGGTGTCATTACTAAAACCAAACAGACACAAATTAATTTATTTGCACAACACCACTTGTAGACATTAGATGCCCCCGCCATAGACTGAAGGTGCACCAACATCTATGCAATTTCCTTCTGCGGTGAACGACTTTTCGGTATAATGCTTAATGTTTTTTTGTTTTGTGTCTTCATTTAATTTGATAGAGGATTTGACATACAAATATTTGTTGTACATGAATTGACTTCAACTATGTGAATTGTAAAACATTAATCATGTACAGGTTTATCTGTGTTCCTAGACAATACATGTCCTTTTCCATTTCCTTCTCCCATCTTCTATCCCCCACCCCCCCTTTTTCCCAAGTCCCTATTTTTCCTCTTCCCTTCTCCTTCCCCCCCCCCCCCCCGGTTGATTTCCATTTTTTATTTACTCTCTATAGTCTGTATACATATAACTGCATTAACCAGCGTGAATGGTGGTATGATTGACCCAATGAAACAGCAGGTGGATACAATCAAACACACCTGTTAGGTAACCTATATCTGGACAGACACCGGTTCTATGCGCATGCTCCGATGAAACCTTATTCAAGGCGAAACATGTAAGCAGTTAAGCAGTTTGCAGCTACACTCCGTGTAGTGCCTAAGCAGGGGTACCTGACCCACCCGACTAACCACCCAAGCACCCGCTATATCTATCAATTATGCCGCATTAACCTGCAACCAGCTTCGCGGCTCATCCATACCGGATACTCACTACTGAGGACAGACTTTCTTCTTGGGTGTATCTGTTTGAACAATCTGCTCAGACCTCAATGAGTGACAATCAACACATCATTGGTGATATCTGCAGAGACTTTCTGAACCAAGTGCCGACTGGACACACAAGGAATCGGTGAGTGAGTGTTCTCTCCACACGGGTCTCCGTACAGACCAGATGGCTGTCTAAATACAAAAGGCTGAGCAACTTCTCAAGAGACAATCCTGGTGAGGCATTAGTAGTGATGACTACATCAATCTTTGCCCATAATACCGGTTGAAGTGTTTACATGCTCAAACCCAGCCCTGTGACACCCTCACCACACCAATCTGTGTGTAATATCACCGGCATACTGTCATGTACCTGGGTGTATTTGAACCGGGATCTTCCTGGTCCCAAAGCTGCAGCCTTACCTGTTGCGCTACTGAGCAGATCTGGACTTTTGGAAATGTCCTCTCAGTGTTAAACAGTACCTTGGACTCACTAGCCTCACCTGCTGCCAGCTGTGGACAATTTTCAATCAAAGCAGCCCTTAAAAAGGAAGTGATGCTATCTCTCAGCGCCCGTTTGTGTGGAATAGCTCCCTGGGTGTTGTGACTGCTTTTTGATCCTGATTTTCGTGTTGAACTTCTGCCTGAATTCCTGACTACTCTCCAGCCTGCTGATTTTGTACTTCACTGCCAGCTCGTGTATGACCTTTGCATAGTTGCCAACATTGCAAAAAAAACATCTGGGACACTTTTTTTGTATTGAGGCGGAGCCTTGCTATAATTAGGGGGCGGGGCATTCGTCTGTAGGCGTGTCATGCTGAAATGGAAAATGTGCCAAAAAATGGGTGTGGTTTACACACGATAGTGGGTGTGGCTTAAATGTGCGTGGTTCAAAGGGGTGTGGCTACAGTCCGAGGTGAGAGAAAGAGAGAGAAAGAAATAGAAAGAAAGAAGCCAGATCCTACACCACAATAGAAATGTGTAACAAAATTGGCAGATAAGTATACTCCAAAACACCTGTTGGCGCTTCAATCATCCCGACACCATGTTTGTTATGGTGTCAGGATGATTGAAGCGCATTATTTCTATTATTACATTGTAATATAAAATGAAATCATTCAACTCCCCATAATGCCGAATCAGTGGGACCCTTAAGCATGTCACCTGCCACATCGCCTGCCACCAGGTGCCCCCAGCAGAGTCCCTCCTTACATCAGGTGCCCCCAGCGGAGCCTCAGTCCTTACACCAGTGTACCCAGCCTCAGTCCTTGCATCAGTGTCCCAAGCAGAGCCATAGTTACCCCCCCCTGTACATAGTAACACCCCCGTTACCCCCCTGTACATAGATACTACCTGTACATAGTTACTACCGCCCCCTATACATACCCCCACTGTACATAGTTACTACTGCCCCCTGTACATACCCCCACTGTACATAGTTACTACCACCCCCTGTACATACCCCCACTGTACATAGTTACTACCGCCCCCTGTACATACCCTCACTGTACATAGTTAATACCCCCCCGTACATAGTTAATACCCCCCTGTACATAGTTAATACCCCCCCTGTACATACCCCCCTGTACATAGTTAATACCCCCCTGTACATACCCCCACTGTACATAGTTAAAACACCCCCTGTGCATAGTTGCCCCCCCCCTTGTACATACATCGCTGGCCCGGGCTGTAATAACACCGACATCCCTGCATACCTAGGACAGCAGACAGGTCATATGTCACCAGGAGGACACAGCACACTATAACCCACATTACATGGGGATGATGATCATAGAGATCTCTGGATGGGGACATCATCCACCTACCTCCAGGGACAGCACACAGGACTGGACACACTGGGATTGCTGGGATGAGCCCAGAGCTCAGTCCTATAAGAAGACATGACGTACCCTCATTTTGGGCACCATACACACAGGAGCTCCGAATCCTTCTCCACTTCTCAGTATCTGGGCTGTGTACATAATCCCAGAACGAAGGGTCCTCTCCCCGCACACTGGTGTCTGATGCAGAGCTTACAGGGACCGCACTTCAGAGGGAAGAACACCGACACGGCAGCCGCAGAGCAAACTCCACAAGTGGCGCGATGTGTTCAGTGGAGAGTAGGAGGAGCCAATCGGTTTAAGTGTACACTGAACAGGGAAGCCGATTGGTTGCCTCTCCCCTCTCCACTGAACACACGAGGAAAGGCACCTCGCGGCGGTGACGGCGGCCATGTTTCTGTAGCCCGCCGGCTGTTTTTGGCCAAAACATTCCCGATTTTCCCGGGACAAACACAAAATACCGGGAATTCATTCGGGACAAGCTCCTTCCGGGACGAGGGTCTCAAATTCGGGATTGTCCCGGGACTGTTGGCAACTATGACTTTGCCTGCCTGACCACTCTCTGGATTTCGATCGTGTACAATTTTGCCTGATCTGTTGCCAACCTAATCTGCCTGACTACGTTTTCGCCTGAATCCTCAGCACACAAGTTCCACTTCAGACACTACCTATCACAGGTACCTTACATTACAAACGGGCCACAATGACAGTGGACCCTGCTGAGATTGTTAAGGCGATTTCACGTCAGGGACAATTGATTGGAGCTCATGAACAGCATCTTTCTTCCCTGGACGCCAAGTTAGATGAACTTTGTACTATGCTTAAATCTTGTTTGTCTGCTTCCTCTGCAACGGTCCAGACTCTGGATCCTACTCCTGCTACGATCCAACCCACCTCTTCTGTACCACCCAAACTTCCTATGCCTGACAAATTTGGTGGTGATACTGAGGACTGCAGAGGCTTTTTAAATGTTTGCCGTTTGCATTTCCGCAACAACCCTGGGACCTTTAGCACTTCTTCTGCCAAAGTGACTTTTGTAATTTCCTTGTTAAAGGGGAAGGCCCTGGCCTGGGTCTCTCCTTATCTGGAACGCAATGATCCTGTGCTGCAAGACACTGACAAATTTCTGGCTTCTCTCCAGACTGTATTTGACAAGCCAGATAGAGCTTCTGCAGCTGAGTACTCACTCTTGGACATGCAACAAGGCACCAGGTCTGTGGCACAATATGCTATTGAGTTTCGTACCCTTGCTGCTGAGACTACTTGGGACTCAAGGGCATTACGTGCAGCCTTCCGAAAAGGTCTTGCAGATCGCATCAAAGACGAATTAATCTATAAGGATTCCCCAGAAGACCTAGAGAAATTCATAGAGCTCTGTGTTCGTCTGGATGTCCGGTATCATGAAAGGTGCCAAGAGAGACTTAGAACTCGCAAGTTTCCTCGGCCAGTCTACCATTTGGCCCCTAACTTCCAAGCACCACCTCAGTCAGAACCTGAAATCTCAGTTGAACCCCAGACACCTGTGTAGTGATGAGCCGAACACCCCCGGGTTCGGTTCGCACCAGAACCCGCGAACGGACCGAAAGTTCGTACGAACATTAGAACCCTATTAAATACAATGGATGCGAACGTTCGAATTCTAAAGTGCTAATTATAACGACTATTATGCATGTTATTGTCCTAAAAAGGGTTTGGGAACCCGGGTTCTGCACCAGGGGACATGTATCAATGCAAAAAGAAGTTTTAAAAACGGTCGTTTTTCGGGAGCAGTCATTTTAATGATGCATAAAGTGAAAAAAAAAAGTCAAATATTCCTTTAAATATCGTACCTGGGGGGTGTCTAAAGTATGCCTGTGAAGTGCCACGTGTTTCCCGTGTTTAGAACTGTCCCTGCACAAAATGACACTTCTAAAGGAAAAAAAAGCCATTTAAAACTGCTTGCGGCTTTAATGTAATGTCTGGTCCCGGTAATATGGATGAAAATCTTTAAGAAAAATGGCATAGCTACCCCATGACCCCCCCCCCCCCCACCCCAGCCCATTACCATCCCCTTTGGGTCTTGTATGGATATTAAGGGGAACACCGCTCACAAAATAAAAAAGGCCCTATATACTCTGAACAGCCGTATACAGGCGGTGCATACAAGACAGGGACTGTAGGTTTGTTCTTATGTAGAATCTGTTTGTAATTTTGAACAGGTACATTTTTTAAGTGTAGCTCCAGCCCAAAAATCTATTTTTAAACTTTTTGGAAAACATAGGTAAGGGTTATCACCCCTGTAACATTTGTTTTGCTGTCTGTGCCCCTGTTCAGAACATTTCACCTCACTTTCCGTCCCAATGACAACTGTTTTTGAAATGTGGTGTTTTTCTTGAAACAAGGATTGGTGATAAAGCATCAGTACAGAGGAGACACCTTTCTCCCATATTAATTCTTACAGGAGAGAATTTTCCTTCCTAGGGGTAGATTTCCTCTCACTTCCTGTTGTCTTCTTGCGTTTGCAAGTAGGAGTCGTTTGTAAGTTGGATGTTTGAAAGTAGGGACCTGCCGTATATACTCTGCAGAAATAGGCCCCTTAGTTGTTGGTGTTGGCACAACACTGTAAGCACTCACAGTTACTCTTGGTTGGTGCTGGAACGCCCTGCTGTCAACTATTATATCAGGAATTGTAATTACATATAATTGTTGAACAGTGGTAGTAAAAATTGGGCCTTTGATGGTGGTGCTGGTGCCACAACACTGTAAGCCCTGACAGTTACTCTTGGTGGGTGCAGCAATGGGCCCTGCTGTGAATTATTAGATCAAGAATTGTAATTGCATGCCCCTGTTGAACAGGGGCTGAAAAATTGGGCCTTTCGTGGTGGTGGTGGTGGTGTTGCCACAACACTGTAAGCCCTCAGAGTTACTCTTGGTGGGTGCAGGAATGGGCCCTGCTGTGAATTATTAGATCAAGAATTGTAATTACATGCCCCTTTTGAACAGGGGCTGAAAAATTGGGCCTTTCGTGGTGGTGGTGGTGGTGGCGTTGCCACAACACTGTAAGCCCTCAGAGTTACTCTTGGTGGGTGCAGCAATGGGCCCTGCTGTGAATTATTAGATCAAGAATTGTAATTACATGCCCCTGTTGAACAGGGGCTGAAAAATTGGGCCTTAGGCACTGGTGGCACAACACTGCAACCCCTCACAGATACTGTACTTGGAGCACAGCAATGAGCCCTGTTGCAAAGTATTGCTTCAAAAATTGTAATTACACGCCCCTGTTAAACAGGGGCTGAAAAATTGTGCCTTAGCCACTGGTGGCGGCACCCATAAACAAAAATGATCTTCCAAGCTATCATCATCAATCGTATCATTGAGGACTCGGAGGAGGAGGATAGCCAGTCAACATAACAGCACAGGCACTCAGCATCAGCATCAGTCTTGAAGGGATGTGACATGTTAAAATCAATTAGTCTGTTATATCAGCATCAGGTGTGTGGTAGCTGGTGGTGATCCAAGACTGGTTCATCTTGATGAAAGTCAGTCGATCAACCGAGTCGGTGGACAGGCACACCCTGTGATCTGTGACAAATCCTGCAGCAGCACTGAATGTGCGTTCCGAAAGAACGCTGGATGCAGGACAGGCCAGTAGCTCAATTGCATACTGTGCAAGCTCTGGCCAGTGATCCATCCTCAAGACCCAGTAAGCCAGAGGATTTTCGGTGGGGAAGGTGTCCAAGTCTGACCTTGCCCCTAGATATTCCTGCACCATGTTTATCAGACGCTGGCGATGGTTGCTGGAACCGATCATACTTTGGGGCTGCGGACTAAAGAATTGTCTGAATGCATCGGTCAGACGGCCACCTTCCCCACCGCTCCTTCTTTGACTGGCCGAAGCCTCAGCAACTCGTTGTCCAGGACCAGGAGTTTGTAACCTCCCAGTCTCTGGGAACGCGTTGCACAGACCTTTCTGCAAGGCCTCCCGGAGTTGTCTCATCCTCTGCTCCCTCTGCGACGGTAACATAAGGTCCGCAACCTTACCCTTGTACCGTGGATCAAGGAGAGTGGCCAGCCAGTAATGGTCCCTCTCCTTGATCCGAAGAATACGAGGATCCTTCCGCAGACTTTGCAGGATCAGGGAGGCCATGCAGCGTAGGTTAGCTGAGGCATTCGGTCCGGAGTCCTCTGGGTCACTAAGGACGACATGATCCGCAGCCACCTCCTCCCAGCCACGTACAAGTCCACTGGTTTCTTGGGACTGTAAATCATCCCTAAAAGACTGCTGCTGATGATGCTGAGTGCCAGCCTCCACCTCCATGCTGACACAATCCTCCTCCTCCTCCTCCTCCTCCTCTTCCTGTGCGATGGGTGGGACAGAAGAAACACTGTCTGGGTAAAGGGGGCCTTGAGAGGCAAGGAAGTCCTCCTCTTCCTGCCTCTGTTCTGCCTCAAGTGCCCTGTCCATTATTCCACGCAGCGTGTGCTCCAACAGGTGGACAAGAGGTACAGTGTCACTGATGCATGCACTGTCACTGCTCACCATCCTCGTGGCCTCCTCAAATGGTGCCAGGACAGTGCATGCATCCCTGATCATGCCCCACTGGCGTGGAGAAAAAAAACCAAGCTCCCCTGACCCTGTCCTGGTGCCGTAGTCGCACAGGTACTCATTGATGGCCCTCTGCTGCGTGTGCAGCCGCTGCAGCATGGCCAACGTTGAGTTCCACCTGGTGGGCATGTCACATATAAGGCGGTTCTTGGGCAGGTTCAACTCCTTTTGCAGCTCAGCCAGGCGAGCACTGGCATTATAAGATCTGCGGAAATGCACACAGACTTTCCTGGCCTGCCTCAGGACATCCTGTAAGCCCGGGTACCTGCCCAAGAACCGCTGCACCACCAGGTTAAGGACGTGAGCCACACAGGGCACATGGGTCAGTTGTCCCTGTCGGAGGGCGGAGAGGAGGTTGGTGCCATTGTCGCAAACCACCATTCCTGGCTTAAGCTGGCGTGGCGTCAACCACCTCTCGGCCTGGCCCTGCAGAGCAGACAGGACCTCTGCCCCAGTGTGGCTTCTGTCCCCCAAACACACCAGCGCAAGCACGGCATGGCATCTTTTTGCCTGCGTACTTGCGTAGCCCCTTGAACGCCTACGGAGCACCGCTGGTTCCGAGGACAAACCACAGGAAGAGGCCATGGAGGAAGAAGAAGAGGAGGGGGTGGAGGAGAGAGGTGTGTCACAACCAGTAGTAGCATTTTGGAGGCGTGGCGGTGGAACAACCTCCAACACTACTGCACCTTGTCCTGCATCCTTCCCAGCTGCCAAAAGAGTGACCCAATGGGCCGTGAAAGAAAGGTAACGTCCCTGTCCATGCCTGCTGGACCATGAGTCAGCGGTAATATGCACCTTACCGCTGACCGCCCTGTCCAGCGAGGCCAAGACATTGCCTTCCACATGCCGGTAGAGAGCCGGAATAGCCTTCCGTGAGAAAAAGTGGCGTTTGGGAACCTGCCACTGAGGAACCGCACATTGCACAAACTCACGGAAGGGGGCCGAGTCTACCAACTGAAAAGGCAGCAGTTGAAGCGCTAGCAATTTAGCCAAGCTAGCATTCAACCGCTGGGCATGTGGATGGCTGGGAGTGAACTTCTTTCGACGGTCCAGCAGCTGGGGCAGGGAAATTTGCCTGCTAGAATCGGACGTCGGTGTACTGCTAGCAGAGTGGCCGCAAGTACTTGGCTGTGACACACCTAATTCTACACCTTCATTCCTCTCAGTGCATGTTTCAGAGAGGACTGAAGTTATAGTGGGGTTGGAGATCCCAGCTGATGCGGTGCAAGGAGAGGTCCGCTTTGTTCTTTGGTGTGGGTCTTTGAGGTAGGCTTGCCAACGAGCTGCATGGCAGGTCAACATATGTCTGGTCAGGCATGTGGTACCCAAGCGGCTGATGTTTTGGCCACGCGATATACGCTTGAGACATATGTTGCAAACAGCAGCTGTGCGATCTGATGCACTAGCCTCAAAAAAGGCCCACACCAAAGAACTTTTTGAATGACGGGCAGAGGCAGCGCCCTGCACAGGCGGAGCTCTGCGGTGTGATTCCGTCGGTGTACTGCCCTTACGCTGGCCACCAAAGGGCATCCTGCCTCGTTGGAGATGTGCCTCCTCCTCATCCTCCTCCTCCTCCTCTCTCCTATTAGGCACCCACGTGGAGTCAGTGACCTCATCATCCCCTCCCTCCTCATCACTGGAGCCAATCTGGCAGTATGCTGCAGCTGCTGGAACATGACTGCCAGATTGGTGTCCTTCTTGAGCATCCCCTCTGTCTGCTCTCACGCTACTGCCTTCCTGTAGCTGGGTTTCATCATCAGACCCTTCGAAACCCTGGGCATCCTCCTGGAGCATGTACCCAACACTGTGCTCAAACAGTTCGGGGGACTCCTCAGGAGGAGGACATGGTGGGTCTAGGGAAGGAGTGACTGATGATGAGTCTGACATTGATACCAGGGAAGAGGACGCTTTGGCAGCTGCTTTGCCAGTACCCTGAGCCTGGGTGAGAGAGGATGAGGAGGAGGAGGAGGGCTTGGTCATCCACTCTACCAAGTCTTCGGCATGATGTGGCTCAACATGTCCAGCTGCCGAAAAGAAGGACAAGCGTGTCCCATGGCCATGTGCTGATGACAATGCACCGCGTCCACGACCAGCACTGTTGCCCCCAGACACAGAGCCTGCTTGCCCTCTTTTATTGCCTCCTGACTGTCTGCCTCTCCTTGTTTGCCTTCCAGACATTCTAATGGATGGCAATAAGGGCTACCTTCAGGTGTTCTTCTCTGTCCCTTTACTTAAGGATTTCTAAATATGGTTGAGGATGATTGCTTTCGCACAGAATAGCACAATGACAATTTCCCTGACTGTCCAAAAAACAAGGATTTCAAAGATGGTTGATGAGGAATGCTTTAGCACAGTATAGCACAAGGAGAATTTCCCTCACTGTCCTTCCCTGTCCCTACAAACAAGGATTAGCACAGTAAAACACACTGACACTCTCCCTACCTATAGTTTTCTGTCCCTATAAAAAATGTTTTTTTAAAGATGGTTGATGATGAATGCTTTAGCACAGTATAGCACAAGGAGAATTTCCCTCACTGTCCTTCCCTGTCCCTACAAACAAGGATTAGCACAGTAAAACACACTGACACTCTCCCTACCTATAGTTTTCTGTCCCTATAAAAAATGTTTTTTTAAAGATGGTTGATGATGAATGCTTTAGCACAGTATAGCACAAGGAGAATTTCACTCACTGTCCTTCCCTGTCCCTACAAACAAGGATTAGCACAGTAAAACACACTGACACTCTCCCTACCTATAGTTTTCTGTCCCTATAAAAAATGTTTTTTTAAAGATGGTTGATGATGAATGCTTTAGCACAGTATAGCACAAGGAGAATTTCCCTCACTGTCCTTCCCTGTCCCTACAAACAAGGATTAGCACAGTAAAACACACTGACACTCTCCCTACCTATAGTTTTCTGTCCCTATAAAAAATGTTTTTTTAAAGATGGTTGATGATGAATGCTTTAGCACAGTATAGCACAAGGAGAATTTCCCTCACTGTCCTTCCCTGTCCCTACAAACAAGGATTAGCACAGTAAAACACACTGACACTCTCCCTACCTATAGTTTTCTGTCCCTATAAAAAATGTTTTTTTAAAGATGGTTGATGATGAATGCTTTAGCACAGTATAGCACAAGGAGAATTTCCCTCACTGTCCTTCCCTGTCCCTACAAACAAGGATTAGCACAGTAAAACACACTGACACTCTCCCTACCTATAGTTTTCTGTCCCTATAAAAAATGTTTTTTTAAAGATGGTTGATGATGAATGCTTTAGCACAGTATAGCACAAGGAGAATTTCCCTCACTGTCCTTCCCTGTCCCTACAAACAAGGATTAGCACAGTAAAACACACTGACACTCTCCCTACCTATAGTTTTCTGTCCCTATAAAAAATGTTTTTATAAAGATGGTTGATGATGAATGCTTTAGCACAGTATAGCACAAGGAGAATTTCCCTCACTGTCCTTCCCTGTCCCTACAAACAAGGATTAGCACAGTAAAACACACTGACACTCTCCCTACCTATAGTTTTCTGTCCCTATAAAAAATGTTTTTTTAAAGATGGTTGATGAGGAATGCTTTAGCACAGTATAGCACAAGGAGAATTTCCCTCACTGTCCTTCCCTGTCCCTACAAACAAGGATTAGCACAGTAAAACACACTGACACTCTCCCTACCTATAGTTTTCTGTCCCTATAAAAAATGTTTTTTTAAAGATGGTTGATGATGAATGCTTTAGCACAGTATAGCACAAGGAGAATTTCCCTCACTGTCCTTCCCTGTCCCTACAAACAAGGATTAGCACAGTAAAACACACTGACACTCTCCCTACCTATAGTTTTCTGTCCCTATAAAAAATGTTTTTTTAAAGATGGTTGATGATGAATGCTTTAGCACAGTATAGCACAAGGAGAATTTCCCTCACTGTCCTTCCCTGTCCCTACAAACAAGGATTAGCACAGTAAAACACACTGACACTCTCCCTACCTATAGTTTTCTGTCCCTATAAAAAATGTTTTTTTAAAGATGGTTGATGATGAATGCTTTAGCACAGTATAGCACAAGGAGAATTTCCCTCACTGTCCTTCCCTGTCCCTACAAACAAGGATTAGCACAGTAAAACACACTGACACTCTCCCTACCTATAGTTTTCTGTCCCTATAAAAAATGTTTTTTTAAAGATGGTTGATGATGAATGCTTTAGCACAGTATAGCACAAGGAGAATTTCCCTCACTGTCCTTCCCTGTCCCTACAAACAAGGATTAGCACAGTAAAACACACTGACACTCTCCCTACCTATAGTTTTCTGTCCCTAGAAAAAATGTTTTTTTAAAGATGGTTGATGATGAATGCTTTAGCACAGTATAGCACAAGGAGAATTTCCCTCACTGTCCTTCCCTGTCCCTACAAACAAGGATTAGCACAGTAAAACACACTGACACTCTCCCTACCTATAGTTTTCTGTCCCTATAAAAAATGTTTTTTTAAAGATGGTTGATGATGAATGCTTTAGCACAGTATAGCACAAGGAGAATTTCCCTCACTGTCCTTCCCTGTCCCTACAAACAAGGATTAGCACAGTAAAACACACTGACACTCTCCCTACCTATAGTTTTCTGTCCCTATAAAAAATGTTCTTTTAAAGATGGTTGATGATGAATGCTTTAGCACAGTATAGCACAAGGAGAATTTCCCTCACTGTCCTTCCCTGTCCCTACAAACAAGGATTAGCACAGTAAAACACACTGACACTCTCCCTACCTATAGTTTTCTGTCCCTATAAAAAATGTTTTTTTAAAGATGGTTGATGATGAATGCTTTAGCACAGTATAGCACAAGTAGAATTTCCCTCACTGTCCTTCCCTGTCCCTACAAACAAGGATTAGCACAGTAAAACACACTGACACTCTCCCTACCTATAGTTTTCTGTCCCTATAAAAAATGTTCTTTTAAAGATGGTTGATGATGAATGCTTTAGCACAGTATAGCACAAGGAGAATTTCCCTCACTGTCCTTCCCTGTCCCTACAAACAAGGATTAGCACAGTAAAACACACTGACACTCTCCCTACCTATAGTTTTCTGTCCCTATAAAAAATGTTTTTTTAAAGATGGTTGATGAGGAATGCTTTAGCACAGTATAGCACAAGGAGAATTTCCCTCACTGTCCTTCCCTGTCCCTACAAACAAGGATTAGCACAGTAAAACACACTGACACTCTCCCTACCTATCCTTCTCTTTCCCTAAACTAAAGGAATCCAGGTTAAGCAAGAAAAAAAAATGTCACTGTCCCTGCCTATGCTTCTCTTTCCCTGCTCCGGAACACACTACACTAGGCCGCCGTGCTGGCGGCCTTTTATAGTGTGGGGCGTGTACTAAACACCCTCAGCAATAATTGGCCACAGGCATCCTGCCTGTGGCCAATCATTGCTCTCCTCGCTGCCGGCGCTGTGATTGGCCAAGCATGCGGGGTCACAGTGCATGCTTGGCCAATCACAGCGCCTGGATGACACTGCGATGGCGTAGTGCATTATGGGCCGCGAATTAGGCGCGAACGGCCCAAATCGTTCGTTGTTCGGCGAACGATCGAACACCGAGCTCATCCCTACACCTGTGGAACCCATGGATGTAAGCCGTCTCCACCTAACTGAGTCTGAGAAACAAAGGAGGCGTGCATTGGGCCTATGCCTATACTGTGGACTTAAAGGACATTTATTATCTGTCTGCCCTTCCCGTCCAGTAAAAGGCAGGGTCTAACCAGTGTTGGAGGAGCTGGCTTAGACCTTACAGGTATATCCTCCAAGACCAAGATTACCATTCCTGCAATTATCCATTTACCCTCTAAACTTGTCTCCTGTGAGGCTTTTGTGGATTCTGGAGCTGCTGGCATATTCTTGGACTACACTTTTGCTAAAAAAAATAATATCCCATTTGTTCCAAAATCTAGACCCCTGAACATTACCACCGTGAATGGACAACCCTTGGGAGATGGCATTGTAAAATTTGAGACTATAACAATCACCCTTCAGGTAGGCGTACTCCACAAAGAGGAAGTTGTCTTGTCTCTTATTGATTCTCCACTTCTGCCTGTTATCCTTGGTTACCCATGGTTACAACAACATAACCCTTCTTTTGATTGGGAAAATGGAGAACTAACCTCTTGGGGGTCGTTCTGTCATTCAAACTGTTTGTCTCAACCCAAAAGACTTCCTGCTTGTATGTTGGCTTCCGTGGCCGTCCCACCTACCTTGCCTCATGAATACCATGCGTTTGCAGACGTATTTTGCAAGCAAAAGGCAGAGGTTTTACCTCCACATCGTTCTTTTGACTGTGCAATTAAATTGATTCCTGGAGCACCTCTTCCCAAAGGAAGGACCTATCCCCTGTCTTTGCCTGAACAAAAATCCATGGAGGAATACGTAAAAGACAACTTGTCAAGAGGTTTTATCCGACCCTCTTCTTCTCCAGTAGGGGCAGGTTTTTTCTTTGTTGAAAAAAAAAGATGGGGGTCTTCGACCACGCATAGACTATCGAGGGTTAAATCAAATCACTGTAAAAGACTCCTACCCTTTGCCTCTCATTCTTGAACTGTTTGATGTACTTAAGGGGGCTGTTATCTTCTCCAAGCTAGACCTACGAGGGGCTTATAATCTAATTCGAATTAAAGACGGGGACGAGTGGAAGACAGCATTCAACACTCGTAATGGACATTTTGAATATCTGGTTATGCCATTTGAGTTGTGTAACGCCCCTGCTGTCTTCCAACGTTTCATGAATGAAATTTTTCATGATTTCAGCAACAGTTTTGTGATCATCTACTTGGACGACATTTTAATCTTTTCCAAGAGTCATCTAGAGCACATCTCGCATGTAAAGCAGGTATTGCAACGACTGAGAGAAAACCATCTTTACGCGAAGATTGAGAAATGCAGTTTCCATCAAAGCCGTATTCCTTTCCTTGGATACATTATAAGTGCTGCCGGTTTCCAAATGGACCCTCAAAAACTTTCCGCTGTCTTGCAATGGCCCCAACCGACCACTTTAAGAGGGCTCCAAAGCTTTCTAGGGTTCGCAAATTACTACAGACGCTTCATCAAAGGTTTTGCCTCCATTGCGGCCCCCCTTACTGCTATGACTAAGAAAGGTACAAATTGCAAGGTATGGTCCTCAGAAGCAGAATTGGCTTTCCAGCAATTAAAAGACATGTTCAGCAAAGCTCCAATTCTTCAGCATCCAAATCCCGATCTCCAGTACATAGTTGAGGTTGATGCCTCTGAGGTAGGAGCAGGTGCCGTGCTCTCCCAGAGACAGCCTAAGTCTGGTAGAATCCATCCAGTAGCATTTTTTTCTAGAAAGTTTTCTCCAGCGGAGGTGAATTACGATGTTGGGAATTGAGAACTACTGGCCATCAAATTGGCATTGTCTGAATGGCGACATCTTCTGGAAGGGGCTCCCAAACCTTTTTCTATCCTCACTGACCATAAAAACCTACTGTACCTTCAGACTGCAAGACGTTTGAACTCACATCAGGCTCGATGGGCTCTGTTTTTCTCCCATTTTAATTTTGTTCTTTCTTATGTTCCTGGGCATAAAAACAAGAAAGCCGATGCTCTTTCCAGACAGTTTGCTACCTCTGAAGAAGACCAACCTACCGAGCAGTATATAATCCCACCTCACAAAATTGTCGCACAGATCTCTACGGCTCTTTCCCAACAGTTACAAGAAACCCAGAATTGTGTTCCCCAAGGCTTGAAGATACCACCAGGTCGCCTGTTCGTAGCCCCTAGCCTCAGAAAACCTGTACTCCTCTGGGCACATGATGGTGTTTTATCTGGTCATCCTGGTGTCACCATCACTCTTAAGACCTTGCAGCGTCATGTCTGGTGGCCTCATATGAAAAGGGATGTTACTGACTATGTGGCTGCCTGCCCAACTTGTGCTGCTAATAAAGTACCCCGTACATTGCCTACTGGACTGTTACAACCACTTTCAGCACCTCGTCAGCCTTGGACCCATTTGACTATGGACTTCATTACAGACTTACCCAAGTCCGAGGGCATGACTGCTATATGGGTCATAGTGGATCGCTTTTCAAAAATGTCTCATTTTGTGCCGCTCCCGGGATTACCTACAGCGGAAGCACTGTCTACTCTCTTCCTTTCCCATATTGTGAGATATCATGGCATACCTACCAATGTCGTCTCAGACCGCGGATCCCAGTTTGTTTCCCGATTCTGGAGAGCAATCTGCAAGAAACTGGGAGTAACGCTTTCACTCTCTACCTCACATCACCCTCAAACAGATGGTCAAACCGAACGCATGAACCAGACCCTAGAAACCTATCTTCGACATTATGTCAATGCCTTACACTCCAACTGGTCTGAGTATTTGCCTTTAGCTGAGTTCGCCATTAATTCCCGTTGGCACAGTGCTCTTCATACCACACCATTCTACGCAGCCCTAGGCTATCACCCTCAGACTTTTCCCCTACTTCAGCCTTCCTCTGGTGTACCAGCAGCAGATCAGCGGGTTAAAAATATTCTGCTACATTGGAAAAAGATTTGCTTATTACTACGGAAGTCAGCAGGCAAGTATGCACTTTTTTCCAACAAACGAAGACGCCATATACCTCCATATGTGGTGGGGGACAGAGTTTGGCTATCAACCAAATATGTGAGACTGAAACAACCTTCTACCAAATTGGGCCCTCGATTCATTGGTCCTTACAGAATTATTGCTTGAGTCGGGCCAGTCTCCTATCGGTTGAAATTACCCTCCTCTCTCTGAATTCATCCTGTGTTCCACGTTTCCCTCCTCAAAAAAGCAATTTTCAATCGCTACTCCAGAACGCAACAGCTACCTCCTCCTGTTCTTGTTGATGGACAAAATGAGTTTGAAGTCTCCAAGATTCTTGATTCTAGAAGACAGGGTCATGGCCTTCGGTATCTGGTTCATTGGAAGGGATATCCTGTCACAGACCGTTCCTGGGTTCCAGCCAAAGATCTGCATGCCCCTTCTCTTATTCGAGACTTCCATGCCTCCTTTCCCACTAAGCCCCGCTAGGCCCCCAGAGGGGTCCACTGGGGAGGGGGCCCTGTCATGTACCTGGGTGTATTTGAACCGGGATCTTCCTGGTCCCAAAGCTGCAGCCTTACCTGTTGCGCTACTGAGCAGATCTGGACTTTTGGAAATGTCCTCTCAGTGTTAAACATTACCTTGGACTCACTAGCCTCACCTGCTGCCAGCTGTGGACAATTTTCAATCAAAGCAGCCCTTAAAAAGGAAGTGATGCTATCTCGCAGCGCCTGTTTGTGTGGAATAGCTCCCTGGGTGTTGTGACTGCTTTTTGATCCTGATTTTTGTGTTGAACTTCTGCCTGAATTCCTGACTACTCTCCAGCCTGCTGATTTTGTACTTCACTGCCAGCTCGTGTATGACCTTTGCCTGCCTGACCACTCTCTGGATTTCGATCGTGTACCATTTTGCCTGATCTGTTGCCAACCTAATCTGCCTGACTACGTTTTCGCCTGAATCCTCAGCACACAAGTTCCACTTTGGACACTACCTCTCACAGGTACCTTACACATACTTATGTCCAAACCAGCAGATCCACTCATGAACAGCTTTCTTAACATGCTCCATACATAGAATGAACTCAGTTCATCATTAGCTACATATTGATAACCAAGAGCATTAATGACTTTTTCTCAATACCGGTAGTATATACAAGATCTTTAGCGGATGCATGTTTGTGATGTGTATGGTCGACTGGGTGGCCACCCCTGTTTAAAGTTCCATTTTTGACTAGTCTTATTTTATATTAGGTGTTTATTATATGGTGTTTTTTTCATTACTATTAAATTTGCTTTCTTTATTTCCATAATTGCGGTTTACTTATATTTAGTCCATATAATTAACTGAGCCTTGTTGAAGAATACTGTCTGTTGGGGACTCCCGATTCCCCAAATCTCTCTCTTTTTCACTTAGGGTTTTACAGTCGCTACTGGGAAAGCTCAATTTTGCGTGCCGCATTCTGCCAATGGGCAGGGTGTTTTGCAGATGGCTGTCGGCTAGCACGGCTGGGGTACGGTCCCCCACGCACTTTGTGAGTTTGAGCAGAGAACACAAGGCGGACTTGCAGGTTTGGCATTCATTCTTAGAGTCTTTCAATGGGAGAGCGTTATGGATTTCGGGCCCTATTAGCAATTTTGATTTAGAACTATACACAGATGCGGCTGGGGGGGCAGGTTTTGGGGCTTACTTTCAGGGCAGGTGGAGTGCGGGCCCATGGCCGCAGTCCTGGATGGACGCTGGTTTCACCAAGAATTTGGTTCTGTTGGAATTGTTCCCGGTGGAGTTGTGGGGGGCGTGTTTCAGGGATCTGAAAGTGCGTTTTCATGGGGACAACCTGGGGGTAGTACAAGTCATCAACAAAGTGTCGGCATCTTCCCCCCCCGGTGGTGCGTCTTCTGCGCCATCTGGTGTTGATGTTTGCAGCTCAATGTGTTTGTGTATGCGGTGCACCTTCTGGGGGTGGACAATGTCATAGCTGATGTGCTGTCTCGCTTTCAGTGGGACAGGTTCCGAGAGTTGGCACCGGGGGCAGAGCAACGTGGGGTCCCTTGTCCAGGCTGGCTGTGGAAGATTCCGTTGGAATAGTGTCAGGTTGGATCAAAAAATCGGTGAGTACGGGCACATGGGGGGCGTATGAGAAGGTGTGGTTGGAATGGAAAGAGATGGTTCGGGAAGCAAGAGCGGGTCCTGTGGGTCCCAATGTCAGGTTATTGGTGCTGTATTTCCTGGCTAGAAACATGGAGGCCCGTGTGTCCAGGTCCAGTTTGGGTAAGAAGATGGCAGGCTTGGCCTTTTTGTTCAAATGGCAAGGTTGCCCGATTTTACAAAAGATTTTTGGGTGCGGCAGGCACTTAAGGGTTATGGGCGGGGGGGGGGGCAGAATCCGGATGGCAGGCGACCGGTTTCGTTTGCTCTCTTGGTCAAGATCATGGGGCAGTTACAGGGCTTATGTTCATCCCCATACGAAGTTTTGTTGTTCACGGTGGCATTCTCACTGGCATTCTTTGGAGCATTCAGAATAGGTGAGTTGGTCAGCCCGTCAAAAGCAGTACACGGGGGGTTGCTTGATAGCGAGGTGGGCTGGACGGAGCAAGGGGTGTCGCTGGTGCTGAGGAGGTCTAAGACGGACCAGATGGGCAGAGGTAAGTTGGTCCAGGTTTTTCCGGTCCCAGGTTCCCTGTTGTGCCCGGTAAGGGCTGTAAAAGGGTACTTGGAGGTGCGACCGTCGGGGGTGTGTTCCTTTTTGGTACACGAGGAAGGAATCCCACTTTCAAGGTATCAGTTCATTGCGGTGTTCAGGAAGTCCCTTCGGGCTTTGGGACTCAAGTAAAATGAACTTTCCTCGCACTCTTTTAGGATCGGGGCAGCTACGGAGACGGCCAGATGTGGGATGGATGAGGAGGCGGTTAAGAAGAGAGGCCGCTGGGAATCCAGGAGGTTCCGGTTATACGTACGCCCACAGCTACTGGTGGGACTGGAATAATGTGGGGGTACAAGTCATGGGGCGTTGTTTATGTTTTGGTTTGGGTTTCTGTTCGGATTGCTGGGAATATATAAGGGTGATGGGAGATTCTCATGGGGAATTGCAATTACAGGTCAAATGCAGGCGTTGGTCTGGATACTGGGCCATTCGTTTGTTTTCTGGGGGGCTAAGAGAGCCGATGTTCGTCATGAGGGTCGGCAGCTGGGGTTCCCAAGACCGGAGGCGTGTGTCCGCTGGCTGGGAATTCCAGGAATGTTGCGGAGTAAGATGGTTCCGGAGGTGCACCGTTTTGCGCGTTTGGACAGGCCACCTGACGTTCTGGTACTGCACGTAGGTGGCAACGACTTGGGTTTCAGGTCCATGCTAGAAGTGACTTGGGATATCAAGTCTGATTTCCTGAGGCTAAGGATGTCATTCCCGGACATGATTATCGTCTGGTCAGACATGGTGGCACGGGTAGAGTGGAGGGGGGCTAGGTCCGTGGCTGGAATCAACAGGGCCCGGAGGAAAATTAACCGAGACATGGGCAAGTTTGTGGTACGGAATGGTGGGTTGGTGGTCCGACATTTCGAATTGGAGGTGGATACATGGCGGTATCTACGAAGGGATGGGGTCCATCTGAACGATGTGGGGACTGATTTATGGTCTTTGGGTTTGCAGGATGGGATTCAACGAGCCCTTAAGGTTTGGAGGGGCACCAAAGGGTAAAGGTGTTTTCCCTTCGGTGCGGTGGCAGGTGTTTGGTCTTTGCGGGAGAAGGAAGTACCTCGAATAAGCAAGTGGTCAGGAACCATCGGTGGTATGGGTTCTGAGGATGGTTTCCAGCTAACAGGAGTTTAGCTGGATGAGTTGGATAATGGGGGCACTGCGGTCAGTGGTCGTCTCTGAGTAGCTGATCGGCTTGAGGCCTATGACCATTGGTAAGGTACCGCAGTGTCCCGGGATAATAAGAATTTAATATGATGAGGAATATCGGGTTAATATGATTATGGCGAATTTGAGGTTCCTGCAAAGACCAACACTAGGGGGCAATATTTCTGTTATGTTTCTGGGTTTATGTGTTTTGATGGTTAACGTTTTTGATAACTGATGGAACAGTTAAAAAAAATAAAGGAGGCTGCTACGGCCATGTTTTACTCCAAAACAGCAATGTGTGGTCTCTTTGATTAAGATAAGTAAGGTATGGGGTATAATGTGGTGGGCAGTACTGGAATACATCGGTTTTACAATAGTCAAGTCATTGTGTTTTCTAGTGGAGTGGTCAGCAAGAGATCTTTGGTTCAATAGTGGGGAAATACCTCTATTTCACTTCACCAGAAAAAAAAAAAACACGCACCAATAGAAGGAGAGCCTGACTAAATGATACAAGTCCAAATAAATTTTCTTGGCTTACACAAAGAAAACAACTAACGTGTATCAGGGGCCAGAAAAAAACATCAGGGTTCATAGTTAAATAGTTAGGTTGAAAAAAAGTTCAACCAGTAAAAAAAAAGAAAACACACAAATAGGAACCTCTAAATACACAATCCTATACTCACAGTTGATCCAGAGGGCAAAAAAAAAACCCTAATAAAACAGGATCCAATACGCTCAAGTGGGGGGGGGGGGGGGGCCGGGAAATCATTCATGATGGCCAGAGCAAGTTCTTGAAGGAGTCTATTCCACATTTTCACAGCTGTTACTGTGAAGAAGCCTTTCCGTATGTGAAGGTTAAATCTCTTTTCCTTCAGACATAAAAGAATGCACCCTTGTCCACTGGTTGTCAGTTTTCTATCCATTTGTAATCTGAATTTTCATAGCGGAACTGTGACAAATTCCAAGTATACAACATCCACAGCCATTCCTTTCTCTAAGCTTTTGCTTACCAACTCATAAAAATAAATCATATTTGTTTGACAACTTCGGTCTTCCATAAATTCAAGCTGACTATTGCTTAACTACTTAAGGACCGGGCCTATTTTTCAGACTTGGTGTTTACAAGTTAAAATCATTTTTTTTTTTTTGCTAGAAAATTACTTAGAACCCCCAAACATTATATATTTTTTTTCAAGACACCCTAGAGAATAAAATGGCGGTCGTTGCAATACTTTGTCATACCGTATTTGCGCAGCGGTCTTGCAAGCGCAATTTTTTTGGAAAATATACACTTTTTTGAATTAACAAATAAGACATCGGTAAAGTTAGAACCATTTTTTTTTTTTTTATATTGAGAAAGATGATGTTATGCCGAGTAAACTGATACCCAACAGGTCACGCTTCAAAATTGCGCCAGCTCGTGGAATGGGGAACTACATTGGCCCCTAAATACTCCATAGGCAACGTTTAAAAATTTCTACAGGTTACCAGTTTTGAGTTACAGAGGAGGTCTAGTGCTAGAATTATTACTAGCAATTATTGCAAACTCTAATGATCGTGGTGATGACGTGTGGTTTGAACAAAGTTTTCACTGACTTATGTATGCGTT
This sequence comes from Rana muscosa, assembly GCA_029206835.1. Classification (NCBI taxonomy): domain Eukaryota; kingdom Metazoa; phylum Chordata; class Amphibia; order Anura; family Ranidae; genus Rana; species Rana muscosa. The sequence continues at coordinate 358,250,673 of CM055123.1, forward strand.
TGCTTCTGCGCGTGAGCTTGTCGGGACAGGGCGCTATAAAAAAAAATCTTATTTATTTTACTTTTTATTTTTACACTGTCCTTTTAAAAAAAAAAAAATTGGGTCACTTTTATTTCTATTACAAGGAATGTAAACATCCCTTGTAATAGAAAAAAAGCATGACAGGACCTCTTTAATGTGAGATCTGGGGTCAAAAAGACCTCAGATCTCCCATTTACACTAAAATACAATAAAATAACTAAAAGATGATACCGCTGTTGAAGATGATACCGGAGTTATGGAAGCTATCTGCTGCCATAACAATGGTATTTCACTTTAAACAGCTGATGTACAATGACGGTGGGCGGTCCGGAAATAGTTAAAATATATTATTTTCTTTCTCGTACATCACGGGACACAGAGCGACATAGTCATTACTAATGGGTTATATAGATACCGTCAGGTGCTGGCACTGGCAACTTCCAAAACCGGAAGTACCCTCCCCTATATAAGCCCCTCCCATCCGGGAGCACCTCAGTTTTTTGCCAGTGTCTAAGGTGTTGGCCAAGAAGAAACATGTGTTTTTCACTGAGCTTGCGTACAGGTTCTTTTGGGCCTCAGTAAGCTATTCCGGATCCGACCAAAAAAGCTTCATAGCTAAACGGTCGGTACCCGGGCCTTGCAGAGAAGAGCAAGGTTTTGCCTGTAATGCTTCTCTTAGGAGAGCTGGACCCTGGGATCCAGAGCTCTGGTCATACCCACGACCAAGATGTTTTCTGTGCAGGGTGCTATACAGGTCCAGGGGAGTGGAATCCTTGGGAACCCGGTCCCTGAAGGTTTGATTACAATGCCTGCCGTGATAGGTGAAGTTTGGGCTTTTGTGGACCAAACAAAGTCCTGCGGCGGGGAACAGGTAAGTGGGGGCCCCCAGGAACTTGGTTCTATTGGGGGACCCCCAAGCCTAATTTGTCTTTCTGTCTGTTACCTAATGGTATTCCCGCAAAATTCTGTGCATGCCTGTAACTACTAAAAAAATGTAATAATTTTTAATGGTGGTCAAGAAAAAAAAAAAAAAAAAAAAATTTTTTTATATATATATTTAATATATTAGACTGCGGTACCTGTGTTTGTCCACTAGAGGCCGCTGTGGAATGTTTTCTTGTCATGTGGACTAGCTTCTTCTCAGCAGAGCAAAGTCCAGGCAGATGGTGAGTTCTCTTATAGGAAACTGCTTCCTCTGCCATGTTGCAGTGCTCGTCCATCCCCCGGCCTGCGGCAAAGAGGGGCCCTGGCTCCTGTCCCTTGTTACCATATTTTGAAATTAGCGCCGAAGGCGCACGTGGCCGCGCGCGTGCACGTGCACGCGCCTCTATATATAGAGGTGAGCCGGGAAAGGGGGCGGAGCCTGGGGGATGACGCTCTGTGCGCGCCGCAGCGCTTCTGCACATGTGCGGGCGTCCCAGCAGTTTAAAAAAACCACAATATTGTAGTGAGCTGGCTATGAAGTACAGAGACAGAGCTGGCAACATTTAAAGGCATACAGCAAGCGGTTGATACAGGCATCCCCTAGAAAGGCACATTAGTAGACACCAACTGTGATATAGCAGCAATTGTGCTAGACTATTCTCAGTAAAAGTGGTGTATTACGGCTGGAATACCTCAGCTTTAGGCTTAGGAATATGCCGTCCAGAAGCTCCGGAACTGAATCTTCCAGGAAGCGAAGGGGGTCTCATCGGGCTCGGAGGATCTTGGGCATACTTCTGCTGCACCAGTCTCCCCTGAAGTTCAGAGGTAAGTGACCGTAGAGACCCCGCAGGGGTACTTGGTACTGTGGCTGTCCTCAGTTCACCTGCTCCTGTGTATGTAACAGAGGAGGTTTTTTCCTCAGCTCTGGGAGGATTAGAGAGGCTGCCTCCCTGTCAGGGAAAGCACGCCCGATCTCCGTCTCCTCCTTCAGAGTGCCTGTTAGCAGAGCAACAGTCCCATACAGGGATCGACCTGCCTGAAGGGGATCAGGATGAGGTTGATTCTGTTATAGAGGAATCAACAGTGGGGGAACCTTTTCTCAGCATCTCAAGCTGAAAGATTATGGGTTCAGTCTCTGACTAACATGGTCCGATCAGCATTTAAAAATGCACCTTGCGGAACCATCAACCACTACTGTATCCTCGTTGGGGTCGCTGGAAGCCCCCAGACTGTTTGTTCTTTTCCACTTCACCCTTTACTGAAAGGGCTCATTTACCAGGATTGGGAACGTCCTGAGAAAATATTTATTCCCCCAAGAGATTTCCGGTGGTCTATCCCATGGAGGATAAGTTCATCAAAAAAAAAAAAAAAAAAAATGGAAGGTCCCTACAGTGGACGCAGCCATCTCTTGTATGTATAAATCACTGACATGTCCAGTGGATAATGTCCAAATGTTCAAGAACCCAATAGATAAAAGATTGGAGTCCTTATGAAAATCTGCTTGGTGATACAACCAGCAGTAGCAGCTATTGGGGTCTGCTAAGCAGTGAAGGATCAGTTGAAACAGGTCTTGAGGGACTTGACAGATCAGCAGGCTTTGCCCTAGCTGATCTACCTAGAGCCTTAGGCTTGCGGTTGACGCCATAGAGGATTCAGTCCATCAGGCCTCCCGCCTTACGCTGTCTATAGTACATATGCGTAGGCTCCTATGGCTCAAAAACTGGTCTGCTGAAGCTCCCTGTAAAGAATGGCTGGTTAGCGTCCCGTTTCATGGTGAACGCTTATTCAGGGAAAACCTGGACAAATATATCCAGAAAATTTCCAGCGGTAAAAATACGCTCTTGCCGGTTAAAAACAGAGTTAGAGGTCCCTCTTTGAGAGGCCTGCTTCTCCAGTCCCTGGGGCATCGGCTGTGTAACAGTTCCGACGGCCTCCTCGGTCAAATCCCGGGGGTAAAAAACAGGGACAGTAGCAGGGTAATGAGAAACCCTGGGTCAGGGGAGGTACAAAACCTCCCCCAAAGTTAAATTCATTGAAGCCCCCACTCAGTCGGGTGGGGGGAGGACTCCAGTTGTTCGCAAGAGACCTGGCGGGACACGATCAAGACAGATAGGTGCTCTCCGCAGTAGGTTTGGGATACAGTTTGGAGTTAAGAGACTCTCCTCCTTCCCATTTTTGAGGTCAAACGTGCCAAGGGATCCCCGGAAGAGAGAGTCCCTCCTGTTGGCACTAGAACAACTATTGCTCCAAGGAGTAATTATGGAGGTTCCCCTGGAAGAATGAGGGTTCGGGTTTTACTCAAACCTCTTTACAGTCCCGAAGCAAACGCGGACGGGAGGCCCATATTAATTCTAAAAGGGCTATACAAATTCCTGTATATCAGGACTTTCCGAGGGAGTCGATCCGATCGGTGGCCACTGCCCTACAAGGGGAGGATTGGTTAGCCGCGATCGACATCAAAGATGCTTATTTGCACATTCCCATCTTTCCAGTCCACCAAAAATTTCTACGCTTTGCAGTAGAAGGGCGCCATTTTCAGTTCAGAGCCTTACCCTTCGGTTTGGCCACAGCACCACGAGTGTTTACAAAAATTCTGGCCCTTTATTGGCCAATCTAAGAACACAAGGTGTAATGATAATGGCATATCTGGATGACTTATTGCTGATAGACCACTCAGTGAAAAAACTAGACGTGGTCGTTCACAAGACAATCAAGTATCTGGAATCTCACGGTTGGATTATCAACCGAGACAAGTCAGCCCTAAAAACCAGTCAAAAGTCTGGAATACTTGGGGCTAAGGTTGGATTCAGGCCAGAGAAAAATATTCTTGCCTCGAGGAAAGGTGTTGTCTTTGAAAGATTTGATCCACTTGGTGGGTACAAAAAAGACAGCCGTCCATACGCCTGTATATGAGGCTGCGGGGAAAAATGGTGGCATCATTCGAAGCAGTACCCTACGGTCAATTCCATTCAAGGAATTTGCAAGGGGCCATACTGTCAGCCTGGAACAAAAAAGTTCAGGCCCTAGACTTACAATGTCCTTGTCCCCTTCCGTTCGCAAGAGCCTCTGTTGGTGGTTGGTTCCCCAGAATCTGGAAAAAAGGAAATCCTTCAGTCCGATTTCTTGGAAGGTGGTCACTACAGATGCCAGCCTTATAGGCTGGGGAGCAGTACTGGAGCAATAGTCTCTCCAGGGCAGATGGTCGGATGCAGAAAAGGCCCTGCCCATCAATCTCTTAGAGATACGAGCAGCCCGGTATGCCCTAGTAGCATGGACATCCAAACTCCAAGGGTCCCCTGTCAGAATTCAATCAGACAATGCCACAGCAGTGGCATATATCAATCATCAGGGGGGCACCAGGAGTCGTGCAGCCCAGAGGGAAGTAAATTACATCCTGAAATGGGCAGAAAAATATGTCCCAGCCATATCTGCGGTATTCATTCCAGGAGTGGAGAATTGAAAGGCGGACTTTCTAAGTCGCCAGCAATTAGGCCCAGAGGAAGGGTCCCTTCACCCCGAGGTTTTCTGGACAATATGTCAGCGGTGGGGAACATCGGATGTAGATCTTCTAGCATCCAGATTCAACGCAAAGGGGGACAGGTTTGTCTCTCGGACAAGGGATCCCCTAGCTTGCGGCTCGGATGCCCTAGTGTTCCCTTGGGATCAGTTCAAGCTGATATATGCATTCACACCGCCACAATGGTTACCTCGATTACTCCGCAGAATCAGGGTAGAAAAGAAACAGTGATTCCGGTGGCTCCAGCGTGGCCCCGAAGAGCGTGGTACGCGGAGATTGTAAAAATGTCTGTGGGGAGTCCTTGGACCCTCCCACATCGTCCGGACCTGCTTTCGCAAGGACCGATATACCACCCTTCCTTACCAGCCCTAGGTTTGACGGCCTGGCTATTGAAGCCCACATTCTAAAAAAGAGAGGGCTCTCTAATGCTGTGGTATCTACCATGATCAATGCCAGGAAGCCGGTATCCAGGCAGATCTACTATAGAATCTGGAAGGCGTACATCGCCTGGTGTGAGGCCAAGAAATGGCATCCACGTAAATACGTAATAGGTAGGATTCTGGACTTCCTACAATGGGCTGTAGATAGGAAGCTTGCCTTGAGTACTATCAAGGGTCAGATTTCGGCCTTGTCAATATTTTTTCAAAGGCCCTTGGCTTCGCATTCACTAGTCAAAGCCTTTATACAAGGAGTGATGCGTATTAGTCCTCCGGTTAATATTCCCATATGTCCATGGGATCTAAACTTGGTTCTGTCGGTTCTACAGAAACAACCATTTGAACCATTACAGCATATTTCCTTGGTGCTTCTCACCAGGAAATTGATTTTTCTAGTAGCCATTTGTTCGGCTAAAAGAGTATCGGAATTAGCAGCTATGTCCTGTAAGGAGCCATATCTGGTTATCCATAAGGACAGAGTAGTGTTACGTCCTCATCCAGCCTTTCTTCCTAAGGTGGTATCGAGGTTTCATTTGAACCAAGATGTGGTTCTTCCTTCTTTTTTCCCCAAACCTACTTCGGTAGAGGAAAAGTTATTGCATTCTTTGGATGTAGTAAGAGCAGTTAAAGCTTATCTAAAGGCCACTGCTCAGATTCGCAGAACGGATACTTTGTTTGTTCTGCCGGAAGGCCCCAGAAAGGGTCAGGCAGCGTCAAAATCTACTTTAGCCAAGTGGATTCGACAGGTCATTATGCAAGCTTATGGCTTGAGAAGGAGACCGCCTCCGTTCAAAGTTAGAGCGCACTCCACGAGAGCAGTTGGAACTTCATGGGCAGTGCATCACCAGGCCTCCCTGGCTCAAATCTGTAAGGCCGCAACATGGTCTTCAGTTCACACGTTTACTAGGTTCTACCAGGTGGACGTTAGAAGTCAGGAGGATGTCGCCTTTGGGCGCAGTGTGTTGCAGGCCGCAAAAGATCCTCATGTCTGATAGCGCTCAGCTTATATATGGTGTATCCCCCCCCCTCATTTGGCATTGCTTTAGGACATCCCATTAGTAATGACTATGTCGCTCTGTGTCCCGTGATGTACGAGAAAGAAAATAGGATTTTTATAACAGCTTACCTGTAAAATCCTTTTCTTGGAGTACATCACGGGACACAGAGCTCCCGCCCCTCTTTAGGGACACTTATTGCTTTGCTACAAAACTGAGGTGCTCCCGGATGGGAGGGGCTTATATAGGGGAGGGTACTTCCGGTTTTGGAAGTTGCCAGTGCCAGCACCTGACGGTATCTATATAACCCATTAGTAATGACTATGTCGCTCTGTGTCCCGTGATGTACTCCAAGAAAAGGATTTTACAGGTAAGCTGTTATAAAAATCCTATTTTTTTAGCAAAAACTCTTCTACATGGACTTTTGTTAAACTCTCAAGTATCTTCCCAACAAAAGAAGTTAAGCTAACCGGTCTGTAATTCCTTGTTAAAGACTTTTATCCCTTTTTAACCACTTGCCCATTATATGACATCCTGGACTTTAGGCTGGGTTCACATCTATGCGAATTGGATGCAAGTTTCCCAGCATCCAATTCACATGACAGGAGATTGTGACCAGCTCTCAATGGACCTGGTTCACACATCTCCAGAGCTGGAATGGCTGAGCCCTGACAGTACCCTTTCCTCAATGACCCTTTCCCCTCGGAGGACCACCAGGTTTGAGGGGAAAATGTCTATGGAAAGCACAGAGGAGGACAGGGGCATGTACGTCTGAGGATGAGACCCAAGAGCGTTCCTCCGGACCATACCCTTTCCAATGCACTAGGTACTGTATGCGCCCACGGAACCTATGGGAGTCAACAATGGACTGTACTTCATACTTCTCATGGTTCTCAACCTGCACTGGGTGAGGACATGGCACCGATCTGGTAAAGCGGTTGCAGACCAAAGGTTTTAATAAGGAGACATGGAATACATTTGAGATACGCATATTAGAAGGAAGGTCTAAAGCGTAAGCCACTGGGTTAATCCTGCAGAGAGTACAGAAAGGCCCTATAAACCGAGGTGCAAACTCCAGTGAGGGAACATGGAGTCGGAGGTTGCAAGATGACAGCCAGACCCTTTCCCCAACCTGATAGGAAGGCGCAGGCTGGTGTCTGCGGTGGCATGTCGCAAAGCCTCCTGGACTTGTGCCCAAGTGGAACGAAGACCACGGAGATTCTCATCTAATGCAGGGATGCTCTGTGGAACAAATGGGTTGTAGAAGGCCCACTGGAAGGTGTCGTGGTGTCTTACTCTGAGCACACATGGAACAAGCAGCTACGAAGGCGGCTACATCAGCACGTAAACTAAGCCATCAAAATTGTTGGGGAATGGCCCAAAAGAGTTGATTCTTCCCAGGGTGGCCAGCAGCCTTGGGAGAATGGTAAGTCTGGAGCCCGGCATTACGGAGACTCTCAGGGACAAAGCAACGGTCACAAGGTTTCTCAGGAGGAGCTTGGACCTGAGCGGCAAGAATTTTGTCACCCAAAGGAGAAGTGAGACTGGTGCGACCTGTAGTGCAATGTAATTGAAACTTGACAAGAAAAGAGCCCATTGCACCCTTCTGAGAGAGAGGCGTTTAGCCTCAGACAAGAATGTGAGATTCTTATGGTCAGTAAGAATGAGAACCGACACAGTGGTACCTTCGAGGAGATGCCTCTATTCTTTAAGGGCTAAAATGATCGCTAACAACTCTCTGTACCCAATCTCGTAATTGCATTCCTCAGGTGACAATTTCTTGGAAAAGTAGTCACAAGGATGCATAGCGCTCTGAGGTAGGACGTTGAGACAGAAGGGCGCCAACTCCAGTCTCAGAAGCATCAACCTCGGATGAGACTTCCATTTTCAGGGGGGAGTGGTAGAGCGTGATGGAGTGAGAAAGCCGTAGGAGAGAGCGAGACGGCAGCAGGTGCACTAGTCAGGAGGCCGGCACGGAAGGCGAGCAATTAGCACAGCGTGAAGCCTCCTTACTGCATGTCAAAGCGGGGGAAAAGTACAGGAGTGCTGTACACTCCTACACACTCGTATACCACACGCTATCTAGTAGGAAGGAGAGAAATGTTACAGAGTGGGGGAGACAGCATCAGAGGCGGCTCAATACAGGGATCCACTCCGGAAGCACAAATACCAGCGATCTCTAAACAACAGAGGACACAGCGGACCGGAGCTATGGATCGTGAGGAGCCGACGATACCCGTACCTGCAGCCAGCTGTAGAGAGGTACAGACTGCAACCGCTGAGAACAACGGCAGAGAGCCTCAGGTATGCCCACCCAATACACATTGTAAACAGACACAGGAGCAGGAGGGGGAGCCTGATATCAGACAGCTTTTTCAACTTATTCAGGCACTGCCTACTAAAGGATATGCAGGAGCTAATGTCCAATGTAACAGGTAAACTAAGGGAGGAGATTGAAGTGGTGCGGACTAATGTAATGACAATGGATAATAGGCTGCAGAATGTGGAGTCAATACAATATGTTATAGATCCCCGCCTCAAAATCCTTGAAGAAAAGGTACAAATGCAAAATCTGCAAATAACTATGCTCCAACTAAACTCAGAAGAAACTGAGAACCGGATTAGGAGGAACAATATCCGCATTAAAGGGATCTCAGAAAATATTGAGGGCCCGACACTTAAAAATACAGTGATGATCATATTAAATAAAATCTTGGATAATCCCCCAACTACTATGATTGAAATTGACAGAGTACATAGAATACCCGCCATAAAAAATCGCACCCAGAGTGGCCCACGGGATGTGCTCTGTAGGATACATTTTTATAGGATCAAAGAAGATATTCTTAGAGCTGCATGGCAAATGGGACCACTGGACTATGAAGGTGGCGGGATACAAATCTACCCTGATTTATGCAGACAGACTAAAAGTAGGCGACGTATGCTAAAACCTCTATTAGATTATATGCTCGCCAACGGGGCCAAATATAGATGGGGACACCCATTGGCAGTTTTTGTGAAGGAGGGACGCAGCTTTAATTTACGTACACCAGATCAACTTTTGGAACTCTTCAAGTTTTTAGGGGTAGAACCGATTGAGATCCCCAATTGGATTGAAATACCAGCAATGAGGGATTATAGCCCCCAACAACAGGAGGGGCAGTAGAGAGACAAGACGGGACCAAGGAAAAAATAATGTGATCAGGAGAAGCACAGTATTACCTCACACACACTAAAGGATAAAGTGCGACAATAGCAACTCCGATGGAAAAGAAAAGAAAAAAAAATGTATAATTTTTTTAAATTTTATTTATTTTTGGAGGGGGGGGGAGATGGGGGGGGGGGGGATACAAGGAGTGAGTGCTGTGGGGTTTTTTTTTTTTTTTTTTTTTGGGGGGGGGGGGAATTCCCACTTTCTTCTCCCGCACCAACGGTAATAAGTTGGTGGTATTGGAGAAGCAGAAGCAGCCTTGGAGGGAATGAACCCCCTTCCTTTTTTTTTATTTTTATATATGCACGTGTTTTTGTGTATTTCTGCGTGTAGGGGGATAGGTGGGTTGATGCTTTTGATGGTTTTCCTTTTTTTTTTTTTATGTGTTCTGTATTATTTTTATATATATATATATATATATATATATATATATATATATATATATATATATAATTTATGGCGTTATTATGGTATGATGATTAGGGGGCTGGGGGAATATAATCACACTAGACCCATCATACCCTCCCATAGGGTACAATGCAAGGGAAAAGGATATGAGTAGAGTACGGAAGGAATTGGGTAGTAAATAAGTCAATGATATAAATAGTACAAATGATGGAAGAATTGGGAAGTGTAACCTAAAGAATGGTGCAGGAGGACAAGGGGGATTAGAAAGATATAAAAGTAGGAAATAAAAGGCGGGGAGTAAGAGGGAGTACAGAGGTGAATAGGCAGGGGAGAAGGGAGGGGGTACAGCTAGGAGACGTGCTCGAGGTAACCGCGCAGTAGGGGATTACGGGGGGGAGGGAGGATATTAACAACGGGGGGGGGAATAAATAAATAAAAAAAATATAAAGGGGGGAAAAAAGAAAAAGGGAAATTACATAATGGGTTTTTATCTCTTTCTTTCTTTTTTCGGATCCACATTAGGTCTTGGAAAGTGCACTTCCATGTAGTATATCACGTAATAACCTAACAACTCACTGGTTTATAAAATATACTAAAAACACATACACAATTAGTAGGGAATATAGTAGGAGGAATTCCCAAGGGTGGGGAGAAGAGAGGTACAATAGTATACAAGGCACATATATATTTATATGGGACAATGCACAAATACACAAACACACAATACACATATGGAGGTGTGGGGCGAAGGGGGGAAACTGCGGGGGGAGATGAGCGCAATCTTAAAGATATATGAATAACAAGTTCATAATTATAGAGTCCGCCCCCCCCCCCAAACCCCCAGAATTTCCCGAAGAGCAACCCCTTAAATTAGGTTGTCAGAAGTAGCCTATAGTAGGAAAGAACATTGGGGGTTGGGCTATAGCAGATGATATGATATAGGTATATGCTCATTTACTGAAGATCCGATGCGGGAGGGGAGATGGGGTGAGGGGGGAAGAATAAAAGGGGGGTGGGAGGGAGGGATAAGATGTTTATAGATGGATGTGAAGTTCTGATACATTATGTTTTGTTACTGGCTTGTTCCTGAGGAGTGTGGGTTTTTTTTTTTTTTTTTTTTTTTTTTTTTTTTTACATATATGTGTGAGAGAAGGTTTGAAAATACTTTAACATGGCAATGCTGTGGAACTAGATAGCTAGGTGAAAGATAAGGGAACTAAAATAGAGGTGGAAGATTGACTAGCAGTATTTAAGGAGCAATCATATAGAGAAGCCAAGAGACGCATCTCGCATTAAAATTTGTTCAAATAAGAGGGTGCACCGGGATACTGGCCGCCACTCTCCATCTTGCTCAACCACTTTCCCCACTAGATACACCTCTCCTCCAAGGGGAGGAAAGTCGGAGGTGTTTTTTACTTTCTAAACAAGCGTAGAGCGAAAGGGTCTGCAACTAGCAGGATCCCGCATACGTTAAGTTTTCTATTTTTCCAGGGGTCACAGGCGGTAGACCGGACCCCAGGAGACTTCTATTTTCTCCCCCTGTTTTCTTCTTTTTTTTTTTTTTGTTGTGTTTGCTATACGTCCGGTGTCCATCCTCTACCCGACCTTTTCTCTGGGTGCCTTACCGGTCCTCCATTCCCCTCGATCGGATATACTATTAAGATGACTAGGATAACTTTAACATCTTATAATGTGAAGGGGTTAAATTCCCCAGAGAAACGAAATATGTTGTTAGCGGAGCTAGGGAGACTTAAGTCACACATAATATTCCTTCAAGAGACACACTTTAAGAAAAACAAAATTCCAAGATTAAGTAACCCCAGATTCCCGAGTGTGTATCATAGTGCATCATTGACATCAAAAGCGAAGGGGGTTTCAATTATCCTTTCAAAACAGATAAGGTGGAAGGAATATCAGACAATAACAGATGAGGAAGGACGTCTCCTTATAGTAAAGGGATTCCTGTATGATCAAAAGGTTACCCTGGTTAACGTATACCTGCCCAATGAGGGACAAGTCCCAGCCCTAGAGAGATATTTGAATTTGATACAACAGAATAAGGAGGGGATCCTGATAATGGGAGGGGACCTAAATATGGCATTAGAACCGACCTTAGATGTATCAAAAGGCACCTCACATATATCATACGCCAAATTGAGCAAAGCAAAAAGACTTCTTCAGGAAGCGCAATTAATGGACAGTTGGAGAACTTTCCATATACACGACAGGGACTATACTTTTTTTTTCTGCAAAACATAAAACGTACTCTAGGATAGACTACGTTTTTATAGCTCAAAATGCCCTGCAGTGTATCGTGGAGACCTCCATCGGCTCATTTACAATATCAGACTACGCACCAACTAACTGCATAGTGGAATGGGGAGAGCCAGCTCCCCGAGAATGGTATTGGAAGATCAATGAGACTCTTCTGAAAGAACCAGAATGCGAAACACAGATAGCTCAGGAACTAGAGTCTTTTTTTTCAATAAATGAGACAGGAGAGGTAACCCCAATGTGTGTATGGGAAACACACAAGTGCTATATCAGGGGAATCCTTATCGCTCTGGGAACTCGTAGAAAACGCTGTTTGGGGGCTAAGTTAGAAGCGCTGCTCGGAGAGATCCGTAGATTGGAAAGGGCGCATAAGAAATCACAAGCAGTACAGACGGAGGAAGAGTTAGTTGGTCTACGTGAGGAATTAAAAGTGCTATTAACGGAAAAAGCCAAAGCTACAATAACTCGATTCAAACAAGCCTTTTACGAATACGGAAATAAACAGAGTAAGATGCTAGCTAACGCGCTTAAAGAGACTAGGGCACGAAACCACATTGAACGGATTAAAACTCAGGGAGATTTATTGGTCAACTCCACACAGGAAATCGCTAAGACATTCAGAGACTATTATAAAAGTTTATATCAGATAGGCATCCTTGTGGCCCGTTGTTGATCCCCTAACGGAGGGGGGGCAAAGGAGTATATAGAGGCTTTGGGTATGCCGGGCATACCGGAAAAGGGAGCAGAAGAGAGAGATGGCCCAATTACGGCAGAAGAATTTTTAGGAGCCCTAAAAATATTAAAACCAGGTAAGGCTCCCGGCCCGGACGGATATACACTGTTGTATTATAAGACCTTTGCAGAAAAATTGACACAAAGATTCTTGGAGGCTTTTAACTCGGTACGAGAGGGGCAAAAGATACCGGATGAGACATTGATGGCTCACATAACAGTAATCCCCAAAGAGGGGAAAGATCCTTCTCAATGTGCGAGCTATCGACTTAAAGATTTTGACGAAAATACTTGCAAATAGATTACCGTACATCCCTGCCCTAATACATCCTGACCAAGTGGGGTTTACGCCTAAGAGAGAAGGTAAGGAAAATACACAACGGGTTTTAAGTGCGATACACTATGCGCAAAATCAGCAAAAACCCTTAGTGTTATCTATCGATGCAGAAAAAGCATTTGACAGGGTAGACTGGACTTTTTTAAAAACCACTTTACAACATATAGGACTGAGGAAGGGGATACAAAATTGGATTATGAGCTTATACTCCACACCTAAAGCTAGGGTCAAGGTAAACGATATACTCTCGGAACCCTTTGATATTTGTAATGGAACACGGCAGGAATGTCCGCTATCGCCTATTATTTTTATTTTGACACTGGAACCACTCTTAAGAACAATAAGGGCTAACTCAAATATCAGGGGTATATCAGTAAAGGGAAAGGATCAGAAACTAGCTGCATTTGCGGACGACCTCTTGTTTTTTGTAACCACGCCGGCACTGTCCCTCCCACCTTTACTGTCAGAAATACGCAAATATGGGAGGTTGTCCAACTTTAAGGTAAACTACAATAAATCAGAAGCAATGGGTGTGGAGGTGGACATAGCTTTGCAACAACAGCTATCCACCTTTTTCTCTTTCAGATGGACAGAATCTCATATAGGATATCTGGGAACAAAAATACAGAGCCGACTAAATGGAATATTTGAACTTAATTTTGCCCCCTTAGCAAGACAAATTAAACTAGATCTACAGAAGTGGGATAAGGAGGTCTTTACGTGGTTCGGCAGAATTAATATCATAAAAATGAACGTAATGCCAAGATTGTTATATTTGCTACAGACCCTACCCATTAAGATACCCCCAGGATTTCTGAGGGATCTGAGAACTAGGTTTGCGACGTTTATATGGGCAGGGAAACCAGCAAGAGTCCGAAGAGACATCTTGACTCTACCTAAAGAGAAAGGAGGGGTGGGATTCCCAGATCCGGTTGGGTACCAAGAAGCCCTACACCTAACAAGGGTTATGGACTGGTGTGTATTTCAAAAAGACAAGCCATGGATACACTTGGAACAGGCAATGTCCGAGTTACCCTTGGAGGGTTTAGTATGGCTCCAGGACCCGTTGATACCGCAGACAGTAAAACGCCATCCGACTGTGGGCGCCACACTTTTGTATGTGAAAAAGGTATTAAAAAAAAACAAAATGACGATGTATCCGAGCCTAATGACCCCAATTGTGGGTAATCCGGCCTTTGAACCAGGCTTAAAAGATCGAGGTTTTAGGAATTTAAATCGACAGGGTAAAGGTAGACTCGAACACTTCATGAAGGACAACCGAGTGATGTCCAGGGAGGAGATTGAGCATGAGTTTTCTGGGGAATGGGACTCATTTAGGAGAATGCAGCTGAATGCTTTTCTCCGATCAATATTAAAGCGAATGACAGAAGGAACAACACTCTCTAAGTTTGAGGAGCTATGCCTAAAAGGGGAATCAGTGGGACATTCAGTGTCCCTGTTGTATGCCTTGTTGACCGAGTTAAAAGCCCCGCAAGAACTGGGCTTTATACAGGCTTGGGAAAGAGACCTAGGGATTACACTATTCGAGACGCAGAAAAATAAGATGTTTAGGTTCACACAAGGCCTCACTAGCAACTAGATACCAAGAAGGGGGGTACAAGATACTAACCAGGTGGTACAGAACCCCAGCAGTATTAAATCGAATATACCCACAAGTGTCAAACCTTTGCTGGCGATGTCAAGGAGCAGTGGGCACATTGTTACACATTTTTTGGGAATGCTCAGGAGTTAGAGATTTTTGGAAACTGGTCTCCGAAACAATTACAGAAATTACAGATGTGTCTCTTGAAGAAAATCCGGTTACTTTTTTGCTATTCCCCTCTCGACCAAAAACTTTAAAAAATCATTGAGACATCTGCTTACTACAGCAAAAGCATGTATTCCAGCTTTATGGAAAAGTACCATTCCCCCAACTAGAGCACAATGGTTTAATACAGTGGTCATCAACCCTGTCCTCAGGGCCCACTAGCAGGCCAGGTTTTATGTATTACCTTGGGGAGATGCAGAGTAGAATACTGCAATCACTGAGCAGCAAATTATATCACCTGTGATGTATTTCAGTTATCTTGCAAACCTGGCCTGTTAGTGGGCCCTGAGGACAGGGTTGATGACCACTGGTTTAATAAGATAACAGAAATCCAACAAATGGAAAAATTCACCATGATTATAAGGGAGCAGGAGGATAAATACCGACAAACTTGGGCCCCCTATGATATATATAAGGAGCGGCTGACGTAGTGGGGGGGGGGGGTATGGAGGGAGGTCGGGTGGAGGAGGAGACCGGCGGATGTGAATAATCTTCAATAAATTTTTTTTTTTTTTTTTTTTTTTTTTTTTTTTTTTTTTTTTTCTCTCTCTCTCTCTCTGATTTTTTTCTATTTATTTTACTATTTCCAACTTTTCTATAAACCTGTTCTAGGCCCAAACACTCAGGGCAAACTGTTCAAGGGAAGGGGGACAATCAGGGGGGATCCCAGGGGAATAAAAACGAAACAAAGATAAAGATATTAAAGAAGAATAGGAAAAAGGTATTGGGTACAGTGACTAAAGAGGAGAGAGAGGAGGGAGGAACTAGCGGAATGGAATGTATTTCATTAATTGTTATATAGATAGATCTTCCCCTACTAACATCCCATTAATAGCTGAGATTTGTAAGGATGTGTAAAAAGTAGGAAACTTAAAATAGGTGGAAGATGCTATGAGTGAACTAACAGAATCATGTGTATAGATGCATTATATGAAATGTTGTATAACTATCGTTGTGAATGTAAAAGAAAACGTAAAAATAAAGAATTGATAAAAAAGAAAGAAGCATCAACCTCAAGTATAAAGGGTAACGTAGGATCAGGATGCCAAAACAAAGGCAGCCTTGAGCCTCAAAGGCCTTAATGGACTCCGGAGACAAACTCTGTGGGTTACCATACTTTCTGGTCATATCAGTCAAGGGCTTGACCAGAGACGAGAAGTTACAAATAAACTTTTGATAATAATTGGCAAAGCCAAGAAAACGTTTCAGAGGACATATACCCACGGGTCGGGGCCACTGTAGGACTGCTGAAGGTTCTCTGGGTCCATCGAAAAAACGGCAGTGGAAATTACATAACCCAGGAATTTAAACTGTTCATGATGAACCTCGGGCATTCCCTGGATGGGTAGGACAAGACTTCAAAAAGTGACCTGCCTGGCCACAATAAAGACACAATCTCTCCCTCCTCCTAAAGGTTCTCTCATCCACAGAGACATGTGAAGCCCAAGTGCATGGGTTCATCCTCACTGACCAACTCGGTACCAGGAGGAATGGGAGGTGAGGGAGGCAAGGGTGGGACTGCAAAGATCGGAGATAAATTTACAGGAGGCTTCCGCAAGCATTCCTTAAAAGAGTCTTTCTCTGAATCTGGAGTCAATGAGGATGGCAAACGTGATCAACTTCTCCAGCTCAGTGGGTATATCTCGGGCTGCTAGCTCATCTTTGATGGTATCCGAGAGACCATGGGAAAAAGCAGCCATGAGGGCCTCATTGTTCCACGCAACCTCTGCTGCCAGAGTACGGAATTTAATGGCGTAATCGGCAACAGTTCTCGTACTCTGTTTGATGGACATGAGGCACTTGGCAGCAGAAGCGGAGAATGTGTGAACGTCAAATACCCTTTTAAAAGAAGCCACAAACTCTGTGTAACTCAGGACAATGGGTTTTTGCATCTCCCATAGAGGGTTTGCCCAGGCCAAGGCTCTCTCAGAAAGCAAAGAAATCACGAAACCTACTTTGCTTCTGTCCGTGGGAAACGCCTGGAGCAGCATTTCGAAGTATATCTCAACCTGATTGAGAAACCCTCTGCATTGAACTGGATCGCCCCAAAATCACCAGGGAAGCAGAGCGGAACCAGACATACCTCTTATAGAGGTAATACTCAAGGCGGGTGCCTGCACAGAGACTGGAGCAGTAGGACACTCATGGGGGATGGCACATCTGTACCATGTATAGAACCTGCTGCAGCAAAACTGACATTTGTAAAAATAATTACATTTAAATTGACTCATGGCTGCAAGCCATTAACGGCAATACAACAAAAAAATGTGTGGGGTTCCCTCCCCCCATGCATACCAGGCCCTTTGGCCAGGAAAAGGGGGGTACAAGCGAGTTCCCCCCTCCTGAACCATACTAGGCCACATGCCTTCAACATGGGGGGGGTAGTTTGGGGCAAGGGGCACTTGGCCCCATGTTGATGGGGACAAGGGCCTCTTCCCGACAACACTGAGCTGTGGTTGTGGGTGTCTGCGGGCTTATCGGAATCTCTTGACGTCTCTAGGTGGCCCTGCCCCTTAGCTGTTTAAGAACTGTCACTCAGCGGAGCAGGCATTCGGTGGTTAGCCTTCATCGCAGGTGGAGCGCTTGTTTGTTTTTTTCAGGTCCGGCAGTGCGGAGGGCGTCGTTATTGACGATGGATCTACATCGGGGACATTGGTTTTTTTTTTAAGTGTAGCGGGGTATCGCTTTAAATGAGTACAAAGACTACTATACCCAGTGTGCAGCGGGGCACCCACAGTGCATTGCCCGGGTGAAGGTCTGCTGGGGAAGGACTATTTAAGGAGGGAGGAGCAACACGTGGGTCTCTTCGGACACCGCCCTCCTAGCAAGTGGAGCCTATGTTGGGGTCTGTTGTTTTGGACTAGGCCGGAGAGCCTGGGCCTAGAGGATCCGGAGAGCTTGCCAATCGTCACTGGAGAACCCAGAGTCGTCTCATCTATCAATCTCCCGCAGATGGTCGAGAGGATCGGAGACTACGGGTATCGTGAGACTGTGTTCCGGGACATCAGTTACTGAGTCGGTTGTACGGACTGGTCCGGTCGGGTGAGAGAGCACTTGCTCAGTATACTTTGACTACCTTTTAGGCCCAGTATCCTATGGTCAGGGCCCACCGTTATCGGAGTGTTATACTGCACCCCAGAGAAACAGTGTGTTGTGCAGCCGGAGTTAAGTTGTCTTATTGCTTGCTGAGTACCCAACAGTTTAATACCATTGGATTACAAATAACCTACAAAGTGCACCACCATTGCTAGCGAAGAACCTTCTCAACGAACTAACGGTGTGTGAATTAGTCAGGCCTGACTGTTCAGCAGGGAGACATTGTTTGGCCGCCATATTGGCCACGAGGGGAAGGCTCGCGAGCGAAGTTTATTAAGAGACATTGAGTGCGCATAAGACTGTTAGAACATAATACTTGTTATTTGCTTGACTCTTTATAATGCAGGGCCCTGCATAGATAAATGTACCATTGTCTAACTTTATATTTCTATTCAGTAAAAGTATTTGTGGTTAAGCAAGCAAGTGTGTGGCGTACTGTTTATCCCAGCTGAAGCAGTCGGCTCAGGTAATTTGATATTAATTTGATATTAACCATTGTGTATGCTTTATTGCGGAGTGGGTTTCACACTTCCATTTGTGCTAGCTGTGCCAAGGGAGGTTAGAGTCTGTTCCTGGGGGTTGACAGCAGTGTGTTACAGGCCCAAAACTATACCCGCAGCCCACTTAACTGGGGGTATTGCTACATAAGGAATTGTCAAAAACTGTCTCCTGTCTTTATTTTTTACAATGTACCCCTACTCATTTACATGAGGGGGGCCAGGATCTGTTGTGGGGGCAAGGTGCTTTGGGTGGGGGGGTGATGCAACTTCCCCTTTTTTACCACCGGGCTTCCATAATTTTTCACATGGATTTTTACATCTCTTTCCATGCTCCACCTGCAAGCTGACTGGTTGATGTTGACCTTTCCTCACCCGGATGTTTTAGTGCTGTTAATCTTTTATACCAGTATCTATTTGGCTATATGCTTTTATGACTGTTTCTGCAATTCCTGCAAGTTTTATTACATACAGTTGCTGCTAGTTCTGACCACTTGCTATTTATTTCTTAAGTAAAAAATTAATTTATTGCACTTCTTAACTATAGATTCATAAGTATTCATGCTTTACCCATAGAGCGCTGCAGGGAGGCCCGGAATGAAAAGACAAAGAAAAAGTAATGGAGGGCCGGGCATGACAAGGTGGAGAGTAAAGGCAACACAGGGTTAAAAAAGCTGGGAAGTTTGGAGAGGGAGGAGACAGGAGTAATATGTGCTGGAGGGGAGGAGCGCTTTAAACATGAAGGGGCGGCAACGCCCGGGAACATTTTGTGAGGAGACAGTGAGGGAGAGGAAGTTTTTCACTTCTCTCCTCAGACAAAATGGCGGACGTGGTTTTGATCCTCACTCGGCTGTGGCAACGAAGGGGCCAGACTGGCTGGGAGACCAGGTTGGTGCACTCATTCAGGGCCGTCATGACAGGACAACTGCTTGGGGCCCAGATCTGGCCTGGGGCCCCAGCAGACGCGCCCCCCCCGCGATTCGCAGCCCCCCCTCCCGCAATTCGCGACCCCCCCGCGCGATTCGCGGCCCCCTCTCGGCCCCCCCTCCCGCGATCGGCAAAAAAAAATAATTGCCACCTCAGGAGTACACAGACTGACTCGTCGGCCCACCCCTGGGAAAGCGCGCGCCTGCTTCAGCCCGGGGGGTGAGCCGGACGGTACGCATGGCATCGGCGGGGGGCGGGGCTACGGGCTGTCATGGCGCCCGGGCTTCGCCCTCGCTTCAGAGGACCTCATGTAGAGCGATCCCCCCCCCCCTCTTCTGGGCAGGCGGCAGTGAGGGGGGGATTCAGCGGGGGGAAAAAGCGTTGCCACGTCCGCAGGGCCCCAGGAGGGGATTTTAATTCAGCGCCAGGGGGAGTCACGGTCTCCAGGCAGTCTTCTACTAGGGGGCTTGAAGTGCAGGACAACAGGCTCGTCCATTGGGCGCAGGCGCTGCAGGGAGGTGGTGGTGGATCCCCAGGAGGGGACTTCAATTCGGCGCCGGGGGGAGTCGCGGCCTCCAGGCAGGCTTCGCCTGGGGGGCTTGAAGTGCAGGACAACAGGGGTCAGGTGTCGCGGCCTACCCGGGTCTCGTCAAGAGGGCGCAGGCGCTGCAGGGCGGTGGTGGTGGATCCCCAGGAAGGGACTTTAATTTGGCGCCAAGGGGAGTCGCGGCCTCCAGGCAGGCTTCGCCTGGGTGGCTCATCACACCCGTGCTTACAGCCCCGGATCGGAGGTCGGAGGGGAAGCTGTCCGAATCAGAGGAGGAAGATTGTAGAGGGGTCGCAGCACTGGGGGAGGCAAGATCTGCGGCTGTGGGGGACGTGCCCTGTCAGCCCGGTAAGTCTACCACTATTATTCCTGTTGATTTGATGAATGCACTGTGTGAGTCGTGGGGGGGTGTGGGGCCAGGGGCATTGCCAATGGTGTGGGGTCCACACCGGGGGTCAGGGATGCTGTTGCACCTGTGGCAGGGGTGGCGGGCAACCAGCCTGCCTCCCCCTGGGGCAGGGGGCCCCATTGCTGATTATTGAGCGATTTTCAGGGTTGAAAGGGGGTTCCCGCAGGCGGCGCCATTGGTAGGCGGGCAGGTAAGGGGGTCGGTTTAGGTGGTGTCGCCCGTGTCCTCTGCGGGGCTCGTGACGGAACGGGTCGGAGGTGATCAGGTGAGTAAGGTGGTGGGGGTGGACGCAGGGGATCCTGCTGTGGCAGCCAGGGCGGTTATAGTGCGTATCGCCGATGCTGCTAAGTGTAAGGTTTGCGTTTGCTTTGGAAGGCCCTTGTGGGCTCACCTGACCAGGGGGTGAGAGGAAAAATAGGAAAGGTGAGTATGTTGAGGTTTTATTTGGACAAGGTAAGCCAGAAGATTCCAAATGGAGGATGAGGGGATGAGGAGGTATCCATTGGTCCCGAGGAGGTTTGGGAAGTGGCTGCGGGCATTCGCTGTCTTGGCCAGCGTGTTAGGTGAGTAAACCCGGGAACATTGCTCGGCACTGTCCTGTTATATGGACGCGATGGGAGAGGCCTAGGGGGTTAGGTTGGGACTGCTTGGCTGCGTGAAGACGAACAGTCGGCAGCGTAGGGCAGTTCCTCCGACGCTTCGTTGGGTGCATAAGGATATCAGCCTTCGGCTGCGTTTGATGTCCTCTGCGCGGGCACGAGACAGTTTTTTCGGGGGGTGGGTCGGGGGGACAAATGACTCTGTACCACCGACCAAGAAAAACATGGGGGGGTGTGCTGTCAATTTCACGAAGGATCTGGCAAGTTTGGGGGGTCATGTCGTTTTAAACATGAATGCTCTGGATGCGGGGGGAAGCACCCCTTGTCTCGATGCTTCAAAGGCGGAAAGCGTCCCAGGGATTTTGCTTGCAAGAAGGATGACACTGGTGCTGGAGGTAAGGATGGGGTTTTTCTAAGTAGATATCTGGATAGGGCATCGGCAGAGTGGCTGAGAGTGGGTTTCTAGGAGGGGTTTTAAAATGATGTGCTCTCAGGAGGTCGTGCCGCCCTTGGCGCAAATTTTGGGGCCAACACTGGTTAGACGGGGGTGGTTTCAGAAAACATTGGCTGAAGAGGTGGCTTTCGATCATATGGGGGGCCATTTCGGGAGAGCCCACTCGGGTATCTGGTGGTGTCACCGATGGGGTGGTGCATAAGAAGGAATCGATTTAAGCTTCGGCTTATTCATCACCTCTCATTCCCAAGAAGGGGGGTCAGTTAATTCCTTGATAGGTCCTGAAGTGTGCACTGTGTGGGGACACTTATGGCAAAGGCGGACATTGAGTCAGCGTTCCGGCTGCTGCCGGTACACCCGGACAGTTTTGGCTGTTGGGATGCTGCTGGGGGGGGGGGGGGTTTATGTGAATCAGTGTCTGCCCATGGGATGCCCCATCTCAGGTGCCATGTTCTGACAATTTAGCTTCTTTTTGTTAAAGGGTGGTCCCTGATGGGTCGGGCGATCCATTTCCTGGGAAAATTTTGTTTTGGACCCTCCTCCCCCCCCCCCCCCTTTTTTAGGGAGATATGGGGAAAAGGAAGGTGCAACTGCGTGGACTTCATTCCTTGCTGGGTAAGTTGAATTTTGCGAGTTTGATTGTTACCAGGGGTGGGTTTTTGTCAAGGGCGGTCGGCTGCTGTGGCTGGGGTGCGGGCCAATACGCATTTCATTTGACTCAATGAGGATATTGGGGAGGATTTGAAGGTGTGGCACACGTTCTTGGAAACTTACAACGGGCAATGGGGGTGGATGGGGGACCCGGTGAGCAATTTTGATTTAGGATGGGTCAATGATGCAGCAAAGTCCACGGGTTTTGGTGCATTTTCCAGGGGTAATGGAGTGCAGAGGCATGGCCCAAGTCTTTTGGGGAAGCGGGGTTCAGTCGGGACATGGTATTGCTGGACCTGTTTCCGGTGGTATTGGCTACGGAGTTGTGGGAGGCATTGTGTAAGGACATGAAGTTTAGATTGAACTGTGACAATTTGGGGTTGTGCAAGTCATCGACCGGAGTGCTTACAGTTGAACGTTTTCTCTATGCTATTCATACCCCGGGGTTTGACTACACACTAGCTGATTCACTGTCCCCGGTTTCAGGATCGGGCAGTAGGTAAGTGGGTAGACATGGGTGGCATATACAAATAATCTGGAGGGAGTGGGCTGCATTCAGATGGCTAGTGGATGCTGAGCTGGGCGTGTCCGAGGTGGAGTTGCTGGTAGTTTACTTTGTAACTCGGTGCATGGAGGCAGGGGGTACGGTGTCAGGGATCGAGAAGAAGCTGGCAGGCTCGGCGTTTCTGTTCGAACTCCAGGGCATGCTGGATTTCACTACGGTTTTCTGGGTAAGGGAAGCGTTAAGGGGGGTGTCAAAAGGATCACCCTCATAGGGATGCAGGGAGGCCTGTGTCTTTTTCTCTTTTACAAGTGATCTGCGAGGCATTGGCCGGGGTGTGTTCAGCTGTTTATGGGGTTAAGTTGTTCTATACAGCGTTTTCTGTTGCATTTTGGGGCATTTAGGGTGGGGGAGCTTGTGGGCCCGTCAAAACTGAGGACTGGGGAGTTACTGGTACAGGACGTGGAGTGCTCGGGCGATAGGGTGAGGTTGCGGTTCAGGAGGTCACAGACGGATCAAATGGGGTGAGGGGTGACGGTACAGTTGCATATCGCTTCAAACTCCTTCCGCACTGGGGCTGCCCGGTGCGGGTTGGATGAGGCGGTGGTAAAACAGATCAGGAGATGGGAGTCCAGGTGGTTTTGTTCTTATGTACGCCCCCCCCCCATTTATTAGCTGATGTGTGTGGGAATATGTGGGAAGTGAAGGGGTGCGCAAGTGTGGTTATTGGCAATGATAGGGTATTTTTTCCTGGGGTTTTGAATTGTGTTGTGGTATTTTCATTTCAGATGGAGGTACTACACGCCTCGTCTGGATGGTAGGGCATTCATATGTATTTTGGAGGAGCAAGGAGGGCAGACGTCTGACAGGAAGGCAGGCAGTTGGGGATACCCAGGAGGGAGGCTTGCGTTGGGGGGCATATGCATCCCGGGCATAGTGTGGAGTAGGGTGGTGCCAGAAGTGTATCGGTACGCCCGGTTGGATAGGCCGCCGGTCGTTTGGTACTACATGTGGGGGGGATGACTTGGGGATCAGAGCCATTGGGGCTCTGTTCTCGGCTATAAAGTTGGATTTCTTGGTGCTTTGAGAGGTCTTCCTGGGGACGATGATGGTATAGTCTGACGTTGTAGCGCGCACCTCGGGGCGGATGGTGAGATCAGTGGCGAGGATCAACAAGGCGGGAATCAAGTTAAACAAACTGGTGGGTAGGTTGGTTGCCAATAATGGGGGCTGGTGGTAAGGCACATGGAGTTGGAGGTAATTGTGGGCATGTATTTACGGAGGGATGGTGTGCATCTTTCTGATGTGGGGATGGATTTGTGGGCATTGAGGATTCAGGATGGGATCCAGCTTGCCCTGCGGGTGTGTGGGGCCCTTAAGGGTAAGGGGTTACCCTTGCAGGCTGTGGCGGTGTCTTTGGTCTTTGACGGTGGCATAAAACAGATGTGATGGAAGTGGTGGGGGGCTCATCGGTGGTATGTGCCCCTCTGGTGTATTCCAGTGGAACGGTGTCTGCTGGAATACGGGTATGGTTGCACTGCGGGAAGGGGTTGTCACCGAGCTGTGACACGGCTGGAGGCCTGGTATGGTAAAATTTTGGTCCCGCAGTGTATTGGTGGAAAAAGTGTTAAAAGTTTGGGGTGCCGTCAGAGACCAACAGACTGGGAGTTAAACTGTTAAAGTTATGGAAGTGAAAGTATTATTTTATATTGGAGTTTTATCTAATTATGTTTTAATAAAAAGGCTGTTATGGCCAGTTATACTCCAGCTCTGGTGTGGGCTAATTATTATAGAGTGGTTAAGATAAGGGGTATGTAATTTAAGGGGGTAGAATGGTATGGGTAAAGTGTTGGGAATATCTCGATTACACTGGTCATGTTTTGTTTTTGTCTTCTGTTATCCATTTTTCCAGTGGTTGGCAGCTGCACTGGGTACTAGTCCATTTTATATTTCCCAAGTTTTGTATATCCACACATATGGCTGACAGTTTGTAGCGCCTAAGGAACTTTGTGTATGTTTGCCATTTAACACTAATATTAGAACTGATTTCAGTATGATATAGAGTTTATTTTTATTTAAAATATCTCCAAAAGAATTTTCAATTTTTTTTTACTAACACAATGCATACATAACTACAGAAAAAAATATTTTATGAATGTTTAATGAAAGCCATAAAAGTTAAGAATAATATTTCTCTCTCTCTTATACCTATGTGCAATGAAATATTATATCTATATGCCTTAGTATAAGAAGTGCAGTATATTTATGCTTATGTACTAAATAAAAGCATTTTGAAACAAAAGTTATTCTGTATAGTATTCTCCATAAGGCACATTAGCCGACTATCAGCAAAACTTTTAAAAGTACCACAGCAGCCCCATGACTATATTATGGAAGCACTGATATCTAAAAGTCTATCTAGTTTAGTGTCATTTTAAACAGTAGTGACTCTGGAGGTGTCCTGTATGGTACACATTACAAAAATTAAAGATTGTCTAACCCCGCCCCCCCCACCCAAAACTAACTGGGTCCAAATTTAGTTATTTTTCACATTACACTTATTGCAGGTATATCATAGGTTCAGTTTGTATCCACTGTTTCCTCTAGACTATATTTTTCACCAGCTTTCTACGGCTTCTGGTCTGGCTTTATCTTCCTGGACCATATAAGGTGGTGGAGGAGGTGGTGCTGATGGCGGTTGAGGAAATGCTGGTGCCATAGCTGCATATACTGAAGGGGGCATTGAAATCACCACGTCATTCTGGATCACAAATACCTGCAATGAAGTTTAGACAGCTCAGCAAAAAACCTTACACTTCAAAACAAAAGATTTTAATATTTTGAAAACGAACCTGAATCTTATGTTCTAAATGAAGTATATATATTTAGAATGGTTCTTCAAAAACATTTAGTACAGTTATCCTTTAAATGGTCCCCCTCCCAAGCTAACATCCAAGGTCTTGCATTTATTGCCCTCACTTTTCTGAGATTTAAAGTGGTTGTAAACCCGAAAATATATATATATTTTTAAATAAACGCCTGCAAGACAAAGCCATAATGAGCTAGTATGACTAACATATTAGCTCATTATGCATTACTTACCTTAGATCGAAGCCGTCCTCCTCTCCCCCTCCGGCCGCAGACATCTCTCCGAAAGGTTACTTCCGGGTATCGTCGCTCTGGCGCTGTGATTGACCGGAGAGGCGAAAACGTTACTCCGTGCATGCGCGCGGGTGCCATCAAACCTGGCTCTGCCAGTTTTATGAATGGGATTCTCAGTGCGCCTGCGCCGTTGTCTAGGGCGCGCATGCGCCGTAGTCAACGTGTTTTCCTTTTGGCAAATATCTCCTAAACCGTGTAGGTTTAGGAGATATTGCAAACACCTATAGGTAAGCCTTAATCTAGGCTTACCTGTAGGTGTAACTTCCCCCGAAGGGTTTACAATCACTTTAAGTTGTTTGGCCCACAGGGAGACACGCAGCTGTCTTTGCAGAAGTCTGACACCTAATAGAATTCTCTATAGAAATAAGTGAAGATTCTTACACACATGACAAAGAAGAAACCTCTGTGGCTGCTGAAGATCTCACAGTTATTCTTTAAAACCAGGCCGTTACGTGTGTAGCCACCCCCTCACCCCGTCCTCTTTAGCTAGGGGTATGTCGCGCGACAGAGTGAGGTGCGCTACGGCCCATGTCCTCCCCACAACGGCGGGTGAGGTGAAGGCCAATACCTGATGTTTCCTCGGGCCGGTGTGTCCTGAGCATGTACCGAGTCTGTCGTGCAGAAACCACCGAACCACCCTTTGCTCCCATTAACAGAGTCCATACACCGATCACAGTCCAACTGTTGGTTTATTTCGTATCTCCACATACAGGCAATGCGATGGCATGATACGGTGACATGAGCAGGTTGAGGCACTATACTAATCTGGGTCCCTACACCCCCTATGCTATGACCAAGGGTTGTAGGAGTCTTGACATGAATACCTCCGTTGCGGCCTCTATCAGGGGAAGATGTCCCCCAAGAGAGTTACCGAAGGCCCATCTGTCACCGGGTTGACACTACACCGGGTCTTCGAACGAGTGACCTCCCCAGCCTCCTCACCTCAGATGCGGGTCCCCTCGCAAGGGGCACCCTGGAGCAACTTCACCCTCGCGGGACCCAGTCGGAGTCACCGGGTCCCAGGCCTCCTCAATAGTACCTCACCCCAGGCTGAAGGTGCCTGGGATGGACTCCATCTTCATTCCGGCCAGGCCTAGGGCGCCTAGGCCGGAACCTTGAACCGCCCGCATCTAGGCCTAAGGTGCCTGGGTGCGTGACGAGATGATCCCCCGAAAAAGACGACGACGACCACACACCTCGTGGCGAGGGCGTCTCCCCCTTTTATCTCCTCCCGACGATACCACGGCGGGTTCCCCGCCCCGGCCGTACCATCTCCAGGAAGGGACAAAGAAGGGTAGCACTCTGGTAGTGATTCTACCCTGAGCCAGTAGGTACACTGACACCCACTGGTCAAGGAGAATATTACACCACCCAATCCTCCACGAATAACAAAAAGGGGTCTGAACCCTAACACAATTACACACTTGGGTCACACTACCCCCAGGTGTATCCCACTAAATTGAGGACCCCGCTACACTTGAAAAATATGGGGGCTCCTTCCATAAATGACCTCATTCCAAAATGCTTGTTGCTGACTGTTATGCTGACTATTTGGCTTCCATTCTTTCCGAATCACCAGCTTTAAACCAGTATGTAGATAAATTAAATCACTGAAATGTCAGTCTATCTGCTTATTTATTCCAGTTTAGTATCTCCAAGTATTGGAGACAATGGGTTAGCATGACAGCAAGGCAACTAGGATTTTCAGAGGAACAGGTTAGCAATGGTGGTCCCCAATTTTTCTTTACTTACAGGTTTACCCTAATGCCGCGTACATACGATCTGAATTTCCGGCAACAAATGTTCGATGTGAGCTTGCTGTCGGAAAATCCGACCGTGAATTTCTGACAACAAATGTTTGAGAGCTGGTTCTAAATTTTTCCGACAACAAAAGTTGTGGACGGAAATTCCGACCGTGTGTACACAAGTAAACGCACAAAAGTTCTACGCATGCTCGGAATCAATTTGACGCATGCTCGGAATCATTGAACTTCATTTTTCTCGGCTCATCGTAGTGTTGCTATGTGACCGCGTTCTTGACGTTCGGAAATTCAGAGCAACATTTGTGTGACCGTGTGTATGCAAGACAAGTTTGAGCCAACATCCGTTGGAAAAAAATCCACGGTTTTGTTGTCAGATTGTCCGATTGTGAGTACGCGGCATTAGTGTGTTTGGTGCAAGGAGAAAAATACATATTTTACCTCTCAATAGACTTTATACTGGGTAAACATTCTGAGCTTGTGAGTTACCCCTTCTGATTTGTTTTCTGTCACAATCCTTACTAAAGACAAATATCCTCGTTATTTATATGGAGACTGTATTGAAGTCATGCCTCACGTTTAAAGCCTAACTGTAGATCAAATTGTATACTGTTTAGCTTTGCATCCAGTGGGGAAGGCTTAAGCTCCATACACACAGTAGGACTTTTTGACAACAAACTTCAAAATGAGCAGGTTTTCAAAAAAATGCTACCGTGTGTACGCTCCATCGGACAAACTTTTTCGGTTTTCATTGGACAAAAGTTTGCTCTGCAAACAGACAAACTTTTCGGCAACAAAAGTCCTACGGTGCAAAGTCCTATCGTGTGTACAGAAGTCCATTGGACTTTAGTCCAAAGTACAAACACGCATGCCCAGAACCAATGTTAAAATCAACCAACAATAGCAGAAGTTGACCAAAGGGTGGCGGTAAAGAGCAGAAAAACCACATGATTTTGGGAAAGTTTGCAGAAAAATCCTGCTGTGTGTATGCTATGGGCGTTCCCGGCCAACGCCCTTCAAACAAAAATCCACAGAAAAGTTTGTTTGAAGTCCGATCGTGTGTATGAGGCTTTAGATGTTTCTGATCAACCACTGTGGGATCAATTGCACAGATTTTTCTAATAATTAGTGTTTTTCCAAAACTGCACCTTCTTTTACCTACCACACTCACCTCCATAGTTTTACATTAAACATTCAGGTGACTAGCGTATACGTGTTTATGCATAAAATCCTCAGACTGTTCAGGGGATGGATCATTTCTGAACACCAGTTGAGCACTTTGGTCAATATTCTTCATCTCACACATAGGCTTTTGTTCAGTCTCAAATTATTATATAAGCTATCAGGCCTTATGAAGATAGAGTGTGATGAGAATAAATAATAAGAAGAGAACTATGGAAGAAGTCACATTACCACAACAGAAAAACATGTGAGAAGCAACCTCCTATAAAGAACTAACAATCATAAAATAATAGGTCTACACTCAACTTAATTGTACTATAATGCCTCCTACACACGATCGGAAATTCTGACAGCAAAATTCTGATGTGAGCTTTTGAATGCAAATTCCGACCATGTGTATGCTCCATCGGACTTTTGCTGGCGGAATTTCCGCCAGCAAAAGATTGAGAGGAGGTTCTCAATTTTCCCGAAGGGAAAAATTCCGATCGGAAATTCCGATCGTCTGTAGCAATTCCGACGCGCAAAGTTCCGACGCATGCTCGGAAACAATTCGACGCATGCTCGAAAGCATTGAACTTCATTTTCTCGGCTCATCGTAGAGTTGTACGTCACCGCGTTCTTGACGGTCGAGAAATTTTGTGTGACCATGTGTATGCAAGCCAAGCTTGAGCGGGATTCCGTTGGAAAAACCATCCAAGGTTTTTCCGACAGAAAATCCGATCATGTGTACGCGGCATAACC
The DNA here is from genome assembly GCA_029206835.1 of Rana muscosa. NCBI lineage: Eukaryota > Metazoa > Chordata > Amphibia > Anura > Ranidae > Rana > Rana muscosa. Next base: position 358,279,884 of record CM055123.1, read on the forward strand.
GTATGTAAAGCCTACGTGTGCTTTGGTGCAGTATTTGCACATTCCCATAACAGTGGCCCATAATACCAAGTTTAGCTGCAACCTGGCAGTGGTTCTTGTGACCTTGACCTCCCTATATTATACTATTACACACATAGAAAGGATAGATGAGGGAATGGGAAACCTCAATGTTTAAAGTGGATGTAAACCCAATTTTTTTTATTATTTTTTTTGCTGTCACAATGTAGAGTATAAGATTTCCTATAATTTGTGCCAGGTCTTGCCACAAAGAGTTAATCCAGCCCTGAGCAATCCTCTTTTTTATTGTTCAGTGAGATAAAACGGACAAACAGAGAAAAACCTTTGTCCGTTCCGCCCCTTTGCTTTGAGTGACAGGTTATTTACATATCTTGTGCACTAGCTTAAGACAGGCATTATTTTTTAATTCCCACCCCTTTTCTGAAGTCATGTGGTTACTTTTCTGGATTTTGACTGGATGTTAGTGATCATAGCAGAAGGAATACACAGGAGAAAATGCATGTTGACAAGGGGAGTGTAGAGGTGGGCGGGGAGTCTACTGACATCACGACTCCATCCACCGAGCTCCAGACAACAGATCCACCCACAGAATCTGCAGTTTTTCAGTTCTTATAACAGACAGAGGGGAGACATTTGACAGATAAGGATACATGCAGGAGGCATGTATATCCTTATAGATCAGCACTATGGCAGTAGTTTAGAAAGGATGAGAGTGGGTTTACATTCACTTTAATGTATATGCATTAACACTTTAAAATTGTAGTACAACTGCAACTTGTTTTTTATTCTATAACAAGGTAAGGAAGGGTTAGAACCTCTGTCAAGTTTATTTGTTGTGTCTCAGTACAGGAGATTTTTCCTTAGTTCCTGTCCTGATTGTTTGACGTCAATAGACAAAGATGTGTGTTTTTTAACCTAACTATGTAACTAAAAGTGAAGTTTTGGCTAGAGATAAACTTTGAGGCTGAGTTCACACATGCTGCGGCCGCTGCTCACAGCAAGGGTCCGATGCGTCCCTGTTCAACGATTCAGGTCTGAATCAGGTCCAAATTTTTGCCTGAATTCGCACCTGAATCAGAGCCAAAGACACACAGGACCCTTTCCAAATGCGGACTGCGGCCGCATTGGACATGTGTGAAGTACTGGCTCCATTGCGAGTTGGGCACACACTCCTGTCATGTGAATTGGATGCAGGGAAACCTGCATCCAATTTGCATCAGTGTGAACCCAGCCTAAATCTTCTGCTCTATCTCTTAACGTGCATTCTATGAATCATGAAGGACACAGGACAATTTGCAAAATCGAAGGACTGTCCTAAAGAAAGAGACACTCTTGCCAACTATGGACTACTGTACACCTCCATACAAGTTAATCCAAATGCATGATAAATGCAACTCAAGCATCCATTTACCCTAGGCCTTAGTTACCAACATATCAAATAATGATCTCCTTCATTTCCCTTAAGGAGATCTTAGTGAGGCCTGCTCTCTCTGTGATTGGTAGATTTCTCTAGTTTAATGTAGATTTCCATAGAGAGCATGTAAGCATGGGTGGATTGGCACAGTTCAGTAAAGACGCAAATATTAATAGGTCATGCTTATGATATCTCAAGATAATTAGAAGATGAAATGTCAATAGACATGTGCAATTCGTTTCGTTCCGAATTAGTTTTTAAACGAATTTCGACAAATTCGTTAATTCGGAAATATCCGAATTAACGAAAACTCATTTAACGAATTTTAACGAATATTCGTAAATTTGTACATTCGTAAATTTGAATATCCGAAAATTTGTACATTCGTAAATTTGAATATCCGAAAATTTGTACATTCGTAAATTTGAATATCCGAAAATTTGTACATTCGGAAATTTGTGTACATTTGTACATTTGTACATTCGGAAATTTGTGTACATTTGTACATTTGTACATTCGGAAATTTGTGTACATTTGTACATTTGTACATTCGGAAATTTGTGTACATTTGTACATTTGTACATTCGGAAATTTGTGTACATTTGTACATTCGGAAATTTGTGTACATTTGTACATTCGGAAATTTGTGTACATTTGTACATTTGTACATTTGTACATTTGTACATTTGTACATTTGTACATTTGTACATTTGTACATTTGTACATTTGTACATTTGTACATTTGTACATTTGTACATTTGTACATTCGTACATTCGTAAATCTGAAATAATAATTAACTAATAATAACTTAACTATTACTAACTATTAAATTATAGGTATTGGAATTTCCTTTCAAATTTGGCTGTTAGTGAACTTAACGAAGTTACGAATTGTTTTCCGAAATAATGAATGCCATATCTAAACGAATGGAACGTAATGAATTAATAATAATAATAATAATAATAAAAACTTTTATTATTATTAATTATTAATTTGTTCCGTTCCATTTGTTTAGATGTGGCATTTGTTATTTCAGGTTATGCGTAACTTCGGATAAATTTGTATTCGTTACATTCGCTAACAGCCAAACTTGAAAGGAAATTACAATACCTATAATTTAATAGTTATTTTTTCGGGTTTTCGAATTTCCGAATTTACAAATGTACGAATGTATATATTTTTACGAATGTATACATTTACGAATGTACGAATTTGCGAATTGAGATCATAACGAATGACCCGAAAAACGACAAAAAAAAAAAACAAATGAAACGAAAACAAAAACTAACGAATGACCCGAAAAACAAAAAAAAATTAAAAATTTAAACTAACAAATTTTTTGGCAGTGCACATGTCTAAATGTCAACATCTAGATGTTGTTGGGGGTTCTGTACCCCAGGAGAGCGTGTCCCTGTTTGACCATGCTTCCCTGGGGTCTTCAAGAAAGCTTTTCCTGTGGCACTGAGGTGAAGAGAGAGTTCCCTGTACATTTTGTGAAGTAAGTGGCCTACTGAGGAGGTGCTCCTTGTTGGCATCCTTGCCAATAACGAGATACTGTCGCCTGAATGATTATGTTGAATGCTGTTAAGAAGATGTGTTTCAATGGAAATAAGGTTGACAACAGTTATGTGTGGATGCCAATCACTCTTTACTCATCACAAAAGAATCAGTAGGTAATGTAAATAGGAAAGTTGCGAGTTGACGCTGCCAACAAAGAGCTTGAGACTGCAGTGTCTGTCAGGATCAGAGAAAGAGCAGAAGGACTAGGAAACTGGGAGTGGAGGCTACCAGATCTCATGACCTTTGTTTTGAGAATCAGTAGATCTTTCCTGGGGGCCTAGAGGAAGTTATGCATGATTGGTAGTCTACATTGGGAAGGCATGAAGAGGTGATAGACACATGTCCTAGTGAATTCCTGTCTGAGAGAAAAAGGGCATGCAGAGTTTGGGCACACTATCAGGCGTGTGGCGCTAGAATTTCAGAAACCTATCCGAGAGGAAATGTCAGTGAGGGGTAATGGGGAAAAAAAAGAATCTCAGAGTTGTGTGACCACTCTTTTAAATGAATGCTGTCCCTCTTCTACAAAGGGTCCCTGGAACCCAGTCACACATATTTTATATATTATTGTTTACACATTTCTGCACCTTTATGTATTTTAGATCTTTTTTTCATTGGTTATTTTGTTCTCATAATGTGCATATACCCCTGAGTTGCTGGTGGAAGTCCATTTCTATTGATCAATAGGTATTAATTTACACTAACAGTGACCAGCACATTGTCCAAACCTTTTTCCCAGGCTTGTATAACACCTGAGGAAGGAATCTAAGGGGCCTTAAAAGCTTTCAACTTTAATAACTTCGTTATTATCTATAGTTATCGCAAATAAAAATAATTCAGAATGTTTCCCCTCCATTCAAGATTTTTTATATTCATCTTTTCTGCTGCCCACAGTGCCATTTGCTGTTGTATTGCAGAATCTACCACTGGAAGAATCTTCAGAATCCAACACTTCTGGGAGTGCCAGATTCCTTGTTCCCCATTGGGTGTGTAGTAGTTCCTACTGCCAGACCCTATGTCACTACTGTATCTTGTAGTAATTAGGAGGCTGGTACGAGGAATCACAGACAGGGAACAGAAAACAAAAAAACAAAAAATTGGACCTTGGATTACGAGCATAATTTGTTCCAGAAGAATGTTTTTAATCCAAAGCACTTTTATATCAAAGCGAGTTTCCCCATAGGAGTCAATGGAAACTCAGATAATTAGTTCCACAATGACTGCTATTTTATGCAGTACCATATGCTGCCAGTTCCCCACACACAGCTAATGTGTAAGGTAAAGTCTACAGGCTTGGAAAGATCAGTTTGTAAATGGATAGAAAACTGGCTAAAAGACAGCATTCAGAGAGTAGTGGTAGTGGCTAATAATTCTTACTATGAATGGTAAGGTGATCAGTGGAGTACCCCAAGGTTCAGTGTTGGGACCCTTACTTTTTAATATCTTTATAAATGATATAGGGTCTGGGATTAAAAGTACCTTCTTATGCCGCGTACACACGTCCGTTTTTAATGTCATTTTTAAAACCGGCGTTTTTCTCGTCGTTTTTTTTCTTGTTTCCTCTCAACCCTGTCTTGCATACACATGATCATGAAAAAAAACGCTCGAGCAAAGCGCAGTGACGTACAACGGCACTATAAAGGGGAAGATCCGTTCGAATGGCGCCACCCTTCATGTTAGTAAAGTTTGTTGAGCGACGAGTCGCGCTTTTCAGCCTCGTGCTTTTTAGCCCGTTACAGCGTGACGAATGTGCTATCTCCATTACGAACGCTAGTTTTACCAGAACGAGTGCTCCCGTCTCATACTTGATTCTGAGCATGCGCGTTTATTTTCCCTTCGTAAAAGCATACACACTACCGTTTTTCACAACGTTAAAAAAACATGAAAAACGACGTGAAAAAATAGAGCATGTTCGAAATTTTTAATGCCCGTTTTTCACATCGTTAAAAATGCTCTGGAGCCTACACACGATCGGTTTTAATGCCCATTTTTAAAAATGGCATTTTTAACGTCATGAAAAACGATCGTGTGTACGCGGCAATAGTCTTTGCAGATGACACCAAACTATGCAGTGGAATAACTTCCTTACAGGATGTCTCCAACTTGCAAGCCAACCTCAATGCACTGTTTAATTGGGTGACCATGTGGCAGATGGGGTTTAATGTACATAAATGTAAAGTTATACACTTGAGGACTAAGAATATGCATGCATCATACATACTAGGGGGAGTACACCTGGGGGAATCATTGGGGGAGAAGGATCTGGGGGTTTTGGTAGATCATAAGCAGAATAATAGCATGCAATGCCAGTCTGCGGTTTCCAAATCCTTTCTTGTATTAAAAAAGGTATGGACTTCAGAGAGAGAGAGAGAGAGAGAGAGATATAATTTTGCCCCTATACAAATCATTAGTAAGACCACATCTGAAATATGCAGTTCAGTTTTGGGCACCAGTTCACAAAAAGTATATCAGGGGGAACAGGAGAAAGTGCAGAGAAGGGCAACCAAACTGATAAGAGGCATGGGGGCACTCAGCTATGAGGAAATATTAGAGGAACTGAATTTATTCCCTCTTGAGAAGAGCAGATTAAGGGAGGATATGATCAACATGTACAAATATATAAGGGGTTCATATAGTGAACTTAGTGTCCACTTTACGGACAAGGGGGCACTCTTTAAGCCTAGAGGAAAAGAGATTTCGTCTCCAAATATGGAAAGGATTCTGTGACAGGAGTCACTTTGGGCGGGGGGCTTGTGAAACCCAGCATACCTTGGAGAGCACTGGAAGCTCCTTGTCCAGCTTCCCTGGCCCCTCCTATGTGTAAGTTACCCAGTGTCTATTAGGGGCACAGGGTGACTGAGAACTACAGTTGGGTCTGCCAAACCCAACTCACCGTGCAACCACACCGGACTCAGCATTTCCTTTTGACACTGTTGTCCTGGATTCTGTGTGTGGTTTGTGCTGAAGAAGTGAAGGGGCTCTTTTCACTTGGGACATTAATGTTTGTGAGCAATATCCTTCACCTTTAAGACTGCTAGACTCTTGTAAGAGTATTTCACAGGCCATTGCTAGATAGTTTGAGGTGGGGGTTGCTGTGTGTTTGTTAAATACCTGTATCCCATTGTTCTATTGTTTGTATCTGCCTTAGTAGCAACCTATTATGGGATGTATGTGTAGCGGGGTCTCTAAATTTAGGTGGGATACACCTGGGTGGTACTATGATCCAGGTGTGTAAATTATGAGAGGAATTGGACCAATTGTATTTGTGGAGGATTGGGCGGTGTATTATTCTCCTTGGCCTGTGGGTGGCGGGGTACCCGCAGGCTCGAGGTAGATTTACTGCCATAGTGCTGTCCTTTTTGTCCCTTCTCTGAGATGGTATGGCAAGGGCGGGGAACCTGCTGTGACGTCGATGGAGGAGATAAAAGGGGGAGACGCCCTGGCCACGGGGTCTTCTTGGGGATCTGTTTCATCACACGCCCAGGCACCTTAGGCCTGGGTGCGGCCGGTCCGGAGTGTCGGCCCAGGCGCCCTAGGCCTGGCCGGAGCAGAGTTGGTGTCCATCCCAGGCACCTTCAGCCTGGGGTGAGGTACTAAATCGGAGGCCTGGGGCCCGGTGACTTCGACTGGGTCCCGCGAGGGTGGAGAAGTCCGAGGGTCCCTGAGGTGGATGGGGCCCAAGTCTGAGGTGAGGAGGCTGGAGAGGTCACCCGTCCGGAGAGTCCGGAGCAGCATCAACCCGGTGACTGATGGGCCTCCGGTAACTCCCTTGGGGGGACATCTTCCCCTGACAGGGGCCACAACGCAGTGAAGGTACTCCTATCTACATTCTCCTGAGTTTCTGGTAGAGACTCACAAGTTCTAAGTTCTCTCTTAGCCGATGGCTATAGTAACCGCTGGTGAAATCATAGTGGTTTAGCTTACAATCAGGATAGTGCCTCGACCTGCTCACCCCACCGTATTGAGCTGTTATTGGGTCTCGACCAGTTGGCTGCTAAAGCACTGTTTATTGTGAGTGTGACAATAAAGCAAGAGTTGGACCTTTATCGGTGTGTGGTACTCTGGTTAATGGGAGCAAAGGGAAGTGTCAGCACAGCAAGACTTGGTCCTTAACTGAAACACACAGGCCCGAGGAAAATATCTGGTACTGGCCTTCACCTCACCCACTGCCATGGGGAGGACATGGGCCATAGCGCATCTCACCCTCATACATGAAATACCCCTAGAGAAGTCAGAGGGGGTGAGGCCGCTACATATGTGTATGTGATTAGCTGTGAGAGGGGGGGTTTCTCCAGCAGCCCCTCCTAAAGACAGTCTACTGTTGAGAAGTTTAAAACCACCTGTGTCATGCTACTGGTGGAGAGGGGAGGGGGGAAATCCTCCAACAGCCTCTCTGCTGATAAGGTGGTCTATTGTTGAAATGTTGAATACCTGTGTGTCCGTTATTGCTGATTGGACAGTTTACCCCGCCCTGAATCAAAGAGAGGGGTGATTGTCCCGAGTGTATATCTCTGTACATGTGTTTAAATAAACAGTCTGTTGTTTTACTCTACACTGATGCTTCGACAAAGTGACTGGGTGGGCTAAGGGACCTTGGATCGTGCTGGTGCCAGACAAAGGAAGCATTTACGGCGGACAAATTAATCTTGAGTACAGGGGTCCGTGACAGTTTCTTCACAGTAAGAGCTGTGAAAATGTGGAATAGACTGCCTCCAGAGGTGGTTCTGGCCAGCTCAGTAGATTGCGTTAAAGGCCTGGATTCTTTCCTAAATGTACATAATATAACTGGGTACTGACATTTATAGGTAAAGTTGATCCAGGGAAAATCCGATTGTCACTGGGGGAACAGGAAGGATTTTTTTCCCCTGTTGTAGCAAATTGGATCATGCTTTGTTGGGGTTTTTCGCCTTTCTCTGGATCAACTGTGGGTATAGGATCGTGTATATGGGATTGTAGGATATTATTTATTTATTATTTTATTTTTATGGTTGAACTAGATGGACTTTTTTCAACCTGACTAACTATGTAACTATGTAATTTATACTAACCTGACAATAATACAATGTTCGTACCTCCAAGGAATGAAGTAGATTACAATGCATTCTGATCATGGAGTATCGTGCAGGGGAACATTAATCTACAGATGGTGGGATCAAAAACCATCATACAATGGAAATACTAACAACTTTGGAAATGTTCTCATGGAGAGATAGGTAAAGTATATAAATAACATTCCCTCTTTAGATTCCCAATGAAATTATAAATGTGATTCAAAGAGGATTTCTATATCAGCATTTCCAAGTGCCAGAGAGAGGGAGAGGAGATCAAACGGGAAAGAGAAACAGCCTCACCTTCTTTATATGGTTATATACAAAAAACCCTAAAACATTTTAATCTAGGTTCCCAGGCACGTCCCAGGTCTTTTAGAACCCTAGAAACACTCTCTATGGATAAACAGATACCAGATACCTCTTTATCTTCATTTTCACCAGTAAAGGGGAGATAAGGTAGCAGATGCCCCTTGATCTTCATTCTCTTTGGCCAGGAAAGATCATAGACCATGGTACAGCTAATAGTAACACTTCTGCACATTACCTTTGCAGCTTTCGTTTGTAGGATAAGTCTGCATTACCTTCAGCCTGCTCATCCAGATATTTAATGTCAGATAACATCTTATCTAAGCCCAACCAAGGCCCATATTTCATGCTTTTCTCACCTGAGGGACTATGGATGATGCATGACTCAGAGAACGGCATCCAAAAACAGAGACAGCTATAGATGTACAAAACAGCAGCAGGTTTGTCAGCAGAAGGATGGAGTGAATAAAATATCCACCAACCTGTATAATACACAAACACAAGAACTTCGCTAAATCATGTGTGGTAGCCGTAAGATATCGTTTGACTACAAATATAGGAAATAGAGCAATATCCACAGTTTTAAAATGAATGCCCACCAAAATATTGTTCAAAATGTTTCTTGTTCATACATCACGGGACACAGAGCAGCATAGTCATTACTATGTGGGTTATATAGAATTACCTTCAGGTGCTGGCACTGGCAACTTCCAAAACAGGAAGTACCCTCCCCTATATAAGCCCCTCCCATCCGGGAGTACCTTAGTTTTTTGCCAGTGTCTAAGGTGTTGGCCAAGGTTAACATGTATTCATCTGGGCTTGTGTACAGGTTCTCTGGGCCTTAGCAAGCTATTCCGGATCCGACCAAAAAAAGCTTCATAGCTAAACGGTCGGTACCCGGGCCTTGCAGAGAAGAGCAGGGTTTTGCCTGTAATGCCTCTCTTAGGAGGGCTGGACCCTGGGATCCAGAGCTCTGGTCATACCCAAAACCAAGAGGCTATCTGTGCAGGGTGCTATACAGGTCCAGGGGAGTGGAATCCTTGGGAACCCGGTCCCTGAAGGTCTAGTACAATGCCTGCCGTGAGAGGTGAAGTTTGGGCTTCTGTGGACCAAACAAAGTCCTGCGGCGGGGAAAAGGTAAGTGGGGGCCCCTCAGGAACTTGGTTCTATTGAGGGGACCCCCAAGCCTAATATGTCTTTCTGCCTGTTACCTAAAGGGTATTCCCGCTAATAGCTGTATATGCCTAAGAAATCCTAGAAATGTTTTTTCATAAGGGAAATTTAAAAAAAACTGTAAACCTGGAAATGTTTTTTCATAAAGGAGGTTTTTAAAAAAAAAAAAAAAAAAAAAAAAGGTGCGGTACCTGTGTTTGTCCACTAGAGGCCGCTGTGGAACGTCTTTCTTGGGACTATTCCTTCCATGGTGAAAGTCCAGGCAGATGAGTGAGCTCTCTATCAGGGAAGCTGCATTCCTCTGTCATGCTGCCAAGTAGTTTCCTTCCATCCCTGAGTCCTGGTGAAACAGGGACCCTGGCTCCTCTCCCTACATGGCGCCAAGAGCGCACACGTGCACGCGCGCGCGCACACATGCTTTCCTTTTATAAGGTTTAGCTTCAAAAAAGGGGGCGGAGCCTGGCGGATGACGCGCTCTGTGCGCCCAGCGCTTCTGCGCATGTGCGGGCGTCCCAGCAAGATAAAAGGACTCAGTCCACGCTGCTTGCTATGGACACAGAGCATGAAAAGGAGCTGGTAGCATGGTATAGGGGCTTACAGCGGGCGGTTGATACAGGCATCCCCAGAAAGACGCATTAGTAGACACCCACTGATGTACATAGCAGCAAATTGCATTAGACTATTTCAGTAAGGGGTGTATTGCGGCTGGAATACCTCAGCTTTGAACTAAGGAATATGCCGCCTAAAAAACTCCGAGATATACCTCTCAGGAAGTGTAGGGGGTCTCCATCGGGCTCTGAGGATCTGGAGCAGTCATCTGCACCCTCCTCCCCTGAGAAATCAGAGGTTAATACCCATAAGGAACCCCCGGGAGTGCCAGGTACTGCGGCTGTCCTCAGTCCACCTGCTCCTGCATATATAACAGAGGAGGTTTTTTCCTCAACTCTGGAGGGATTGGAGCAGAGATTGGCTGCATTGATCGCTTCTTCTCTACAGGAAAGAAAGCGCGCCGGATCTCCATCACCTCCATTAGAGTGCCTGTTGGCAGAGCAACAGTCCCAGGAAGGGACCGACCTACCTGAAGGGGATCAGGAGGAGGTTAGCTCTGTTTTTGAGGAATCGACAGTAGATGAACCATTTTCAGCATCACAGACTGAAAGATTGTGGGTCCAGACCCTAACTGACATGGTTCGATCTGCATTTAAAATGCCTCTTGTTGAACCATCAACTACTGCTGTCTCCTCATTGGGGTCGCTAAAAGCTCCCCAGGTTAATTGCTCCTTTCCAATACATCCATTATTGGAAGGACTTATATACCAGGACTGGGAACATCCTGATAAACTATTTGTTCCGCCTAAAAGGTTTCCGGTGATCTATCCCATGGAGGGAAAGTTCACCCAGAGATGGAATGTTCCTACGGTGGATGCAGCCATCTCTTCTGTGAACAAATCACTGACATGTCCAGTAGATAATGTTCAAATGTTCAAAGATCCAGTGGATAAAAAATTGGAATCATTAAAATCTGCTTTTTCCACAGCAGGGGCTGTTACACAGCCAGCAGTGGCAGCTATTGGGGTCTGCCAAGCTTTAAAGGATCAAATGAAAATGGTCCTGAGGGATTTGCCAGACCAGCAGGCCCAGGCTCTGGCTGATCTGCCTAGAGCATTATGCTTTGCGGTTGACGCCATCAAGGATTCTATCCATCAGGCCTCCCGCCTCACGCTGTCTTTGGCACATATGCGTAGGCTTCTGTGGCTCAAAAACTGGTCTGCTGAAGCTCCCTGTAAGAAGCTCTTAGTTAGCTGCCCATTTCATGGGGAACGCCTTTTTGGCGAAGACCTGGATAAGTATATCCAGAAGATTTCCAGTGGTAAAAGTACTCTCTTACCGAGTAAAAAGAGGTCTAGGGGTCCATCTTTTAAGAGGACTACCTCTCCTATCCCTGCGACGTCTGCTACTAAGCAGTTCCGACGGCCTCCTCGGTCAAACTCAGGAGGTAAAAATCAGGGACAGCCACAGGGTAATAAAAAGCCCTGGATCCGAAGAGGTACTAAACCAGCCTCCAAGTCAAGCCTATGAAGGGCTGCCCCCACTCAAACGGGTGGGGGGAAGACTTCAGTTGTTCGCAGAGACCTGGCGGGAGACGATCAAAGACAGATGGGTGCTCTCCGCAGTAACTCTGGGATACAAGTTGGAGTTAAAAGAGTCTCCTCCGTCCCATTTTATGTGGTCAGGCATGCCAAGAGACCCTCTGAAAAGAGGGTCTCTCCTATTGGCGTTAGAACAACTATTGCTCCAAGGAGTAATTATGGAGGTTCCTATGGAAGAGTGGGGGTTGGGTTTCTACTCAAACCTTTTCACAGTCCCGAAGCCAAACGGGGACATAAGACCCATATTGGACCTAAAGAGTCTAAACAAATTTCTAAACGTCCGGTCTTTCCGGATGGAGTCGATCCGATCGGTCACCGCTGCCCTACAAGGGGAGGAATGGTTAGCCTCGATCGACATCAAAGATGCTTACTTGCATGTTCCCATCTTTCCAGGTCATCAAAAATTCCTACGCTTTGCAGTAGAAGGGCGCCATTTTCAGTTCAGAGCCTTACCATTCGGTCTGGCCACAGCACCACGAGTGTTCACAAAAATTCTGGCCCCACTGTTGGCCGATCTAAGAACACGGGGTGTAACGATAATGGCATACCTAGACGACCTGTTGTTGATGGACCACTCAGTTGCCAAGCTAGAAGTGGTAATTGTCGATACAATCAAGTATCTAGAATCTCACGGTTGGGTCATCAACCTGGACAAGTCAGCCCTACAGCCAGTGAAAAACCTGGTATATCTAGGGCTACGGCTGGATTCAGACCAGAGGAAGATTTTCTTACCTCTAGACAAGGTATCCTCTTTGAGGGCCTTGGTCCGTCTGCTTTGTGCAAAAAGACAGCCGTCCATACGCCTGTGCATGAGGCTGCTAGGAAAGATGGTAGCATCATTCGAAGCTGTGCCATACGCCCAATTCCACTCAAGGAATTTACAAAGGGCCATATTGTCAGCCTGGAATGGAAAAGTTCAGGCTCTAGACTTCCCGATGGCTTTGTCCCCTTCCGTTCGGAAGAGTCTCTGCTGGTGGTTGATCCCCCAGAATCTCCAGAAGGGAAAACCCTTCAGCCCGATATCTTGGAAGGTGGTCACTACAGATGCCAGCCTTATAGGCTGGGGGGCAGTACTGGAGCAATGGTCTCTCCAGGGCAGATGGTCAAATGTAGTAAAAACCCTGCCCATCAATCTCTTAGAGATACGAGCAGCCCGGTACGCTCTAGTAGCCTGGACATCCAGACTCCAAGGGTCCCCTGTCAGAATTCAATCAGACAATGCCACAGCAGTGGCATATATCAATCATCAGGGAGGCACCAGGAGTCGTGCAGCCCAGAGGGAAGTAAGTCACATCCTGGAATGGGCAGAAAAGCATGTCCCATGTATATCAGCTGTCTTCATTCCAGGGGTGGAGAATTGGAAGGCGGACTTTCTGAGTCGCCAACAGTTATGCCCAGGGGAATGGTCCCTTCATCCCGAGGTCTTCCGAGCAATATGTCAGCGGTGGGGAACACCGGATGTAGATCTGCTAGCATCCAGATTCAACGCAAAGGTGGACAGATTTGTCTCCCGGACAAGGGATCCCCTTGCTTGCGGCTCGGATGCTCTGGTGTTCCCTTGGGATCAGTTCAGACTGATATATGCATTCCCTCCGCTACAATTGTTGCCTCGACTCCTTCGCAGAGTCAGGTTGGAGAAGAAGCCGGTGATCCTGGTGGCTCCAGCGTGGCCCCGAAGGGCCTGGTACGCGGAGATCATCAAAATGTCTGTGGGGAGTCCTTGGACCCTTCCACGTCGTCCGGACCTGCTTTCGCAAGGACCGATATACCACCCTTCCTTACTAACTCTAAGTTTAACGGCCTGGCTATTGAATCCCACATCCTAAAGAAGAGAGGTCTCTCTAACTCTGTGGTATCAACTATAATCAATGCCAGGAAGCCTGTATCCAGGCAGATCTACTATAGAGTTTGGAAGGCGTACATCACTTGGTGCGAGGCCAGAAAATGGCATCCACGTAAGTACGTTATAGGCAGAATTCTGGACTTCCTGCAGTGGGCTGTAGACAGGAAGTTTGCCTTAAGTACTATCAAGGGCCAGGTTTCGGCCTTGTCAATACTATTTCAAAGGCCCCTGGCTATGCATTCACTTGTCAAATCCTTTAGGCAAGGTGTGACTCGTATTATTCCACCGATTAAGGCTCCCATATGCCCATGGGATCTAAATTTGGTTCTGTCGGTTCTGCAGAAGCAGCCATTTGAACCTTTGCGGCACATTTCCTTGGTTCTACTCACCAGGAAATTGATATTTTTAGTAGCCATATGCTCGGCTAGAAGAGTGTCGGAATTAGCCGCCATGTCCTGTAAAGAGCCATATCTGGTTATCCATAAGGACAGAGTAGTATTACGTCCTCACCCAGCCTTTCTTCCTAAGGTGGTATCGAGGTTTCACTTGAACCAGGATGTGGTTCTTCCTTCTTTTTTCCCCAAACCAAGCTCGGTAGAGGAAAAGTTATTGCATTCTTTGGATGTAGTAAGAGCAGTTAAAGCTTATCTAAAAGCCACTGCTCAGATTCGTAGAACGGATTCTTTGTTTGTTCTGCCGGAAGGCCCCAGAAAGGGTCAGGCAGCATCAAAATCTACTTTAGCCAAGTGGATTCGACAGGTCATAATACAAGCCTATGGCTTGAGAAGTAGACCGCCTCCGTTCAAAGTTAGGGCGCACTCCACGAGAGCAGTTGGAACTTCATGGGCAGTGCATCACCAGGCCTCCCTGGCGCAAATTTGTAAGGCCGCAACATGGTCTTCAGTACACACGTTTACTAGGTTCTACCAGGTGGACGTTAGAAGTCAGGAGGATGTCGCCTTTGGGCGCAGTGTGTTGCAGGCCGCAAAAGATCCTCATGCCTGATGGCGCCCAGCTTATGTATGGTGTATCCCCCCCCTCATGTGGCATTGCTTTGGGACGTCCCACATAGTAATGACTATGCTGCTCTGTGTCCCGTGATGTATGAACAAGAAAGTAGGATTTTTAAAACAGCTTACCTGTAAAATCCTTTTCTTGGAGTACATCACGGGACACAGAGCTCCCACCCCTCTTTTGGGGACACGTATTGCTTTGCTACAAAACTAAGGTACTCCCGGATGGGAGGGGCTTGTATAGGGGAGGGTACTTCCTGTTTTGGAAGTTGCCAGTGCCAGCACCTGAAGGTAATTCTATATAACCCACATAGTAATGACTATGCTGCTCTGTGTCCCGTGATGTACTCCAAGAAAAGGATTTTACAGGTAAGCTGTTTTAAAAATCCTACTTTTCTAAGCATTTGTAAATTGTTCTTAGAACATAGGTGTTTTTCCTTGTCAAAGTATTTTATTGATTGAATAAGCAAGTCAATTACAATACAGTTGTAATAAATATTACAATGAGCCATACGTGTTTAACAGATATGGTAAAATTCTAAGGTCCAACAGTAAACTACAGATTGGTAGGTTATTTAACTACTATACAAAAAGAGAAAGTACATTAGTTAATAAAACTTGAGATATCTAACTGCGGTGGAAATTATGCTACCGTAAGAGGTAATATCTTTGACCATAACTATTAAACCCGTTAAGTAGAATAATACTTTTTTACTCTTTAGAAAATAAGGAAAAAAGTAAAGCCCCGTACACACGATTGGATAACCTATGGATTTTCGTCCGATGGATTTGTCCATCGGAAATCCGATGAAACTGTTTTTCATCAGTCTTGGCCACACACCATCAGTCAAAAAACCGACCGTTCCAAACGCGGTGGCGTAAAACACTCCGATGAGCCTAGAAAAATGAATTTTAATGCTTCTGAGCATGCGTCAACTTGATTCCAAGCATGCGTGGGTTTTTTAACCGATGGACTTGCCCATAGACGATCGGAAATTCCCATCGGTTTTTTATCCATCTGAAAATTTTAAAACAAGTTCTATTTTTTACAACCGATGGAAAAAAGACCGATGGGTACCATACACGATCGGTTGGTCTGATGAAAACCATCCATCGGACGGTTTTCATCAGTCAAACCGATCGTGTGTACGGGGCTTTAGATAATACTAAAAAGAAATTTAAAAAAAAGGGGGGGCACACAGAAGCAGAGAGTCACAAGGAAGAGTAGGAAAGAGTAGTGGGAGAGATGGAGAAGAGAGTACAGGAGTTCACTGGATTGGCACAAGTAACTTGGCTTTTTGTCTGAGGACGTAAAAAGAGCATTATGATCTTCACAGTAAAGCGTAGGGTAACAGCTAGGTTCTAAGAGTTTGGGTTTGGGTTTGTAAGTCACTTTTATCTGGGTAGGGTTGTCAGAGAACATAGGTGTTTTTCAAGGTTACTGCTTTGCTAGGATAATCTAGAGTGGGTGGGGGGTAGCTGTTTTGTGGCTAGAACACTAAAGGTGTTATAAATAAGGCAGGGTAAAATAGCAACCTCTATGATTTAGTATTAGATAGGTGCTAGCAGTCGCAGACTGACCAGTCAGGCACTTTGGCCGTGGCTCGAGGGCCCGGGGGTAAGTAGAGAGGCTGCACATGTGTCACAGAGAACGGGGGACTGCGGTGAGAGGAGCACAGGAGGCGGGGGCGGTACCCAGGGACACCGATGTAAGGGGCCCGACCATACCTCCCAACATTTTGAGATGGGAATGAGGGACACCTACTAGCAAATGTATGTAGGCATAGGACACGCCTCCTGCCACACCCCCTTAAAGAGAATCAACCAAAAAAAAGGTTAATTAAATCCACAAGGGCTTTTTTTTTTTACCACTACTATTCCTTTTATATTGGCTTTTAAAATTTACAAATGCAGCAATTTAGAATTTGGATGAAAGGTTTAGCACTGGGAAACACTTTTTGAAAGATAAAAAGTGCATTTTATATACAACTATATAGATCAGACCAAAATGAGGGACAAGTGAGGAGGAAAGAGGGACATTGCTCCAAATCAGGGACAGTCCCTTGAAATCATGGACAGTTGGGAGCTATGGGCCCGAGCAGCTAGCAGCTTTAAGTTTATTTTTGCACTTTTATAACTGATTTTTTTTTTTTTTTTTTTTCAGACAGAACTTTCAGCTCTGACCCCTTGCATAGCCGCTCACTACAGTCACTTATAAAACACAGAAGCCAGACGATCCCAGCGGTACACTCAAAACCCTCCCTGAATATTCAACAGAGGAGAGGGCGGGGACGAGGAAGGGGCAGGGCACACAGCTCTATCCTTGAGCCTGCAGCATCACAAGAAGCCCGCGCCCTCAGCCTGACCTCCTGTAAATTACACTCCATCCTTTTCTGTGGGGCAGAGGAGTGCTCTTTACTGGAAAAGGAGGAGAGAGGCACTCTGCACTGGACAGGGTGGAGAGAAGAGATTTGTACTGGGGGGGGGGGTGTTCTGTGAGATATGCACACCTGCACTTTGTACATAACAATCCTCAACCCTGCACTCTGAATGTAATGCACTTCTGAGCGCTGTCCTCTGTACATACAGCAATCCTGAACTCTGCAATCTGTATGTAGCGCAGTCCTGAACTCTGCACTCTGTAATTAGCGTGATCCTGAACCCTGCACTCTGAATGTAATGCATCCTGAACGCTGTCCTCTGAATGTAGCGTAATCCTGAACCCTGAACTTTGTACATAGCACAGTCCTGAACTCTGCACTCTGTGCCTAGCACAATCCTGAACTCTGCACTCTGTACGTAGCACAATCTTGAACCCTACACTCTGTACGTAGTGTAATCCTGAACCCTGCACTCTGTATGTAGCATAGTCCTGAACTCAGTACATAGCGCAATCCTGAACTCTGCGCTCTGTACGTAACGCAATCCTGAACTCTGCACGAAGTGTAATCCTGAATTCTGCACTCTGTACGTAGCGCAATCCTGAACCCTGCAATTTGAATGTAATGCAATCCTGATCTCTGCACTCTGTACGTAGCGCAATCCTGATCTCTGCACTCTGTACGTAGCGCAATCCTGATCTCTGCACTCTGTACGTAGCGCAATCCTGATCTCTGCACTCTGTACGTAGCGCAATCCTGATCTCTGCACTCTGTACGTAGCGCAATCCTGAACCCTGCACTCTGTACGTAGCACAATCCTGAACCCTGCACTCTGTACGTAGCGTAATCCTAAACCCTGCACTCTGAATGTAATGAACTTCTGAGCGCTGTCCTCTGTACGTAGCGTAATCCAGAACCCTGCACTGTGTACGTAGCGTAATCTTGAACTCTATACGTAGCATAATCCTGAACCCTGTACTCTGTAAGTAGCGTAATCCTGAACCATGCACTCTGTACGTAGGGTAATCCTGAACCCTGCACTGTGTACTTACCGTAATCTTGAACCCTAAACTCTGTACATAGCATAATCCTGAACCCTGCACTCTGTACGTAGCGTAATGTTGAACTCTGCACTCTGTACGTAGCGCAATCCTAAACACTGTACATAGCGTAATCCTGAACCATGCACTCTGAATGTAATGCACGCCTGAACGCTGTGCTGTGTACGTAGCGCAATCATAAACTCTGTGTTTAGTGCACGCCTCAACTTTACACTCTGTACATAGTGCACCCCTGAATTCTGTTCTGTGTACGTAGCACATGCCTCAACTCTGCACTCTGTTTGCAGTGCACTGCTCAAACCCTGCACTTCATATATAATGCATTTCTCAACTCTGCACTCTGTACATAGTGCCCCCCTGACTCTGCATTCTGTATGTAGCACACTGGGGGGGGGTGTTGATGATGTTGATGGCAAGTGGTGCAATGGGGGCATGATAAAGTTTCTGCACCTATTTTCTGAGTAAAAAGGCCTGTAGCCGTAGGCCTCATTTACACTTGTATTTGTAACTGCTCCCCCTTCTACTGCATGCACTTGAAGATAAAGCTGCATTATGTTTTGAGGCAGGGTCAGAGGTGGGACCAGTGGTGGGGTCAATGGCAGGCCAGGGGTGGGGTTGATTGAGGGCCATCAGGTAGGCTGTACGGGGCCCCATGATTTTTAACATCGGCCCTGGCGGCACCCGATCTGATGCCGGAAGTAGCTCACCTGTGCAGTAGTGGCGAAGCAGGTCAGGGTCCCGGGCTGTGATCTTTCCTCGATACATGCAGCTGGTGATGGAGCTGGCAGGAAGGTGAGAGGGGTCCCTGACTGTGTGACATGACTGGACACTGACTCTTTTACCAGGCTGATATAGTGATATACTGGTATAATTTTGAGGGCGGGGGTCTCCTGGGTCTCTCTCTCACTCCCCCTCTTACCCCCCTCTCTTACCTCCCTCTGTCTCTAACGCCTCTTCTGTCTCTCTCTTCTCTCTCACCCCCCATCCCTGAAAACCTCTGTATCCCCCTCTCTCTCACCCCCCTCTGTCTCTCACCTCTCCCTCTCACCCTCCTCTGTCTCTCACCCTCCCCTCTGTCCCTCCCCTCTGTCTCCCACCCCTCCTCTGTCTCTCACACCCCATCTTTCTCTAACCGCTCTCTTTGTCTCATCCCCCTACTCCCCCTTTGTCTCTCACCCCTCTCCCTGTTTCTCACCCCCCCTCCCCTCTCACTCTCATCCCTCTGTCTCTCACCTCCCTCTCTGCCCCCCCTTTCTCTCCCCCCTCTTAGGGCCCGAATTATGATCTCGCACACTGGCCCACTGCTTTTATAAAACAACCCTGGTTGCATCATAAATATGGCTGCTGTATGGCAGCTACCTTTAAACCTGGAAGTGCCCAGCGGCTTCTATGGAAAGAAGCCGGGAACTTCCATGCAGGCTATGCTGCGGTAGATATTTAAATGTCCCCTTTATGCAGCTGAACTGCAATATGTAGGTCGGGCTTTCTGTGGGTGTGGCTTGAGTGTGGACACAAGGAGCCCCATGATCTCCTATTGCCTGGGGGCCCCATGAGTTGTCAGTCAACCCCTGGGTACTAAGATTAGGTTGATTTAGTGCTGGTTCAACTGTAACCGTTTCTGGGTTAGGCAAATTCAGCTCTAGCTCACGGTAATCAGTGCAGCTGAATGATTAGTTTGGCCTGTTCAGTGTCTCAGCTGGTTTGATTCCAGTATGCTGGCAATCAGCCATGTCAGTAATGTATTGATTAGGCTTCACTTGGTCTACCAGGCCCCGATACCCAACTTGTCACTGGTACATGTGTGATATAAACAACCTCTATCAATGGCTGGATCCATTTGCCTTATAATTGAGGATAGCACAACAATGCTGTGGCAAGGGTAAAAAAAACTGCTAAAAACTTCCACTTAAATTTCTAAATTCCAGTTATACTTAGTTACGTTGGTCCTACAAAAGACAAATAGCATTAAAAATTGGAGGTCTAAAACTTACAATTCTTCTGTGGCACGATAAATGGTTAAAACACCAGACAATGTGAAAGTCCACAAAAGTCAGGATTATTCCAATCAATGTGAATATTGATGTAATGATGTTCAAAGCCAAGGAACCTTTCACCTGGGCAAAGTAAAACAGTTTTCAGATTTTTTTTTATTTAATTAAATATTTAGTACAAATATAACATCTGTTTCACTTTTCGCTATTCATGTAAATAATACTTTTATTTTTATTTTTTTTCACAATGGGCACAATTTTAAGCCAATCAGACTTTACGAAACACCTGACCTGTATACTGGAAATTAATATTTAGAAAGTGTTTTAAAAGCACCCAATGTTGATGGCCACTGTATTTTTTGGCACCAATGTTACCTAGGAGAATGACCTGCCATTGGAAATGTGGATTTATGCGCACTTTACATCAATCCCCTGGGAGACAGTAGATTGCTATCACTTGCACTGAAAGCTAGCACAAATATATTTTTTTTAATTATACTCCCCTTTGTTAACAACTTAACTACATTTTAGTAAATCATTTTCCTTTGAGGTCTTCTTTATTGAAATCTCTTGCGAAAAAGCTTTTCCTCATGAACAAACCCAATTGGACTTATATTTTTTAGAGGGAATTTTTCCGTCTTTACATCTTCTTAGTCACCAGCTCTCTGCTCTGCCCCTCCAGTGCTCACTCGAGCACTGAGCTGGGGAGGAGAGAGAGCGACTGGTTTAGACTCCCAGCAGGTGCAGCTGAGAGGCTGACCCATCTGCCGGTCCAGGCATCTGGGTGGATCCCGACTGTAAAGTTGGGGTCTTCCCCAACCTGGACCGGCTGAGTGACGTAAGCCGACAGCGGACTTTAGCCCACTTTCAGCTTAAAACTGGTCACAGGAGTGTGAAATGGAAAAAAAAAAAACATTTGGCTATACATCTCCTTTAAATACTTCAGTTGAAAACCTTACAGGTATGTCAAATATTTCACATGCCGCTCTGGGCAAGATCAGGCTCCACATTCCACAATCACATCTCTGGTGCTGGCTCATCTTGTCTCCACCAGATCAACCAAATGTACCAAAGCTTGAGAAATTGCTGTGCCTAGCACAAAACATGCCAAAATGGAACCTATTCCTGCAGGATTTTTTTAACAAAGGAAAATTTGTATTTTGCATCTTGATGTGTAAAATTACTGTACTGGCACAATTGATTGCTTAGGGTTATATTGTACAGATAAATAACTTTTTGTGTAAATTTTGGTGTGGTCTAAACCAGCCCTTTTCAACCAGAGTGCCTTCAGGGGTGCCTTGGCAAAATGCCTAAAAAATTTCCAAAAAATGTATACATGCTAGTGGATAGATGAAGCCTTTTAGTTACACAAAGCCATGGGTTTTCATTGTGCACCATTACAACCTTCTAGCCACCAGTGTCATAACAACCAATAATGCCATTAGTTGATAAGGAAGACATTGGGTCCTTGCACACCTTCTTATTTACCCCTCCCCTGCCACTCTCTATCAGCACTGGGGGTACATTAGCAGAGTGAGGGAGAGAAACTGAGGAAAAAGAAACACTAGAATACTAGTCATTACCAGCTTGCAGAGGTGTGTTTGCATCACCTGTAATGTTGGGTGTCCTAAGCTTGTGGATGTTGCTGTATTATGTAAAACTATAAGATTTTTACATTTTAGAAAGGGGTGACTCAAGATTGTGCAGAATTTTAAAGGGTACTGTGATGGGAGGGCCCTTGGAAACCAGAATCCCTTGTAGAGGTTGGGAAACTTTTGTTTCAGCTCCCCATGCACCTCCTATGTCTAAGTCACCCTGTGTCCATTAGGGGCACAGGATGAATGAGAAAAATGACGGACAGCTGTTTAAAGCGGAGGTCCACCGAATTTTTTTTTTTTTAAAGGTCAGCAGCTACAAATACTGCAGCTGCTGACTTTTAAAATAAGGACACTTACCTGTCCAGCACGCCTGCGATGTCGACACCCCAGGCCGACCCGTCCTTCGGTCCTCGGATGCTGCCGCCACCATCTTCGGTAAGGGAATCAGGAATAAGGTGACCAGATTTTTAACATTAAATCCGGGGACTTTTTTTTTTTTTTACTACTAATGGCGGCAATCAGCAATTTGCTGCCCGTCGCCCTGCTGCCCGCCTCACAGCCTATCAAGTCTTAGGCCTCGTACACACGACCGATTTTTCTCGTCGTAAACAGTCAAGAAAAGTGCCGCAAGAGTTTTTTTGTCTAGAAAAACGTTCGTGTGTATGGTTTTACGACGAGAAACTTGACGAGAATCTCGACGAGAAAATAGAGAACCTGCTCTCTATTTTCTCGTCAGGAGTCCAGATTTCCTCGTCGTGTTTCTCGTCGGCCTGTTTTGTGACGAGAAAATGGTTCGTGTGTATGCTTTTACGACTCTTCCAAAAGTGCGCATGCTCACAAGCAACTATGAGACGGGAGCGCATCTTCTGGTAAAACAAGCCTTCATAATGGAGAGAGCACATTCGTCACGCTCATAAATATTTCATCGTTTAAATGTTCTGCATTGAATTCTTCGTTAGAATGTTACATTAATCAAAACGAGAGACCTTCTTTTGCTGCTGATATTCACACAGAGTTATGCCTTATTTTTAACCTTTTTCATGCTGCTCTTTATAAGATTTATGTGTATTATATCGTGCAAGTTTTTAGGAATAATTTAAATGGTTAGATTTTTCAAAATGATGTTAATTATAATTTCTCAATGTTTTGATAGCGATCTCCCATTTAATTTTCTAATCTATATTTTTAAAATTTCACACCATGTTTTTGAGCTAATCAGATTTAGTTATTCTTTTGGGGGGGTGATATCTGTGCCTTTTATTGTCAGTCAAATGTATCTGCTTACTCCAAAGCTTGTTTTTTTTTATTTAAAAATACACATAGTCAAGTATGAACTTAAACAAAAAACACATTTATTCATGTTTATAAATTAAATAAAGAGAAGGCAGCGCTGGAGAAGCTGCTGCCATTTGTGCATCCCAGGGACCCCAGAGCACACAGCAACCCTGTGTGGACACTAAAATTGGGAGCTTGAGAAGGCCCACATTTCAGAACACAATCTGATGCTGGCCTCCCAGAGGTCAGGAACAGCAGCAGGTGAGATATATGTCCCAAGTGTGTGGTACTACAACAGGCTGCCTTCTGTCCGACCAGTGCGACCACAATGAAGCAAGGCCATCACTTCCTCTTCTTCCTGGCAACCTTCCCTGCAGCCTTTACTGAAGCCTTCCTTCTTCGTTTAGCTGGAGGCTGGCCCACTGGAGGGGTACTCCTGTCAGGAGGAGGAGGTGGAGGTGTAGCAGAAGGGGGTGGGGCAGAAGAAGAAGGTGGAGGTGTAGCAGAAGGGGGTGGGGCAGAAGGTGGAGGTGTAGCAGAAGGGGGTGGGGCAGAAGGTGGAGGTGTAGCAGAAGGGGGTGGGGCAGAGGGTGGAGGTGTAGCAGAAGGGGGTGGGGCAGAAGGTGGAGGGGTAGCAGAAGGGGGTGGGGCAGAAGAGGAAGGTGGAGGTGGAGGTTGAGGTTGGGTCAGTTGGGCCACCTCACATATGGCGGTATTGGGGGTAATTTGCTCCATCACCCCCTTGTTGAGCAAGGTGATGAGCAGGGGTTCGCATAGGAGGCGTTGCTCCATGCTCATCACCTTGAACTTAGCCTCCACTAGGCCGGCAATGGCCTCTTCAGGGGATGTGGGCTCCTTGAGGGTGGCATGGGCCTCTTTAATAAGGGCCATTGCTGCCTCACTGGTGGTCCTGTCCCTCCTGCCTCTTTTGTGAAGCCTGATGGGAGGCACCTGGGATCTGGTGCTTCTCCTTTGCCCTGCCACCTCCTGTCTGCCACTGGGCCCTGCCACCTCCTGTCTGCCACTGGGCCCTGCCACCTCCTGTCTGCCACTGGGCCCTGCCACCTCCTGGCTGCCACTGGGCCCTGCCACCTCCTGGCTGCCACTGGGCCCTGCCACCTCCTGGCTGCCACTGGGCCCTGCCACCTCCTGGCTGCCACTGGGCCCTGCCACCTCCTGGCTGCCACTGGGCCCTGCCACCTCCTGGCTGCCACTGGGCCCTTCCTCCTCCTGCCTGACAGTTTCCAGACCCTCCTCCTGGCTGATTTCATCCTGTGTATGAAAAAGAAACATAGTTTAATATGTTGGTTTAATCTTTGCATCAAACTTTGTAATCCTGATGGAAGCAATTAGAATGTAAATGCATAAATCCTTGCTTTAAATTTACCACTACATCAGCTTGACTATTTACCACACAATTAAGTGCAGAATAATGTCTACAGATCATGATTTCACTTGTTGAATACAAAATAATGTATGTTTCTCATCCTGACATATTTGGGAAACATTAATTTTATCCCACTACATTTTCAGTTAATACTATACCTGGCTCCAGATGGCCAAATCAGGATCATCCAGGATGGCTGCCTCCTCTTGCTCCAGAGAAGGCTCAGGTTGGCTGCAGGGAAGTCTGGGGGGAAGAGTGGAGAGTGATGGCCTTGGCTCAATGTGGTCATCCAGGAAGGACATCCTGCTGTAGTACCACAAAACCGGGACATAAACATCATCTGCTGCTGCTCCTGACCTCTGAGAAGCCAGCACCTTAGAGCGTTCAGTCCTGTAGGTACCTCTCAAGCTCCCAATTTTAGTGTCCACTTGTTTTGCTGTGGCTGTGGGCACCTTGGTATGCACAAATGGGAGCAGCTTCTCCAGCGCTGCTTTTCTCACCCCTTTTTTTTTTATGGATGGGGTTTTTGGTCTCCCACAGAGCCGGCAGCTCCCTTACCCGGTCAATAAATTCCGCCAGGAACTCTTTGTCGCTAATAAATACATTCATATTGTATCTGCAAGTAAAATAAATTATATTTAAATAATGTGAGGCAAACAGTCTAACCTCCTTCACATCCTAGTCACCATATATATCCTCCAACAATCTCAAGACAGTATAGGCCAACAATTTTAACAAGTCTCACAAAATCACATACCTTCGTTCGCACGTCCGTCACTTGAACTCCTCTCTCCGCACACCGAACGTACTATAGTCACATGTGTGTTTGCTATATACACACCACGCATGCGTCCAAATTCGAACACGTCGCTCCGCACACGTCGCCCGCCCATGACGTTCTAACTAACATCTTTTCCCCGCCCCTTCTCTTTCGGCGCGCAGACAGATATGGCGGAGTTACAGCAGGTGTCTGATAATTCCGCAACTAGCGAGGAGACAAGCCCGGAGACCGAGGACACGTCACGATCAAGGAGGAGATTCAAGGCATCGAATATGTCTTTGGCGGAGATGGCGGAGATGGTGGACATCTTGGTCAAGGCTGATTATGATGCCAAGCATGGGCCGTATAGCAAACCAAATAGAAGGAAGGCCAAAATCCTCACTAAAGTTGTGAAGAGTCTGAGGGCGAAGTTCGGGGTGAAACGCTCAAATGAGCAGCTCAGAAAGAGGTGGTCAGACCTCAAACTGAGGGAGCCAGACCAGTTGAGGAGCATAAAGAGGATGCTCGCTAAAAGTAAGTAAAATTACGACCTTTCTGCTATTAATCTTTTTAGAAACTGACTTTTTTTTTTTTTAAAGCATATTGGACTCCCTTCCAAAATGTATTATTTTGAACTAGGTTGGGCACAGTAATCGTTCGTTACGTTACCGACACTTCGTTCGGCCACTATCCGTGGTTTTGGCTTATTTAAGACCCCCAAAAGTAATTAGACATCTGCCATTTTTGATCAAGTATTGTGGATAATTTTTAAGTCTAGATGATGTGTTTGTAAGGAGAATGAAATGCAAACTTTAATCAGTGTAAAGGAGAGGACACTCAGCAGCTGCTTCCACATCTGTACTTTGGAGCACTATAGTGTGGGCCACCAGACCCGCCTTTTTTGGGTGTCCCACACAGGTGCATCAGAGTTTATTTGTGGTGCCTCCATGTCCAAAAAATTACATCCAAATGTGAATAATAAACATATTTGGGGTCATAAAGAATGCATTTTTCTTTAAATTCCGCACAAACACACACTTGTACCCCACTTCCAAACAATTTAGCCTGTTTTAAGTTTAAAAATGAGATTTTTACAGTGTGATAAATAGACCTTTGGTTTTATTCTCATAGGGGAGAGAAGACTGGGAGGAGGACACTCCAGGGAGCACATGCACCCCACAACTTCCAAGCAACCCCAAACTCCCAAAGATCCACAACCGAAAGATGTGCAGGAAGTTGAGGTGGAGGAAGGAGAAGTGCAGGAAGGAGAGGTGGATGACGTTGTGGATCTGGTCACCACAACAGGTCAGTATCTGACACCACAGCTTAAGGTAAGCGAGGTAGGCCTGCAGAGTTTTATTAATTTTTTTTTATGGTTTTTAGGGGATGGAAATGTTGTGAAGGATAGCACACCGTTCTCTGCTGACAGTGCCCTCCGCCTCATCCAGCAAGTGATGGAATGTAGCACGGAACTGGACCTAATTAAACAAAGAATCCATGTGATGGAACAAACATTTAAAGACATTCTCGATGTTTTGGGGAGAATTCAATAAGCCATCCAAACACATTTGTTTTTACATGTTTGTTTTTATATTTTTACTAATTTTTTGAGTAACAAAGCAGCCAAAAATTGAATATGCACACAGTGTGTGAACATGTGCTATCTGCCATCAGGGGATATCCATGTACGTCTTTTGTGGGTGCAACCCCTTCCTCGTATCAAAAGTCGGTGAACTGAGGAAGGGGATGCACCCCCAAAACACATCCATTGATCACCCCTGATGGCAGATAGCACATGTTGACAATAGGGATCAGGATTGTAAACTTCCTATTTGCAAAAAAGTAAAAATGTGTGCATATTGAATTTTTGGCTGGGCAAGGGGTGGCAGGACCCCATATTAGGACGGGCACATAGAGACATAGTTTGTGTAACTGAATGTCTCAGATTGCTCAGAGGTATCCAATGTTGTCATTTTAGAAATGCAAGTGGTATTTTTGTATTTTCATAAGCCAAAATTTGACGGGTTGTGGTCAGGCCAACCCCAAAGTAAAACAAAAAAAAATGTGCAGAGAGTAAAATATTTGACCACAAACAACGTGTAGCTTCTTTTTATAATACTCTCTAAGCTTATTTGGTTCTTTTGTAAGGTAACATAGTGAAATTGGTTGTTATTTACTAAAGTAAAATACACTTGCCACTACAAATGCACAAAGACAAACTAGGAGACAGGAAAGAACAAATAATTAAAGGTTTAAACAAGATTTTTATTGGGATACTTAGACATAGGCTGGCATAGGAATTGCCCCCCTACCCGTGAAATACTCCATGTATTTGTCCCGAACCACACGGGCATTTTGGGGGGGCAAGCCAAGACGGGCAGATTCCAGGCCCGGAAGGGGATTTGCACGGGAAAGTCCAGCCTCTGGCAAAACTGAGGCCATATATGAATTCGCTTTGCGGCAAAGAAAATTGTGTAGCACACAGCAGCATAACACTACATAGTTTATTTTGTAGTCCGCCAAGTGGATGGAAGTCATAAAAAGGCGGAACCGGCTGGCCATTATGCCGAAGGCATTTTCAACGACTCTTCGGGCCCTGGCCAGCCGGTAATTGAACACACTCTTCTCTGGGGTCAGGGTCCTCTGTGGAAATGGCCTCATAAGATGCCGTCCGAGTCCGAAGGCTTCATCAGCCAAGAAAACAAAGGGGAGTCCTTCAATATTCCCTGCATCCGGTGGCAATGCAAGGTCGTCACTCTGGAGACGGAGGGCAAACTCCGTCTGGATGAAGGATCCCCCATCGAACATCCGGCCATTCTTCCCTACATCAACATAGAGGAATTCATACCGTGCTGACACCACCGCCATCAGCACAATGCTATGAAACCCCTTGTAGTTGTAGTAGTAGGATCCAGAACGGGGTGGCGGCACGATGCGGACGTGCTTCCCGTCTATGGCACCACCGCAGTTGGGGAAGTCCCACCGCGTGGCAAACTCCGATGCCACAGTCTGCCATTCCTGTGGCTTTGAAGGAAGCTGTGGAGTGAAACAAGATGAAATAATATTAGAAAAACAAAGGCATACATTACAAGCAAATTCAAGACCAAAAAATTAGAGACCAACATCAATCTAATTATACGTTTATTAAGGTGTGTAAAAAAAGTATAATGGAAGGCTCATTTATCATATTCATCACCCCCTCTGATGGGCCATTACTAAATTATTTTGGGGGGGGGGGAGATGTGTTTGGCCACAGGATAGCATTGCAGTGGCGGTGCGTCCAGAGTGGGCGCTGGAGCACTGTCCCCTCTCTCCTGTGCCCATCACTCAGAACAATACATAGGTTCATGCGTTGCATGAACCTATGTATTGTCTATGCCGCACACTATTCAGGTGGATGGCCTCTTGTAAAGCGACCGACATATGATTAATTGCGTCATTTAGGGGGTTAAAATTGCAGAGCAGAAACAGGTATTAAAAAAGTCTTGCAAATTACAACCTGAGGGATGTAATTGGCTTCCTCAAAGAAAAATCGGGGACGCAAGGAGGGGGCATTCCTTGTGTAAACACTGACAGGCAGCTCTGGCAATCATGTTCACCAAGTCTGTTTAATGGTAACATGATTGGCTGATGCAACATGAAGGGAAGGAGAAGACATCAAGGACAGAAGAAGGATGGCGCTGACCACAAGAAGGTAAGTGCAGGGCTGGGGGGAAACTGGCTGCAATAGAGGGGACTAAATGGCTGCATTGGAGGGGACAACTGGGGGCGTTTATTAGGCAACAGAGCAAAAAAGGAGGACGTTTATTTCCGAAATTGGGGTTGTAACCCCCCAACATTTGGAGCAACAGGCGCCCCTGCTGGAAAAGTTAGTGAGGGGAAATATTTAGGGAGGATAAAAAAGGGGCATTTAAAAACTTCCAGCATGCATGGGGACAAAGGGGACATTCTCAGCATATTACAATCATGGTAATTAGGAAAGGATGAAAGAAATACAATACATTAGCATACATGTAATACATAAAATGTGATGTGAAGGGAGAAAACTTACCCTAATATAGTCCTCCTGCAGGACTTGTATAATAGCAGAACAGGTGTCTGGGATTATGAGGCCCAGAGCCTGGGGGGAGATGCCTGTGGTGAACTTCAAGTCCTGAAGACTTCTCCCTGTCGCCAGGTAACGCAACGTGGCGATGAGCCTCTGCTCAGCACTGATGGCTTCCCGCATAACGGTGTCCTTCCTGGTAATATAGGGGGACACCAAAGCCAACAGTTCCTGAAAAACGGGGTCAGACATCCTCAGAAAATTCCTGTAGTCCTCAGGATTATTCTCGACGATCTCCCGCAGCAGAGGCATGTGGCAGAATTGGTCCCGCTGGAGCAACCAATTCTTGGTCCATGAACTCCTCCTCACACCATTCATGGACTGGTCTTGGTCCAAAACAAGCAGACCAACACCAAGCGCACGCACAGCACGAACTCGACGACGAGAACGTCCAGGCGACATGGCTAGGAAACGGTCGTCTAATCAGAACGTACAGAACAGAACGCACTTTAGAACAGCAAGGCCTATGAATAACGAACTGAAATTCAGAAACGAACAGGCAAGAACGCACTGTAAAACAGATACGACCTGCCTAGACGCCCTGAAAGTCAAGATACGAACCCACAAGCACAAACTGAACGGCAGAAAACGATCTGAAAAGTACGAAGACTGAAAAGCGCGAATCGTCTCTTCCCAAACTTTTACTTCACACGCGGTAACACGAGATCAGCAAAAGCAGCCCAAGGGGTGGCGCCAAGAAAAAAGATCTTCCCCTTTATAGTGCCGTCGTACGTGCTGGACGTGAGCGCAGAGAACCACAAGGAAATTGGGAAATGACAGTGTGTACGCATAGAAAGCTTGACGAGAAAATCGACAAGCTTAACAAGAATCTCGTCGAAAAAAACGACGTGTTTTTTACGACGAGAAAATCGGTCGTGTGTACGAGGCCTTACTCTCCGGGCCCTGGCTACTACTGGGTGGGGAGCGGAGGAAGATCACTCCGCCATGGAAGGCAAGGAGATAAGCAAGCAGGCGGCTGGCCGGGACTTGAGCCAAGGCAGAAGAACATACGAGCGGAGCTGAATGGGCATGCACCCGAAACTGAAGAAATATTCCCTCCGCTCCGACCAGCACATGATCATCAGAAAGGGGCACAGATAATGGAAAAAATACACCCCCTAATCTAGTAGGAGCGGCAGAGAGGGGGGGGTGTAATTCAAATTATTATTTTTTTAATTCTGCACTCTGTCTTTGAAATTGCCCCAGCCCCTGTCCAAATCCAATCCGGGGACAAAACCGGGGACAGACTTGGTCCAGGGACAGTGTCCTCAATCTGGGGACTGTCCCCGGAAAATGGGGATGTCTGGTCACCCTAATCAGGAAGTGAAGCCTTGCGGCTTCACGTCCTGGTTCCCTACTGCGCATGTGCGACTCACGCTGTGCAATGCCACTGGTCCCTGCTGTCTTCTGGGACTTGTGTGTCTCCCAAAAGACAGCAGGGGCATGTGGCATAGACTGCGGCAGATATTCGGGGGTCTATGCCTGGAAGTGGGTGCAAATACCTGTCTTAGACAGGTATCTGCTCCCCCCTGAAAGGTGCCAAATGTGACACCTGAGGAGGGGGAGGAATCCAGACAGCGGAGGATCCATTTTTGTGTGGACCTCCGCTTTTAATGGACAAAATGAAGGTGGTTACTTAAATATAACAGTAATATTTATCCACAATATCTCCCAGGATATATATAAAGAGCTGATCACAGGCCTCTAGAACTGGGTAGGAGCCGGACAGTCTACTCCTACTATATTTTGTTGCCTACTAGGCTGAGGAGGGGGGAGATCGCTGTTTGTATTGTTAATTGTAATTAGCTCCTGCTATTGTGTGAAGGTTTGCTGTGTTTATATTTATGATAATGTTGATTGTGTCTTCTGAGCTAGAAGACAGCAAGTCTGTCCTGAAAGGTCATGCCTCTGAGTCACCTAGGCTGTCTAAACAATTAGTTAATTAGCCCATGTTAATTAGGTTTCTGGTTACAGTTTGTATTGTCATTCTGGTGTATATATTTGTGTGAGATCTCAAAATAAACAGTCCATGTTAAAGCTGTGTAACGGAGCTAGTCTCATCTGGTTTTTGGTTACAATATTTGGCTGTAAAAATCTGATATCTGAAGGTCCAGATTGAAGGAAGCTGTGTACTGACGGAAGCACTCAAACGGAGTGCGACGGGGATCCGTTACAGGTACCTTCACTGAAAAAACGTTGAGAAACACTGGTCTAAACTGAGAATGTTATGCTCTTCTACTCTAACCAAATTTGGGATACAATAGTACATGTTGTAATGCTGTACTTATATTTCAGTTTTATAGCTCCAAAATTCCCTATTTTCACCTGTCCAAGGCTTGAACCATCACTAGCCACACAAATTGTGCCTAATGGGACAAGTAGGCCAGTATTATATGTCTTAATTTTGGAAATGTTTTATTATATCATATGTTGAATCAACAGACTTTATACAAAGGGAGGATTATTTATAATATATATATATATATATATATGCAAATATTTTCTGCAAGGATGTTAATGATCTGTAAAGATTTGTTTTATATATTTTAGCCCCAAAATACAATTTCCAGATCACTATTAATTTTATATCCTCTTCTCATTAATTATACCTATATAACGAGGGTGTAAAATATGCACAGTAGGCAAGGTATATTTTTCTCCTTTATTGTATGCTAAACTCACCAGACAAATGTTAGGTTTGGCTTTGGCTGCGATTGTCAGTGATCCAGCAATGACATACTGCAAAATACACCACATTCATCATTAAAATAAATACAAATAATTTCCAGCTTGCATTGTTTTTTTCTAACTACACAAAATTAAACACCTTAAAAATTAATAAATGCAATAACAGAAATACACACAATAAAATAGATTTATTAGATTAATATTAGCTATGCATTATAGCTGGGCAAATACATATTGCTATCAGCCTAATTAAATTCTTAGTCCATCTAGATATTATATTTTAGTTATAGTCAGATAATTTAGCAACTTAAATCACTTCATCTTCCCCACAAAAACACTGCAAGTGAGATATGAGCACTGCAGTTCACAACTACACCCACCTGGCCATGACACAGACCTTGCATTCTCACTTTTAAGTGGATGTAAACCCCATTCATGAAATCTGGCCTAGGCACATACATCTTATCTCTCTCCAAAGCCCTAGGTCCAGGGCTTTTTTTCTTGGAGAATAGGTGCAGGTACTCCCCCCTTCTGAGTCAAGATTTTTCTTCGCCCCCTACCCACCTCCAAGCACTGTCCCTTGGTTCCACCACCTACCCACCTCCAAGCACTGTCCCTTGGTTCCACCACCTACCCACCTCTGAGCACTGTCCCTTGGTTCCACCACCTACCCACCTCTGAGCACTGTCCCTTGGTTCTACTACCTACCCACCTCCAAGCACTGTCCCTTGGTTCCACCACCTACCCACCTCTGAGCACTGTCCCTTTGTTCCACCACCTACCCACCTCCAAGCACTGTCCCTTGATTCCACCACCTACCTACCTCTGAGTACCCTCCCTTGTTTCCACCCCCAACCCACCTCTCAGTATCACCCCTTTTTAAAAATACAGAACCAAGTATCATTTTGTGGTGCTACGTAATTTGTATGGAAATTGATAATGATAACAAGGAAAGAAGTAAAATAGATTCCCTGCAGCCAGCAGCAATAGATCCCCCCACAAACAATAGATCCCCAAAGAAACAATAGACCTTATGCCAAAATCAATACCTTCCTCTAGCAAAATGGATCCACCCCAGCAACAATAGATCTCCCAGCAGCCAGCATCAATAGAATCCTTCTTCAATAGTAGGTTCCTCCCAGCAACAATAGATCCCCACTAGGAACAATAGTCCCCCTTGCAACAATAGATGCCCTTCAGAGATAACAGATCTGCCAGCAGCCAGAAATAGACACTACAGCACCTCCCAGCCATTACAAATAGTAATTACATGCATTCAGTGCCAGAGGTGCCGGAACTGCGTTCCCTCACGTTCCCACTGAAAAAAAGCCCTGCCTAAGTCCTGTGTCTTTCTGCTGCTTCATTCCTCTGTTATCAGCATGATAACTTCTAACAAGCTCTCCGACCCACGAGCTAAAAGCAGCTCAAAATTTGAGTCGGATAGGTGCATAGAGATAGATTAGCAGAGAGCTTGTCTAAGTCTGGTGCAGCTCTGCATAGAAACCAATCAGCTTCCAGGTTTCTTTGTCAAAGCCTAATTGGACAAGCTGAAGTTAGAAGCTGATTGGCTACCATGCACAGCTGCACCAGATTTTGCACTCCCCAGTTTTAGTAAATCAACCCTACAATGTATGCCCAGACTCCACATGCAGTGGTGGAACAGGATGAAAAATGTTCACTTTCTATACAGTGTAGAAAGCTGAAGATAGCAGATATACAAATAAAAATTATGTAGGGCGATTTGTTTCATCTCTGTGTATCATCTGGGGCTGTGACCTGGGAAAAGTGTGTGGGCCACTCAAGCTCGATAGGAAAGGGGTATGTAGACAGTGCATTCCATCCTGGCTCCTGCACAGGTTCAAGGAAGGAGGGGGGACCCCTGGAAGTCACACATCCATGATATCCTGCTGCAATGAATGGAGTGGGAACCTTAGCCTGCATAGGCTCCATCCCCTGTTAGCTCTCTAGCAGCATGCTAATCAGAAAGCATGGCTCTTTAAGTGTTAACCGGGCGCCGGACACACAAGTGTCTATGGGAACCATGACATATTCGCAATCACATGATTGCAGGTCAGATGCTTTATTGGCTTGCTCTGGACTGTCTTCCGGGTGCAGAGCGATGCGTCAGGAACACTCCCACTCCAGCATTATCCTCCCTGTGTGGGGTTTGTCATTGGAACGGTCCAGAGGACGTGGGCGGTGCTTCACCCGGAGCCGCAGCGTCATTTGCGGTTTCCCACTGGGCCTGTCACTGGATGGAATACAGGGCCTGAGTGGCGCCTCCTCTGTTAGTCTCGGCTGGACGGTAAGCACCGGCGACAGCCAAGAATCAATCACTAGTGCCTTGCGCTAAGGCCTGCCCTGCGATAGGGAAGATGTGGTGGTGGGTTAGCTGGTACGGTGGACTTGAAATTGATGGGCACAGTGATGCTGATTGATGGGCACAGCGAGGCTGGTTTCTGATGGGCACAGTGATGCTGATTGATGGGCACAGTAAGGCTGCTTTCTAATGGTTACAGTGGCACTGATTGATGGGCACAGTGAGGCTGCTTTCTGTTGGGCACAGTGAGGCTGCTTTCTGTTGGGCACAGTGAGGCTGCTTTCTGATGGGCACAGTAAGGCTGCTTTCTAATGGTTACAGTGGCACTGACTGATGGGCACAGTGAGGCTGCTTTCTGTTGGGCACAGTGAGGCTGCTTTCTGTTGGGCACAGTGAGGCTGCTTTCTGTTGGGCACAGTGAGGCTGCTTTCTGTTGGGCACAGTGAGGCTGCTTTCTGTTGGGCACAGTGAGGCTGCTTTCTGTTGGGCACAGTGAGGCTGCTTTCTGTTGGGCACAGTGAGGCTGCTTTCTGTTGGGCACAGTAAGGCTGCTTTCTGATGGGCACAGTGATGCTGAATGATGAGCACAGTGAGGCTGCACTTTGATGGGCACAGTGACCCTGAATGATGGGCAAAGAGGCTGCATTTTGATGGGCACAGTGACGCTGATTAATGGGCACAGTGACGCTGAATGATGGACACAGTGAGGCTGAATTTTGATGGGCACAGTGACGCTGATTGATGGGTACAGTGACGCTTAATGATAGGCACAGTGATGCTGCATTTTGATGGGCACAGTGATGCTGATTAATGGGCGCAGTGATGCTGATTGATGGGCTGCATTTGACAGGCACAGTGAGGCTGCATTGATGGGCACAGTGAGGCTGCAATTGAAGGGCACAGTGATGCTGCATATGATGTGCACAGTGAGACTGCATTTGACGGGCACAGTGAGGCTGCATTTGACGGGCACAGTGAGGCTGCATTTGACGGGCACAGTGAGGCTGCATTTGACGGGCACAGTGAGGCTGCAATTGACGGGCACAGTGAGGCTGCAATTGACGGGCACAGTGAGGCTGCAATTGATGGGCACAGTGAGGCTGCATTTGATGAGCACAGTGAGGCTGCATTTGATGAGCACAGTGAGGCTGCATTTGATGAGCACAGTGAGGCTGCATTTGATGGGCACAGTGAGGCTGCATTTGATGGGCACAGTGAGGCTGCAATTGATGGGCACAGTGAGGCTGCAATTGATGGGCACAGTGAGGCTGCAATTGATGGGCACAGTGAGGCTGCACTTGACGGGCACAGTGAGGCTGCATTTGACGGGCACAGTGAGGCTGCATTTGACGGGCACAGTGAGGCTGCATTTGACGGGCACAGTGACGCTGCATTTGACGGGCACAGTGACGCTGCATTTGACGGGCACAGTGACGCTGCATTTGACGGGCACAGTGACGCTGCATTTGACGGGCACAGTGACGCTGCATTTGACGGGCACAGTGACGCTGTAATTTATGGGCACAGTGAGGCTAAATATGATGTGCACAGTGAGGCTGCAATTGATAACAGACTAGACAAACCATCTACCACTGACAGAGTTGCTTACAATGATCAGCTTTTATTTATTCATGTAAAACCCTTTTCCCCAAACAAAAAAAAAACCTGCATGATGTAACCGCTTGTGTAACTGTAGGGTAATCTGGAGTTTGGCTTCAATTTGTTAGTACATCTACCACCCCCTCCCCCCCCCCCCCCCAGATTAACAATGCTGCCTTTCCAAAGGTGTCCCTATGCTCCTTCATCCAGCATGTGGGCACTCTGATACAGGATGTGTGTTACTGGCCAGATCACCAGAGGAAAACAGAGGGGAAAAGCCTAAAAAAAGAAAACAAATGCAGCCACCACATCTAATGACTGGTAAGCTGCAATATACAGTAGTACGTTTTGGGTTAAACATCGCTTTGAGGTACAATCACAAGTATAAAATACAATAATATGATCTAGCCACATACATATACATTGAAAATTGGGACTCATGGAGTTACTTTCAGTACTTACAATAATAGGTCCCCAGAAGGGGATTCCGCTGGGCAAAGAAATGGAAAACGTAGTAAAAAATAAACCGATCCCCAAAACAACCTGCACGAGGCCGGCCACAATAATAACAATCTGGAGAAGAAAGAAGACAGTTTTATACATACTGTGTGTATATAGATATATAAATATATATCTATATATATATATATACATACACATAATCTCACAAAGGTGAGAACACCCCTCATATTTTTGTAACTATTTTATTCTATCTTTTCATGTGACAACACTGCAGAAACGATAATTTTATACAATGTATAAAGTAGTAAGTGTACAGCTGGTATAACAGTGCAAATTTGCTGTCCCCTCAAAATGACTCAACACACAGTCATTAATGTCTAAACCGCTGGCAACAAAAGTGAGTACACCCCTAAGTGAAAATGTTCAAATTGGGCCCAATTAGCCATTTTTCCTCCCCGATGTCATGTGACTCGTTAGAATTACAAGGTCTCAGGTGTGAATGGGGAGCAGGTGTGTTAAATTTGATGTTATCGCTCTCCCTCTCTCATACTAGTCACTGGAAGTTCAACATGGCACCTCATGGCAAAGAACTCTCTGAGGATCTGAGAAAAATAATTGTTGCTCTACATAAAGATAGCCTAGGCTATAGGAAGATTGCCAAGACCCTAAAACTGAGCTGCAGCATGGTGGCCAAGACCATACAGCGATTTACCAGGACAGGTTCCATTGAGAACAGGCCTCACCATGGTTGACCAAAGAAGTTGAGTGTACATGCACAGCGTCAGAGTATGAGAGCTGCCAACAGTGCTGCAGAGGTTGAAGCGGTGGGGGGGTCAGCCTGTCAGTGCTCAGACCATACGACGCACACTGTATCAAATTGGTCTGCATGGCTCTCGTTCCAGAAGGAAGTCTCTTATAAAGATCATGCACAAGAAAGCCTGCAAACAGTTTGCTGAAGACAAGCAGACTAAGGACATGGATTACTGGAACCATCCTGTGGTCTGATGAGACCAAGATAAACTTATTTGATTCAGATAGTGTCAAGCGTGTGTGGTGGCAACCAGGTGAGGATTACAAAGACAAGTGTGTCTTGCCTACAGTCAAGAATGATGGTGGGAGTGTCATGGTCTGGAGCTGCATGAGTGCTGTCAGCACTGGGGAGCTACAGTTCATTGAGGGAACCATGAATGCCAACATGTACTGTGACATACTGAAGCAGAGCATGATGCCCTCCCTTCGGAGACTGGGCCGCAGGGCAGTATTCCAACATAAAAGTTAGAAGGGTTGGGCCCTTTGCTCATTAATTATAAAAACGCTGTGCAGGGTGAAGATCCTCGCACAGCATCCCATTTATTGCGGACTCACCAATAAAGGTGCGGTCTTCATGGTATATAGCAGTACAAAAAGAAAGGCCACCCGGGGGAAGAATGTGGAGAGACCCCCCCCCCCCCAGATAAAGAAACCACAGGCGGACCACGCCGCATGTGAAAAATGGATTTTAATGGTAGAAAATATGCAAAAAACACAATTTACTGACACTCTTCACCAACACCCAATAAAATTAATAAGACAATCTTGTCAATATTAAAATTAAAACTACGTCAAGGTGCATGCATGCAATAATACTCTGGTAGGGTGACCAGCTAGAAATAAATCCAATTGGCTACACTACAGTAAACAAGGTCAGCCAGTGGGACTGACCAATTACCTAAAGGGCATGAAGAGTATAATAAGGTGACTGTGCACAGTAGGAAGTATTATCCTGTAATAAATGGCTGTGGGTTGCAGTTTAGTCAATAGAAAAACACGCTGAAGCCAAAGATGAAGGGCAAAGAAAGCAGGATAGCAAAATAGCAGCATTCAAAGCAGGTCCAGATTAGCGGGGATTGCAAGCAGCTTGGTTGGCAATGTTCGCTAGGCAATGTCAGCTAAACGTGAAAACACATGCACAGTCCAGTTGTCAGTTGTGAGCAGATGTGAGCAGACGTCTGTCACAGGAGCTCCTGCCTTCTGCCTTCCAAGGCACATCTAGCGTCCCTATCCCCATACAGGGGCTGCCTAACAGGCTACAGCCCCCGGGACCAGGCCCTATCCCTTACAGCCGTACCTAAAGCGGAGCACAGCCGTCATCAGGTACCATCACCGCCGCCATCCAGGCCGCCACTCACTCACCAGTGACCGGTAACGGCCGGCAGGACAGTCCGTGGCTGAGGCCTAGTTCCGGGCTCCTCCACCTCAGCATCGGCCCCCCCTCACTTCCTTCCTTTGCGGGCACGCCTGTCTCCCCCGCATCGGAAATCCTCTAGTCGGCAGTAGACTCGTAGCCGCAACTACCACCGCCTGTCCTTGTCAGGACAGCGCGCGGCCCAGCATAACTTGTCAGCCGCGGCGGCCATCTTGGTACACCCGCCCAGCCCCAGCACTCTCCTTACCGAGCCTAGGCACCAGGCGCCATCTTGGTACACCTGGACCTATATCTACAGGACTTTAACAGTACTACAGTAATACAAACAGCAAGAACTGCTAATACAATTACTATCATCTTGCCCTCATTCTCAGCAACATCATCACCCTCCTCATCTGCATCTTCAACTAGGTAAGTATACCGGGTTCCTCCATTAGCTAGCTGATCCAGGGCAACCCGATCGCCTCTAGAGGGATCAGGAAGGAATTTTTTCCCCCGCTGTAGCACTATTGGCTCGTGCTTGGCCGGGGTTTTTCGCCTTCCTCTGGATCAACGGGGGGGTTAGATAGGGTAGATCATCACCGTCTTCACCAGGACCACCAGCGACATCACCATCATCACTCATCTTTACCCAGGTAAGTATATCAGGTTCCTGCCATTAGCAGGAAGGCTCAGGGTAGCTTCAACAGCCTCCAGGGAGCAGCAAGGAATCATCATCATTGGGATCATCATCATTATCGTCAGCTGGATCATTCTCAACATGGGCAATATTAAATACTCAGCTGACACCATCCGAAGCCTAAAGAACTTTACCACTATACTACCAACACCCATCCAAAAAAAACGACAAAAAGAACGAATCCTAAGAATTAGTCAACTATCAACAGGAAAAAACATTAGAGCCCCACGGATACTACAACATCTATCAAGTGCCCTAATCAACACCAGATCAGCAGTCAAACACAGACAGGAAATCCATGATTTCATCACTCAACACAACATAGATTGCCTCTTCATCACTGAAAGCTGGCTAACACCCGACTGCAATACCATCCTAGCAGAACTAGTGTCGGAGAACTACCGCATCCTAACGGAGCACAGAACAGGACAAAGAGGAGGAGGCCTAGCAGTAATTTACAAGGACCACCTCACGTTCATCAAACCAACTCTACAGAACTCATTACCTTTTATGGAAACGCTCACTTTGCAACTTCAAACTACACCCCAGGATACCGTCCACATACTGCTCTGCTACAGACCACCGGGACCAAAGACTCAACTCCTCACACATTTCGATGAATTTTTCTCGACATACACCATGAAAACCAAAAACCTCCTGCTACTCGGAGACTTCAACCTCTGGGCCAATGCCCCCGAAGACCCTATCGCCACCGCCTGCATCGACCAACTAGAAAAACTAGGCTTGCAACAACTGATAAATACTCCTACACATGTATCAGGTCACACTCTTGACTAGTGATGAGCCGAACACCCCCGGGTTCGGTTCGCACCAGAACCCGCGAACGGACCGAAAGTTCGTACGAACATTAGAACCCTATTAAATACAATGGATGCGAACGTTCGAATTCTAAAGTGCTAATTATAACAACTATTATGCATGTTATTGTCCTAAAAAGGGTTTGGGAACCCGGGTTCTGCACCAGGGGACATGTATCAATGCAAAAAGAAGTTTTAAAAACGGTCGTTTTTCGGGAGCAGTCATTTTAATGATGCATAAAGTGAAAAAAAAAAAGTCAAATATTCCTTTAAATATCGTACCTGGGGGGTGTCTAAAGTATGCCTGTGAAGTGCCACGTGTTTCCCGTGTTTAGAACTGTCCCTGCACAAAATGACACTTCTAAAGGAAAAAAAAGCCATTTAAAACTGCTTGC
The DNA here is from genome assembly GCA_029206835.1 of Rana muscosa. NCBI lineage: Eukaryota > Metazoa > Chordata > Amphibia > Anura > Ranidae > Rana > Rana muscosa. Next base: position 358,320,114 of record CM055123.1, read on the forward strand.
GGCTTTAATGTAATGTCTGGTCCCGGTAATATGGATGAAAATCTTTAAGAAAAATGGCATAGCTACCCCATGACCCCCCCCCCTACCCCAGCCCATTACCAGCCCCTTTGGGTCTTGTATGGATATTAAGGGGAACCCCGCACATAAAATAAAAAAGGCCCTATATACTCTGAACAGCCGTATACAGGCGGTGCATACAAGACAGGGACTGTAGGTTTGTTCTTATGTAGAATGTGTTTGTAATTTTGAACAGGTACATTGTTGAAGTGTAGCTCCAGCCCAAAAATCTATTTTTAAACTTTTTGGAAAATATAGGTAAGGGTTATCACCCCTGTAACATTTGTTTTGCTGTCTGTGCCCCTGTTCAGAACATTTCACCTCACTTTCCGTCCCAATGACAACTGTTTTTGAAATGTGGTGTTTTTCTTGAAACAAGGATTGCTGATAAAGCATCAGTACAGAGGAGACACCTTTCTCCCATATTTATTCTTACAGGAGAGAATTTTCCTTCCTAGTGGTAGATTTCCTCTCACTTCCTGTTGTCTTCTTGCGTTTGCAAGGAGTCGTTTGTAAGTTGGATGTTTGAAAGTAGGGACCTGCCGTATATACTCTGCAGAAATAGGCCCCTTAGTTGTTGGTGTTGGCACAACACTGTAAGCACTCACAGTTACTCTTGGTTGGTGCTGGAACGCCCTGCTGTCAACTATTATATCAGGAATTTTAATTACATATAATTGTTGAACAGTGGTAGTAAAAATTGGGCCTTTGATGGTGGTGCTGGTGCCACAACACTGTAAGCCCTGACCGTTACTCTTGGTGGGTGCAGCAATGGGCCCTGCTGTGAATTATTAGATCAAGAATTGTAATTGCATGCCCCTGTTGAACAGGGGCTGAAAAATTGGGCCTTAGGCACTGGTGGCACAACACTACAACCCCTCACAGATACTGTACTTGGAGCACAGCAATTAGCCCTGTTGCAAAGTATTGCTTCAAAAATTGTAATGACACGCCCCTGTTAAACAGGGGCTGAAAAATTGGGCCTTAGGCACTGGTGCCACAACACTCCAACCCCTCACAGATACTGTACTTGGAGCACAGCAATGAGCCCTATGGCAAATTATTGCTAAAAAAATTGTAATTACACGCCCCTGTAAAACAGGGGCTGAAAAATTGGGCCTTAGCCACTGGTGGTGGCACCCATAAACAAAAATGATCTTCCAAGCTATCATCATCAATCGTATCATTGAGGACTCGGAGGAGGAGGATAGCCAGTCAACATAACAGCACAGGCACTCAGCATCAGCATCAGTCTTGAAGGGATGTGACATGTTAAAATCAATTAGTCTGTTATATCAGCATCAGGTGTGTGGTAGCTGGTGGTGATCCAAGACTGGTTCATCTTGATGAAAGTCAGTCGATCAACCGAGTCGGTGGACAGGCGCACCCTGTGATCCGTGACAAATCCTCCAGCAGCACTGAATGTGCGTTCCGAAAGAACGCTGGATGCAGGACAGGCCAGTAGCTCAATTGCATACTGTGCAAGCTCTGGCCAGTGATCCATCCTCAAGACCCAGTAAGCCAGAGGATTTTCGGTGGGGAAGGTGTCCAAGTCTGACCTTGCCCCTAGATATTCCTGCACCATGTTTATCAGACGCTGGCGATGGTTGCTGGAACCGATCATACTTTGGGGCTGCGGACTAAAGAATTGTCTGAACGCATCGGTCAGACGGCCACCTTCCCCACCGCTCCTTCTTTGACTGGCCGAAGCCTCAGCAACTCGTTGTCCAGGACCAGGAGTTTGTAACCTCCCAGTCTCTGGGAACGCGTTGCACAGACCTTTCTGCAAGGCCTCCCGGAGTTGTCTCATCCTCTGCGACGGTAACATAAGGTCCGCAACCTTACCCTTGTACCGTGGATCAAGGAGAGTGGCCAGCCAGTAATGGTCCCTCTCCTTGATCCGAAGAATATGAGGATCCTTCCGCAGACTTTGCAGGATCAGGGAGGCCATGCAGCGTAGGTTTGCTGAGGCATTCGCTCCGGAGTCCTCTGGGTCACTAAGGACGACATGATCCGCAGCCACCTCCTCCCAGCCACGTACAAGTCCACTGGTTTCTTGGGACTGTAAATCATCCCTAAAAGACTGCTGCTGATGATGCTGAGTGCCAGCCTCCACCTCCATGCTGACACAATCCTCCTCCTCCTCCTCCTCCTCCTCCTCCTCCTCCTCCTCTTCCTGTGCGATGGGTGGGACAGAAGGAACACTGTCTGGGTAAAGGGGGCCTTGAGAGGCAAGGAAGTCCTCCTCTTCCTGCCTCTGTTCTGCCTCAAGTGCCCTGTCCATTATTCCACGCAGCGTGTGCTCCAACAGGTGGACAAGAGGTACAGTGTCACTGATGCATGCACTGTCACTGCTCACCATCCTCGTGGCCTCCTCAAATGGTGCCAGGACAGTGCATGCATCCCTGATCATGCCCCACTGGCGTGGAGAAAAAAAACCAAGCTCCCCTGACCCTGTCCTGGTGCCGTAGTCGCACAGGTACTCATTGATGGCCCTCTGCTGCGTGTGCAGCCGCTGCAGCATGGCCAACGTTGAGTTCCACCTGGTGGGCATGTCACATATAAGGCGGTTCTTGGGCAGGTTCAACTCCTTTTGCAGCTCAGCCAGGCGAGCACTGGCATTATAAGATCTGCGGAAATGCACACAGACTTTCCTGGCCTGCCTCAGGACATCCTGTAAGCCCGGGTACCTGCCCAAGAACCGCTGCACCACCAGGTTAAGGACGTGAGCCACACAGGGCACATGGGTCAGTTGTCCCTGTCGGAGGGCGGAGAGGAGGTTGGTGCCATTGTCGCAAACCACCATTCCTGGCTTAAGCTGGCGTGGCGTCAACCACCTCTCGGCCTGGCCCTGCAGAGCAGACAGGACCTCTGCCCCAGTGTGGCTTCTGTCCCCCAAACACACCAGCGCAAGCACAGCATGGCATCTTTTTGCCTGCGTACTTGCGTAGCCCCGTGAACGGCTACGGAGCACCGCTGGTTCATAGGACAAACCACAGGAAGAGGCCATGGAGGAAGAAGAAGAGGAGGGGGTGGAGGAGAGAGGTGTGTCACAACCAGTAGTAGCATTTTGGAGGCGTGGCGGTGGAACAACCTCCAACACTACTGCACCTTGTCCTGCATCCTTCCCAGCTGCCAAAAGAGTGACCCAATGGGCCGTGAAAGAAAGGTAACGTCCCTGTCCATGCCTGCTGGACCATGAGTCAGCGGTAATATGCACCTTACCGCAGACCGCCCTGTCCAGCGAGGCCAAGACATTGCCTTCCACATGCCGGTAGAGAGCCGGAATAGCCTTCCGTGAGAAAAAGTGGCGTTTGGGAACCTGCCACTGAGGAACCGCACATTGCACAAACTCACGGAAGGGGGACGAGTCTACCAACTGAAAAGGCAGCAGTTGAAGCGCTAGCAATTTAGCCAAGCTAGCATTCAACCGCTGGGCATGTGGATGGCTGGGAGTGAACTTCTTTCGACGGTCCAGCAGCTGGGGCAGGGAAATTTGCCTGCTAGAATCGGACGTCGGTGTACTGCTAGCAGAGTGGCCGCAAGTACTTGGCTGTGACACACCTAATTCTACACCTTCATTCCTCTCAGTGCATGTTTCAGAGAGGACTGAAGTTATAGTGGGGTTGGAGATCCCAGCTGATGCGGTGCAAGGAGAGGTCCGCTTTGTTCTTTGGTGTGGGTCTTTGAGGTAGGCTTGCCAACGAGCTGCATGGCAGGTCAACATATGTCTGGTCAGGCATGTGGTACCCAAGCTGCTGATGTTTTGGCCACGCGATATACGCTTGAGACATATGTTGCAAACAGCAGCTGTGCGATCTGATGCACTAGCCTCAAAAAAGGCCCACACCAAGGAACTTTTTGAATGACGGGCAGAGGCAGCGCCCTGCACAGGCGGAGCTCTGCGGTGTGATTCCGTCAGTGTACTGCCCTTACGCTGGCCACCAAAGGGCATCCTGCCTCGTTGGAGATGTGCCTCCTCCTCATCCTCCTCCTCCTCCTCTCTCCTATTAGGCACCCACGTGGAGTCAGTGACCTCATCATCCCCTCCCTCCTCATCACTGGAGCCAATCTGGCAGTATGCTGCAGCTGCTGGAACATGACTGCCAGATTGGTGTCCTTCTTGAGCATCCCCTCTGTCTGCTCTCACGCTACTGCCTTCCTGTAGCTGGGTTTCATCATCAGACCCTTCGAAACGCTGGGCATCCTCCTGGAGCATGTACCCAACACTGTGCTCAAACAGTTCGGGGGACTCCTCAGGAGGAGGACATGGTGGGTCTAGGGAAGGAGTGACTGATGATGAGTCTGACATTGATACCAGGGAAGAGGACGCTTTGGCAGCTGCTTTGCCAGTACCCTGAGCCTGGGTGAGAGAGGATGAGGAGGAGGAGGGCTTGGTCATCCACTCTACCAAGTCTTCGGCATGATGTGGCTCAACATGTCCAGCTGCCGAAAAGAAGGACAAGCGTGTCCCATGGCCATGTGCTGATGACAATGCACCGCGTCCACGACCAGCACTGTTGCCCCCAGACACAGAGCCTGCTTGCCCTCTTTTATTGCCTCCTGACTGTCTGCCTCTCCTTGTTTGCCTTCCAGACATTCTAATAGATGGCCTGCAGGGAGATGGGAAAAAAGCAATAAGGGCTACCTTCAGGTGTCCTTCTCTGTCCCTTTACTTAAGGATTTCTAAATATGGTTGAGGATGATTGCTTTTGCACAGAATAGCACAACGACAATTTCCCTGACTGTCCAAAAAACAAGGATTTCAAAGATGGTTGAGGAATGCTTTAGCACACTATAGCACAAGGAGAATTCCCCTCACTTTCCTTCTTTGTCCCTAGAAACAAGGACTCGCACAGTGAAAGAAACTGACACTCTCCCTACCTAGAGTTTTCTGTCCCTAGAAATTTTTTTTTTTTAAAGCACACTATAGCACAAGGAGAATTCCCCTCACTTTCCTTCTTTGTCCCTAGAAACAAGGACTCGCACAGTGAAAGAAACTGACACTCTCCCTACCTAGAGTTTTCTGTCCCTAGAAAAAATGTTTTTTTAAAGCACACTATAGCACAAGGAGAATTCCCCTCACTTTCCTTCTTTGTCCCTAGAAACAAGGACTCGCACAGTGAAAGAAACTGACACTCTCCCTACCTAGAGTTTTCTGTCCCTAGAAATTTTTTTTTTTTAAAGCACACTATAGCACAAGGAGAATTCCCCTCACTTTCCTTCTTTGTCCCTAGAAACAAGGACTCGCACAGTGAAACACACTGACACTCTCCCTACCTATCCTTCTCTTTCCCTAAACTAAAGGAATCCAGGTTAAGCAAGAAAGAAATAAATGTCACTGTCCCTGCCTATGCTTGTCTTTCCCTGCTCCGGAACACACTACACTAGGCCGCCGTGCTGGCGGCCTTTTATAGTGTGGGGCGTGTACTAAACACCCTCAGCAATAATTGGCCACAGGCATCCTGCCTGTGGCCAATCATTGCTCTCCTCGCTGCCGGCGCTGTGATTGGCCAAGCATGCGGGGTCACAGTGCATGCTTGGCCAATCACAGCGCCTGGATGACACTGCGATGGCGTAGTGCATTGTGGGCCGTTCGCGTCACTCGAATTTGGCGCGAACGGCCCAAATCGTTCGATCTTCGTCGAACGATCGAACAGCCGATGTTCGAGTCGAACGTATGTTCGACTCGAACACGAAGCTCATCCCTACTCTTGACCTAATCTTCAAACAAAATATGGACATCAACACACTGGACAACCAGCCTCTACCATGGACAGACCACCATGCCATCAAATTTACCATAACGACCAACACCACCCGACAAAAATCAATACAATCAGCAATAACATACTGGACAAGATCACAGAAGAAACTATACTCTGAACTTTTCAAAACCACACTACAGAACAATATGGAAATGCTAAACCAAAACCACTCAACAGAAGAAACACTCAACTCCCTGAACAAAGCTTTGCTACAGACAGCAGACACGGTTGCTCCAAGACACAGAGCGCGCATCCGCAAAAACAACGCGGGCTGGTTCAATGACGCTCTGACTTTACGGAAACAAGAACGCAGAAGAGCAGAAGGAGCATGGAGAAGAAATTCAACAAAGGAGAACTACACAATCTACAAAGCACTCACTAGGAAATATCATAAAGCAATCTTCAAAGCAAAAAAAGACCATTTCGCTAACACCATCGCAAAAGCCCTAAACCGCCCCCGTGAACTCTTTAAACTAGTGGCCCAGACCATGAATCCCATCTGCTTGGAGTCTTCAGCAAACGAAACACAGGAATTCTGCAATGAACTGTCGAATTTTTTTATCAACAAAATCGATAACAACATTAGGAAAATAATTAAGAAGGAAAAATCAAACAACCCCACACGGCCAAAGGATGAAAAGAACCAGATAAATAATCTGCAATCAAAGAAATTTACTCTGGTCCCAATTACAATCGACACTACTAAAAACATCATCAGAAGCCTCCGAGATAGTACTTCACTGAACGACATCATTCCGGCAAAACTACTGAAAGAATGTACCGACATCTTAGCACCGCTCATAACACACTTCATCAACCAATCGTTCAAAGAAGGTATTGTGCCGACTTCCCTTAAACAAGGAATAATCAAACCCCTCCTGAAGAAACCTAACCTTGACCCGAATGACCCAAATGTTAGAAGACCGGTAACAAGCCTGACCACCATCTCCAAGATCATCGAGAAAGTTGTAACACAACAGCTACAACTTCATTTGGATACCCACAAACTCCTGGATCCACTTCAATCGGGGTTCCGCCCAGGCCATGGGATGGAAACGGCACTTCTTAAAATATGGGACGACGCACTAGAAGCAGCAGATGACGGAGAATCGTGCCTCTTGGTGCTGCTGGACCTTAGTGCAGCCTTTGATACAGTAGATCACAAAATTCTACTTACGCGCCTCACAGAAGTGGCAAGAGTCGCGGACGAGGACCTACCATGGTTCACATCCTTTTTGGAAAACAGATCCCAGACAGTGAAACTGGGAGCCTTCACCTCGGCACCACGCATAAATACATGCGGAGTCCCTCAAGGATCACCCCTGTCACCGGTACTCTTCAACATCTACCTCCGACCACTCCTCAAAATCATCAGTGAACAGGATCTACGTTATCACTCCTATGCAGACGACACCCAACTTTACTTTTGCATCAACAACAAAAAAGAACAATATTACGGGCTGGAAAAATGCCTTACATTAATCAACAATTGGATGACAGAGAGCTCCCTCAAGCTTAATGCATCCAAAACAGAACTGTTCATTTTCCACGCTAACCGAAAGAAAAACGCCAGGACCACATGGACACCATCCACCATCCTTGGACAAAACATAACCCCAAGCACCAAAGTAAAAAGCCTGGGAGTCATCTTTAACTCAGACATGACTATGGACGCACAAATAGGATCAGTAGTCAGCGGATCTCACCACCTTCTCCGCCTGCTACGAAGACTTATCCCTTTCATCCCAGAAAAAGACAGAGCAGTAGTAGTCGGAACCATCATCAATTCCCGGCTTGACTACGCTAATTTCCTTTATCTAGGACTTCCCAAATACCAGATTGCACGTCTACAAGTCATCCAAAACACAGCGGCCAGACTGGTAACAGGGAAAAAACCCTGGGAATCAATCACACCATCCCTGAGAAGCCTCCACTGGCTATCCGTAAAGGATCGGGTCACATTCAAGACCCTCTGCCTCACCCACAAATGTGCACAAGGAAAGGCACCACAATATCTATGCGAAAAAATAAAACACTATACCACTACTCGTGACCTTCGATCAACCAACCAAAACCTCCTCCATATCCCCAAGACTCGCTACAAAGCCAAGGGAGAACGAAGGTTTGCTGTCCAAGGACCAAGACTATGGAATGCGCTACCCATGAACATCCGCATGGAAGAAAACCATCGAGCCTTCCGGAAAAAACTAAAGACCCATCTCTTCTAAAGGATCTCAACGACACTGGATGCCAAGCGCCTTGAGGCGATTTAGTTCGCAATTGTAGCGCTATACAAGTTCTCACTCACTCACTCACTCACCAGCATGATATATTTGCATTTGACCAATGGTCCGCTCACCAAGCCTGGGTAATCAGAAGGGATCGTCCTAGGTACCGAAGTTCCTCCTCTCCACCATGCAGATAGGGGATCAGTTGTTGCAGACCGCTAGTATTCAGAGCGGATGGATGTACCATAAGGTGCAATGGCCCCCGTTCCGGGGATTAAGTCTTCTGCCGTCCCTATACTGCAGGGATGCGGATGTCCTGTATGGAACTTCCGGGCTGGTGATCTCCAGAGTGATGACCCACGTCTGGTGCTGATTTTTCCCGATAAGCATACCGCTCAAAGGAGCGTATCATAGGCCTGTCCAACAGGCCCGCTTCAGACCGAGTCCATTAGAGCGCAGAGCGCATGAGTCCGTATGACGTAGCTGTCAGTGACGATATTCGCGTCACTGCAGTAATATTTGACCCGACATGTTTCAACCAATAGCAATGGTTTTCATCAAGGGATAGGGAGGGGCATGTAGTGAGCCTCTATTTATACCAATTCAATCAGCCTATAGAGCAGTGGTTCTCAACCTGGGGGTCGGGACCCCCTCGGGGGTCAAATGATGATTTGCCAGGGGTCACCGAATCCAGGGCTGTTCCTGAAGCCTGCACTGCTCTCCCAGCCTTTTTGCGGCCGCCCAGCTGGGCTGTCCCTGGAGCCCGCGGCCAACCACTCAGCCTCTTTGCAGCCGCCCATTCAGTTCATGGCATGGCTGGGGGCAGAGACTAGAGGTCAGCTGACTGGTGAGGAATGTGAAGTGGGAGGGGCTGGAGGAGACCCTATCTCCTCCTGATTTCGGCATAGGTGTCACTGCTACGAGACACCACAAAATCCGAGCCACAGTAAAGCCGGAGACACAGTGAGTAACACTACCTGTGTGTATAGTTGCCATTAAAAGTCCCCACTGCAGTTCTCAGATCAGCAGATGACCTTGATCAAGAGCACCTAATTTGGCCACTCATCCCAACTCCCCGCCAGCACTGCCACTCATCCCATTACCCCCAACCCCCACCAAAGAGTAAGAGAAGGAATAAAAATAGAGAACACATGGAAGGGAGAGGAAAAGAGGGGGAGGAACAAAGAAAAAGGGAGAGAAAGAACAAGAAAGACGGCTAGAGACAGAGATGGGGAAAAAAAACAAGAAATTAGGATAGAGAGAGATAAAAGGGAAAGAAAGGAGAACAAAAGAGAAAGGGTGATACAGCCTAAATGTACCATAATGGTATTTAATACTGTACGAGTGGAAGGGACTCAAGTAGCGTTAAATGTACATGGGTTAGGGGCGCAAATTACTCGTCTTGCCTTGGGTGCTGACAACCCACGGTACGAAAATAATTTTACTGTTAGGGGTCCCCACAACTTGGGAAATTTTATCAGGGGGTCACGGCACTAGAAAGGTTGAGAACCACTGCTATAGAGAGTACTAGCGTTGTATTACAGAAAAAGGCCACTAGACGTGAATCTCCTAAATAAATATTATGATTAAGTTCATTCACCAGTCACAGCAATCTAACAACTCACATCACCGAAATTAGTATGTCCAGGCCCGCAGTGCTGATAGCAGCTACCTGAACGGAAATTACACTATAACAGGGATTTATAGCATGGATCTTTAATGTTAATTAAGTAATAAATGAAATCCACCATCAAATCCAAATAGCAAAGCTGCACAGGGAGGACAGATATAAATGAAAATCGGAAATAAAAGTAAAAATTCTAAAAATAATCAAAGCTAATGAAAAATAATTATTATTATTATTAACGTTGAATTTGATGCGGTGGTATATATAGTATATATTATATTGACCATATATACACACACTAGGAGAGTGTGAGTATCAAATGCACAAACATAAATAGAGAGAGGGGGGGCATGTATATACACACAGTTATATACACACGCATATCCCCACACATACTACACACTATGCCATCACTGGACCTAAACATCTGCCACTCATTATAGATGTCAAGTAGAATTTTGATTAATTAATTGATTAGTTTAATAAAGTGACAGTAAGTCTGACACATGGTTAGATGTGTCAGTATATATCTCTATTCAAGAGAATATAAAAATAAACATAAAGAAAACAAATAAGAGTGTAGCGGGGTGTTCCCCTTTAATGCAGAGAGATAAGAAGTTCCAGGTGAGAGGTGAGTCGGGAGGAAGTAAAGAGACATTACTGGAAGTGAAAGCAGAGGAGAGAAAGAGACTACATCTCCCAGTACATCTTGCAGCACCCAGGGTGCATTGCTCCAGAACAGAGACTGCTGGGGCAGACTTTATAAAGGGGAGGCGGAGTTTTGGTCGCTCTCTTTTTGGACCCCCCTCTCCTAGCAAGAGGATGTCTGTGCTGAACTGCTGTGTGCACAAGGCCTGAAGCCTGGGCCGTGTGCTCCTTTCCAAAGAGCCCTCTGCCAGCCTAGCAGAGCCTTAGAGACATCTAATCCTCCTTGCTGCAATACACCAGAAGGATTGAAGACTTGGATGTCGGTGGATTCCTGTTCCTAGACGAATCGATGGAGGAAACGGACTTGGACTTGTCCAGGTGGTGAGAGCTGTTTAAAGACAGATACTTTATCTTTACTATTCGTTGGGATTACAAAGTTGTTCTTCAAGTGCACCACCGAGAGATTGCTAGCGAATATTGTTTCACTGAACTTCCATTTAGATCAGTCAGGCCTGACTGCATAGGTAGACATTGCTGGGTGTTAGTCTACCCATGAGGGGAAGTAGCTGTAAAAGGGCAGCGCTAGAGTTGCATAGCAATACTTTATTATTCTGATTACTCTGTTTATCTTTATTACTGTTTATTGCAGGGATCTGCAACTTGTTATACTGTTGTTTTTTTCTTGCCCATTAGCCTCAGTAAAATATCTGGGTAAAGTACATTTGGTGTCAGTTCCGCTTACTTTAATAGGAGTTTTAAAGTATATTCTGTGTATGTTTGTTATAGGACTGCGTCACCAACAGTTGCGATCACGCGGTCCTATCTCTCTATCACCAGCTGTGCCACGGGAGGTTAGAGCCGATTGCCGGGGGTTGACAGCGGTGCACTGCAGGGCCCAAATCAATATCAGCGGCTCTCTTAACTGGGGGTAGCGCTACACGTGGGGGCTCGATTCCGGGATCCTTGTACGTTGCACGCTGCAATCAAGCCGGTCAGAAGTACCAGCATGGACCCGCTGGCAATGTCACAGTGGTGCGCAGCGATTGGCGCCGATCCAACCGCGGCGGTAGTCATTGTACTCCCGGGGGAAAGATGGAAGGAAGAGGAGATAAAACAGCTCGTATTGTTACTGTCTCCGAGCCACAAAGCATGGGTGATGGATTTTAGGCCAGATCCAGTGATCTCGTTTACATACGCACTGGTAGAATGGAAAAACGAAATCCCAGAGCATTTTAAAAGTCAGAGTATACAAGCCATAGATAATCAGATCTATCACTTGATACATACGCTGCCAGTGAAGGAAGAATGGTTTCAGACACCAAAGCCATCACTCCCACAATTATCTCCACCACTATCCCCTAAAGCAGAAAAGCTTAAGGAACTATTAAGCCCGGGATCACCGCTGGCCGCTATAGGGCCTGAATTGTTGAATGCTCTAGGAGACCTTGTAATTAAGTGCCAGAAAAGCAGTACGGTGCATGTGGAGGCCGGTTACCGGAAGCTTAGCACCTTCTCAGGGAAGCTCCCCGTCCCTGCGGGGGAGGAAGATTTTGACACTTGGGTGGAACAGGCATTGCAGGCAGTAGAAGCATGGGAGGTGCCTGAGGCACAGAAGAGACAGCGAGTCTTAGAAAGTCTGAAAGGTGCCGCGGCAGAAGCGGTGAAGAGCTTCCGGTTTGGAAATGAAAACTGTACAGCTCAAGATTGCCTGGCCATGCTGCAGGAAGAGTTTGGTCAGCTGGAGAAGGTGTCAGAGATGATTTATCAAATTGAACACACTCTCCAGCAGCCGAATGAGAAACTGTCAGAATATGTTAGAAGGCTGAACAGGCAGTTATGCAAGATTGTACTGAAGAAGGGAATGCTGCCCAAAGATGCAGATGAAGCACGCATGAAGCAGATCATGAGGGGAGCGCGGCGCTCAGACCCGGTCTGGCTGCACCTGAAAACCTCAGGAGGAGGAATGTCACTAACCTACTCTGATCTAATAAAAATTATTAGGGAGGAAGAGGCGCTGCAGGAAGATCAGCAGGTGGCGAATGTCACACCTGTACCAGTGTTGGTCCATTCGGTCAAGAGCCCAGAAAGAGATGCGGAGGTTGACACTCTGAAATCGCAAATGGCCCAAGTGTTGGAGATGCTGACCTCTTTGATGGAGAAAGATCAGAGAAGACGAGAGAAACCAAGCCCAAGAAAGGAGTTGTTCCCGAACACCTCAGCACCGGCCTCCCTACAGGACCGAGAAGAGGTGATTTGCTATAACTGCGGAGGGAGTGGCCACTTTGCTAACGTATGCTCCAGCCCAAAGAAGAAGAGAACAGATAATTGCAAGCCGGCGGGAAACTCCAAAGGGCCCCGGTGAAGGAGTCAACCGGGTGCCCATCATCTTCAGTGCGCTCCAAACTAAAAAAAAAGGCCAAGAATGGAGGAGACAAAACTCCTAGGAGGAGGTATAGTACACCCCCACCAAGATGTACCCCAGAGGGAGGGGGCAAGACCCCTCAGTGGAAGTACAGCACCCCAAAGAAGGAACATCCACCTAAAAGGAACAATAACATCCCTCAGCGGGTTTGTGCCCCCATTGAGAGGGAGAAAGTCAATGCATGCCAGGCTCAGGAAAAATTAAAGTCCAAAAGGAGCAGAGCAAGGGTCGAAAGCCAAAAAAAAGAGGTGACCCCAGTCCGGCCATACCCAAAGGAACTGGTGGGCCCGTCTCCTACTGTGCCCATTCAAGTGGAAGGAGTCTATACTAAAGCTCTTTTGGACACCGGAGCACAGGTGACTTTACTATACCGGGACTTCTATGATAGGCACTTGAGTCATCTGCCTATCCAGAAGATAGAAGAGCTGGAGATATGGGGACTTGGAACCCAGAGTTTCCCTTATGATGGGTACCTGCCCATAAAGATGACTTTCGACCCATCCGTGGCTGGGAAGGCTGAAGTGTTTGACACCCTGGCAGTTGTGTGTCCCCGGCCGCCTGGAGCCAGCAAGATTTCCCTGATCATTGGGACAAACACGGATCTAGTCAGGAGACTCCTGACCCCTCTAGTGAAAGAGAGAAACCATTCAGCCACCAAAATCCATCCCATGCTAAAGACGGCCTACCAACGACTGGTCTTAGAGCAGAAGACCCCGGGAGAGGGGATAGGGAAGGTGTGGAGACTTGGCAGAGAAGGAGTAGTGCTACAGCCCGGAGAAGTAACCTGTCTTAGGGCCACTGTGAAGCTTTCGTGGGAACAACCTGGCCCCTTTGTCATGCTGGAATCAGACCCAAGGGAAGAGTCCTCAGGCCTGGAAGTGATACCAGAAGTGATTCCGTTCAAGGCCCTGAAGAAGGCCCATGGCAGAGTTCCGGTGAGTGTTGGGAACACTACGGGAGGACCCATGGAGATCCCTGCCAGAGTGTTGCTTGGTCAGGTGAGCCCTGCTGCCCCGGTCACTTGGTCCGAAGTCAAGGGGACGGGTGACGGAGGAGATGTTTGGGAGAAACTGTCCGTGGAAAACCCGAACCTACCCAGGGCTTGGAAAGAAAGAGCCAAGGCCCAGCTGACCAGGTGGGAGAAGATCTTTTCCGAAGATGAATTCGATGTGGGGTGTGCAAGAAGTGCCACCCATCGGATCCGCCTCCAAGAAGATAAGCCCTTCCGAGAGAGGGTCAGGCGGGTCCCCCTGGCAGATCTGGAGGATCTGAGGGAACAACTTGTAGAACTAAAGAAGACTGGTGTGATCCGGGAGTCTAGAAGTCCCTATGCCTCCCCAATCGTGGTGGTCAGAAAGAAGAATGGGTCGTTGAGGCTTTGTATCGATTACAGGACTCTCAACAGGAGAACCATCCCTGACCAATACACCACGCCAAGGATAGAAGATGCCCTACAAAGTTTGTCTGGAGCCAAATGGTTCAGTGTGATGGACCTCAAGAGTGGGTACTATCAAATCCCTATGCACCCAGAAGACAGGGAGAAGACAGCCTTCATAACCCCGGTGGGATTCTTCGAATTCAATAGGATGCCTCAGGGGCTGTCTGGAGCTCCTGCTACCTTTCAACGCCTTATGGAGAAGACTGTTGGAGACATGAATCTTATAGAAGTCCTTGTGTACTTGGACGATGTCATTGTCTTTGGAAGAACCTTGGAAGAACATGAAGCCAGGTTGGAGAAAGTATTGAGAAGACTCAGCGAAGAGGGACTTAAGCTTTCCCCCGAGAAGTGTCGGTTCTACCAGTCTTCTGTGAACTATCTGGGGCACATAGTGTCTGAAGAAGGGGTGGCCACAGATCCTGAGAAGTTGGAAGCAGTCACTTCCTGGCCACGACCCACCACAGTAACAGAGGTCAGATCCTTCCTGGGGTTCTGCTCCTATTATAGGAGGTTTGTGGAGGGGTTTGCTCGGATTGCCCGCCCGTTGAATGAATTGCTATAGGCAGAAGGGGAAGAGGATAACTCAGGGCCCAGGAGGCCTGGTGAGTCAGTTCAAGATCAGTGGAACCCAAGGTGTGAAGAGGCCTTTCATGCTCTGAAGAGGAGCTTAACCACTGCCCCAGTCCTGGCCTACGCCGACCCTACCAGACCTTATGAATTACATGTGGATGCCAGCCATGAGGGTCTAGGTGGTGTACTCTACCAAGAACATGAAGGACAACTGCGACCAGTGGCCTATGTGAGCAGGAGCCTGACCCCCTCAGAAAAGAATTACCCCACTCATAAGCTGGAATTCCTGGCCCTCAAATGGGCGGTAGTAGACAAGCTAAAAGACTACTTGTATGGGGCAGAGTTTACTGTGAAGACAGACAACAACCCCCTGACCTACCTCTTCACCACCGCGAAACTAGATGCCACCGGACACAGGTGGTTGGCCGCATTGTCTGGATTCAACTTCAGTCTGAAGTACAGACCAGGAGCCGGAAATAGGGATGCAGATGCCCTGTCCCGGAGGTCTCATGCCACGACAAATGACTGGGAAGATTGGACCCAAGTGGCACCGGACGGGGTGCGGGCCCTTTGTCAAGGGGCTGAATTCCAAGCCAGAGGAGGCTCCAGAGCAGAAGAAATAGGGGTTACCATGGTAGGAGTCCCCAAACACTATTGTGGGGTAACTCAACTGGAGGAAGACAACCTACCGAGACTGTCCAAGAAGGAGTTGAGGTGTGACCAATTGGAAGACCCCATGGGGAGATTGGTCCTCGAAGCCCTGGAGAATCAGGATCCCAACAAATTCCTACATCACCCCTCAAAGGAGGCTCGCCTGTTGAGGAAGGAATTGGACAGGCTACAGGTACATCAGGGAGTGGTCTACCGAAGGGGCCCCTCTGATGACTCAGAAGATAAGTGGCAGTTATTTCTTCCAGAGAAGCACCGAGAGACTGTACTAATTGCCCTGCATGACCATCATGGTCACCTAGGGGCAGAAAGGACCTTCCAGCTTGTCAGAAATCGGTTCTATTGGCCCTGCATGAGGGCAGAAGTAGAGGAGTATTGCCATTCCTGTGCACGATGCATTCAGAGAAAGACCCTACCCCATCAAGCTGCCCCAATGGGCCACTTACAGAGTCAAGGCCCAATGGATCTGGTATGCATTGACTTTCTCTGCCTCGAACCCGACCTGAGTGGATTGGGGAATGTTCTGGTAATAACCGACCATTTCACCCGCTATGCTCAAGCTTTCCCAACCAAAGACCAGAAGGCATCCACCGTGGCCAAGATACTTATGGAGAAGTATTTTGTCCATTACGGACTACCACAGAGACTCCACTCAGATCAAGGAAGGGACTTTGAGAGTCGGTTGATCCGAAGACTTTTGGATTCATTAGGAATAAAGAAGACCAGAACCACGCCTTACCACCCACAAGGAGATGCTCAGCCGGAGAGATTTAACCGGACCCTGCTCAACATGTTGGGAACCTTAGAAACAGAGAAGAAGCAACACTGGAGTCAGCACATATCAGCCCTAGTACATGCCTATAACTGTACCACAAGTGACGCCACTGGCTACTCCCCTTATCGACTTATGTTTGGGAGAGAAGCAAGGCTACCTGTGGACCTGGCCTTTGGCACTTCTATAGACAATACCTCAGCTACATCCCACAAGGGGTACGTGGACAGACTTAGACGTAGCTTGCAGGTGGCCTATGAACAAGCCCAGGCGGCTTCGGATCAAAGGGGGGCCCGCAACAAGAGAAATTTTGATCTGAAGGTTCGAGTGCAAGATCTGCAGCCCGGGGACCGAGTACTGCTACGCAATCTGGGGGTCCCTGGAAAACACAAGCTTGCCGACAGGTGGAGATCTGAGCCCTATGTTGTCTGTAGGAAGTTGTCCGGTTTGCCTGTCTACAAACTAAAGCCAGAAGGAAAGGTGGGTCCACTGAAGACGTGGCATCAGAACCACCTGCTCCCACTTGCTGAGGCAGTCAGAATACCTCCCGTGAGAGACTCCCCTGAACCGGCCTCTATCCTGGATATTCCTAGGCCGAACACTCGGTCCCAGACCTCTCGAGCCAAAGATGGGGAGGCCTCCCAATTGAGTACAGAAGAAGGTGGAGAACTGGACTGGCTGTGGCCTCCCTCGACTCTGGGAATGTCCGCCATAGATCTCCCAAATGGAGGGGATACTCCAGATGCAACGCTGAATCCGGAGGCTACTGAATTCATACCCTTCAGTCCCTCAGCTGATTACTGGGAAGATGTTCCTGACACTTGCGCAGAGGAAGACTCTAGAGATTCCATACGTCAGTCGACTTCTGAATCAGAGGTTCCAGAACCAGCAATGTTACCTGAACTTACTCCTGAAGAAGAGCCTGTGGTGCCAGAGTCAGAAGCACAAAGAGAGCAGAGGGCTCTCAGAGTCATCAGGCCTCCCAAGAAACTAACTTACCCCCAAATGGGGACGAGCTCAGAGGACTCTGTTGTAACGGCTAGGAGAAGTGTTGAACAACCTGATCCTTCCACCGTCCATTTGGTGGAGGGCAACCCCAGCTCACTCTCTGGCACAGTTAGGCAGGCCACTCATGGTAGTGTGACCTGTGGGCAAGAGAGTTCCATCCCAAAGTTTTGGTGGGAATTCCCTATGCCAACATCATGCTCGACATTGTCCAAAATGGTAAACAGTATTTGTTGAAGTTTATCTTTGGGGACCAAAGAGTTCAAGTGGGGGGAGTGTGTAGCGGGGTGTTCCCCTTTAATGCAGAGAGATAAGAAGTTCCAGGTGAGAGGTGAGTCGGGAGGAAGTAAAGAGACATTACTGGAAGTGAAAGCAGAGGAGAGAAAGAGACTACATCTCCCAGTACATCTTGCAGCACCCAGGGTGCATTGCTCCAGAACAGAGACTGCTGGGGCAAACTTTATAAAGGGGAGGCGGAGTTTTGGTCGCTCTCTTTTTGGACCCCCCTCTCCTAGCAAGAGGATGTCTGTGCTGAACTGCTGTGTGCACAAGGCCTGAAGCCTGGGCCGTGTGCTCCTTTCCAAAGAGCCCTCTGCCAGCCTAGCAGAGCCTTAGAGACATCTAATCCTCCTTGCTGCAGTACACCAGAAGGATTGAAGACTTGGATGTCGGTGGATTCCTGTTCCTAGACGAATCGATGGAGGAAACGGACTTGGACTTGTCCAGGTGGTGAGAGCTGTTTAAAGACAGATACTTTATCTTTACTATTCGTTGGGATTACAAAGTTGTTCTTCAAGTGCACCACCGAGAGATTGCTAGCGAATATTGTTTCACTGAACTTCCATTTAGATCAGTCAGGCCTGACTGCATAGGTAGACATTGCTGGGTGTTAGTCTACCCATGAGGGGAAGTAGCTGTAAAAGGGCAGCGCTAGAGTTGCATAGCAATACTTTATTATTCTGATTACTCTGTTTATCTTTATTACTGTTTATTGCAGGGATCTGCAACTTGTTATACTGTTGTTTTTTTCTTGCCCATTAGCCTCAGTAAAATATCTGGGTAAAGTACATTTGGTGTCAGTTCCGCTTACTTTAATAGGAGTTTTAAAGTATATTCTGTGTATGTTTGTTATAGGACTGCGTCACCAACAGTTGCGATCACGCGGTCCTATCTCTCTATCACCAGCTGTGCCACGGGAGGTTAGAGCCGATTGCCGGGGGTTGACAGCGGTGCACTGCAGGGCCCAAATCAATATCAGCGGCTCTCTTAACCGGGGGTAGTGCTACAAGAGCATATTGTAAAGAGCCCCCCAAAATAAATAATGAATATAGATCAGAGACACCAAAGGAGTTATGTGTAAAATAAGTAAATCACACATCAAATAACAAAAAAACTGATTGGATAAATAAATGTGTGTGTATATATGTATGTCTGAGGACCACACCTATAGCACATTAGATTGTGTCCCTGTTACATTATCGTTATCTTTCTAAGAAAGGCTGAAAACTGCACTCTACTTTCAGGCCTAAGGGTGCGAGTGTACCCAGTCTAAATAACCACATTTTCTCTTTTTGTAGGAGGACTGTGTCAAAGTCCCCCCTTTTGGCTAACAAATTAAAAGGAAATATTCCTTTGACCCTCAGGTCGGTTGTATTACTTTGGTGAAAATCAGCAAAGTGTAACGCTATAGGTGACATTTCCTCTCTAGTTTTACCTTTTTGTGTTTGTGTTTGGCCTGCATCTTTTTTGATTTTAGCAGAGTTTTTGATACTACGTAGATGTTCACCTATACAAATACGAAGCTGTCTTTTTGTTTTTCCAATGTAGTATTTATTGCAAGGGCATTCAAACATGTATATCACCCTTGTGGTGGCGCAATTGATGAATTTATTAATAGAAAATCTAATGCTACCATCCACATTGGTGAATTCTGTGGTTCTGTCTACATGACTACATATCTGACAGTGACCACACGCATACATTCCTTTAAGGGGCCGAAGATCGGTTAGCCAGCTCGTAGTATGCTCCCTAGTGTGTTCAGAGTGAACCAATGTGTCTCTGAGATTGCGAGCCCTTCTAGCTACCATTAGTGGGGAGGGTCCCACAATATTATGAAGTAAGGGAGACCTTGTGAGTACCCCCCAATATTTTTGCAGGATGGATTTGACCTCGTTCCACTGTGCCCCATAAGTGGTAATAAAACGTGGGCAATTATTTTTAGCAACTGTTTTGGGCTGGTTTTTAAGGAGATCCCTCCTATTTGTTTTCCAAACTCTTTTTCGTGCTTTATCCAGCACCTTCTGGGAATACCCATGTTCCCTGAACCTGCCATGCATATCACCTGCTTCACGTTGAAAATCTGCATCGCTGGAGCAGTTCCTGCGAAGTCGCAGGAATTGACCCACTGGGATGCCCCTAATCAGATGACGAGGATGGTGGCTGGAGGCCTGAAGCAGGGTGTTAGCAGCGGTGGGTTTCCTGAAGGTGCAGGTATTAATACGATTGTCCACAATGGAGACATTCAGGTCCAGGAACGGGATAGACTGAGAGTCAACCACGTGAGTAAGTCTGATGTTCCTTTCATTAACATTAAGTTCACATAAAATCTCACGTAGTTGCTCCCGGTCACCCCGCCAGATCAAAAGGACATCATCGATGTACCTCAGCCAGGTTAATACATGACTGAGGTATATTGGCATCCCATAAACCACCTCCAGCTCCCAGAGGCCAAGGTGGAGGCAGGCATATGAGGGGGCCCATGGTGCACCCATTGCCGTGCCTCTGACCTGTTGGTAGTAGCACTCTAGGAACTGGAAGTATTCCAACATGATAACGACCACAAACACACCTCGAATACGGCCGCTGCCTTGTTAAAGAAGCTGAGGGTAAAGGTGATGAACTGGCCAAGCATGTCTCCAGACCTAAACCCTATTGAGCATCTGTGGGGCATCCTCAGTATATATTCTATGGCCCCTTTCACATGATCGGCCCGCTTGGACCCGCCTGTCTGTTTTTCAGGCTGATCCAAACGGGACACCCATTGACTTCTATGGGCAGGTGGATATCAGCAGAGATGTGTCCGCTGACACCCGCTCATTAAGGCTCATCTATGGTTATCTTCTTCACTATAGGGATAGACACGTATTTAACGGGGTGACTTATAGGTTTTTTGGATTAGCACTCCTGTGGCCACATCCATATTGGGGGATAATAACTAATGAAACAGAAAAAAGGGCAAAAAACAGCCCTGAGTCGGACTTTAGAGGCACATTGGGGACGATAATGGATACAAAATTATATTTTATTGATAACAATTCACAGTGCAAACAGAGCAAAAGAGTAAAGAATTAAAAACATATGACACACATAAAACATGAATACATGGTGCAGAAAGAGTATGTGCACCGTATGAGCAACAGTGAGCCACATGTGCGTCCCACGGGAGTCTGCACTATGTATTCATGTTTTATACGTAGCAAAGTCTCTAGCCTCCTCCAGTCTGATGAGAACCTTCAGGGTCAAAGATAGCTGACATACTTCTGTATGTCGTGGATTGTGAGGCATAGTGGGTGCAAGGTGGATAAAGTTATTGGGCGCCAGACTCTTCTTGGATGTAAAAGAGGTTTTATTTCTCTAAACAGTCCTTTTTATATTTTGAGGGGGAAAGAGGGTTAGGGCCAGGACACCCTTAAGCAGTTGCAATTTCAATTGGCAGACTCCTTGACTTCAATAGGAGGACAGCTGTACAGGGAAAGGCCCCCAGCAAGGCACAACATCTGCACGTGCAGGATTGCTGTCTCCTATGGTAACAGTCTTTAACAGTTCCTAACACAAATCGTTACAGTCCTCTTTGCTTCACTACAACTTATACTTGTAGTTCTTCAGCCCCTTGAGCTCCCAGTCTCTCACTGGACCCTCTGATTCAATGACTCTGAATCCCTGGAGCTCCTCAAAGCTTTGCAGTGGTATCTCCCTCAAGCGTCACCCACGCTTCCCTGCTGGGTCCCTAGCTTGGCACTCCTAAAACTTCTCAAGCTTCACCCCTGCTAACCAGCTTGGACCCTGGCTGGACTCAAAAGGCTGCTCTGCAAGCCTCACCTCTCTTGGCAGGGTCCCTGACTCACTGCCTGAAGTTTCCCGATTCTCCACCGTGCCCGTTCGGTGAGAATGCTGCTCCGGTTCTTGCTTCAGTTACTCACTGTGGTCCCTGGTAAAGGTGGTTGGTCCCTTAATGGTGACAGCTTTCCTTCTACCTCTGACCACGACAGGTTCTCTGGCCGGCAGAACCGTCACTTATGGTTGGACTGCAAGCCGCAGTCCCAACCCTGTGCTGCCCTCTTACTTCTGGATAGGCCCTCACACAGCCTGGCAGCCAGATGCCCCTGGGATAGGCCCAATCTCCGGCCTAGTAGCCCGGGGGATATGACACACGTCCACCCAGACAGCCGTCCAGGTGGCACAGAACACAGATCACCTGACCTCACCCGAATATATAGGTTCTCCCAGCAGGCCAAGGGATTCAAGAAAACCCCTGCCCATTGGCTGAGATACCCCATATACCCATAACCTAACCTTGGATTGCCCTTCTCATATCTAGTATCACCAAGTGCCCGGCCACCTAGTGGTAGAAGAGAAAAGTACAACAAGGCCAAACTTAGGGAGAAATCAATGGATCTCTAGCAATCGACCAGGGTAACTACTCCTGGCAAGTAAATTTGTGAGGAGCTCCCTGACTAAAGTCCAGAGTGCTACATATGTGTGTCACATGTTTTTAACTCTTTATTCTTTTGCTTTGTTTGCACAATGAATTGTTATCAATAAAATATCATTTTTTTATCCATTATTGTCCAATGTGCCTCTAAAGTCCTACTCAGGGCTGTTTTTTTCTTTCTGTTTCATGAGTAATTATCCTGCAGTTGTATTATATCCCCTATATCTGTTCCCATTAATAACCTTTGGCGCTGTGTTTTATCCTTTTTTTTAAAATAAGAAATACTGCCTAATATTTTTTATATTTACAATTTTTGAGCCAAATATGTGGCCGGTTTACCGGAATAATACTATCTGCTTCAGTGGGGAGAGCCTATTGTTTAAATAATTCATTAGCTAAAGCTCAGATTACACATAAATCTTGCTTTAAACACTGTTTTTTAATTGAAAATTCATATGTCTCCCACTTGGAAAAAAAACAATTGCTCCAAATCTGGGACTGTATGGCCCATGGATCAATTGAATCCTCTGGTGGAAGCTAACTATAGACTTTTATTACCCTGGTACATGGTTCCCTAGGGGTGGACTTAATGTCATACTGCCACATCAGATCAATGTTTTAGAGGCTGTAACATACTAGGCACCCACAAACATTTATGGTGGGAATGCCCAAATGAATGCAAGGGATTTTGTACCAGAGCTTAATGAATGAGGTGAACTCTGCTGACTTCCATCATCCAATCATCCATGCGCAAGCAAAAATGCTGTTTTTTTTTAATTTTGCTTGCATGTGATTGGGTATTCTTTGACAAATGAAACCTCCCCACGTTCACTAAGCTCTAAGGAAAACTTATTTGCAAAGTACAACTTCCCAACAAAAGGAACATCCTATTGTCCTTTAGTAGATCAATCCCACTATCTCCTGCCGGATTCTGATTGCAGGGTTTCCTCCCTGTCCCAAAGTCCACTCATACCCTCCCCGCCCCACTCCTTCCCCAGGTGCCCCTTTCCACCTCACATATAGTGATGAGCCGAACACCCCCCTGTTCGGTTCGCACCAGAACCCGCGAACGGACCGAAAGTTCGAACGAACATTAGAACCCTATTAAATAGAATGGATGCGAACGTTCGAATTCTAAAGTGCTAATTATAACAACTATTATGCATGTTATTGTCCTAAAAAGGGTTTGGGAACCCGGGTTCTGCACCAGGGGACATGTATCAATGCAAAAAGAAGTTTTAAAAACGGTCGTTTTTCGGGAGCAGTCATTTTAATGATGCATAAAGTGAAAAAAAAAAGTCAAATATTCCTTTAAATATCGTACCTGGGGGGTGTCTAAAGTATGCCTGTGAAGTGCCACGTGTTTCCCGTGTTTAGAACTGTCCCTGCACAAAATGACACTTCTAAAGGAAAAAAAAGCCATTTAAAACTGCTTGCGGCTTTAATGTAATGTCTGGTCCCGGTAATATGGATGAAATTCTTTAAGAAAAATGGCATAGCTACCCCATGACCCCCCCCCCCCCCTACCCCAGCCCATTACCAGCCCCTTTGGGTCTTGTATGGATATTAAGGGGAACCCCGCACATAAAATAAAAAAGGCCCTATATACTCTGAACAGCCCTATACAGGCGGTGCATACAAGACAGGGACTGTAGGTTTGTTCTTATGTAGAATCTGTTTGTAATTTTGAACAGGTACATTGTTGAAGTGTAGCTCCAGACCAAAAATCTATTTTTAAACTTTTTGGAAAACATAGGTAAGGGTTATCACCCCTGTAACATTTGTTTTGCTGTCTGTGCCCCTGTTCAGAACATTTCACCTCACTTTCCATCCCAATGACAACTGTTTTTGAAATGTGGTGTTTTTCTTGAAACAAGGATTGCTGATAAAGCATCAGTACAGAGGAGACACCTTTCTCCCATATTTATTCTTACAGGAGAGAATTTTCCTTCCTAGTGGTAGATTTCCTCTCACTTCCTGTTGTCTTCTTGCGTTTGCAAGTAGGAGTCGTTTGTAAGTTGGATGTTTGAAAGTAGGGACCTGCCGTATATACTCTGCAGAAATAGGCCCCTTAGTTGTTGGTGTTGGCACAACACTGTAAGCACTCACAGTTACTCTTGGTTGGTGCTGGAACGCCCTGCTGTCAACTATTATATCAGGAATTTTAATTACATATAATTGTTGAACAGTGGTAGTAAAAATTGGGCCTTTGATGGTGGTGCTGGTGCCACAACACTGTAAGCCCTGACAGTTACTCTTGGTGGGTGCAGCAATGGGCCCTGCTGTGAATTATTAGATCAAGAATTGTAATTACATGCCCCTGTTGAACAGGGGCTGAAAAATTGGGCCTTAGGCACTGGTGGCACAACACTGCAACCCCTCACAGATACTGTACTTGGAGCACAGCAATGAGCCCTGTTGCAAAGTATTGCTTCAAAAATTGTAATGACACGCCCCTGTTAAACAGGGGCTGAAAAATTGGGCCTTAGGCACTGGTGGCACAACACTGCAACTCCTCACAGATACTGTACTTGGAGTACAGCAATGAGCCCTGTTGCAAAGTATTGCTTCAAAAATTGTAATTACACGCCCCTGTTAAACAGGGGCTGAAAAATTGGGCGTTAGGCACTGGTGGCGGCACCCATAAACAAAAATGATCTTC
Source organism: Rana muscosa (assembly GCA_029206835.1). Lineage (NCBI taxonomy): Eukaryota > Metazoa > Chordata > Amphibia > Anura > Ranidae > Rana > Rana muscosa. The sequence goes on from CM055123.1 coordinate 358,344,691, forward strand.
CAAGCTATCATCATCAATCGTATCATTGAGGACTCGGAGGAGGAGGATAGCCAGTCAACATAACAGCACAGGCACTCAGCATCAGCATCAGTCTTGAAGGGATGTGACATGTTAAAATCAATTAGTCTGTTATATCAGCATCAGGTGTGTGGTAGCTGGTGGTGATCCAAGACTGGTTCATCTTGATGAAAGTCAGTCGATCAACCGAGTCGGTGGACAGGCGCACCCTGTGATCCGTGACAAATCCTCCAGCAGCACTGAATGTGCGTTCCGAAAGAACGCTGGATGCAGGACAGGCCAGTAGCTCAATTGCATACTGTGCAAGCTCTGGCCAGTGATCCATCCTCAAGACCCAGTAAGCCAGAGGATTTTCGGTGGGGAAGGTGTCCAAGTCTGACCTTGCCCCTAGATATTCCTGCACCATGTTTATCAGACGCTGGCGATGGTTGCTGGAACCGATCATACTTTGGGGCTGCGGACTAAAGAATTGTCTGAACGCATCGGTCAGACGGCCACCTTCCCCACCGCTCCTTCTTTGACTGGCCGAAGCCTCAGCAACTCGTTGTCCAGGACCAGGAGTTTGCAACCTCCCAGTCTCTGGGAACGCGTTGCACAGACCTTTCTGCAAGGCCTCCCGGAGTTGTCTCATCCTCTGCTCCCTCTGCGACGGTAACATAAGGTCCGCAACCTTACCCTTGTACCGTGGATCAAGGAGAGTGGCCAGCCAGTAATGGTCCCTCTCCTTGATCCGAAGAATACGAGGATCCTTCCGCAGACTTTGCAGGATCAGGGAGGCCATGCAGCGTAGGTTTGCTGAGGCATTCGCTCCGGAGTCCTCTGGGTCACTAAGGACGACATGATCCGCAGCCACCTCCTCCCAGCCACGTACAAGTCCACTGGTTTCTTGGGACTGTAAATCATCCCTAAAAGACTGCTGCTGATGATGCTGAGTGCCAGCCTCCACCTCCATGCTGACACAATCCTCCTCCTCCTCCTCCTCCTCCTCCTCCTCCTCTTCCTGTGCGATGGGTGGGACAGAAGTAACACTGTCTGGGTAAAGGGGGCCTTGAGAGGCAAGGAAGTCCTCCTCTTCCTGCCTCTGTTCTGCCTCAAGTGCCCTGTCCATTATTCCACGCAGCGTGTGCTCCAACAGGTGGACAAGAGGTACAGTGTCACTGATGCATGCACTGTCACTGCTCACCATCCTCGTGGCCTCCTCAAATGGTGCCAGGACAGTGCATGCATCCCTGATCATGCCCCACTGGCGTGGAGAAAAAAAACCAAGCTCCCCTGACCCTGTCCTGGTGCCGTAGTCGCACAGGTACTCATTGATGGCCCTCTGCTGCGTGTGCAGCCGCTGCAGCATGGCCAACGTTGAGTTCCACCTGGTGGGCATGTCACATATAAGGCGGTTCTTGGGCAGGTTCAACTCCTTTTGCAGCTCAGCCAGGCGAGCACTGGCATTATAAGATCTGCGGAAATGCACACAGACTTTCCTGGCCTGCCTCAGGACATCCTGTAAGCCCGGGTACCTGCCCAAGAAGCGCTGCACCACCAGGTTAAGGACGTGAGCCACACAGGGCACATGGGTCAGTTGTCCCTGTCGGAGGGCGGAGAGGAGGTTGGTGCCATTGTCGCAAACCACCATTCCTGGCTTAAGCTGGCGTGGCGTCAACCACCTCTCGGCCTGGCCCTGCAGAGCAGACAGGACCTCTGCCCCAGTGTGGCTTCAGTCCCCCAAACACACCAGCGCAAGCACGGCATGGCATCTTTTTGCCTGCGTACTTGCGTAGCCCCGTGAACGGCTACGGAGCACCGCTGGTTCATAGGACAAACCACAGGAAGAGGCCATGGAGGAAGAAGAAGAGGAGGGGGTGGAGGAGAGAGGTGTGTCACAACCAGTAGTAGCATTTTGGAGGCGTGGCGGTGGGACAACCTCCAACACTACTGCACCTTGTCCTGAATCCTTCCCAGCTGCCAAAAGAGTGACCCAATGGGCCGTGAAAGAAAGGTAACGTCCCTGTCCATGCCTGCTGGACCATGAGTCAGCGGTAATATGCACCTTACCGCTGACCGCCCTGTCCAGCGAGGCCAAGACATTGCCTTCCACATGCCGGTAGAGAGCCGGAATAGCCTTCCGTGCGAAAAAGTGGCGTTTGGGAACCTGCCACTGAGGAACCGCACATTGCACAAACTCACGGAAGGGGGCCGAGTCTACCAACTGAAAAGGCAGCAGTTGAAGCGCTAGCAATTTAGCCAAGCTAGCATTCAACCGCTGGGCATGTGGATGGCTGGGAGTGAACTTCTTTCGACGGTCCAGCAGCTGGGGCAGGGAAATTTGCCTGCTAGAATCGGACGTCGGTGTACTGCTAGCAGAGTGGGCGCAAGTACTTGGCTGTGACACACCTAATTCTACACCTTCATTCCTCTCAGTGCATGTTTCAGAGAGGACTGAAGTTATAGTGGGGTTGGAGATCCCAGCTGATGCGGTGCAAGGAGAGGTCCGCTTTGTTCTTTGGTGTGGGTCTTTGAGGTAGGCTTGCCAACGAGCTGCATGGCAGGTCAACATATGTCTGGTCAGGCATGTGGTACCCAAGCGGCTGATGTTTTGGCCACGCGATATACGCTTGAGACATATGTTGCAAACAGCAGCTGTGCGATCTGATGCACTAGCCTCAAAAAAGGCCCACACCAAAGAACTTTTTGAATGACGGGCAGAGGCAGCGCCCTGCACAGGCGGAGCTCTGCGGTGTGATTCCGTCGGTGTACTGCCCTTACGCTGGCCACCAAAGGGCATCCTGCCTCGTTGGAGATGTGCCTCCTCCTCATCCTCCTCCTCCTCCTCTCTCCTATTAGGCACCCACGTGGAGTCAGTGACCTCATCATCCCCTCCCTCCTCATCACTGGAGCCAATCTGGCAGTATGCTGCAGCTGCTGGAACATGACTGCCAGATTGGTGTCCTTCTTGAGCATCCCCTCTGTCTGCTCTCACGCTACTGCCTTCCTCTAGCTGGGTTTCATCATCAGACCCTTCGAAACGCTGGGCATCCTCCTGGAGCATGTACCCAACACTGTGCTGAAACAGTTCGGGGGACTCCTCAGGAGGAGGACATGGTGGGTCTAGGGAAGGAGTGACTGATGATTTGTCTGACATTGATACCAGGGAAGACGACGCTTTGGCAGCTGCTTTTCCAGTACCCTGAGCCTGGGTGAGAGAGGATGAGGAGGAGGAGGAGGGCTTGGTCATCCACTCTACCAAGTCTTCGGCATGATGTGGCTCAACATGTCCAGCTGCCGAAAAGAAGGACAAGCGTGTCCCATGGCCATGTGCTGATGACAATGCACCGCGTCCACGACCAGCACTGTTGCCCCCAGACACAGAGCCTGCTTGCCCTCTTTTATTGCCTCCTGACTGTCTGCCTCTCCTTGTTTGCCTTCCAGACATTCTAATAGATGGCCTGCACGGAGATGGGAAAAAAGCAATAAGGGCTACCTTCAGGTGTCCTTCTCTGTCCCTTGAAACAAGGACTTTCACAGTGAAAGAAACTGACACTCTCCCTACCTACAGTTTTCTGTCCCTAGAAAAAATGTTTTTTTTAATCACAATATAGCACAAGAAAAATTCACTCACTGTCCTTACAGGTCCCTGGAAACAAGGACTTGCAGAGTGAAAGGAAAAAAACACTCTCCCTACCTACAGTTTTCTGTCCCTAGAAAAAATGTTTTTTTTAATCACAATATAGCACAAGAAAAATTCACTCACTGTCCTTACAGGTCCCTGGAAACAAGGACTTGCAGAGTGAAAGGAAAAAAACACTCTCCCTACCTACAGTTTTCTGTCCCTAGAAAAAATGTTTTTTTTAATCACAATATAGCACAAGAAAAATTCACTCACTGTCCTTACAGGTCCCTGGAAACAAGGACTTGCAGAGTGAAAGAAAAAAAACACTCTCCCTACCTACAGTTTTCTGTCCCTAGAAAAAATGTTTTTTTTAATCACAATATAGCACAAGAAAAATTCACTCACTGTCCTTACAGGTCCCTGGAAACAAGGACTTGCAGAGTGAAAAAAAAAAAACACTCTCCCTACCTACAGTTTTCTGTCCCTAGAAAAAATGTTTTTTTTAATCACAATATAGCACAAGAAAAATTCACTCACTGTCCTTACAGGTCCCTGGAAACAAGGACTTGCAGAGTGAAAGAAAAAAAACACTCTCCCTACCTACAGTTTTCTGTCCCTAGAAAAAATGTTTTTTTTAATCACAATATAGCACAAGAACAATTCACTCACTGTCCTTACAGGTCCCTGGAAACAAGGACTTGCAGAGTGAAAGAAAAAAAACACTCTCCCTACCTACAGTTTTCTGTCCCTAGAAAAAATGTTTTTTTTAATCACAATATAGCACAAGAAAAATTCACTCACTGTCCTTACAGGTCCCTGGAAACAAGGACTTGCAGAGTGAAAGGAAAAAAACACTCTCCCTACCTACAGTTTTCTGTCCCTAGAAAAAATGTTTTTTTTAATCACAATATAGCACAAGAAAAATTCACTCACTGTCCTTACAGGTCCCTGGAAACAAGGACTTGCAGAGTGAAAGGAAAAAAACACTCTCCCTACCTACAGTTTTCTGTCCCTAGAAAAAATGTTTTTTTAATCACAATATAGCACAAGGACAATTCACTCACTGTCCTTCCAGGTCCCTGGAAACAAGGACTTGCAGAGTGAAAGAAACTGACACTCTCCCTACCTACAGTTTTCTGTCCCTAGAATAAATGTTTTTTTAAGCACAATATAGCACAAGAACAATTCACTCACTGTCCTTACAGGTCCCTGGAAACAAGGACTTGCAGAGTGAAAGAAAAAAAACACTCTCCCTACCTACAGTTTTCTGTCCCTAGAAAAAATGTTTTTTTTAATCACAATATAGCACAAGAAAAATTCACTCACTGTCCTTACAGGTCCCTGGAAACAAGGACTTGCAGAGTGAAAGAAAAAAAACACTCTCCCTACCTACAGTTTTCTGTCCCTAGAAAAAATGTTTTTTTTAATCACAATATAGCACAAGGACAATTCACTCACTGTCCTTCCAGGTCCCTGGAAACAAGGACTTGCAGAGTGAAAGAAACTGACACTCTCCCTACCTACAGTTTTCTGTCCCTAGAATAAATGTTTTTTTAAGCACAATATAGCACAAGAACAATTCACTCACTGTCCTTACAGGTCCCTGGAAACAAGGACTTGCAGAGTGAAAGAAAAAAAACACTCTCCCTACCTACAGTTTTCTGTCCCTAGAAAAAATGTTTTTTTTAATCACAATATAGCACAAGAAAAATTCACTCACTGTCCTTACAGGTCCCTGGAAACAAGGACTTGCAGAGTGAAAGAAAAAAAACACTCTCCCTACCTACAGTTTTCTGTCCCTAGAAAAAATGTTTTTTTTAATCACAATATAGCACAAGAAAAATTCACTCACTGTCCTTACAGGTCCCTGGAAACAAGGACTTGCAGAGTGAAAGAAAAAAAACACTCTCCCTACCTACAGTTTTCTGTCCCTAGAAAAAATGTTTTTTTTAATCACAATATAGCACAAGAAAAATTCACTCACTGTCCTTACAGGTCCCTGGAAACAAGGACTTGCAGAGTGAAAGGAAAAAAACACTCTCCCTACCTACAGTTTTCTGTCCCTAGAAAAAATGTTTTTTTTAATCACAATATAGCACAAGGACAATTCACTCACTGTCCTTCCAGGTCCCTGGAAACAAGGACTTGCAGAGTGAAAGAAACTGACACTCTCCCTACCTACAGTTTTCTGTCCCTAGAATAAATGTTTTTTTTAAGCACAATATAGCACAAGAACAATTCACTCACTGTCCTTACAGGTCCCTGGAAACAAGGACTTGCAGAGTGAAAGAAAAAAAACACTCTCCCTACCTACAGTTTTCTGTCCCTAGAAAAAATGTTTTTTTTAATCACAATATAGCACAAGAAAAATTCACTCACTGTCCTTACAGGTCCCTGGAAACAAGGACTTGCAGAGTGAAAGAAAAAAAACACTCTCCCTACCTACAGTTTTCTGTCCCTAGAAAAAATGTTTTTTTTAATCACAATATAGCACAAGAACAATTCACTCACTGTCCTTACAGGTCCCTGGAAACAAGGACTTGCAGAGTGAAAGAAAAAAAACACTCTCCCTACCTACAGTTTTCTGTCCCTAGAAAAAATGTTTTTTTTAATCACAATATAGCACAAGAAAAATTCACTCACTGTCCTTACAGGTCCCTGGAAACAAGGACTTGCAGAGTGAAAGGAAAAAAACACTCTCCCTACCTACAGTTTTCTGTCCCTAGAAAAAATGTTTTTTTTAATCACAATATAGCACAAGAAAAATTCACTCACTGTCCTTACAGGTCCCTGGAAACAAGGACTTGCAGAGTGAAAGGAAAAAAACACTCTCCCTACCTACAGTTTTCTGTCCCTAGAAAAAATGTTTTTTTTAATCACAATATAGCACAAGAAAAATTCACTCACTGTCCTTACAGGTCCCTGGAAACAAGGACTTGCAGAGTGAAAGGAAAAAAACACTCTCCCTACCTACAGTTTTCTGTCCCTAGAAAAAATGTTTTTTTTAATCACAATATAGCACAAGGACAATTCACTCACTGTCCTTCCAGGTCCCTGGAAACAAGGACTTGCAGAGTGAAAGAAACTGACACTCTCCCTACCTACAGTTTTCTGTCCCTAGAATAAATGTTTTTTTAAGCACAATATAGCACAAGGACAATTCACTCACTGTCCTTCCAGGTCCCTGGAAACAAGGACTTGCAGAGTGAAAGAAACTGACACTCTCCCTACCTACAGTTTTCTGTCCCTAGAATAAATGTTTTTTTAAGCACAATATAGCACAAGGACAATTCACTCACTGTCCTTCCAGGTCCCTGGAAACAAGGACTTGCAGAGTGAAAGAAACTGACACTGTCCCTACCTACAGTTTTCTGTCCCTAGAATAAATGTTTTTTTTAAGCACACTATAGCACAAGCACAAAACACACTGACACTCTCCCTACCTATCCTTCTCTTTCCCTAAACTAAAGGAATCCAGGTTAAGCAAGAAAGAAATAACAGTCACTGTCCCTGCCTATGCTGCTCTATCCCTGCTCCGGAACACACTACACTAGGCCGCCGTGCTGGCGGCCTTTTATAGTGTGGGGCGTGTACTAAACACCCTCAGCAATAATTGGCCACAGGCATCCTGCCTGTGGCCAATCATTGCTCTCCTCGCTGCCGGCGCTGTGATTGGCCAAGCATGCGGGGTCACAGTGCATGCTTGGCCAATCACAGCGCCTGGATGACACTGCGATGGCGTAGTGCATTGTGGGCCGTTCGCGTCACTCGAATTTGGCGCGAACGGCCCAAATCGTTCGATCTTCGTCGAACGATCGAACAGCCGATGTTCGAGTCGAACGTATGTTCGACTCGAACACGAAGCTCATCCCTACTCACATATAATACTTTCTCTGCTTTTCTTCTACCTCTCACTCTTCTGTTGCTCTAAGAGCTATACTCATTGGCACATTCTGGTACTTAACAAGATGACAGCTACCTGAGAGTATGGTCATTCCGAGGCCTAATTAATGCACCATTTATATTGATGACCAGGCAAGTGTAGATCCATCGTGATTCTGAGTAATGAAGCTGTTGGGTTGTGATCATACCTTAGGATAATTCCAGGACTCTTACAGTACCCGTGAATAATCATTGTTATGTAACGTGCCAAAAATTTATAAAAATGTATTAAAACAAAAAACCCACATATCAAAGTTCTAATTGATTGACCTCTTTTATAGCTGCCATATATGCTGTACTATCTATTGAGATTCCGCGTACCATCGGTCAATTTTTAAGTCGTCTTTGCAATTTTGAGTTAAGTTAAAGGGCACTACCATGGAAAATATTGTGTTCTAATAATTGTACAGAATAGGGAATGTGTGGAGGAGTTGTATCTATTTTTTCCTTATTATGGCCAGGAATAAATAACTTAAAGTGCTTGTAAACCCTTTACTACCACGTTTACCTACAGGTAAGCCTATAATAAGGTTTACCTGTAGGTACCTTGAAAATCTCCTAAACTTGCACTGTTTAGTTGATATTCACTGTATCCGCATGTGCCAACGCCATCGGCACATGCGCACTAAAGAAACGGCTTGCTTGTGCCGTTTCTTCAGTAGCTGTGCCGTGACCGGCATCTTTCGCGCGCATGTGCGGGAGTGACGTCATCGCAGCTTCGGCCAATAGCAGCGCCGGAGCCCGCAAACCCGGAAATAACTCCGGCAGACATGTTGCCAGTCAAAGCGGTGTACAGGGACCACTGCAACAACTTCGATCTAAGGTAAGTATTTCATAATGAGCTAGTATGCGCTGCATACTAGCTCATTATGCCTTTGCCTTGCAGGTTGTTGTTTTTTTTTTTTTTGCAGAGTTTACAACCACTTTAATTTATATATATTTTAGTTAGGATAATATAATATATTTTTTTATATTATTTCTTGAATCTCATTTTCAGCCAGCAGATGGTGCTGGAGTTTCAACATCTGCTTTTGCTAACAAAAAAATCAGTTTACAGAGCTTAAACGTTAAAGTCCAAATAATACACCATAGTAAATGAGTCAGGGACTCTCACCCCCCTTGACACAGAGGACAGTACCCATATCAAATTTAAATGAGAGAGAGTATGAAAGTAAACCAATTCTGCTCCTGGCCAGATCCCCTAAACACACTAGGCTTGAGTGCCCGCCTAAGTTTGCTTGCCAGCATTTTAGCTCTGTTTTGGCTTTGTCCCATAGCAAAAGCATCAATTAGCATGGCTATTACGGAGGTAACTACCCGTATATACTCGAGTATAAGCCAAGTTTTTCAGCACATTTTTTTGTGCTGAAAATGCCCCCCTCGGCTTATACTCGAGTCGCCGTTTTGTGCCTGATCTCCCGGACTTCGGGGACCCGGTACCGGCCTGCCGTCAGTCCCCTGGACCCTAAACTTGGCACACATGTAGCCTTACTCTTCCTCTACAAGTGTGCAAAGTTTTTTGTCCGGGGAACCTACGGCCGCAGAGCACCGATTTTTCAAAGCCGGGCACCTCTTCCATAGACTCCCATGTTAAATGGTAATTTCTCTGGTGACTTTGGGAACCCGGTACTGGCCGGTCGTAGCTCCACTGGACCTGAAACTTGGCACACATGTAGCCCCATTTCTCCTCTATAAGTGAGCAAAATTTTTGTCTGGGGGACCTACGGCCGGGGAGAAGCAATTTTTCAAAGCCGGGCACCCCTTCCATAGACTCCCATGTTAAACGTCAGCCTAGTCATGGGCACAGTGAGGCATGGGCACAGTGAGGCATGGACACAGTGAGGCATGGGCACAGTGAGGCATGGGCACAGTGAGGCATGGGCACAGTGAGACATGCACATGGACACAGTGAGGCACAGTGAGACATGCATGGACATCTTAGGCTTATACTGGAGTCAAGAAGTTTTCCCATTTTTTTGTGGTAAAATTAGGTGCCTCGGCTTATATTTGGGTTGGATTATACTCAAGTATATACGGTACCTCATTGGTTAGAAACTGTTACAAGGGGCCATTCACTTTACTGCACCTAGACTTTACCTTGTTTTGTAATGATAGATGTTTTCCTCCTGTGCTATCTGCTGGTGAAATGAGGTATCACAATGTGACCGACAGAAAGCAGTGATTTTATATGTAACTCAAAAAAGACCAGTGTGCTAAGCACTGTTTAAAATAGCGACGTCAACTACTTATTACAAGACAGATGCAGAAATAATTCCTCGGGGAAGTGGGATTTACATGTAAAGTGCGAACCATCTTTACTCTAAATAATTATGTGTAATTTAATACTTACGCCGAGAGCTTTAGGCTTGGCCTTTAAAAAGGTCTGGTAAAAGGCTGAAGACTCTGTAATTTGAGGTATGACAGCAGAAAAGCTCCACTGGGGGGCAACAGTAGGCACTTTCCACATCTGCGGAGCCGGGGGGACTTCATACCCCATAGGAACTGTATGGACATTAAACTCTGCAGGATTGTTGTACACATTAGGTTGTGGAGCATCCATAGGTACTTCATTTGGTAAAGCTTCATAGCTGGGCAGATTAGCTTCACTGGTCAAAGAGGGCATCTTGAAGAGGTACTGGAAGAAATAACAGGAAAAAGCATTAAAGATAATAAATCTATAAAAAAATCTTCACCAAGATTAGCATGTATAAATCACCTGCGTAGTTTTGTCTAAACAGTAAGCCAGGATTACCCATCGGTCACATGTCTTATTTGTTATTTTCTTCCTTGATCTCATTAAAATTACACTTTGCTCCCTCAGGGATTCATTATAAGGCACATGGGAGCATCTCTGTGGTTGTGATGTAGTCACGCTCTTAGGTTTCATAGAAACAGAAAACTTTGTTATACTGATCATCCATTCATCTTGTATAATGTTTGGAAAATAGACAGGGATACCAAGTGGCCAATCCAACCTGAACAAAACACATTCACAAATGTTAGGAACGTGCTACAGGAGCTGCCAATCAAGTTCTTGGAAATGTGATGTTCTAAAAACAACCTTTTATGCCTTGTTTACACGGTCGGAATTTCCGTTGGAAAAAAATCGGATGGTTTTTCCGACGGAATTCCGCTCAAGCTTGGCTTGCATACACACGGTCACACCAAATTTCAACCGTCAAGAACGCGGTGACGTACAACACTACGACGTGAAATTAAGACGAGAAATTAAGTTCAATGCTTCCGATCATGCGTCGACTTGATTCTGAGCATGCGTGGTTTTTAGAGCGTCGGAATTGCATACAGACGAGCGGATATTCCGATGGAAATATTTTCAGTCGGAAAAATAGAGAACATGTTCTCTATCTAAGTCCGTTGGAATTTCCGATGGAAAAAGTCAGATGGGGCACACACACGGTCGGAATATCCGGTGAAAAGCTCCCATCGGACTTTTTCCATCGGAAATTCCGACCGTGTGTACAGGGCATAAGTATTGACAATATTTTCTGCAAAAATTCCATCTAAAAAAAAAAATAGCTGGACAAGCCATTTTTTCAATTTAGTGGAATTTAAAATATACTTTCCATTTCAATTTGTAGTTTTAATTTTCAAATAATTCAATATAATTTTCTTATACCGTGTACACACAACTGTTTTTAAGGTCATGGAAAAAAACGACTTTTTTCTCGACGTGATTCTTCTCAAGCCTGCCTTGCATACACATGTAGCGGGGTCCTAAATTTAGGGGAAGTGTTTGAGTGGTAGTTGTGCTCAAACACCCCAATTGTCAGGGTTCTGTCAACTATTTTTATCCGCAGGGAGAGTATTGGTGTATAGTTCCCTGTGGCCTGCAGGTGGCGCTGCCATAGTAGGCCAGGGTTGAACCGCTGATACAGTGCTGTGCCTTGTGTGTCCCCTCTCAGCAGCTGTAGCGTGGGTGTGGCAGGCCTGCTGTGCATGCTGGGAGAGGATTTAAAAGGGGCAGACGCTGCCTGTACGGGGTTCGGTCCGTTCTGTCGTGGTCGGGGGTCCTACCCCAGGAGTGTGTTCCTGTCCACCCTGGGCACCTTTGGCCCAGGGGCAGAAGTCGGTGAATCTGACTTATCTCTGTCATTCATAGAGGTGAGAAACATTCTCTGACTTTCTGACTGTGGAGACCCGTCAACAACACTGCTCAACCTCCCTATATGGGAGGGTACGGGCTTGTGGCATGGTGTGCCCTCTTTGCCTGCGAGGAGCCAAAGACAGGCAGAAAAAAAATGCTTGAGCAAAGCGCGGTGATGTACAACACGTACGACAACACGTACGACGGCACTATAAAGGGGAAGTTCCATTCGGATGGCGCCACCCTTTGGGCTGCTTTTGCTGATTTTGTGTTACCGCGTGTTAGTAAAAGTTTGGGGAGAGACGATTTGCGCTTTTCAGTCTCCGTGCTTTTCAGTTACAGCGTGGCGAATGTGCTATCTCCATTACGAACGCTAGTTTTACCAGAACGAGCGCTCCTGTCTCATAACTTGCTTCTGAGCATGCGTGTTTTTTTCCCGTCGTTAAAGCGTACACGCGACCGTTTTTCACGACGAGAAAAACGACGACGTGAAAAACGACGAGAAAAAATAGAGCAGGTTCTAAATTTTTAATGGCCATTTTTCTCTTCGAGAAAAATGCTCTGGAGCCCACACACGATCGTTTTTCACGACCAATTTAAAAAATGAAATTTTTCTCGTCATGAAAAACGGTCATGTGTACGCGACATTAGACATATGTGCTAAAATATAAACAAAATTTTAGGCCTCATTCCCCCACATCCCCTGCAGCTTTTCTTTTTTAGAATACTAAAGCCTCGTACACACGATCGTACTTTCCGACAACATCTGTGTGATGGCAGGGTTTTTGTCAGACAATCTGACTGCTTGTATACTCCATCGGACAATTGTTGGAATTTCCGACAACAAATGTGGGATAGCATGCTCTCAAAGTTGGACTAAAATCCAAAGTACCAACACGCATGCTTCGAACCAATGCTAACCATAAGACAACATTAGCAGAAGTGGCCCAAAGGGTGGCGCTAAAGAGCAGAAAAATCACGTCGTTTTGTGTATGTTGGCTGAAAAGGATCTGCCGTCTGTATTCTGAACAAGTTCACGGCCAACGCCCTTCGCACAAAATTCCACGGATTTGTCCGATGGAAATCCGATCGTGTGTACGGCGCTTTAGATTTGTTCACATGGTTATAATATAGCCTAAACCCTCCCATTCAGGAATCAGCCTGGAAAGGACATGGTGAAACAAACAACAATTTCTTCAAAACAGAGAAAGTTTGTAAGGATTTACCAATGTTTGTAGATCATCCAGAGGGGAATGTTTTTTCTTTCTCAAAAAAAGTGGAGTGCATCAGTTTTTGGGAGATGTTGGAGAGAAAGCTAAACTTTGAGCAGCTTGAGCCCAAGTTGCCATTGCAGATTTGTCTAAGTATATCTTGGTACGAGATAGATTGAATCTTGTGCTACCTGCTGAGTCTTGCATCCGGAAAGTATTCACAGCGCTTCACTTTTTCCACATTTTGTTATGTTACAGCCTTATTCCAAAATGGATTAAATTCATTATTCTCCTCAAAGTTCTACAAACAATACCCCATAATGACAACGTGAAAGAAGTTTGTTTGAAATCTTTGCAATATTATTGTAGCGGGTATGTGCTTTTCTGTTTGAATCTGGTGGGGAAACTGTGATGTATGGTTCCCTAGGGCCCACCGGGTGGCGCTGTCACCTTGGGCCCGGGGTTGAGCCATCGTTGCAGTGTCGTAACTCGTTTGGCCTCTCTCGGCGGGTGTATGGTGAGGCGGGGAACCCGCCGTGCTTGCTGGGAGAGGGTATAGAGGGGGAGGCCATTTTTGGTGGAGGGGTTGGAGTCCCAGGCACCTTCAGCCTGAGGGCGGTGGTTCGCGTCGGGAGTCTAGGCGGCCTAGGCCTAGAGGACGTTCGGAGGTCGTGTTCCATACCAGGCACCTTTAGCCTGGGGTGAGGTACTTGGATGGAGGTCTTGGACTGAGTGTCCCGGACTAAGGCTCCGCGAGGGATGGACTTCCTAGGGGACCCCGGGAGTGGGTACCCGAATCCAGTGGCGTAAGGGATCGGAGGGGGTACTTACCTGAAGATCTGGTGCAGCAAATTGCCAGTGACGGGTGAGCCTCCGGAGACCGCCCGGAGGGATGTCTTCCTCGATTGGGAGCAGGAATCTACTTCTAGGAAGGAAGTAAGAGATTTCATTGTGCCTGGGCCTACTCGCATCCACACCCCTTGTCTGTTCTGTTCATTGAGGGAGTCCAACTGATTGTGTTCACTTTTACATTGAGAAGAATAAAGGAGTGTTATGCCCCGTACACACGATCGTTTTTAATGTCATTTTTTAAACCGACGTTTTTCTCCTCGTTTTTTTTCATGTTTCCTCTCAAGCCTGCCTTGCGTACACACCATCATTAAAAAAAACGATCAAGCAAAGCGCAGTGACGTTCAACACGTACGACGGCACTATAAAGGGGAAGTTCCGTTCTTATGACGCCACCCTTTGGGACGCTTTTGCTAATTCCGTGTTACCGCGTGTTAGTAAAAGTTTGAGAGACGATTCACGCTTTTCAGTCTTCGTGCTTTGAAGATCGTTTTCGGGAGTTCAGTTTGCGCCTGTGGGTTCGTATCTGTTTAGCACTGCTTGTAGTCAGTTCGTATCTGTTTATTCAGTGCGGCCTGCTCTGCACGTTCGTGTTTTTCAGCTTGTTCTTCATAGGCCTTGCTGTTCTTCCGTGCGTTCTTCTAGTTCGTTCTGTTCAGCCGACCGTTATCTAGCCATGTTGCGACTACGTACTCGTCGTAGAGTTCGTGCTGTAGTTGGTGCAGGGGTTCATGCTGTATCCCGACTCCATGCCATGAGCAGGGTCAGGAGGAGTTCATGGACCAAGAATTGGTTGCTCCAGCGGCACCAATTCTGTCACATGCCTTTGTTGCGGGAGATCAGGGAGAATAATCCTGATGATTTCAGGAATTTCCTCAGGATGTCTGACCCCGTATTTCAGCAGCTGTTGGCTTTGGTGTCCCCCTATATTACCAGGCAGGACACCGTTATGCGGGAAGCCATCAGTGCTGAGCAGAGGCTCATCGCCACGTTGCGATACCTGGCTACTGGGAGAAGCCTGCAGGACCTTAAGTTCTCCACAGGCATATCCCCCCAGGCTCTGGGGATCATTATACCAGAGACTTGTTCTGCCATCCTTCAAGTTTTGCAGGAGGACTATATTAAGGTAAGTGTTCTTCTTCAAAAATTAACATTGTATGGTTTTTATTTTTGGATATTTTTAATTTGCTTTATTTGCAGTCCCTAATTCACATGATTCTTAGCTGCAGGGAATGTCCCCTTTCTCCCCATGTTTTATTATTTAAAGTTTGGGGTTTGAGGCCTACCTGTAAATTTGGCTTACCTAACCTCTCCAGCATGCTATCCTGGGGCCATACCTACCTTGCCTAGTCATTTCCATGTTTTTTATTCTATGTTCCATCGTAGTGCTTTACCCAAAACGCACCCTAAATTTTGCCTAGGAATGTTTCATTTTTGTTAACTTCAATACAGAGTGCTACAGCCTTCATGTGTGATATTCCCAACTCATCTTCAAACCCCCCCCCCCCCCCGCCAATAATGTTTTTTTTTTGTTTTTTTTTCTTGCTTCCAATTTTTTATGTTTTGAACAGTTTCTACCAATGTTGGCCATGAATGTGTGTATGAAATCAGCTTTCAATGTTTCTGGCTCCAAGTATTAATTTGTTATTTCTTTAATTCCACAGTTCCCTTCTTCGCCACATGAATGGCAGAATGTGGCTTCCGAGTTTGCCCAGCGATGGAACTTTCCGAACTGTGGAGGAGCCATCGACGGCAAACATGTTCGGGTCGTCCCACCACCCCATTCAGGATCCTTTTATTATAATTATAAGGGGTTCCACAGCGTCGTGATGATGGCAGTGGTGTCGGCCACCTATGAGTTCCTCTATGTGGACGTTGGCAAGAATGGCAGGATGTCTTATGGAGGAGTTTTTGCCCAGACGGAGTTTGGAGAACGGCTCCTTTTGGATCTGCTGGCCTTGCCACCAGCGGAGCAGAATGTGGAGGGACTACCTTTTGTGTTTGTGGCGGATGAGGCGTTTGGCCTGGGACCCCATTTGATGAGGCCATTCCCGCAACGCACCCTCACCCCTGAGAGGAGGGTGTTCAATTATCGGCTGGCCAGAGCCAGAAGGGTGGTGGAAAATGCATTTGGGATCATGGCCAGCCGATTTCGCCTCTTCCTTACCTCCATCCACCTTGCCCCATACAAATGGAACCATGTGGTTATGACGTGCTGTGTGCTGCATAATTTCCTAAGGGTGCATTCAACGAGTTATATATCTTTGAGTGGGCCTGAGGCCTCTTTAATCAATGCAGAAACTTTGGTGGCCCTGGAACCTGGCCGTCCTGGCTTGGCCCCCCCAACCGGACGTGAGGTCCGTAACCAATATGTGGACTATTTTATGGGTAGGGGGGCCATTGAAATGCCAGACAATCTATAATAATTTTATACCAAAAAAATAAAACTTTTTCTTGAGTAAAGATTGGTTTGGATTTTTTATTGTATAATGTTTGATGTTTCTGGTAGGTTTACCTAGTGCACTTGTTTTGCCATGTGGATTAAACAATCTTTTAATTAGCCTTCATTGTCAGTGTAAACATCAAACATTGATTAGTTCACTCAGCACCACATTTACATAATGAAGCCACAATGATTTGTTATGTAAAAATACCTTTATTTTTTTTTTTAGGTGGGAAACTTCCTTAGAAATGTGGATGTTCCCTTAATTTCGGGTGTATTAAAACGCATGACCAGCCATGCATAAACAAACTATATTTCTCAAAATTTTGAAAAAGCTAAACATGTGCTAGTCATTAAAGGGTAAAATAACAAAAAAACGTATAAAACTCTGCAAGTAAAACGTTATTTGGTGTAAAAACATTAGACATGCCCAAGCACAGCCATGATATTTTGGAGCCTTTCCTCCACCCGCTTTGTATTTGCCCTGATCTCTAGCAAATCTCCCTTAATTTTTTCGAGGTCACGACAGCAAACCATCAGGTATTGGATCAGGATCTGGGCACTGTGATGTGTCAACTTATTGGGGTCTTCGGCCAGAACTGCACCTAAATGTAAAAAGAAATATGTAGGATAGAATATGTAGGCCTACATCTATTTAACATGCATGTGTCTGGTTTCTCTCTGACCTGTGGTGGTGCCACTTTCCACTTCCACAACATCACATTCCTCTCCATCCTGGGGTTCTGGGGGTATTGTTGTAGGTATTGCAATTCTCGTCTCATCTGAGGTAGCTTTCCGAATCCCTAGGGAGATTGAAATAAAAGGAATAGTTTCATTAGTAGCGACTCAATTTTGCTAAAATAAGAAACATGAAAAAAAACTTTGTCATCATTCTTTTGAAGCATGCTCCATTTTAAATTTTACCCCCTGTGCCAACCGGGACAAATGATTGGATACATAGCCCAAACCAGAGCATATACATTTTGAACACAAATTTGAAACATTGTAACACCCCAAAGTATCTACACTGGATCACCTGTGTGTGACACCCTCAAGCTTTTTGGCTTTAGGCCCACACTTGTACTACTGCGTTCAGATGTTTCATCAGCTGCTGAGCATTCACTCCCTTTAACATTACCATGCATATCGTTTTTTCAAACGAACAAATGTCCTTTGGATTAGCACACAAAAAATAAGTGAGGCCCAAATTTACTCCCCCAAATAAACCAAAATACATGGGTGTTCACACTGGATGATCCTAAAACATCGTTTGAGGAACTGTACGGAGAAAGAGGTTTAATACGTCCGTTTACTGTGCGGACGAACCTGAAAGATGGTATCTTTCAGTGTACTATATGAAAGTTAAAAATACACGACAGAATACAAGAAAATAATATCTACCATGGAAACTCAAAAAAAATTACTTACTTTTTAATATAACTTTCTTGATTCTTTTATATTGGTCGGCCTCCCGCAACTTCAGATCTGACCATCGTTTTCTGAGCTGTTCCTTCGTTCTGCACACCCCGAATTTTTGGTGAAGACTTTTGACCACTTTGCCCATAATTCTGGACTTGACCAGATTAGGCCTTTTATACGGACCATGCTTGGCATCATAATCCTCCTTCTTTAAAATGGCGACCATCTCCACCATTTCCTCGAATGACATGTTGGATGCCTTATATCTCCTGGGTCTTGATTTGGGCTCCTCTGTAATTTCATCCTCTGTAGAGGTAATCTCAGCCACCTGTGTCTCCGCCATGTTTTGTTCAGCACTACGAGCGAGAAGGGGCGGGGAAAGTACAATATCGAACGTCAGGGGCGGGGAAAGCGTGCGGAGTTTCACGCATGCGCTGTGTATATCAAGTGAAGATCCATGTCTGGGAAATACGTTCATTTGTCGGGAGAGGGAGTTAGCAACGAACGTCGTGACGAAGGTACCTAACAATTTTACTTTTTGAGGTTCATCAGACGAGGAGATTTGTGTGCTCAAAATATGTAGACAATGCACAGTTGAGGAATGTTGCCTGAAATATATATTTTTTTGGGTTTCTCGCTTTTACAGATATCATGAATACTTTTAAAAACCCAGACTTCATGGGGGAATTCATCGACAAATGGCAAGAGCTCCCTATATTATGGCAAATAAAAATAAAGACGCCAGGAAAGCAGCACTGGAGAGCCTGCTTGCATTTGTGCAAACAAAGATACCCACAACAACTCTCCAAGATGTCAAAAACAAAATTGCGACCATCAGAGGGACATACAGGACCCAGAGGACTATGGTCCTGAGGTCCCAGAGGTCAGGTGCACCAGCAGATAAGGTTTATAAACCCAGTCTGTGGTACTACAGTAAGCTTGCTTTTCTGAATGACCAGCTGGAAGTGCGGGAATCTCTCTCCACCCTTCCCCCCAGAGGTCAATCCAGCCTTCCTTGTACCCAACCCTCCAGCCTTCCCTGCAGCCAGTCCTCCAGCCTTCCTGTCAACCCTGCTCTGGCTTCCTCTGAGGATCAAGATCAGGGCCTTGAGGAGGCAGATTTGGAGATATGGAGCCAGGTAAAGTATTGATATCTATATTTATATCGTACAAAATTGTAGAATTTAAATAGATGTTAGTATTGTTAAAGGTATGTACACTTCTACCAATAAAGTTTGTGAAGAGCAAGATACAGTAGTGGCCTAATTTTATGTGCACAAGACAACAAAACCAGGATGCGGAATCAATGAAAATGACATAACTTTTGGCATTGATTTCAACAATGTCTAGAGGTGAACAATGTCTGTGAATGATGATGTGGCAAAATAAATAATGTCCCTTTCTTTTTTTACAGCCAGAGCAGAGCCAGGAAGAGGGTGATGTTGGGGATCAGGAGGAGGCAGGGCCCAGTGGCACCCAGGAGGAGGCAGGGCCCAGTGGCACCCAGAAGGAGGCTGGGCCCAGTGGCACCCAGGAGGAGGCTTGGCCCAGCACAAGAGCCCAGATGCCTCCCCTGGTAGTTAAACCAGGAGGGCCAAGGAGAGGTAGGCAGGTGGAGGAGGAAACCAGGGCCTTCCTCAGAGGCAACAGCGGCCCTCAGAGAGGCACCCTCTGTTGATGAGGGATTTGCCGCAGTCCTCACCCACAAACTAGGGCAAATGGAGTTGCAGCAAAAAAAATTCAGTGAGACCCTGCTATTGAAAGTCATCAATAAGGGCGTGCTGGGTGAACTCACTAGGTACACGGACATAACGGAGGTTGTCCCTACTCCTCCTCCTCCTCCTCCTCCTCCTCCTACTACTCCTCCTGCCACAACCTCTCCTCCTGATCCCCAGCCTCCAAGGAAGAAACCAACCAAGGCTGCAGAGAAGGCTGGAGAGAAGGCTACAAGGAAGAGGAGAAAATAATGCCTGCTGTAGTACCACAGACTGGGGACATATAGGACTTATCTGCTGTGGCTCCTGACCTCTGGGAGCTCAAGACAAGATTGGGCTCATTTTTTTGGGGGATCTAATCTCTATTTTGGTTTGGACATCTTGGATGGTTGTTGTGGGGTCAAAGGGATGCACAAATGCAAGCAGGCTCTCCAGTGCTGCCTTCCACTTTAATTTGTTAATGTTCTGAAATTAAAAAAAATTTAGTGCCCTTAAAATACTTGACTATGTGATTTGTATTTCAAAAGAGAGCTTGCTAGGGAGCAGGCAGGGACATCTCAAATTATATTATTGTTATTATCAGGGGACACAAACCTCCCTGAGGCCAAATGAGACAAATTTGGAAGGTTGTTGTGGTAACTTTACACAAGAATAATTTAAGCCAAAATAATAAAAAAAAGGCCACAAAAAAAAAAAAACAATAGTAAAATAAAATTTAAAGAAAAAAGGAGAATTACATTATTTTATTATTATTAGTATTATTTAGGAGGGAGGTGTGGCTTATAAATAATATTTTATAATCATTAGAGCAATTTGGAATTACTTTAGAAACAAGTTTGGCATAACTCTCAATGTCATTATCAAAAGAGGGTAATTTTAAAGCATTATCAAAAGAAGAACGGAATGTGCAGCATTAAAACGATGCTATTAATTCCACCATGACGAATGTGCCATCTCCATTTCCAACATTAGCTTTACCAAAACGAGCGCTCCCGTCTCATAGTTGCTTCTGAGCATGCGCGTTTTTTTTCACGTCGTGAAAGCATACACACTATCGTTTTTCACGTCGTTAAAAAAAACGACATGAAAAACAACGTGAAAAAAGAGAGCATGTCCGGAATTTTTAATGCCCGTTTTTCACGTCGTTAAAAATGCTCTGGAGCATACACACGATCATTTTTCAGGGCCATTTTTTAAAATGGCAGTTTTAACGGCATGAAAAACGATCGTGTGTACGGGGCATTAGACTTTAATGGTGTGAGGCTCATTTACTGGCAGACACTGTTCAAGAAACCAGGAGGAGGCTCCAGATGCAGAACATCGACCCGAAGGTAAAAGAGGATTGTCTCCCACTACACACACACACCTGCAGTGGGAACATTGGCGTGGTGACACCACACTCTCTCCTCCAAGGTACCCCTAGACAAAAGCCAGAGACAGAAGAATTGATACAGTGTAGAGGGAGAGAGTGGAGGCCGCTACATGTAAAATAGGTGAAAACAAATGTAGTGTCACTTTGAAGGATTCTTGGTGATTTTAAGTTTGAACTTCTGTATGAAGATTTGCACCACTGTTTCACAATGGACTTTTCATTTATGAGGTTTTTGATATGGACATTTTTTGAATATGGACACTATTTTTTAAATATTCCTATTGTAGCGGGCTCACCCCTCTCTCTATCTTTATCGGTTATGCGGCTGTTGTCCAGGGGTACCTGGGAGAGAGAGAGCTGAGATACACCACGGCCCATGTCCTCCATAGCTAAGAGGTGAAAGCCAGAAAAATTGGGTCTTGTGTGGGTGTCCTAGAGTCCAGTCCAGTACTTCGTCCCTGACTCCTTTGCTTCCAGTAACCAGAGTTCCACACAGTGAATAGGTCCAACTCAGTTTTATTCTTCTTGCCAAGCAATAAAACAGTTTCTTTACTTTGGAAAATGGGGACAGATCGAGGCACAATCCTTTCCCTTCTACTGCTGACCACTGTGCTGTCACCAGTGGTGAATAGTCACTGCCACTGACTAGGTGATGTAGAACGTGAACTACCTTCGCTCGCTCTGCCCCTGTCAGGGAAAGAAATCCGTCCAAGGGAGAAGTGGAGGCCTCTCCGTCACCAGTGATGCTGCGGTGGACTCTTCAGAGAAGTTACTGCACACCAGTCCTCACAAACTCAGACACGGGCACCTAAGGAGTTAGGGCCCCCTCGGATTCCTCCACCCTGGCGGAACTCAGTCAAAGGTACTGAGCCCCAGGCATCCACCATAGTACCTCACCCCAGGCTAAAGGTGCCTGAGATGGACTCCATCCCTGCTCCAGCTAGGTCAAGGCCACCTAGGCCTGGAACACCGGAACGCCAGCACCCAAGCTGAAGGTGCCTGGGTGCGGCCGCATCTTCTGGCTCCGGACTCTAACCCCGTGATCAGGGTGTCTGCCCCTTTTATGGCCCCTCCCTTCGTGCCACAGCGGGTTCCCCGCCCCGCTGTACCAGCTCCAGGGGAGGACAAAAAGGCACAGTCTTGCGGTGCGAGCCCAACCCCGGTTCAAGGCAACAACGCCACCTATAGGCCGGAGGGAACTTCATGCCACCAGAGTCCTCCAAGACTCACAAAGGGAACCTTGAATTTCCTAACAATCAAGGCATCTGGGTTACACTACCACCCAGATGCTTCCCCTAAATTCAAATACCCCTACACTCTCCCCCTGGTGATTTGACACTGGTCCCCAGTGTCTGGTACAAACTCACATCCCACAAGGGTGGTGACACAAGTTCAGCCCAGAAACCAAACTACACAATTTAGCCCTGAATTGTGCCAAGACCTGAATGGAAAAGGGAAAACTTAAAACAATATAACTATAAAACATTTTCAATAAAACACTGTAAATATCTCACACATTTACATTCCTCCCTCCCCCTGGCTATCTAAGGACCACCCATTCTCAGCAGCCTTGATAGACGAATCTCCTGCAGAGGGAAAGAAAAGAAACATACATCCTAACAACATATGTGTGTTTGCTTGGAATGAATGAGTCTATCCTAGAAGAAACCCATTCACTCCAATAAGTGCTGCATAATGTCAAAAAACTAAACAATCGTTGCGCAACACTGCCACCTGGTGACAGTGCCACAGTCAAGACACTCATCACTTCCAGATGAACTTTCTCTGTGACTCTACACTAACTAAAACCCAAAGTCACTGATTTCTCTTGAGTGCAAGGAGAAGGAGGGAGAACAAAACAAAACAGCTCCCATTTCTCCGAAGAGTAGAACTGCCCAAATGCAAAAAAAAACTAGGGCACAGTCCCTGTGTTCCGGTGGAACACTCCGGAAAGTTCAGTGATAAACAGCAAACAGTACACACAGGAGTCTTTCTTTTTCTCCTAAAGGTAAAACCTTGGATGCGGTAGGAACACAGGCTTCAAATGTCTGTCCAAAGCCTCCACATGGTACTCAGCATTACCTCCTTCCTTGCGGCAAATCACCACTCTGTCCGCATGGATATGCCTTCCCAGCATCCACTTAGCTTTACAGTCCTGGAACTTCTTGGTGACCGTAGGTGAACAGGAAAGGTACCGCCGTGCTTGCTGTACTTTAAGTTTGTCCCACACAAAGGTATCATACCATCGTTGGCGAAAAACTTCCACCTCATAAAGCAGTTCCCGAGGCAGATATGGGTATTCCCACCCATACTCCTGGACAACCTTCTATCCAAAGAGACGCTGCAGCCTTGATAAAGGTGGCATGGTGGCTCGGTCTCCTTCTCCAGGCCGAACAATCGCTTCTAGGTGGCGAGGTGCGTTCACCACCTCGGTAGATCTGGGCCTAGGAGCCTGCAGTGCTTGGCGTTGCGTTCCCGCAACAGGAACGGGTTAAATGGATGTTGAATCTGGAAGGGGAACTTCAGACAGAGGACCAGCTTCTTCCCTTGACGCCGAGGCCTCTACCCGAGGTGTACTATCTCCAGTAGACATGGGCAGGTCCCTTGTGACACGGGACGAGGGTAGCTTCATCTTGTCCCATCCCTTCTGATGGAAGATTTCGTCTATCTCCCCATCATCGCCATTGTCAGACAATGAATCCAGGTCAGAGGCGTCGTAGCACTCAGCGGCGGGCAGATAATTCCCAGTCACGGAACTATCCCCCTTGACGGCCTCTACCGACTGTGGGCCTCCGCCACTTTTAACCACGCAGACAGTCCCAACCCCTGGCTCACCTGGGCCTTTAGAAGAACAGGGATGTCCAGGACTTTTTCTACCGGATCCATCCAGGCCAGGCAAGCAGTGGGGCGAAGCTCTTCCACGACCACACGAGGCCATCACTAGGCCGACTTTCCTCTTCGGTGGCCGGAGCAGGGAGCTGCTGGTGACCAAGGCAGCATCCTCTTATTTTTCTCTTTTCATCTCCGCTTGGGCAGTCACTTTGCCCGGATCAGTGCCCACGGGGAACGCACCAGCATCGATTTCTCCTTCCGGAGTGGCAGTCCCTGTGAGGTAGTTGAGGTGGAAAGCACGAGGCTTTTCTGTGGATGGTTCCACATCGAAGACAAATTCCTTGCAGACCTCACAGCGCCTGAACGGCTTCAGCTGGACCACCAGTCCCGAACAGCTGGGACAGATCACACCGAGGGCCTCCATGTCTCTGCAGGTGTACAGAGCCAATCGCCCCCGGGGCCTTAGTCTTATCCCCGTATCCTTAATCGGAGCAGCCAGAGAAGACATGTCCGCGAAGGAAGGAACTGAAATCCACGGAGCGTTTGAAGCCATCCTCTCTTTGCTGCTCCATTGCGCACTGACCCACCTGCGCCGGAATCTCCATGTGCGTACGTCCACATGGCCAGACTCCTCCCACCTTCTGCACTTGTTCGCGGGCTTTTCCCTTTCCCTGCCCACGAACTACACAGCTGTGGGTTGCCTCGTGGCGCGTTGGCCAATATGGTCGACCTACTCGGAACTCCTCCGGGCAGCAAAGTTCAAATTCAGACACCATACACATCCCGGATACGATGCCCCCACGTGTAGCGGGCTCACCCCTCTCTCTATCTTTATCGGTTATGCGGCTGTAGTCTAGGGGTACCTGGGAGAGAGAGAGAGCTGAGATACACCACGGCCCATGTCCTCCATAGCTAAGAGGTGAAAGCCAGCAAATTGGGTCTTGTGTAGGTGTCCTAGAGTCCAGTCCAGTACTTCGTCCCTGACTCCTTTGCTCCTAGTAACCAGAGTTCCACACAGTGAATAGGTCCAACTCAGTTTTATTCTTCTTGCCAAGCAATAAAACAGTTTCTTTACTTTGGAAAATGGGGACAGATCGAGGCACAATCCTTTCCCTTCTACTGCTGACCACTGTGCTGTCACCAGTGGTGAATAGTCACTGCCACTGACTAGGTGATGTAGAACGTGAACTACCTTCGCTCGCTCTGCCCCTGTCAGGGAAAGAAATCCGTCCAAGGGAGAAGTGGAGGCCTCTCCGTCACCAGCGATGCTGCGCTGGACTCTTCAGAGAAGTTACTGCACACCAGTCCTCACGAACTCAGACACAGGCACCTAAGGAGTTAGGGCCCCCTCGGATTCCTCCACCCTGGCGGAACTCAGTCGAAGGTACTGAGCCCCAGGCATCCACCATAGTACCTCACCCCAGGCTAAAGGTGCCTGAGATGGACTTCATCTCTGCTCCGGCTAGGTCAAGGGCACCTAGGCCTGGAACACCGGAATGCAAGCACCCAGGCTGAAGGTGCCTGGGTGCGGCCGCATCTTCTGGCTCCGGACTCTAACCCCGTGATCAGGGCGTCTGCCCCTTTTATGACCTCTCCCTTCGCGCCACAGCGGGTTCCCCGCCCCGCTGTACCAGCTCCAGGGGAGGACAAAAAGGCACAGTCTTGCGGTGCGAGTCCAACCCCGGTCCAAGGCAACATCGCCACCTATAGGCCGGCGGGAACTTCACACCACCAGAGTCCTCCAAGATTCACAAAGGGAACCTTGAATTTCCTAACAATCAAGGCATCTGGGTTACACTACCACCCAGATGCTTCTCCTAAATTCAAGTACCCGCTACACTATATTTTATGTTCATGTTTATTATTTTCATTGCGCTACTGTGAATGAGTAGTTTGACACTACATTTGTTTTCACCTATTTTACATACAGTATATCATTACTGCTCACTGACTGGTTGTAAGAGTCTACAGCACACAGTAAGGCCCCTTTTCACACTGAGGCGCTTTGCAGGCGTTATTGCGCTAAAAATAGCGCCTGCAATGCTCCCTGAAAAAGCCGCTCCTTTGTCTCCAGTGTGAAAGCCTGAGGGCTTTCACACTGGAGCGGTGCGCTGGTAGGAGGGGAAAAAAACTCCTGCAAGCCTCATCTTTGAGGGGCGATAGGAGCGGTAAAAATTCCGCTCCTATAGCGCCCCTGCCCTTTGAAATCAATAGGGTATCGCCTCCAAAACGCCTGCAAAACGCTGCAAAGAGGCGTTTTTAACCCTTTTTCGGCCGCTAGCGGGGGTTAAAATCACCCCCGCTAGCACCCGCAAATCGCTGCAAAAACAAAGGTATAGCAGCGCTAAAAATAGCGCTGCTATACCGCCAGCACATCCAGCGCTTCAGTGTGAAAGTAGCCTAAGGCTACTTTCACACTGAGGCGCTTTACAGGCGCTATAGCGCTAAAAATAGCGCCTGTAAAGCGCCTCTCCTCTCACTCAGGCTTTCCCACTGGAGCGGTGCGCTGGCAGGATTCTCGAAAAAACCCTGAAAACAGCATCTTTGAGGCGGTGTAGGAGCAGTGTATAGACCGCTCCTAAAGCGCCCCTGCCCATTGAAATGAATGGGCAGCGCCGCTTTGCGGGTGCTTTTAACCCCTTTTCGGCCCTTAGCGGCGGTTAAAAGTGCCCCGCTATCGGCCGAAAAGCGCTACAAAAACAACGGTAAAGCGCTGCTAAAAATAGCGGCGCTTTACCGCCAACACCCGCCCGGCCCAGTGTGAAAGTGCCCTAAGGCTCAATGATTAGTTGTTAGAGGTTACTGCACATGATTTCTGCTTGCTGATTGGTTGCTAGAGGTTACAGCCCATCATTACTGCTAACTGATGGTTGCTAGAGTTTACAGCACACATTAAGGCTCACTGATTAGTTGCTAGAGGTTTCAGCATATCATTTCTGCTAGCTGATTGGTTGATAGAGGTTACCACACATTATTTCTGCTTGCTGATTGGTTTCCAAAGGTTACTGCACATTATTACTGCTAACTGATTGGTTGCTAGAGGTTACAGCAAATCATTACTGCTAACTGATTGGTTGCTAGATAGAATATGAAGTCCCATTGCCAGAGTAGAAGTTTTGTCTTGCACTGCAGCGGAATTTAACAGAAAAGCAGAGAGGCAGAGATGAGTGATAGTTCAGTGGTCTAAGGCCCCATGCACACGAGACGCTGTTATTTGCTGTTGAACGCGCGTTCAGAGGCAGTTGGACGCTTTTTTCAACTGCTCCTGAACCCATTCAATGTTATCCTATGTGTCCATGCACACACTCTCGTTTTTTGGCGTTTACAAGCAGTTGCGTTTAACCTCGTTTTTCCAGAAGCAAAAAAATGGGTTCAGACGCAAAAGTTTTCACGTTTCAGACGCTAAACGCTGCTAAACGCGGCTAAACGCGGTACCGGCGTTTTGCCGCGTTTGCGTTTATAAGCGTTTTTAAAGGTGACCTATTTTTTAACATTAGAAATCTCAAAAATGATGGCAAATGATGAAAAACTATTAAAAAATATAAAAGAAAACTGTAATTGCTTGCATCGCATTGTGGACAATCCACAACTTGTGGCAGGTAAAGTGGCAAGTGGACAATCAACAACTTGTGTCAGGTGATGTGGCCAGGTGACGTGGCCAGGTGACGTGGCAAGTGGACAATCCACAGCTTGTGGCAGGTGACGTGGCCAGGTGACGTGGCAGGTAACGTGGCCAGGTGACGTGGCAGGTGACGTGGCAAGTGGACAATTCACAACTTGTGGCAAGTGATGTGGCACGTGATGTGGCCAGGTGACGTGGAAAGTGGACAATCCACAACTTGTGGCAGGTGACGTGGCTAGATGACGTGGCAGGTAATGTGGGCAGGTAACATGGCTAGGAGACGTGGCCAGGTGACGTGGCAAGTGGACAATCCACAACTTGTGGCAGGTGACGTGGCCAGGTGACGTGGCAGGTGACGTGGCAAGTGGACAATCCACAACTTGTGGCAGGTGACGTGGCCAGCTGACGTGGCAGGTAACGTGGCCAGGTGACGTGGCAGGTAACATGGCCAGGTGACGTGGCCAGGTAACGTGGCAAGTGGACAATCCACAACTTGTGGCAGGTGACGTGGCACGTGATGTGGCAAGGTGACGTGGCAAGTGGACAATCCACAACTTGTGGCAGGTGACGTGGCCAGGTGACGTGGCCAGGTGATGTGGCAGGTGACGTGGCAAGTGGACAATCCACAACTTGTGGCAGATGATGTGGCAAGTGATACGCTAAATACAAGTACACTGCTGCTCTCTCAGCTGCTGCTACTCACTCTGGTCTCACAAACTGGCTGAAATGGTTAAAATTTACTGTTTTTTGAGCTTAGGGAGGGTCTATGATGAAACGCTTATAAACGCAAACGCGGTTAAACGCCGCTAAACGCGGCCGCAAACGCGGCAAAACGCGCGTTTATAAACGCCGGTTTCAGCGTTTAAAAACGTGTGTTCAGCAGAGTTTGCACCTGCGTCTCGTGTGCATGGGGCCTAAAGCAGTGAAAAGTTGTTGAACATTCCAGCTGTCTGCTAATATATGCAGACCAGTATACAGGCATAGTTTAGCAGCTGAAACAGTGGAAAACTTCAGCTCAACCAAGCACACTTGCTCATTCAGAGTCAGAGCTCTTACCGCCCACCTGCTTGTCAGTGCGTCTCTCCACCCGGCCAGCTCTGGTGTCAGTCATAGTGCCGGATACTGCTTCCCTTTCCCTTCAGCTGCATTATGTGACGAGATGTTGGGCCCCACAACAATGTCTGGGCCCAGGGCAGCTGCCCCGTTTGTCCCGCCTTAAAGGTGGCCCTGACAAGGATAAGGGTCTTTATTTTCAGCAGAGTGACTGTAATATTCAAATCTCAGTGATTGCTGAAAAAAAAAACATTACTTGTTTAATGTGAAAATAAGTAATAAAAATATATTGGCAACAGGTTTTCTTTACATGAGCAGAAAGAGACTATTTGCATTAAAGCGGAACTTCAGGCATTTTTCATCTTTCCATCTATTAAATCCTCTGCCCTTGTTGTTTTACCTTTGGACAATAAAACATTTGTTTTCTGCCAGTAAATACCTTATACAGCCACTTCCTGTTTCTTGTCTGGTAAAAAGCCTAGGCTTATAACATCATGAGTTCGCCAGGAAGGAAGGGGGTGAGTCATAAGAGGGCCAATGAGAGCTGCAGAGCTGGAGGTGTGTGTCTGTGTAAATCCAGGAAGTGAACCAGCAGCCGCTTCAGCTGCCCACAGTTAAAATGGCTGCAGCCAGACTCAGTGAAGGGAGATTTCTGCAGCATATTTGGCAAGTACAGAATCACAGTATATATAAAATAATATGCAAAGTGGTTGGAAGGAAGCTTCAGATTGGCAAAGATGTTTTTATTGCAAATTATGTGAGCAGACTGCAGTTCTTCTTTAACCACTTAACGACCGCTCACTGTATATATATGTCGGCAGAATGGCACCGACAGGCACAATCACGTAGAGTGTACGTGATTGCCTTTGTACAGTTGGGGGGTCCAATCGGACCCCCCTTCTGTACAGTGAGCGGTGGCTAAGTGTCCGGGAGCGTTCCGGGATGAGGGGGCAGCCATTCGTTTCTGGCCACCCCCTCGCGATCGCTCCCGGCGAATGGAAATGCCCCCTCTGTCTGTGTCAGACAGAGGGAGCAGGAGGAAGTGATGTCATCTCTGGTGCGGCGCTCACATATACCGAGCGCCGTACAAGAGAAGATATCAGGTCAGTGCACACAACACTACACTGACACCAGGACACATAGGGACATAAATCGCCCCCCCAGACACCCCAGATCACCCCCCCAGCCCCCAGTCACAGTGTCACTGATTGCAGTGACCATTTATTTAGTGATCACTGCAATCAGTGACATTTGTGACTGTAAAAGTGTCACCAAAGTTTAGTCTTAGGTCCAGTGTAGCCCCCTAACCCCCCTAATAAAGGTTTAACCCCCTGATCACCCCCCAGATAACCCTTTCACCCCCTATCACCACTGTCGCTTAGCGATCATTTTTCTGATCGCTGTCTTAGCGTCAGTGATGCCGATCGGCAGCCAGTAATTTTTTTTAGGTTCGCCGCAGGTTTTTATAGCGTCAGGTACCCCAATATATTATCTAATAAAGGTTTAACCCCCTTGATCGCCCCCCAGGTAACCCTTTCACCCCCTATCACCACTGTCGCTAAGCAATTGTTTTTCTAAACGCTGTCTTAGTGTCGGTGATGCAGATCGTAGCCAGTATTTTTTTTTAGGTTCGCCGCATGTTTTTATAGCGTCAGGTACCCCAATATATTATCTAATAAAGGTTTAACCCCCTTGATCGCCCCCCAGGTAACCCTATCACCACTGTCACTAAGCGATCGTTTTTCTAAGCGCTGTCTTAGTGTCGGTGATGCAGATCGTAGCTGGTAATTTTTTTTAGGTTCGCCGCAGGTTTTTATAGCATCAGGTACCCCCATATATTATCTAATAAAGGTTTTAACCCCCTGATTGCCCCTAGTTAACCCTTTCACCAGTGATCACCATATAAGTGTTACGGGTGACGCTGGTTAGTTAGTTTGCTTTTTATAGTGTCAGGGCACCCGCCGTGTATATAACCCAATAAAGGTTTAACGCCCTGATCGCCCGGCGAGTGATATCAATTAGGTTTTAGCGTCAGAGAGGGTCTGAGTCACACCCCAGGCAGCGTCAGGTTAGTGCCAGTAACGCTAACACCCACGCGTGAAGCATACACCCCCCTTAGTGGTATAGTATCTGAACAGATCAATATCTGATCTGATCAGATCTATACTAGCGTCCCCAGCAGTTTAGGGTTCCCAAAAACGCAGTGTTAGCGGGATCAGCCCAGATACCTGCTGGCACCTGCGTTTTGCCCCTCCGTCCAGCCCAGGCCACCCAAGTGCAGTATCGATCGATCACTGTCACTTACAAAACAAAAACACACATAACTGCAGCGTTCGCAGAGACAGGCCTGATCCCTGCGACTCCAGTGCTGTAGGAGGTGATTTCACCACCACAGTTAAAAAAAAAAAAGCAAATATGCCGAAGCATTGGGGCAGCAGGGGCGGAGGAGCGATTTTGCTCCTAATGCCGCGTACATACGGTCGAAATTCCGACGGAGGCTTGCCCGTGGAAAAGTCCGACCATGTGTGTGCGGCATAACTTTTTTGCGGGAGGATGCCCCCATGCTTCGGCATATATAAATGGTGCGTGTATGCCCATCATTGGAAGTGGGTGGATGAAGGGCGGTATTCTAATGGTGGGCATACCCACCGATCAATCTCTTTTTTCGTTCAGCCAACTGGCTGCATGAAATAAAAAGATTACAATACATGTCCAACAAGGACCAGCAACGTACTGGTATGTTGCTGGACTTTGAATGTTTATACCAGAATGATGCCTGCGGGTTTAGGTATCATCTTGGTATCATTCTTTTCAGCCTGCGGCCGGCTTTCATGTAAAAGCAATCCTAGCGGCTAATTAGCCTCTGGACTGCTTTTACAAGCAGTGGGAGGGAATGCCCCCCCCCCCCGGATATAAAAAGCGCCATTGGGAAATTGGGAAAGCATTTTATCACACCGATCTTGGTGTGGTCAGATGCTTTGAGGGCAGAGACCCCAGTTTTTTCAAAAAAAGAGTACCTGTCACTACCTATTGCTATCATAGGGGATATTTACATTCCCTGAGATAACAATAGAAATGATAAAAAAAAAAAATACTTGGAAGGAACAATTTAAAAATAAAATAAAAAAGCAAAATTAATAATAAAAAAAAAAAAAAAAAAAAAAAGCACCCCTGTCCTGCCCTGCTCTTGCCCAATGGCGAACGCAAGCGTCGGTCTGGCGTCATATGTAAACAGCAATTGCACCATGCATGTGAGGTATCACCGCGAAGGTCAGATCGAGGGCAATCATTTTAGCAGTAGACCTCCTCTGTAAATCTACTGGGGTAACCTGTAAAGGCTTTTAAAGGCTTTTAAAAATGTATGTAGTTTGTCGCCAATGCGCGTTTGTGCAAAATTTTAAAGCATGTCGTGTTTGGTATCTATGTACTCGGCCTAAGATCATCTTTTTTATTTCATCAAACATTTGGGCAATATAGTGTGTTTTAGTGCATTAAAATTAAAAAAAGTGTATTTTTTAACCCAAAAAATGCGTTTGAAAAATCGCTGCGCAAATACTGTGTAGAAAAAAAAATGCAACACCCACCATTTTAATCTGTAGGGCCTTTGCTTTAAAAATATATATAATGTTTGGGGGTTCAACATAATTTTCTTGCAAAAAAAAAAAAATGTTTTCATGTAAACAAAAAGTGTCAAAAAGGGCTTTGTCTTCAAGTGGTTAGAGTGGATGTAAGCTTCCTAATGTTGTGTATAAAATGCCAGAACAGTTCAAAACCCCCCCAAATGACCCCATTTTGGAAAGTAGACACCCCAAGCTATATACTGAGAGGCATGTCGAGTCCATGGAATATTTTATATGTTGACACAAGTTGCGGAAAAACGACAATTTTTATTTTATTTTATTTTTTTGCACAAAGTTGTCACTAAATGATATATTGCTCAAACATGCCATGGGCATATGTGGAATTACACCCCAAAATACATTCTGTTGCTTCTCCTGAGTATGGGGATACCACATGTGTGAGACTTTTTGGGAGCCTAGCCATGTACGGGACCCCAAAAACCAAGCACCGCCTTCAGGCTTTCTAAGGGTGTAAATTTTTGATTTCACTTCTCACTGCCTATCACAGTTTCGGAGGCCATGGAATGCCCAGATGGCACAAAACCCCCCCCCCAAATGACCCCATTTTGGAAAGTAGACACCCCAAGCTATTTGCTGAGAGGTATTGTGAGTATTTTGCAGATCTCGCTTTTTGTCACAAAGTTTTGAAAATTGAAAAAAAAAAAAAATATATATATATATATTTTCTTTCTTCATTTTCAAAAACAAATGAGAGCTGTAAAATACTCGTCATTCCTCTCAGCAAATAGCTTGGGGTGTCTATATTCCAAAATGGGGTCATTTGGGGGGGGTTTTGTGCGATTTTGGCATTTTATGGCCTTCGAAACTGTGATAGGTAGTGAGGAGTGAAATCAAAAATTTGTGCCTAGAAATCCTGAAGGTGGTGCTTGGTTTTCGGGGTCCCGTACGCGGCTAGGCTCCCAAAAAAGTCCCACACATGTGGTATCCCCGTACTCAGGAGAAGCAGAAAAATGTATTTTGGGGTGTAATTCCACATATAACCATGGCATGTGTGAGCAATATATCATTTAGTGACAACTTTTTTGTAATTTTTTTTTTTTTTTGTCATTATTCAATCACTTGGGACAAAAAAAATTATATTCAATGGGCTCAACAGACCTCTCAGCAATTTCCTTGGGGTGTCTACTTTCTAAAATTGGGTCATTTGGGGGGGTTTTGTGCTATTTTGGCATTTTATGGCCTTCGAAACTGTGATAGGTAGTGAGGAGTGAAATCAAACATTTGCGCCCTTAGAAATCCTGAAGGCGGTGCTTGGTTTCCGGGGTCCCGTACGCGGCTAGGCTCCCAAAAAGTCCCACACATGTGGTATCCCCGTACTCAGGAGAAGCAGCAAAATGTATTTTGGGGTGAAATTCCACATATAACCATGGCATGTGTGAGCAATATATCATTTAGTGACAACTTTTTGTAATTTTTTTTTTTTTTTTAGTCATTATTCAATCACTTGGGACAAAAAAATAAAAAATTCAATGGGCTCAACATGCCTCTCAGCAATTTCCTTGGGGTGTCTACTTTCCAAAATGGGGTCATTTGGGGGGGTTTTGTACTGCCCTGTCATTTTAGCACCTCAAGAATTGAGATAGGCAGTCATAAATTTAAAGCTGTGTAAATTTCAGAAAATGTACCCTAGTTTGTAAACTCTATAACTTTTGCGCAAACCAATAAATATACGCTTATTGACATTTTTTTTTACTAAAGACATGTGGCTGAATACATTTTGGCCTAAATGTATGACTAAAATTGAGTTTATTCGATTTTTCTTATAACAAAAAGTAGAAAATATCATTTTTTTTCAAAATTTTCGGTCTTTTTCCGTTTATATCGCAAAAAATAAAAATCGCAGAGGCAATCAAATACCATTAAAAGAAAGCTCTATTTGTGGGAAGAAAAGGACGCAAATTTCGTTTGGGTACAACATTGCATGTCCGCACAATTTACAGTTAAAGCAGCGCAGTGCAAAATTCTGAATTCACCTCTGGTCCTCTAGCTACCAAATGGTCCGGGGCTTAAGTGGTTAATGTAACTTCCATGCTAATAAGCAATGCCTCGTGGTTCAGAAATCTATCTTAATGTGAAGATAAGTAATAAAAAGGTATTAGCAACAGGTTTTCTTTACATGAGCAGAACGGGACTATTTGCATTAATGTGACTTCCATACTAATAAGCAATGCCTTGTGGTTCAGAAATCCATCTAAACAGCCTTGTATTTTCATTTGGTAACCACTAGATGGCAGTAAATACATACAAATTTACTCGCACAATCGCTCTGCACTGTGTGATTAGTATACGTTGCTGTAACAGAGACACCTGGTGGTCATTTGGCTTGCCTACACGCTCATGAAAACCTGTGCAATCTTTGAAGTGACCGGAAGTTTGCTCTTTACAGCGGCGGCCATGTTGGATCCTGGCAGAAGAAGGCATTAAAGGTCTTGCAATGGTTGAGAGGGAGTTTTGAGGAACACAGAAGCCGCCCAAGTGAGTATGTGAACGAAAATCAGGAGAGGTTTGAAGTTCAGTATTTCTGAGTCTGATATTGGAGACTTCTCTGCATGTGTGTAGAATTGTGTGAGCTGAAGGTCAGGGGTGTCCATGTGAGGTCATGTGACAGTGGGGGGCTTCTGAGAATGTGCTTGTGGGGTCTGTCATTAGAGAATCTGCAACTGGGTGAAGTTAGCCACATACAGCGTCAGATTGGCACAAACCAACGTTTTTTTTTTGTGGATATGACCTTTGCCTGATCTAATTTAAGCGCAATATCTGGGGACGTCGGAATTACTGGTGGCTCAGCTCCGACACTATGGCCACCCCGTGTATGTGCGGCAGATGGGGGCTGCTGATGGCGCAGAGATATGGGTGTGCGCAGAGATATCGGTGATATGGGTGTGCGCAGAGATATCGGTGATATGGGTGTGCGCAGAAATATCGGTGATATGGGTGTGCGCAGAGATATTGGTGATATCGGTGTGGGCAGTGATATCGGTGTGCGCAGAGATATTGGTGATATCGGTGTGGGCAGTGATATCGGTGTGCGCAGAGATATTGGTGATATCGGTGTGTGCAGAGATATCGGTGATATCTGAGTGTGGGCAGAGATATCTCAATGCGCGCAGGGGGTATCACTCATAGATTTTTGCTATACATAACTGTAGCGGATGGTTGCTACTAGTTACTAACATCCACCATATTCACCCTGCTGCCAGACCTCCCTACATCACTCTTCCAAGGTCAATAATGTAATTTTGCTTTTGTTTTTGTTTATTTGGGGGATATAACTTGGTTGTGGAAAGGGGGTATGGGATGCCCATAGAACAGATCACTTTGCCATCATTGTTAAAGAATTGTTGAATCTAAAGTACTGTGAGCAGATGATGGACGCTGACATTTGCAGTCTCTCCTCTGCGCCAACTCCTGCAGACTGTTAAGCCCTGTACACACGGCCGAGAATCCCGTCAGGAAAAAAACGTTGTTTTTCCTGACGAGATTCCTGGCAAACTTTTCTTGCCAAGCTGTGCATACAGATGGCCATTCAAAAGAACCGCCGTTCTTTTGAATGGCAAGAACGCGGTGACGTTATCGACTACGACGAGCATGCGCTTGTCACATTCAATGCCGTCGCCGCCATCTTGCTTCACCCTACACTACCCTTGTAAGCTAACGCGCATGCGTCAAAGTCTCATCGAGCATGCGCGGGCTTACCGGAGGACAGGTAAGCTTGTAACATCGTACACACACGCGGTTTTCTCGTCGAGAAACAGGCCGACGAGAATCCCAACGAGAAAATAGAGAGCAGGTTCTCTATTTTTCTCGTCAAGATTCCCGGCAGTTTTCTCGACGAGAAACCATACACACGGCCGGTTTTCTCGGCAAAAAGCTCTGCCAGCAGTTTTCTTGCTGAGAAAACCGGCCGTGTGTACGAGGCTTTACTCCCAGGACTCTTCTTCTCCTGCACAAAACTTCACTGCAACCTGTCAGTATCTCCGCCCCATCATAGATAACCACCTGGGATTATTCAGAGTGATCCCTGGTGTAACAGACTTGCTAAACGCTGATAGGCCAGGGGCCTGCAGTACCCCTTCTTGGTGGCCTAGTAGTTTAGCAGCTTGAATTAGTTGGTGGACTACTGATCCCAGCTAGCCCGACTTGCAAATCCTGCGCCCGGAGGCCATATAGATTTGACACAAAACCCCAGTCTCTCCTCTGGTCTTGCACCTAGCTCCCCTGGCATGCCTCCTCCAGATATCCACTGTGCCTCACTCACCGACCTTCTCCTGCCCTGAGTCCTTGGTGAAGAATTTACCCGGACATGCATACTGACTACTTCTCCAGCTCCTCTGTTCCGGGACACCTCCTCCATGACCATGTAAGGATGAGGCTCCCTCCCGAGCTCCTCCGCCAGATAGGGATGGGCCTCCTGCTGCAGTCTAACACTCCATTCTTCACTTCACCCAGCCGACAACTCCCCTCCAGTGGGCTGGACCTGAGCTTATGAAGGAGGCCTGCCCCCTGCCAATTCCAGTTGGGGATTGGTCAGGTCTCCTCACGTGAGCTCCCAGTCCCTCCAATTCCCAGCCCTGTCCCTCTTCCAGAACATTCTCCCTGGAAGCAGGGGAGGCGCCCAAGAACTGAAAGATAGCCACCCACTGCTACACTAACCACTCCATGCCCCCAGATCAAAAACAAACAGGCCTAGCATGCAACATAGACCTGCCTAAATTTACCTGCCTGGCAGCTATCACAAAAAATCCTCACCTCTAACACTCACCTACCTATGGTAGAGGGCGCTACATCACCTTCTTATCCTTCTCCAGATCAGATGCAGGGCGCCTGCCTGTCATGCTCATCCTCTGACTCCAAAACTTTTGGCATGGACGGCTGGGTAACCACTATTTTAGGAGGTCAGCAATGACAGTCTGCATATTTTTCTCAGCAGTTTTCCTTTATCCTTTGTTCTGCCAGACTCTTTTTTTTTTTTTCACATGTGCTAAAATGCACATTTTGTCCTCAAAATGACTTAAACCCCCCAATACAATATACACCGATCAGCCATGACTTTATGACCACCTACTTCATTTTGTGTAGGTCCCCCTGACTCATTGAGGAGGCATGGATTCCATTGGACCTCTGAAGGTATGCTGTGGTATCTGGCACCAAGCCATCAATAGCAGATAATTTAAGCCCTTTAAGTTGTGAGGTGAGGCCTCCATGGATCGGACTTGTTTTTCCAGCACATTCTACAGACTCTTGATTGGACTGAGATCTTGAGAAGTCAACACCTTGAACTCGTTTTGAACCATTTTTGCAGTGTGGTAGTTATCCTGCTGAAAGTGGACACTACCATCAAGGAATGGCGTTTCCATGAAGGTGCGTACTTGGGCAGCAACAATGTTTAGGTAGGAGGTACGTGTCAAAGTGACATCCACATGAATGGCAGGAGCCAAGCTTTCCCAGCAGAACCTTGCCCAAAGCATTGCACTGCCTTTGCTGGCTTCCCCTTCTTCCCATACTGCATCCTGGTGCCATCTCTTCTACAGGTAAGTGATGGACAGTTAGCCATCCATATGATTTAAAAGAAAACGTGATTCATCAGACCAGGCCACCTTTTTATGTTGGTCCGTGGTCCAGTTCTGATGCTCACATGTCCAATGTAGGAGCTTTTGGCTGTGGATACGGGTCAGTATGGGCAACCTGACCTGTCTGTGGTTACACAACAAACTACGATGATTATTTTTCTGCTTTTTAGCCCACGTTCACACTGGGGCTGCGGGAGTGAAGCCTGCGAGTTCAGCTGAACTCGCACGATTTCACTCCCGCTGGCAGTCCCGATTTCAGCTCGATTTCAAAGACATCTGAAACAGATGTCAATGTAAATCGCGGCTGAAATCGCAAAAAGTAGTACAAAAACTACTTTTTGTAATCGGTGCAGCGCCGCGATTGGGACAGTGCCATTGGCCGCAATTTGCGGCAAATTTCGCCGATTTGACATGCGATTCGCACCAGTGTGAACCAGGGCTAACACAACTTCAGGGACAGCATGTTCACTTACACTTCACTTTGTAATGAGATAATCAATTGTATTCACTTAACCTGTCAGTTATAGCTGATCAGTATTAGTCCGTAGAATCCAAGTGTTTGCCTTTTTTAACGTCCAACAGAAAAATAGCAGCTGGAACTGAAATGCTTCCGACGTCTGCACAAATATTTTCTTTTCAGCACGATGTTACATATTTTTAGTCTTTTTTTATTCTAACTTTATTGTTACATTTAGTTATGTATTTTTTTTTCACAGTTTATATTTTACATGATATTTTTATCACTGTTTGTATTTTGCAGAGTCAAATGAGTCTTCATCTGTCTGTTGTTCGGCGTGGACTCTGCACCAAGGTTCTTCCGAACGTACCCGCGGAAAGTCTTTCTTATGAGACAGAACAAAGGTGTCGGGAAGTTCTGAGTAGAACGGCGCTACCAGTCAAAGCATCAGCAGGAGTTCTGGTAACATTATGTACCTTCCGCGGAGCCCCCTCCTTTCTCTATACCCTGCGCTCCCCCAAGCTGAAAGGGAGGCACAAAGGAGACATCAGGTAGGCATCAGACTACCTATACACTGTGTGTGCTCAAGTGGGACCACTTCCAAGGACTTTTTTGCTTTCCTAGCCCACGTTTATTAACCACTTCCGGACCGCCCCATAGCAGATTTACTGCTACAGGGTGGCCTTCCTGTGCAGAATCACATATATATCGTGATTCTGCACTTCCACCTACGGGGGGAGGGAGGGATGAGCGCACGTGCCACCAGCAGGCTGCTTCTGCTGTGATTAATCATAGCAGAAGCTGATCTACGGGTGCCGGGCACTGGATGTCTGCCAGCACCCACCGATCGTCAGGCAGAGACTCCGAACGGTGTAAACAAGGCAGAGCTACGTTCTGAAGGGATGGATTTTGTGTCCCTGCAAAGCAGGGAATAAAAGCCATTACTTCCCCTAGTAAAAGCAGCACATACAGTACACAAAAACACTGGCTAGGAACACAGTTAACCCTTTGTTTGCCCTAGATGTTTAATCCTCTCCCAGCCAGGATCATTAGTACAGTGACCGTGCATATTTTTAGCACTAGATCACTGTATTAGTGTCTCTGGTTCCCGCAAAGTGGCAGATTGGTTGGCTTGATGCACCAGGCTTGGCCCCAGTAGACCTGATTATAGACAGGTAATTGGGGTAGTATGCTGTTGGTTACTCAATGCTGGTTGTCACTACCTGACTTTGGAGTGTGCAATATTAATGCTCTATTGGCACTGTCATTTCTGTTTTCAGCCACTAGGTGGGGCTGTATGTTCTCTTTATGCAGTTGGAAGCTGTATTTGTTTTCTACTGTTTGTACATTACAACTTTGCATTTTTTTTTTTGTTTATGGAACATGTATGCTTGAATGTGTTCAAATAAAACTTCCTTCTGATTTAAAAAAAAAAGTGTCAGATTGTCCGCCACAATATCGCAGTCCTGCTATAAGTCACTGATCGCAGCCATTACTAGTGTAAAAAAAAAATACGTAAAAATCCAGTATACAGTATATACCATAGTTGGGATTTTTTTTTCTTAATAAAAATATGTAGCAGAATACTTATTGGCCTAAATTTATGAAGATTTTTTTTTCAATTTTTATATTGGATATGTTTTCTAGCAGAAAGTAAATATTGTTTTTAAAGGCATGGGTGATCAATTACCACCAAAAGAAGGTTTTTCTTTGTGAGAAAAAGGGACATAAATTGTATTTGGGTACAGTGTTGTATGACCACACAAATGTCAGTTAAAGTAACACAGTGCCGTATAGAAAATATTGCCTGGTCATGGGGGTATCTTCCGGAGGTCAAGTGGTTAAAGGAAAGATCACAGAACACCTACGTTTTCCATGAAGGGGTTTTTCAGCAATCCACAAATAGTCTCCTGGTCGGTCTCTTTTCTAGTCCTCAAACTCTCTGGGGCACACATGCACCTATAACTGCTCATTTGCAGCCACACAGAGCCCTGGGGAGGGTGAAGTCTTGAACTGTACTTGGTTCCCTTACGAAAATCAATGTACATATCAGTGTGCTGGTTGGCAGCAAAACGTGGACCCAGGATTGGAGGCTTTTTCCCTACCAAGCCACTGGGCTTTAGAACCCAAGCCAGGCTTAAAATCCAGTTACATATGACACAAGCACCCCAGAGCCCCCTCAACCTGCTTGAGTGAAAACCCTGGGTGACATAAAAGCCCTCTTTTAATACTGTGACAGGGCACAGTACTGCCACAACTGGCTCGCCAAAATATAACCTATGTGATGAGTTGTATTCCTTAAACCCTTCTTGGCTTCATCAGAGCAGGCCACCTTCTTCCATTGCTCCGTGGTCCAGTTCTGATGCTCACATGTCCAATGAAGGCTCTTTTTGCTGTAGACATGGGTCAGCATGGGCACCTTGACTGGTCTGCGGCTACACAGCCAAATACACAGCAAACTGCGATGGACAGTGTGTTCTGACACCTTTCTATAGGAACCAGCATTCACTTTTTCAGCAATTTGGGTTACAGTAGCTCTTCTATTGGATCAGACTACACAGGCCAGCCTTCCCTCCCCACATCCATCAATGAGCCTTGGCTGCCCATGACCCTGTCTCCAGTTTTCCTTCTTTGGACCACTCTTGGTCGGTCCTGACCACTGCAGACCGGGAACATCCCACAAGAGCTGCAGTTTTATGGCGCGTACACACGATCGGAATTTCCGACAACAAATTTTCGATGTGAGCTTTTGGTCGGATATTCCGACAGTGTGTAGGCTTCATCGGACATTTGCTGTCTGAATTTCCGACAACAAATGATTGAGAGCAGGTTCTCAATTTTTCCAACAGCAAAAGTTCTTGTCGGAAATTCCGACCGTGTGTATCCAATTCCGACGCACAAAAATCCTACGCATGCTCGGAATCAATTGAACTTAATTTTTCTCGGCTCGTTGTAGTGTTGTACGTCACCCGCGTTCTTGGCGATCGGAATTTCTGGCAACATTTGTGTGACCGTGTGTATGCAAGACAAGTTTGAGCGAAAATCCGTCGGAAAAAAATCCACGGTTTTGTTGTCGGAAATTCCGATCGTCTGTACGCGGCATTAGAGCAGTTCTGACCCAGTTGTCCAGCCATTACAATTTGGCCCTTGTCAAAGCTGCAAAAATGTTTTTCCTGCTTTCAAACATCAACTTCAGAGACTTCACTTGCTGCCTAATGTGTATATCCAACCCACTTTCGGTGTACATCTTTCTTACACAGGTTAGTTCGCATAGGTGTTAGGAGGAGGGAGGGGACAATTTTACTTATCTGCTTTAGCTGTGATGGGTCTAACCAAATTCTATTCCATAAACAACAGAGTGGTCTAATTTATTTTTGTTTTACAGCAGCCCTGTAGTAAGATTGTGCTTGAAAGGTATCTGAGGGTGGAAACCGGCCATAGATTGATCGAATCTCGGCCAGTTCAGCAGGGACCAGCCGAGATTCTATCCATGATGTGTGTCTTTAACCACTTGAGGACCGCCGCACGCCGATGTACGTCGGCAGAATGGCACGGCTAGGCACACGGGCGTACAGGTACATCCCCTTTTAGAGCCCAGCCGTGGGTCGCGAGCGTGCTGCCAGCGGCGCTATCGTGACCCGGTCCTCTTCTCCGTGACCGTCCCCGCGGGAACAGCGGACCGATCGCCGCTGGTGTCCCGCGATCGGGTCACAGAGAGGAAGAACGGGAAGAGGTAAGTGTAAACAAACCTCTCCCGTGCTTCCTAGTGAGCCTGTCACTGATCATCTGTTCCCTGTCACAGGGAACGACGATCAGTGACGTGACACGCTAAGCCACGCCCCCCCACAGTAAGTAAAACACATCAGGGCACACTTAACCCCTACAGCGCCCCCTCCTGGTTAACCCCTTCACTGCCAGTGTCATTATCACAGTAACCAGTGCATTTTTATAGCACTGATGGCTGTGAAAATGACAATGGCCCCAAAAATGTGTCAAAAGGGTTCCGATGTGTCTGCCATAATGTCGCAGTAACTAAAAAAATCACTGATCGCCGCCATTTCTAGTAAAAAAAAAAAAAATGCCATAAAACTATCCCCTATTTTGTAAACGCTATAACTTTTGCGCAAACCAATCTATAAACGCTTATTGCGACTTTTTTTATTTTTATTTTTTATTTTTTTACCAAAAATATGTAGAAGAATATGTATCGGCCTAAACTGAGGGGGAAAAAATGTTGTTTTATATATTTTTTGGGGATATTTATTATAGCAAAAAGAAAAAAATATTGAATTTTTTTCAAAATTGTCGCTCTATTTTTGTTTATAGCGCAAAAAATAAAAACCGCAGAGGTGATCAAATACCACCAAAAGAAAGCTCCATTTGTGGGAAAAAAAGGATGTCAATTTTGTTTCTGAGCCGCGTCGCAGGATCGCCCAATTGTCAGTTCATAAATCACATTTGATAGTTTTTATGAATCTGATTTTGTGTTTTATATTTTAACTCTTTAGTTTCCCAGGAGGGAAGTGTGATGCATCTGATAAAGACATCATAGACACGGCTCTGAGGGAGGCACGAGAAGAACTTGGTGTTTCCGTGGCTCGCAGTACGGTTTGGGGTCCTATGAAGCCAATAACTGATTGGGTAAGAAAAAGAACTTCAGTACACTAGATTAGATAAATACATGTTCCAGTTTGAATGTAGATTCTTTTTTTTTTTTTCATACCATTAAAGCGGAGCTCCACCCAAAAGGGCAAGCTCCGCTTATTTGCCCCCCCCCCCCCCTCCCTCCGCTGACGCATTTGGCACCTTTCGGGGGGATTATATTACATTTATATCAGTGCCCCTTTTACGTATTTAGTGCCACAAAGAAATGTTATGCCCTGTACACACGATCGGAATTTCCGATGGGATAAAATCCGATGGAATTTTCCGTCAGAATTCCGTTCAAGCTGTCTTCCATACACACTGTCAGACCAAATTCTGACCATCAAGAACGCAGGAAAAATTAAGTTCAATGCTTCCGAGCATGCGTGGACTTGATTCTGAGCATGCATGTTTCTCCGTCAGAGTTCCACACAGGCCCACGCACGGTCGGAATATCCGATGAAAAAAATCTGTCAGACTTTTTTCATCAAAAATTCAGATTGTGTGTACAAGGCATTAGACAAAGTATTATCAATGATAATTTCTGAGTACAAAGATGTGGGGTGTATGTGTGTTCAGTTATTATATAACGTTGCAGAGTGGTAATGCTGAAAATAACACACAGGCCTTCTGTTTACGTCAATATTACGTTGCAGTAAATAGTTAGCGCAGGGGTCCACAAGCTTTAAACAAAAGGCACAGTCCTTCAGACTGTTGGGGTCCTGGATTGTGGCCACAAGGAGTCAGAAGTCATGGGGAGTAAAAAGGGCCCCTATGCCGGTGTTTAAAGGAAGTA
This sequence comes from Rana muscosa, assembly GCA_029206835.1. NCBI lineage: Eukaryota > Metazoa > Chordata > Amphibia > Anura > Ranidae > Rana > Rana muscosa. The sequence goes on from CM055123.1 coordinate 358,387,984, forward strand.
AAAAATACCCCTGCATCGGGGATCAGTTGGAGTAGACCCGTGGTTCTCAACCTCAGTCCTCAAAAAAAAAAACAACGGGCCACGCTGATGGATAGAAAAAATGCAAGGACACCAGTGGTCAGTAGTGTTCTATACATATATGACTACATGTAGAATTAGAAGATGTCGGTGGTCATGGGAAATAATAAATGCTCTGTTGGTGGAATGTCTCCCTATAAGCACTGATAGGAGGAGGAATGGCTCCCCTTCATTGCCGATTGTGGAAGGAATAGTTCCCCATTATTGGTATCAGTGAAAGGAATGGTGCCTTATTGTTGGTGTCATTTTGAGGATTAGTGCCCCATCATTGGTGTTAATGGGATTTGGAACGTCCCTTCAGCATTGCTCTTCGGGGGTAGATGTGAAGACACTCCATATCCCACGCTGATTCTCTACTGGTTGGAAGATATTGCAGACAGAACTTGCATGCACTGTTGAGCAGAAGATAACTCCACCCGGCCATGCCCAGGCGATATTACTGGGTGCTGAAATGTTCTCTGTAGTGCAATGGAAAGCCAAACGGCTGGGTTTGTGCAGACAAGAATTGGTTGACGAGTCCTTTAACCACATCTTACCTTATGAATTAAATACATGTACTTGCACTAGCTCTTTCTGCTGCAGCCATTTAAGCCTGCTAAGCAATTTTTTTGCCCCCCCCCCCCCCCTTTTCCCAGTCTGGAACTGAAGTCAATTGCTAAAGGGCCCTTTCACCAGTTGATACTCTATAGCAGCCTTTCTCAAACTTTTTATCCCAGAGGAACCCATGAAATAATTTTCATGTCTAAGGGAACCCTTGCTAAGATTTGTCTGGAAAATGCCCCTTGCATTGGTTGTCAGGGGGAAGAATGACCCCTCTACAGTGGTGGTTAGAATGCCACCCTTACAGACAGCTTTAAAGATCATTGATTCTATGCTAATGGCTCTGCCAAGTCGAGATGGACCTAGATCTATGAAGGAACCATCAGATTATAGGTCAATCAGCCACAACTCGAGGAACCCCTAGCAACCCTAGCGTTCCATGGCACCCTGGTTGAGAGAGGCTGCTCTAGAGGTTAATGATAGCCATTCTGGATAACTCAGAATAGTTACATAAACAAACCTCTACCAGATACCCCCAACGGTCCCCTGGAAGTCTTCTCATTGCTCACATTGTAATCTTTGTGATGTAAGAGTCCTGAACCTTATGCGGATGCATTTTAACACAATGGGTGGTTTGTGGTCCTAGAGGCCGCTCACCAGCAACTGTATGGTCTTGCGGGACACCTAGTGGAGTTTGTTAAAGTTTTGAAAGGATGGGAACGCCACATCAGCTTGTTTAGACTTTTTAAAAGATTTTTATTTTGTAACAGCCAAAGCTTTTCATGGGCTCAGCACTCCCCCCTTCATCGGGGCTAAAAACAGGATGATGTAGGCACTTGGATTGAAATCCAAGTCGAGTTGAAATTCAATCTATGTGCCTGCATCATGCTGTTTTTAGGCCTGATGAAGGGGGAGTGCTGAGCCCCTGAAACGCTTTGGCTGTTACAAAATGGAAATCTTTTAAAAAGTCTGTACAAGCTGGTGTGGTACTTCCATCCTTTCAAAACTTCAACATTGCGCACATTGTGATATACAGTATGGATGCAGTGGTACAACACTGATGATGAGCGCCTTTCTTAATATGTCCTCATAAAAGAAGCTGTTATATCTGATATAACTTGAGGCATTTATTTTCCACACTACCCCATATGGTTTATATGCAATAAGATTTAATAACTGGAGACATTTGTATAGGATTTGCTCGTGGTTTGTAATTAGAAAACTATTTGGTGCAAAACACACCATGTCATGTGAAACTGTAAGAATGTGTTTTTATGTATAATGACCACGGACGGGTAAAACGATTAACATTGATTAACTACACGGCAAAAACGGTCCAAGAATGGTTTGGGGAACACAACACCACGTTTAAAGCGGAGATCCACCCAAAAATGGAACTTCCGCTTTTTGGAATCCTCCCCCCCACCGGTGTCACATTTGGCACGTTCAGGGGGAGGAGGGAGCAGGTACCCGTGTATTACTTTGTCGTCCTCCCCCCCCCCCCGCTGTCTTCTGGGAGACACACAGGTCCCAGAAGACAACAGGGACCAGTGCGGATGCGCAGCGCGACTCACGCATGCCCAGTAGGGAACCAGGAACTGAAGTCGCAAGACTTCACTTCCAGATTCCCTTACCGAAGATGGCGGCGCCTCCACCGAGAGCCGAGGGACAAACCGGCTTCGGGACCCGACATCGCAGTCGCCCTGGACAGGTAAGTGTCCATTTATTAAAAGTCAGCAGCTGCAGTATTTGTAGCTGCTGACTTTAAAATATTTTTTTTGGCGGAACACCGCTTTAAGGTCTCCAAATTCTCCAGATCTCAATACTGCTTTAATTGGAAACCTGAACACATCTGCTGCAGTCATTTGTAACCTGTAAGATAGGAACAGGCTCTGCAGTAACCCTAAATGCACATAAACCTTACATTATGTATGCTTAATTTTTTATCTTTTCTTTGTATCCCAGTGATATCTGTGCAACCTACAGACAGGCACACATTATGAGGAGGGAGCTTTTACAGCCTTGCCATCTCCCAAACCCTGACTCAGCTTTGTCATACTCTATCCATTCTCCACAGCAAGCAGGACATCCTCACTTTGTATACTGTAGTGCAGGGGTCTCAAACTGGTGGCCCTCCAGCTGTTGCGGAACTACAAGTCCCATCATGCCTCTGCCTGTGGGAGTCATGTTTGTAACTGTCAGCCTTGCAATGCCTCATGGGACTTGTAGTTCTGCAACAGCTGGGAGGGCCACCAGTTTGAGACCCCTGCTGTAGTGGTTCTCAACCTCAGTCCTCAAGTACCCCCCAACAGGCCATGTTTTCAGGTTTTCCTTTAGCTTGCACAGGTGCTTTAAATCAGAGTCAGTGGATTGGTATTTTGGACAGCTATTTTATCTAAGAGAAATTCCAAAACCATGGCCTGTTGGGGGTACTTGAGGACTGAGGTTGAGAACCACTGGTCTACTGATTATGGGGGCAGCCATTGCTGACCTCCTTCAGAAAATGCTAGTTGCCTGGCTGTCTCTGGCTTCAAAACTTTGAGTCTCTAATGCAGCTCACACATGCAGACCAGGAAAGTCAAAGAAAAGCACTTGTTCCAGGTTAGTGACTCATGGTACTGAAGCTGGAAGACCAGTTTGAAAGTCTAGCAACTAGAAGACAATAAACTGATATGAACAACATACTTTTCTGTGCTTTCATTTTTATAGACTGCTCCCATGTTCTGCAATATTGCAGCCAGTCACTCAGATCATTGTCAGTACTACAGCTAAGATCTTTGTTTTCCCACAGACGGGGATGGTCATCGTTCCGGTTCTGGCAAACATAGGCTGTCTCGAGGACCTGGCTGCCAAGCCCAATCCAGAAGAGGTTTGTATAGTACAACATGGCATTAAAGCAAACCCGGTCTGAGAGAAATATAGGGGCTGACATTGATATTGACATTTAATACTTTGTCATTGAGTTATGACTTTATTTGCTTCATTTTTGTTCCAGATTAGTGATTCAGAATTATTGAAGCTGGAGGATTAGCATGACAAGCAGGAAACACATGGCCAGTGGAAGGTTGTGGGGGAAAAGGGGAAGGGGAGGTTAACACCAGTCAGAATGCTAAGCATAATGCCAGTGGGATAGCAGTATATATGAAACTTGGAGATTATTGTGGGCTCTTACAACTCATCAAAGTATACTGTAGCTGTTAGTAGAAATATGATTTGTAGGAAAATGGGATTTTGACGGTGCGATAGGTAAACCAAGTGATGATGAGAAGGAAAAAGTTCTGAATATAACCTGTTAACTGTGACCACTGTGAATAAGGATGTAGCGCTGAATAAGGAAGACCAAAGAAATTGGACCTAAAAGTAAACATACATGTGAATCCAAAACAATAAAGAAAGTCCACATAGTGTCCGTGAAATAGTGAAAAATGCCCCTGTTGAAGTACCCTAGTACGAAACGCGTCGGGCTTGCTACACCGCTCCATACACTGCCCTTTTTTTTTTTTATCAAAAAGGTTTTTATTCGGCAATACATACATACATAGTATTCATGCAAATTAATATCATAAACACATACATAACATATTTGGGTACAATAAAAAACTGAAAAGGGAGGAGATATGTAAAGACATTTAGGTACATAACCACCCTACATTGTGCAGCCTGCGGTGCCCGACAGAGCATAACCACATGTGAGGTACATAATAAGATCCCTCAAGAGAGGGTGTCAGATACTCCCAACCATCTATCCCAGATTTTGTTATATTTAGTGGGACACCCTCTATTAATGTACAGGAACTTACGGTACGGGAGAGTACCATTAATTTCGGCTTTCCATTCGGCAAAGGTCGGAGGAGACGATCTCATCCACTTCCTTGCAATCAATTTCCTTGTTGTGAACAGTGTTTCCTGGAGGAACGTTTTAGTAAATTTATCAAGTTCTGGGCCGGGGTAGATCCCCAGTAGACACGACTGTGGGTTCAATGTAAGGGGTGAGCCCATGTTATCGTGAAGGAAATTGACTATTTGCTTCCAGAAACCCTGAATCACAGGGCAGACCCAGAGCAGGTGGAAGAACGTACCCAACTCCCGCGCACACATAGGGCAAGAATTGGAATAGTCTCTTTTGAATCTGGACACTCGGAGCGGGGTGAGGTAGGACCTGTGCAGAATATATATTTGGGTGAGTCTGTCAGAAAGCTTAGGGGATACTTCCTTGCAGGTGTCCAGAGCCTCACTCCACTCCTCATCCTCCAGATCTCCCACCTCTCTCTCCCAGCGGGGCTTAAGGGCATAAGCTATTTTTGTGGATGGTGGTATAAGCAGCATAGTGTAAAAGTAAGAAATACGTTTTTGAGGGTCCGTACCCTTGACTACGGCCATAATGGAGTTGGGGGAGGACTGCGGTAATGTCCCTTGGAATTGTGTGGTGAGGGCGTGGCGAACTTGAATATACCTGAAATACATGCTGTCGGGGAGCTCATACTCATCTTGGAGAGCATGGAATGATTTAATGTTACCACCCATAATAACATGAGAGAGGTAGTTAACCCCTCGGGAACACCACAATGCAGGGTCTGGGACACGTAGGAGCTCAGGCAAGTGAGTATTGTGCCATAGGGGAGTGTAATCATTAAAACGGGCCATGTTCAGCTTAGTCATAGCAGTGTCCCATATTTTCCTGTAATGGTAAAGGATAGGCTTGGTCTTTGTGGATCGGATACCCTGTGTACCTAATGCGATTGCAGTAATAGGATCCTGTGTGTGTTGCGTCCAGCGGGGACAAAGGAGGGTCATGAACCGGTCTCTGTCGGTTTTATCCACATGAAACAGCTGAGAGAGCTGTGATGCAATATAGTAAAGATGTAGATCAGGCATAGCAGTCCCCCCCAAATCCGTGGGATTCTTGAGGGTCCGCTAGGTCAACTTATGTCTGCTGCCACCCCACACAAATGGCTTGAGTAGGGATTCAAAGCTTTTGAAATATTTAAGAGGGATATAGACCGAGGAGTGCCACAGAACATACAACATTTTGGGAAGCAGTATCATTTTTATCAAATTTATTCTACCCCATACCCTAAGAGGCAGTCGCGACCATATTTGTATTTTGGCTTTTATCAGGGCGTACAGGGGTTCTATATTGGGTGTAATGTAGTCCGTTGGTGATCTAGCGATCTGAACCCCCAGATACTTCACAACGCTCACCCTAAGGAGAGGGAGCCTGGATTGTGCCGACGGTGGAACGGAGGGATCAATAGGAAGGATCTGGGACTTATTCCAATTAATTTTTAAACCCGAAAAGGTCCCAACGCGCTCGATTGTATCGAGCGCGAGCTGTAGAGAAGGGCCAGAATCAGCTAGATACAACAGGGTGTCATCCGCGTACATACTAATTTTTTCCACCAGTGTACCGCAGGTCAGTCCGCGTATATCGGGGTTTTCCCGAATGGAGATGGCCAATGGTTCTGCCGCAAGGGCATATAGGAGGGGAGAAAGTGGGCATCCCTGACGGGTGCCTCTGGTGAGACCAAATGGTTCCGAAGGCCATCCATTCGCCACCACTCTAGCAGTGGGAGTCTGGTATAGGAGACGGACCCACGTAATGAACCTAGTACCAAACCCATAATGCTCAAGGCAATCCCATAAATATCCCCACTCCACAGAGTCGAACGCCTTGGCGGTGTCAAGAGTCACTACCACACGTTCTCCTACATTATCATGTGAGGCCTGTAAGTTAATAAATAGCTTCCTGAGATTGAAAGAAGTGTTACCGCCAGGCATGAATCCCGCTTGATCAGCATGTATCAGGGATAAAATAACCTAATTCAGGCGATTTGCAAGGACCTTAGCAAGAATCTTGATATCCACCTGTAGGAGGGAGATGGGTCTATAGGATTCCGGATAGCCCGGATCCTTCCCTGGTTTGGGGATTAATACAATAATTGCCTCTCTCATGGATGGGGGCAACACCATATTGTCAAATAAGTAATTGTATAGAGAGAGAAGCTTTGGAGTAAGTACCTCACCGAACTGTGCATAGAATTCAATGGGCGGGCAGGCCGTCCGAGCCCGGGGCCTTGGATCTGGCAAAACCCGCTATAGCCTCATCAATCTCCTCCGTGCTTATAGGCTCTTCTAGAAGGGTCACTTGCTCGTCAGTCAATCTGGGAAACGAGATGCCAGCCAAAAAGTCTTGCATCTCCTCTCCATCAGGGGGGATCCTGGAAGTGTATAGGTCAGTAAAAAATTCCAGGAATTGCCCAGTCACACTTGGGGGGTCTGTTATTCGCTCTCCCTCCCGGCCGTGTAAAGAAATTACTACAGGTGGTCTATCTTCCCTGTGTACCATATAGGCAAGCAGTCTACCAGCCCTCTCTCCATGCTCGAAAAGCTTTTGTTTAAAAAAGAAAAGCTTATGGCGGGACTTCTCATAATGCAGCTGACTAACCACCCGGGCTTGCAATTTTATAAGATCTGCCCTCGCAGGGGAAGGGTCTGCCACATATCTACGTTCAGCTGCATCTAAGTCATCCGCGGCCTTCTCAAAAGTCTCAGCCGAGACCTCCTTAATTTTATTTATTAATTTTATGCTTAAGGAGCGAGCGAGCGAGCATGTAGTTTAAACGTTTCCCAAACTGCTAAGGGGGACGCGGAGGGATCATTATCTATGAAGTACTGACCAAGCTCATTCAGGAGTGTATCCTCCTCTGGCAGCAAAGTGAGCCAGAAGGGGTTAAGACACCAGGAGCTGGGGGGCTTATTGACAGGAACACTGAGCGCAGCCCAGTAGGGGCAATGGTCCGAGAGAAGTCTTGGGCCAAAGCCCGCAGTCTGTACTCTAGGTAGCAACTGTTGTGAAGTTAATATATAATCAATACGGGACATGGTGCCATGTGTAGATGAAAAGCAGGAATATGCCTGTGTCTGAGGGTAGAGATGTCTCCAAGTGTCTGCCAATTGAAAGGAGGCGAGGAGTCTAGAGAATCTGGTAGTTTGGGGACTAGGGGTCTGTGAGGCAGCGGGACCAAGCCTATCCAGGGCTGGATTAAGTGTTTCATTAAAATCTCCCAGCCACACCGCCTGAATTGGCACTAAAGGGGGGCGGGACATAGAATGCCAATATGAGGAACAGTTCACCATACAGCCTAGCATGCAGAAATACATAGCGGCCCTGTGGGTCAGTACTAATGTCACAGAGTTCGAAATGCGACGACTTAGCCACCAGAACTGAGACTCCGCGAGCATGGGACGTATGGGTGGAGTGGAAGGTCCACCCTATCCAAGGCCTACTGAGTGCCAGCTGTAGTCGACCCTCTATATGAGTTTCAACAAGTATAATAACATCCGCTCTCTGTCTCTTGAGGTAGGTGAGGGCCGCCGAGCGCTTGATTTTGTCACGGACACCCCTCACGTTCCAAGTAAGAAATTTAATACAAGCCATAATCTAAGTACGGGTGTAATAAATACAGCAGTAGTCCGCTAAGATCCCAGCGGGACAATAATCTCAGGTTACAGTGGGAAGAACAAAGATGAGGGGAAAAAAAGCATAAAAATAGAAAATAAAAAAGGTGGAGAATGTAAGTGGATACCCCACATAATGAGCAACAAATTAGACCGTGTCCAAATAGCATGAAGCATCGTATTACCACACAACGTTATTAACCATGTATGAGACATAGCATTGCCGAACCTTAACACAAACTTCCCCTCCCCCACCCCGCCCTACACCCTCCCAAACTGGTGTGGGCATCATCCCAAAACATGGTGTAACCAGTCCACCTGAGATCAGAATTAGATTCTGGTGCAGTGTATTCAAAAACAACCACTAGATGGCAACGTGAAATAAGCAATAATAGAACAGAAAAAAAAAAAAACAGTCAAAGGGATAACAAGGGGACATGCCAGTGGTAGTGGAGCTGTTGAAGGTGTCTAGAGTGGGGACATGCACCAGAGACCATAGTACGCTAGCAAAGTGTCATTCAGACTAGCATGAAGTGATTCAAACAATGTCTCAGGGGACGGTGGGGTGAATCCACGCTGTTCCGTGCATGGAATTGTTAGGTCGCTTTGGGAGTTGGAAACTCACACATGTTGTCAAACAGAATTATGGGCACAAAAAATAAAAATGAAAAGAGATGGGTTTCAATTAGGTACTATAAAAACCAGAACAAACCAGGGGTTTTAATTGGTGTGTAATGAGACCCTGTGTAAGGGTAACGAAGCGCTCCGGAGGTGGCAGAACAGAAATTCTGGCTGCAGCAGCTATCTCGCCGGTGGTGACATGGGGGTTAAATGCCAAGTGTTGGGATGTTTGGGCAAAGGAGCCAGGAGAATGGCAGGTTCCCTTCCGGGGGGACCTAGGGCTACAGTACAGGCCCCGTGAGTGACAGTACAGGCAGTTAGGCAGCCGTATAACGGGGGCAGAAGGGGGATAGGATATCAGGGGAATGGCTGCATAGTGGAATTAGGCAAAAGTATTAAGTACTCACGGGGACCAAGTAAAAGATGAATTCTTAGGATTCCAAAATGCCCGTCATGCAGGTGCAGATCCTTCAGCGTGGCGGACCTCCCCGAGCCTCTCTGCGTTTTAGCCACGCGATAGTTTCCTCGGGGTCCTCAAAAAAGATGGCCCGGTCGTCCACCTCTACTTGCAGCTTCGCTGGAAAAAGCATGGCATATTTCAGCCGTTTTGCTCGGAGTCTGCGCTTTGCCTCCATGAAACTCTGCCTGCGGCGTTGGACTTCTGCTGAGAAGTCTGGGAACACCTCCACTCTGCCGTTACCAAATGGAATGTTACCTTTCTCCCTGGCCAGGCGTAGAACTGCATCCCTGTCCTTGTAATTAAGGAATTTAGCGATAAAGGTGTGGGGAGGGGCCCCAGATGGCGGTGGTTTGGCCAGCATGCGATGGGCCCTCTCCACTGCCAAAATGGCGGAGAAGGCCTCACGACCATAGGTTTTAACCAGGAGCTGCTCCAGGAAGTAGTGGGGTCTTTTCCTTCTGCACACTCAGGCAGGCCAATGAATCGGAGGTTACACCTCCTCAGCCTGTTCTCCATATCGTCCTGCTTTGCCAATAGCTGGTTGATCTGTAGCTGCATCCTACCTGAGCCTGCCTGTAGGGGCTGTACAGCATCCTCCACCTGGCCAATTCTGTCCTCCGCATCGGTGACACGTCCGCGGAGAGACTGGAGATCCTGCCTGAGGAGGGAGATGTCCACCTTCACCTCCTCGATCTAGGCAGTCAGCGTGGTGCGGCACAGGGTGATGGCTTTAAGAAGCGTGGCGGTATCTGCACTCTGAGCAGATGAGCTCTCGCACGTGGCGCCGCCATCTTCCCCCCCCCCCCCCTCCTCCTCCTCCCCATTCAGGCGACGGAATTGCGCTAGCTTGTCCTTCGCCGCTTTCTGGGATTTCGACGGAGACATGGTGTCTCGTGTGTCCGGGGTCCCCCGGAGCCAGAGAAGTAAGAAAAAAGGGTCTGTGGGTCGCAGGATATAGTGCGGGACAGGATAACTGGACGGAGCTCCTTCTCTATGCGACCTACTCCATGCTGCGTCAAGCCACGCCCCCCCATACACTGCCCTTTTAAACTTTTTTTTATCTACATGTGATCACTTTTACTTTGTTGTTTTTTTTTTTTTAAATAAAAACCCACATTGACCTGCACCATCGGAGCATTAACTTCATTCTTTTTTAAATGGTTGGCTGATTGAATTGAGATATTCTCTGTGCTGCAATTCCATTCCGGTGAGAACTTCCAGAGTGGAGGTTGTTTTCTGCCTCTATCTGTGGAGTACGAGGATCATCGTCGAGTCCAGAGTCTTCTTTCAAGTTGGGGAACCTGCTGGAGAGTCGTCATCTGAGATTCGTTTGATCCAACCTTCAGACAAGCAGAACTGCCATTGAGATCTTCCATGCCCTTATGATCTGCCTAACCTGCAGATCCACCTTTCCGGTAAGAGTATTCTACCTCTCTTCACCTTCAGAAGTTATGTGATGATCCATATTTCTACACGTGTGATTCCAGTTTTTCACTATTTCACGGACACTATGTGGACTTTTTATTGTTTTGGATTCACATTTATGTTTACTTTGAGGTCCAATTTCTTTGGTCATCCTTATTCACATGTTCTCTAATTTAGTCAAATTTTATGCTTGTTTATTCACATTTTGTTTATATTGATTTTTTTACTTTAAGACTAGCGCATTATTTTCCCCTTAATTTCCACTCACGTTTAACTGTGACCACTACCTTTACCACATATCCAATAAGGATCATTTTATAACGTGATGTTTATCTTAATAAAAATATAAATAATTTAATATTGTGTTTTTTTTACTTTTTCTTTCTCATCATCACTTGGTTTACCTATCGCACCGTCAACATCCCATTTTCCTTTCTCCCTTTTATTCTAAATTGTTTATATATGGGATATGGTGCCTAGCCTTTTAGTGTTTCACCCCTGTTTGGACTAAACTAATACGAGATGATTTGTAGTATAACTGCACACCTCGCCTCTTTGTCTATGTGAAGGAAAGACTCCGCCATCTAGACAAAAAAAAAAATGGAAGGGTTGAGAAAAGTGGAAGAAGTGATGTGATCAGTTGTCGCGGTCATATACTCCTCCAGGGTGCATTCATTTCTATGTCCTGCCGAAATGTGTTTGTTTTTTGGGATAGATTGGGGAAGGATTAGAATCATGTCTAGGCGTCATTAGGGAGTTTTCCCCTAACATCCTGTCCAGTGGCAATGTCTTCACCAGACAGGAAGTAAGTGGAGATCTGCAAAAAGGCAAAGATGGGGGGAAAAATGTTGAACGTGGTTTTAGCCTTCCCCCGCTCCTGCAATTATAAAAAAAAAAAATCAATTTTTGCCTGTGTTGCTGTTGGAAATTTTCCATTACTTAATGTCTGGTAAAATTGTTGTCACTGCAACACTAAAATTAAAATCGCAGTCCCCAATAGCAGTAAAAACCTGACAGGGGCTCAAACTCTTTCCCAGCCTATCCAAAACTAAAAAAAGGACCAGTTCCTGTGGTTGTTGGCTCTGGCTGGCCCCCTCCTGTTCTTTGCTATTTGAGCACTGTGATGGGTGCAATAAAATGGCGGCCATTGCAATACTTTGTCACACCGTATTTGCACAGCGGTCTAACAAGCGCACTTTTTTGGGAAAAATAAAATACACTTTTTTTAATTAAAAAATAAGACAACAGTAAAGTTAGCCCAATTTTTTTTTATATTGTGAAAGATAATGTTACGCCGAGTAAATTGATACCCAACATGTCACGCTTCAAAATTGTGCCCGCTCGTGGAATGGCGACAAACTTTTACGCTTAAAAATCTCCATAGGTGACGTTTAAAAAAATTCTATAAGTTGCATCTTTTGAGTTACAGAGGAGGTCTAGGGCTAGAATTATTGCTCTCGCTCTAACGATCTCATCGATACCTCACATTTGTAGTTTTGAACACCGTTTTCATATGCGGGCGCTACTCACGTATGCGTTCGCTTCTGCACGTGTTTACATATTTATTTTTTTCGCATTTACTTTACCTTTTAATTTTTCAATGTTCTTTAACCACTTAAGCCCTAAATGACCAGAGCACTTTTTGCGATTCGGGACTGCGTCGCTTTAACTGACAATTGCGCGGTCGTGTGACGTAGCTCCCAAAGAAAATTTACGTCCTTCCCTCCCCCCCCCCCCCCACAAATAGAGCTTTCTTTTGGTGGTATTTGATCACCTCTGCGGTTTTTATTTTTTTTGCGCTATAAACAAAAATAGAGCAACAATTTTGAAAAAAATTCAATATTTTTAACTTTTTTAAATATCCCCCCCAAAAAAAAAATTCACAGTTTAGGCCGATACGTATTCTTCTACATATTTTTGTTAAAAAAATCAAAAAAAAAAAATCGCAATAAGCGTTTGATTGGTTTGCGCAAAAAAGTTATAGCATCTACAAAATAAGGGATAGATTTATGGCATTATTATTATTTTTTTTTACTAGTAATGGCGGTGATCAGCGATTTTTTTTTTTTTTTTTTTTTTTTTTTTTTATCATGACTGCGACATTATGGCGGACACATCGGACACTTTTGACGCATTTTTGGGACCATTGTCATTTTTACAGCGACCAGTGCTATAAAAATGCACTGATTACTGTGAAAATAACACTGGCAGTGAAGGGGTTAACCACTAGGTGGCGCTGTAGGGGTTAAGGGTAACCTGGGAAGTGCTTCTAACTGTAGGGGAGATGGGCTGTGTGACAAGACAGTGATCACCGCTTCCGATTTAAAGGAAGCGATTATCAGTGTTAATCACTAGGCAGAGCGGGGAGATGCTTGTTTACATCAGCATCTCCCCGTTCTTCCTCATCCGTGAGATGATCGCGGGTATCCCCGCGGCCGGGCTCACGGAGGGCGTGCACGTCCACAATGCTGCTTCCTTAAAGGGGACATGTGTATGTAATATATATAAATATATGTATGTATGTATGTATGTATATATACACATACCCACCCTTCTGCCGACGTATAAGTGCGTGTGGCGATCGGCAAGTGGTTAAAAAAAAAAAAGTTGGCACTTTTATTCCTATTACAAGGAATGTAAACATCCCTTGTAATAGAAAAAAGCATGACATGTCCTCTTAAATATGAGATCTGGGGTCAAAAAGACTTCAGATCTCATATTTACACTAAAATGCAACAAGAATAAATAAATACATTTTGTCATTTGGAAATAAATAAATGGCCCTTTTAAGAGCATTGGGTGGAAGTGGTGTTTTGACGTCGCTTCCGCCCTTCAATGACTTGGAGACGGATGGGGACCATCTTCCCCTCACTCGTCTCCATGTCAGGCTAGGAAGAGGATCCGATCGCCTCCGCTGCTACCGACGGCCACAGGGCGAATCCGCCGCAGAGACCACTTTTATCTGAAAGAGGATCGCCCGCTGAAGAAGAGGATACCGGGTATTCCTCTTCAAAGACGTGATGTATATAGTCGTACGGCGGTAAGGAAGTGGTTAAATTAAAACTATACTCACCTCCAGCACTGTGGTGTCCCAGCTGACATCTTTGGCTGGTCTTCTCCTGAGTACTGATTTTCAACCGTTTTCAGTGGTTGGGCCAAAATGACATGGCTGCCGTGCATGCCAGAAGTGTATTCATCACGACAGATGCTGAAATTGTATGCTGAGCTGCACGTTGAATATCCTTGATGGATTAAAAGGGTGGTTTTGAAACCTTCTGCTGTTGGAGTAAAATTGTCCTACCTCTTATATGAATTAGACAAGTACCTCACCAAACAGACATCATCTTTGGAAGAGTAGAAGTGTGGGGTACCTTTTGCAGTGTTACGGAGATATTCATATCCTCGCTTAAATGCATACTATAAGTGATTAAAAAAAAACCTTTTGTCTATATAAAATGAAATCAAACGATAGCGTCGGGAAAAGAGAAAACAATTACATTTATTTTTACAGAAATTATACCACCTCATAGCAAGATGATACCAATGTTACACGATACATAATAGGAACATTGCTCTAACCTAAAATTATATCACCTATGACCAATGTTACATGATAATACCAACAGGAATATTGCTATGACAAACATGATACCAATGTTACATGATAATAGGATTAAGAGAGCAAACGTGAAGTAATATTAATCTTAAACATGGGAGGGAGAGAGGGAGAGAGAGGGAGGGAGAGGGAAAGAGAGGGAGGGAGAGGGAGGGAGAGGGAGAGAGAGGGAGAGAGAGAGAGCTTATTACGTGACCATGTCGTCTGCGTCAGATCTTCATTCGCAAGGGCCTCATCATGGCTCTGGCTGACTAATTTATACCCCTTCCATGCCAGAATCCAAAATCCGGTGGTCTCATTGGTTCAAAGCTGACCACCTGATTGGTTGAAATCTCAAGTCTCTTTACCTAGCCTGCCTCTCTCTCTAAAGCTGAAATACTGGTTGCTTTATCAGCAGTGTAACCAGTTCCCGCATTAGCATGCTAAGGGCCCCTGCGGTGTAGACAAAAGATATCTGAGTATCACCTGAAACCTCCCTTATATTCTCAGTAGGCAGTAAAAACTGTCCTTTAGGAACATAACTTGGCATTATATCACAAAATATATATATATATTTATTCCTGTAACATTATATACGGTTACACCCATCCCCCTACATATACATCCATTGGGGCATGGTGCTGTATTTAGTATATGAAATGTTCAAAATCTCCACCACAGTCCCCCCTGAAGTTCATTTTTGAACTTATGAAGTCCCTTAATGATTTTGTACCCACCCACAACGGCCCAGAAGCCCTGACCCTTCCCCCACCACCACTGCGGCCTCTTCCTTTCTTGAACCCGCCGTAACCCATCAAGGTAGACTTGAGACAGTTCTGGTGCCTTTGAGACTTCACATCCGACCCATGAGCGTCTGTACTGCAATGCTTCATCGCCCCGCTGCATTGAAGGAGCGGAATTCAAACATTACTGGCGGGATCCTTGCATATTTAGTCCTGTAGCTTGGAAATATGGTGTTATGATTGTCACGATTGGATCGGACCGCGAGACAGCACTTTTCAGCATGGTGAAGGAAAGTTTCAGAAGAGTCTTATTCGTGGCACGTTTTTCTTAAGAGATGCGTTGCTTCTTCAGGTGGTGGTTGGGCGGGCCTCCGGACAGTCGTGCACGAATACAAAAAAAACAAAAACAAGAACAAAAAGGAGAATGTCAGACAGGAGTAGTGGCGTGGCCACTAAGACTGAATATCTTATGAGGGGTGCAATGTGGACGAGAAAGGTGGGATCCCCACAGGGTACCGAGACCGAGCCACGGCCAGTATCATCCATTGCCCTTGATGGTAGGGATAGTCAACACTGCCTGCTATTGTTAGGTCCCTGGGTTCACCACACCTGCTCACGGGGCTCAGGTTAAAGCAGTGGGCAGATTAGGGGAGGTAAAATTACATTAAGACATGGGACCTGGATGTCCAGGGATACTTTGTGAAATATGGTATTTGTATGTTTCAGGAACCCATTCTATGGAACCCACTGGACTCTTAAAAAAATGGGGTCAGGCAGAGACGGTAAACCCTTACAATTCACAACTCATCTCTGATATTCAAACAAAAGTTCCAGAAGATGAATACATTTATTTTCCAAGATAAAGCAGAATATGAACCAAAGAAAGTAGGAAAGAGAAAAGAGAAAAAAGAATACAATAAGCAACAAAACATACAGGTTCAATGCTGCTTCGACCCAGACCGTTTGTCACCCATTTCCCTTTATGTCAAAGAGCACTGACTCTGCATTCATAAAAACAAAAACAATATATAACTGTCCTGAAACAGTGCCTCGAAAAATAATATATTGTGGCTGTTGCAGCAGCAGCTTGGCAGAAAAAAATAACTAAAAATAAAAATAAAATAAAGGAGGAAAAAAATAAAAATAGATAACTCTTCTATCCTATTAGTGATCAACAGGTGAACAGGATCACTGTCACTAACCATTTACAAGTCGGGTAGAAAAACAAAAAAAAAAATATATATATTTTAAAAAGGAGAGGCTAAACCAGTGTTTCTCAACTCCGGTCCTCAAGGCGCCCCAACAGGTCATGTTTTCAGGCTTTCCCTCAGATGAAACAGCTGTGGTAATTACTAAGGCAGTGAAACTGATCAAACCACCTGTGCAAAATAATGGAAAGCCTGAAAACATGACCTGTTGGGGCGCCTTGAGGACTGGAGTTGAGAAACCCTGGGCTAAACCAATGGTTGCCAAAAAAACTTTTTAGAATTTAGTCACCCCGACTGTCCTTTAATATTACAGATTGAACAGGCTTATCCCTAGAACAAAAACAAGAAAAATATAGTTCTAGGGTCCTCTCTTAAATGCGCAAGCTACTCTAAATCGGTCTCTTAATAGTGACCCGCATTGGGACCGCAACAGGGTGGAGTTTACTAAAGTTTTTGGCCCCAGAACATCCTGATTTCCATCTCCCTTGTTATCTCCTCCCATGCTCCACCTCAGGACTGCTCCAGAACCTCTGGACCTCCCCACCTTTAAAACCATACGCCCAGTCAGGCGCTCCCCTTTCCACACCTAAATACTCTTTTATTCCAGGAAGCCTACCCCGCCTCCACCTAAAATGTTACCCCAGCCCGCTCCATATCAGATAATTCCCAGCGGCTATTATTTTTGTTCCACCCCCTCCTCTTAGATTATCAACCCCTAGAGAAGGGCCTTTTTATTCACGCCTTGCCCGAACTGTTGGCACCAATTAAATCCTGTTGCCCAAAGTTTAACTACCCATCTTTTAACTCCTCCCCGAATCCCAACGGAAGTTTCACTAAGTGTAAGGGGATGTCAGGTTTTATAAAAAAAAAACTTTCTTTCGGGGCTATAGGGGTGAAACCCGGGGTTCCTTCTATATCCCTCCCAAGGACAAGAGTGTAGGTACAATAGACTCCCCGAGGTAGTGTACCCTGCTGAGTACAATTCAACCTGATGCTGAAAACAGTGCATCATTAGCCATGTGATGTCAGCATCAGTACCCCAGCCTCCGGTATTGAGTCTAACACCTACACCATCGAAGCAATGACAAAAACCCACAAAATTCTATCCCAGTGACCATGCCCAGGGTATATCATGCACCCCTACCTATTGTTAGGTTCAAGAAACACCCTTGTTCCATGCCTAACGCCACATCAGTATCCTCTAGGTCAAATAACCAAACTCGCCTATATCCCAAATAATACCCAGGTGCTTCCTTCCCAGCAATGATCTCCCCATCCAGAACACAGCGTGAAATACATTCACCACTGTGTATTGGCCGTGCAAGGGACATTGTGTTCACACCTCTGACAGAGAGAAATATCAACCTGCCCCCAGCTTCCGTACCCTCTGATCACAGGTGGGTTCCTTAGCCACAAATGCAACAAGATAGAATCCCCAGTCAGTAAGCCACTGGTGCCCTCAACTCTACAGACCGAGTCTGCATTTCTGTAACACCTTTCACAATCCAAACCAGTACAGCCCATCCAGGCATTCGACTACCACTTTGGATTAGTGTAGGCGACGTGTTTTGGCACAGTCTCACTGAGTGGTGATGCTAACTCATCAGGCCACTGCCCCTCATAGAGAGATTTGTACAATCAGCTTGATGCTGGTTGACAACTCCACCTGCCCATGTGTGCACACCAGAGCCAATGACATATATCTGCCCTGTACCATCTCACACTCTCTACCAACCTCTCACCATGGTTGATGAAATCTTGAGCCACTTTACACTGTGGTTCTCTTTCCCCCCCATATAGTGCTGAACACATCCCTCCTCTCCTGGTTATTCCTCCGAGATAAGCATCCTGTACTCTGTGTCTGCACATCTCTGGGAGCAAGCCACTGGTACCATGACCGCGCTTGATTCAGTGTGTATTCAGTACATATAGGATAATAGGTTTTCATCAACCATTATAAGATGCTGGAGCGCCATGTGGTGATGGAATACTGTAGATACCTGCACCATATTCAGTGTCCCACCTGTCCCCCAAAAAAAACAAAACAAAAAAAAACATTTCCTCCTTTCCATCCCTGTCCGGACTCAAACCCCTCAGAACCAGATGGACTCCAGTGTGTAACCCAGTAGAGTGATAGGATAGTACCCAAATTGACCGTAATATACTCATAGTCAATTCAGATACTACCCCACCTGCCTGTCTTTATAAGGTGGAACTTGTCACACTGAGTAAGAGTCAGTCAACTCTCCGAGGTTTTTAATTCTGGCCAGTGCAAGTTGAATGTCCTACCCTTTCCCTGATATGTAGCCCAGGACCTCCCAATGTGTTCCTGATTATCTCCAGCTCCATGGTGTTTATGGTACCCAGTGACCCGCCTCCCGTTCCGAAGACAGTCGCCATCAAGCCTCTTTTTTTTTTTTTTTTTTTCTAAGTTATGGGATATGGTCTGGATACCCGGATTGAAAACCACCTGCCACCAGGTACACCCAATCCCTCATATAGACTGCACACCTTCTCCCTCCTCTTTCAATTCGGTATTCAGACAATGTTATACTTCACCCCTACAACACAAGCTGCCTACACTTTTCAGACAGGACTCACATGAATGACAGGAGCCTAGCGCCACACTGGGGCACTGGTCTTCTTGGCCTGCAAGACACAGACAACTAGTTAAGGTACACAAGGACTCTAGGACAGGAAGGACACCTATGGGTGTAAACTGAGGAGAATACGGCATGCCCACGCATACCTCGGACGTGAGGGCTCTTGGAACAGCCAAGCGCTGGTAACACCCCATACAACCTTCCTGCACAATTTTTCCCCAGACTCAACCAAAACTATACAATATGAGGCCAGACCTATACCCTCTCAACTTGTATGCAATCAGGCAGGCCCTCATACCACACATCTGCAGGTAAATCTAAAATAAATGGGAAAACAAAATTGCATAATGTGTATCCAGCTTGAGAAACTGCTGCTACCAGACACACCTGACCAGCAGACTAAGACAAATCCCTTGCAGCACTGAGGCGCTGGGACCACTGAACAGTAGGGGGTAACCGAGCCGACCGGTGTGCCTTGAAACACACAGATATTTATTAGGCAATTGGTAACAAATAGCCACATAAACAGTCCCAGCAGGAAACTATGAGAAGGGTTGGTTTCCCCTATTTCAGAGAGATGGGATTGCTTGGTGACACGGTAGGAAAACAGGTTTGAACTACATTTGGGGACACACAGATAGCTAGGGACAT
This sequence comes from Rana muscosa, assembly GCA_029206835.1. Taxonomy (NCBI): domain Eukaryota; kingdom Metazoa; phylum Chordata; class Amphibia; order Anura; family Ranidae; genus Rana; species Rana muscosa. Next base: position 358,407,366 of record CM055123.1, read on the forward strand.
TAGCATACCTTAGCTTCAGGCAATGAGCCAAACTCGTACAGCCAGGTATGGTTGGGCGTGTACCTAATTACACTGACAGCGAGGGGGGGGTGTACTTCAGTTAATTGGTTCTGCTACTCAGTAGATCAGAACATACAACACACACTGGGTGGTCCAAAACACAACCGAATGGACTGACAACTAGACATTCCAACTAGATAATGGTGGCGACAACCTAAAACATTTTACATGTGAAACCCGACCAACCAGGAAAAAACACTTTTTTATCACGTTGTTCTCTGGAGGCTACAATTTCCTCTTGTTCTGAAAGCCAGAAAACCCAATTATCGACTCTGAGGGATAAAATTCCAATAACAGTTAGTGATAAACATTCAATTTTTCGCAATTTACAAAAAACAATTCCAGTAACAAGACATTAGCATATGAAACACAAATATACATTACATTACATAACCCGTGCACTTTTTTTTTAAAATACCAAAAATTGTTGAGCTCAACTTTTAATTAATATGTATTACATAATACACATTAATACCACGTGGGTTTTTGTTTCCCCAAAAAAAAATTATTCACCATGGTGAGAAAAAATTTAGCAACTTGTACTGTGGTGGAAAAAAACTGTCACTCTTACATTTATCATTCTCCTCCCATTTTCTTCCTCATTACAGACTGACGGAAGAAATGTGTGGTGCAGGAAAAAAAAAGAAACAATGAAATAGCCTATGATACTTTTACCGCCTTAGACTCGTATTTATCCATATGTACCGCTGTCTACATCCACCTGTTCTCTGAGTACAAACTCCTTGGACCTGAAAAATACTTACAAGCAAAATCATTACTCTATCCTTCATATTTAACCTGCAAAGAATGGTAAACAATAATGACATTCCTGTACATTGGCAATATGTCAATGACATTCCTGTACATTGGTAAATTGTCAATGACATTCTTTCAAAACCGATTCAAACAAAACCCTCTGTAACCCTTACTTTTCCCGTTCCTACAAACATACAACAGCCGCGACGCATCGGAGGATCGCCGCGGTAAGTTCGAACATATTCACGTTACTACATACAAACATTCAGATACAAACCACCGTTCCGCCTCTGAGAATCACGAAAGCGTGTACTACACCTCCATCAACACTCATCATTACAGATTTCTGAAGCCACAGCTCAACTACATCCAAGGTACCTTTATTCTGAGGTTTTGGTCCTCCAGCAAAAGTACCTTCCAAAGGAGTACACCTTACTGTACCCTCTGACCAGATATGTCATCCTTTAAGGGGTCTCATGTCCAAACCCAGATCTCATGTGCGGTGCAGCTGTCTGACTGGTGGGGAGCCTAATTTTTTCCTCCCAAGCATGGACGGCACATTACCCATGACGATTCGAATCGCTTATGAAGTGTCCCGCGTCCAGGACACCCTTGTGCTTTATTTTCAGAGCGATTATGGTTTACGACTTTATTACCATAATCGACGCCCGGAATCCCGGTTATTTTACACGGCCTGACCGGGGCTGTTAGCGTACTACTCCTCACGTTTATGTTAATCACAGGAATTCCGATTATTTTACACGGCCTGACCTGTCTCACGATAATCGTGTTTGTCAGACGAGCTGCAAAGCACCATGAAATCCTCCACTATTCAAAACAATATTATGGCTTCTTTCTACCTGCATCTAGATGTTACAATAATGGTGATGCCCCCTGTTTGCTCTCCACCCAAAACTGTATTACAGTACAAAACTTCACAAAACTGGAACGAAATGTCCTAAACTTTTTTTAATGGTACCATTTATCAACCAATCATAATACTTCACCACAAAATCCCTTGCTGAATCGTCTTCTGTAACACAAACACATTTTAGTAAAAGCACTTTCACAAAAAACTATTACAGCCTGGCTCAGGTCATTTGCATGTCAATACAATTCGTTTTACATTCTCACAGATCTGGTTGGAAAGAAAGGGGGGTCATTTCGGGCTGTCAGCAGCTGAGAACATAATGTCACAGATCCGCACTACACCTCTCGCATAGTCTCCACACACACACACATTCACACACTTGGTCAAAGATGACCTCTAGACATCACACAAATCAGAATCTTTTCTATCATAACCTGTACTTCTTAAACCCATAACATCTGTTTGGTCAGGTTCCTCCTTGTCCCCCTGTTCATCATTATTCTACCATCCCTGCACAATAAGCATCTCTTTCCCAAGCATTTGGCTTGACCGTACCATTTTTTTTTCAAAATACAATTTCCCAGTCCACCATTCCCAACATTGCATATTTCCCAACTCAAGGCCCCTGTATCAATCCTTTCTTCCTTCGGGGTCAAGTGGTAAGGTTCCCCACGGTTAGACTCCCTCTTTGAAGCGATTTTATTACCCATCCTTTACGGACGAAAGACCTTGAACTGTTTCCCAGAGTTAGCTACTCTCTGACCAAGGATTGGGTCGACAGGTACCGCCCCTGTCGCCGTTGCGAACCTTTTTTCACTACTCTGCCAGAACAACCACTGCTCTGACTATAGTCCTTCAAAAAGTAAGCCTGGAAATACTTCCCAACTAAATAAATAGTTTAATCTCCCCGTGGACTTCTCCAAAGTATTAAAAAAAAATGACTGTATTACAGGGCTTCCCAAGCGTTGAGCTTGATTAGACCCTCTGATTACTTGTAATGCAGGAGGCAGTTTAACTGATGCCCACCTAATTGCAACATGATTTTTTAGCAGTTACAATATATGCCCACAGCACATCTCATGGACAACGACAAAATGGTGGATGATGCCTGATTTTTCCCGCCAAAACCAGCATGGGACATACCATAATAGTCTCCATCAGATTGCAACACCGAAAAAAAACGCACTACTCCATTCGCACCAAACATCAAAATCTGCCCCAACAGCTTACAATCCCCCCGTTAGTAGTTTACACAGAAAGATAGATTCCCATACATCCAGATAATTCAGTGTGGTTTAGTCTCCGTTTCCACTGATGCAATTCGCCATGCGACCTTGGACACAAAGTCGCATTACAAATCGCTTACCATTGATTTCAATAGCACCCATTCCAATCTATGTGACTCAAAGCTGCAGTGACTCTATCAAAATCGCATTCAACACCACACCACAGTCGCACTAAAGCTGCATTTCAACGTCACATGACATTGGAGTTGCGCCAGTGGAAACGCAGCCCTATACGCACAGGTTTGTTTAAATCCCAAAGATTGGCCTAATCTTAATCAAAGGGTCAACTGAAATTGATTCCAAACAGAGCCCTTATCATTCATACCGATACCCTGCTGCAATTTCATTCTATATACATACATTATTCAAAAATCAGTCTCATCAAAATATTCGCCTAGACACGGGGCACCATCTGTTACGGAGATATTCATATCCTCGCTTAAATGCATACTATAAGTGATTAAAAAAAACCTTTTGTCTATATAAAATGAAATCAAACGATAGCGTCGGGAAAAGAGAAAACAATTACATTTATTTTTACAGAAATGATACCACCTCATAGCAAGATGATACCAATGTTACACGATACATAATAGGAACATTGCTCTAACCTAAAATTATATCACCTATGACCAATGTTACATGATAATACCAACAGGAATATTGCTATGACAAACATGATACCAATGTTACATGATAATAGGATTAAGAGAGCAAACGTGAAGTAATATTAATCTTAAACATGGGAGAGAGAGAGAGGGAGAGAGGCAGAGAGGCCGAGCGAGAGGGAGAGAGAGGGAGAGAGAGGGAGAGGGAGAGAGAGAGAGAGGGAGAGGGAGAGAGAGGGAGAGAGAGGCAGAGGGAGAGAGAGAGAGAGAGAGAGCTTATTACGTGACCATGTCGTCTGCGTCAGATCTTCATTCGCAAGGGCCTCATCATGGCTCTGGCTGACTAATTTATACCCCTTCCATGCCAGAATCCAAAATCCGGTGGTCTCATTGGTTCAAAGCTGACCACCTGATTGGTTGAAATCTCAAGTCTCTTTACCTAGCCTGCCTCTCTCTCTAAAGCTGAAATACTGGTTGCTTTATCAGCAGTGAAACCAGTTCCCGCATTAGCATGCTAAGGGCCCCTGCGGTGTAGACAAAAGATATCTGAGTATCACCTGAAACCTCCCTTATATTCTCAGTAGGCAGTAAAAACTGTCCTTTAGGAACATAACTTGGCATTATTTCACAAAATATATATATATATATATATATATATATATATATTCCTGTAACATTATATACGGTTACACCCATCCCCCTACATATACATCCATTGGGGCATGGTGTCACCACAGCCCACCACAGCAGGCAGCTTTAGCAGTCCAAGCTTTTAGCCATAAGATTCTGCACATGTGAATGGAAATGGTGTCTCATGACATGCTCTAAAAGGTATCCACACAAAAAAAAAAAAAGGGGGGAGGGGGGGTGTTAGGCTGTACCAAATCCCTTGTAAATTGTGCAAAAAGAAAGGACCTAACCAGATGGGACCTTACTGCTACTAGAAAGGAACAATCACACAATGTATAAAAAAAATTATATATTTTATTACAAACATTTATAAAAGGACTATGTAACTATAGATAAAAATAGAGTTTACAGTATCCTGTGCCATTGGCCATATAACTATGCCAGCCAAAAAAGCGCAATAGTGAAGCACCGTCAGTATACTTTCCAGGTGTGATAAGAGATAGACACGTTTCGCTCACAGCTTTATCAGGACCTTGTCATCTTGACTGCAAAGGTAACAAATAAAAGGCCTGGCCAAGAAAGACACAGTAAGCATCCTGTAATATGTACATAGTATTGCAGTGTAAATCACAATCTATGTGAATTTACACAACCCTTTAGGCAATGTAGTCTGAGACCATTGTGTCAGAGTAAAATAGGCTATTAGGGGGGGGGGGGGGGTAATATACACAGATCAATTGGTATGTTGCTGGTTCCTAAATATAGAATAGTATAAGCTGTTTATCAAGTTTAATGTATGCAGACAGTATATAGAGAGCTTGCCTTCATGGGTCATAAAAAATTAATTAAAAACTTACATAAATGAGGAAAACCTGAAGAGACCATCAAGCTCAATCCAAACAAAAAAGTAGAGCAGAAGGCAAGTGCTGACATTGTTCTGCAGCAGCATTGTCCTGGAATGCAGGGTCATGTCAGTCTAGTTAGCTGCAGTCTGGCATACAGAAATTGCAGTTAGAGCAGATTTCAGGGCTGGGTCTGCTAGGTTAAAGGGAGCTTTTTGAAACATCTCAAATGTTCTACCTGCAGAAAGGTTGAAAGAAGGAACATCTTCAATATTCACAGTGAGATGTTTAAGAGAGAGACAGAAGGATCAACCACATGAATAGCCAAATTCTTTGCAAACTGTTTTTCCACTGGACAGCCCAGCATGATTTTGGGGGAAGTGAAAGTCCTTTCAAAAGCTAGCCAGCGTCCAGTCACTTGAAGCCATGTGCCTATAACCCATAGTGTATGAATAAGTATAGGTTGTCTGTGTCCTGTACAATTAAGAGAACACTTTTTCTAGTTGATCGTGGAAGGTTTAGAAAACGGTCATGATTTTATTGAGGTCAATATCACAAGGAAGATTTCTCCTTACTTGCTGTCAAGGTGACGGATATCAATAAAGAGTAACCTCCTCTTTGGAGGACACAAGTACACACATTATATTATATATATATATATATATATATATATATATATATATATATATATATATATATATATATATTAGGGCTGTGGAAATTAACTATTACTTCCTCGATTAATGTTTTTGATCGATCAAAATTCTTTTGATCGGTACTCACCTCTCCGCCGGCTTCCGGGTCTTCAGGGAGTTCTGTCGGAGATCCGGTGACGTCACGGACACCGGCGGGGCTTGCCGTGTCCATCTGAAGGGCTCCTTTGCTGTGCCTTCATATCTGCATGCCGGCGGGACCTTACTATCTGCCACACGCAAGGGCTGTTACACTTCCCTCTATCAACCTGGGATTCTACAGCCATCCACTGGGAGTTGTGATAGTTCCCTTCACGGGACATCTACATGCCGACGGACTGATGTTAACCCCTCCTCATCTGGATTCAGCAGTGGTATCATTGTACACATTTTTATACCAGTATCATACTTAGCTACATGTTCTTATGACTGCTTTTGCTACCGTTAGGTATTCCTCGCGTTTTTAGATTTGATCTCCAGTGCAATATTTATTTTTTACCTACTTGAAGACTATAAAAGTTTTAATGCTATTCCCATCGAGCGCTGCCTTTGTGTTTTTTGTATCCTGCTATCCATTTTTCCAGTGGTTGGTAGCTGCACTGGGAATCGGCCTGCAAGGAGATCAGCTAAAAGTAGTTGTATCTGTATGTGCATTATAATTAATCGATTAAAAAAAAAAAAAAAAAGATTAATCGAACACTAAATTTTTAATCAGTAACAGCCCTAATATATATATATATATATATAAAAACACTCAGACATTCTAAACTCCTCTACACACTATCCAAACTGTTTCGGGTTGGGTTTCTGCTAAAATAAAGCTGTGATTCGTCCTTGGACAGTAACCTTCCTCTAGCTCCAATCACCATGTTTGCTCATGGTTCTATCCTGTAATTCCAAATATAGGGAAGGTGATCATCTCCTCTTCCTCCGATGCGCTGTTGCTTGGATTCTCAGGCTCCTTGCTGTGACATGGGGTGGGCAGGGAGCCCTGTGTAAGGATCGTTTTGTGGTTTTAAGCTTATACACCACTTCACCCCAAGCCTGGACTACACATAGTTTTAATGTAATGCAGCAAAACGCTGTCAAGACACTGCAGACATCATCAAGAGATTACAGGTATACTGCAAACATGCTACAGAAAATGATCAGCGAGTGTGTGAGATATGCTTCAGGAGACAGTCATAGGCTAGAAAAACATTACATGTGACGTGAGTGCTAGAGATCACTCCCATTACAGCCCCTTTGCAAATCAATGCTTCCACAGTATTTGTCTCTCACATCCCCCATAAAAATGACTGTGCCGCATTTGATATTTCTCTCATTTTGGCACCAGGGCTCTACAGAATGGCGTCACTATTCTGGCTATACAGGAAAAATAACAATCTAAGCAGAAGTTCAAATATTTTTGCATTCTAAGCAATTAGTGTATTTCACTGTTCTGTTTTGGCACAGGTTTTGGATTTTTTATACGTTTTATTCTCTTTTCCCTAGGTGGAGTCTCTCCTTACCCTTCCCCTTTCGCTGGCCTGTACAAGCTCTTCCCAGGGATACACCTGTTTCCGCCAGCGTGGTCGCTATGCCTATACGCTACCAGTTTTCCGCCTACCAGGACACAAGGTGTGGGGCCTCACTGCTATGATGACAGACTCTGCTCTCTCACTGCTCTTCCCTGGAAGCTATAGAAGCATCCTCAGTGGCTCTGGCTCACGATAATATATTGGAATTGGGATGATACAGTACTGTTAGTTGATTGCCACAATAAAGTTTTTTTTTTTTATTATTATAAACTCTCCAATTAAGTCTGCTCATACACAAAGCTCTTCCTACTTGGGGATTTACAAAAACATCAACCAGACAGGTCAGCTTAGAAAGTTCCGGTTTATTAACATGTATCAACACAAGGGGCAAAAGCCGGCATTCTGCTCTGATAAATAAATGCAGCTCTGGTTATTTCACAGCAGCTGTGTGCACTCAGTTGCTGGCCTGCTGTCTATTGGCTGCATGGAACCGTCTTATCCTCTCCTCCAGCTCTGGACGGAAATGACGAATCAAACCCTAAAAGAAGAAAGGGATGGTTACAAAGAATAGTCAAGCCATACAGAAGGACAGTCCACCAAAAACCAATATTTTAGTTTTGTCTGGATGCCAAGAGTCTCTCTGCTGGGTTTAGCTTTGAAGCCACAAACAGGTCAAAAGATAAGCCCCCTTTAAAGTCAAAGAATTAGACAATGCACTAAAACTTCAATTTTCCTGTTAAAACAGTTGTACAGTTACAAATTATGACAGTGCACTGTAAGATACACAAGACCTAGTGCAATCGGTTCTCAATAATAAAGCTAGTTAGACGTACACCTGCTCTTACTGTGCAATACAAGTCTGTGAGGACACTTGTTCTGAGGAGTGTGGCCATTACTCATCTCTGCCAGAACAGACCCCCTGCAGAGTGAGTGTAGGAAGCAGCATTTTCAGTATTTGAAAGCATTTCTAGCCACAAATACGAACGCGTGAGGGCCCATTCACACAGGGGCAACTTTGGATCTGACTTCAAGTCGCGCTGCATGAGAAAATCAATGTAAGTGAATGGAGCCGCCTTAATGCACACTACTGCAGTCGCTCCGACTTAAAAAAAGGTTCCTGTACTACTTCAATCCGACTTCTAGGCGACCTGTACCCATTGAGTTCAATGGAAGTCGCCTCAGAAGTCAGATCCCTGTCTTAACAGAAGCAACTTTCCAGGAAGAGAACATACATTTCTCAGGCAAACCTCTCCCTCCCCCCCTCCCTCCCACAGAGCGGATTCTTGTTTGATTGGCCACTGGAATGTCTCCTGTCCTGGAGGCAACTTGAAGTTGCCTTGTAAGTAGCTTCATGTCAAGCTGTGATTCATACTCAAGTCCTGTCCAAGTTGCCTACCAAAGTTGTGCTGGAAGTCGTGTTGCCCCTGTGTGAATGGAGTCTGAAGGAGATAAAATTGTTTTCAGAGTTTTAAATGGGCTTTAAAAGAAAACCTTTCCTAAGCAAATCATGGAGGCTGTTATTGCCAGCTTTTCATTCTGCAGCTGACTCTCTGACTTCAATTTGAGTAACTGGCCCAGAACAAGAATGCAGATAACTGCGTCAAACTGGAGCAGGCAACCAGCACTTAATGAGAAGGTTAGCAATGGCAGTCGCCATTCATCTCTTTAGAAAAAGCTTTAAAAAAACTGTCACAAGGGAAGTATGGGAGGTGTCATTCCTGACCCTTTGCCAAAAATTCTAGTTGTCTAGGGGTTAAGTTCTGCTTTAGGTCAGCCACAACCAAAGGGAAATTCTGCTTTTCTGCCTCCCCTCCTTTTGAACAATTTCTTTTGACAGGTCCCACTTCCGCAAGAGTAGCCTAGGCCAGGGGTCGCCAAACTTTCTAAGCAAATGGCCAATTTACTGTCCTTTAGATTTTAGGGGGGCCAGAGTGTGGCTAGTGGGGATAAAAATTGCCCCAGTTTTGGTGGGAGAAAACAATGCCCCAGGCTTGGTGGTCAATGGGAGTAAGAAAAATGACATCAGTGGTAGAAAACGTGCCCTATTTGTTGGTGTCAGTGGAAGGCATAGTGCCCCATCTTTGGTGTTAGTGGGCAGAATAAAGCCTCATTGTGTCAGTGTAAGCAATAGTGCCCCATTGTTGCCACCAGTGGGAGGAATAGTGTACCATTGTTTGTCTGTGGGAGGAATAGTCCTCCACTATTGGGTGTCAGTGGAAAGAATGGTGCCTTATCATTTGTGTCAGTGGGAGGAACAGTGGCTTGTGTCAGTAGAAGAAATAGTGGCCCAAGAGCTGGATAAAGGCAAGTAAAGGGCCGCGGGCCACAGTTTGGAGACCACTGGCCTAGGCGAAGTTGGCTCTGAGTGTTTTGTCTGCAAGCCCGGTGCTAAGGAGGCACTTGTGTGCTCTCCAGCCGGGCTGTATGCATCCATAGACACATACAGTGCTGGTAAGCCACACTTCTGCTCCCTCCTCGCAGGAGTTTGACTGACAGCAGCCTATGGTTTCCACTGCTCTGTTTTCTCTGTGAGAGCAGCAGTTCTTCAGGGGAGACAGAGCTGGACCGGTGACAGGAGGTAAAAGTAAGCTATTTGTTAAAATTCTTACCCAAACATTTGCAATTTACATAAAGGTGTATAAGTGAGCGCTCTGAGAGAATAGCGGCTAGCACAAAAAGGTGACAAGCCAACCTTCTAAAACAACAACTCAAAAACAAAGTGCAGCGCTCCAACCCAAATAAATATAAATACATTAAAAAAGTGCCTTAATTAATAAAGCATAATATATGCGAAAACAGTGTACAAAACAAAGCAATCCTAATCCTGCACATTTGGTGAAGGGATGGAGGTGCCTTTTCTGCACTTGGGGGCATTTACTGGCAGTACTTTGAGAAGATTTGTGAATCTACAGATTATGGGACGTTTTTTTTTAGTCCATATCCAACTGCTATATGTACATGTTTATATACATATACCAAAGACATGCTGGTAGGTTTATTGGCTTCTGTCTAAATTGGCCCTAGTATATGAATGTGAGTTAGGGACCTTAGATTGTAAGCTCCTTGAGGGTAGGGACTGATGTGAATGTACAATGTATATGTAAAGTGCTGCGTAAATTGACAGCGCTATACAAGTACCTTAAATAATATACATATAATAGTACATTATTGAGCACTGTTAGCACTTTAGGATTGCTTTGTTCACTGTTTTTGCATATATTATGATTAAGGCACCTTTTTTTTTTTTTTTTATGTATTTATGCCATATATTTACAACTTTCAATGCTGCTTCCCTGAACTTCCAGTCTTCACGGGAATGAGTTAACAGTGGACAGTGCAGTCTACAGCCAGTTAGCTTGAAGAAGGAAGGCGCAGGGAGTGCCTTGCCACCCTAGGCTATTAAGCCGTTTCCATCATTGCACAGAGTGTACAGAGACAAAATTCTAGACCCTGCAGGAAAGGATGGCTCCATAGGATGCTGCAAGAAAAAAAGGAGCCACCCTGAAATGGGAAACCTGGGGCAGCGATCACGGCACCAGCTAAGTCCACTTTATACGAAAAAATTGTAAATTTATCTTTTTTTTTTCTTATTTACAGGAAAATAAAATGGGCATTTATTTATTGCATAGAAGCCTGAAAAACATTGCACCCACAATCACTGGTGCAATGCCAGGCCCCTGCAGAATCTGACCTCCAGCTCTATGTCTGTGCGGACATTCAGTTGGAGAGCTAGAGGAAGTGTCAATAAACTACAAGTCCCGTGATCAACATTCTTGTGTTCCAATGAGAACTGCAAGTCTGCCTGCTGTTGTGTCAGTTTGGGGGGTGATGGAGTCCCATTTGCATCATGTTACACCCTAAAGACAGGTTAATATGTAAAATGCGGCAAACGATGGAGCTAGCCTTTCAATTGGAACACAGGCAAGGATTAAAAGATAAAGCTGCATACACAATAAGTAATTAAATCAGCTGCTGATGGTGCTTAAAAAAACAGAGGATTTAATATGACTTAAAAAATGCAGGCGATTTATATAGACGCACAACAGGTCTTAAAGCAAAGTTCGTCATGTTTTTGTTCATTAAAAGACAGCAGCTACAAAAACTGACCTGTCCCACGATCCAGCGGTGCACTCACCCACGCTGTGTTCTCCCTGTTTCCTCCGACGGCATCTCTACTAAGGGTACCCGGCTGTGACAGCTTGTGGCTTCACAGCCGGGTGCCCACTGCACATGTGTGAGCGGCGCTGCACTCCTGACTGATCCCAAAGTCTTCTAGGACCCGTCATGTGTCCCAGAAGACTTCGGGAGGGAGAACTTCCGCTTCCAATCACCTAAGACGACCGGAACGGAAGTGGGAGTAGGTACCTGTCAAAATCGAGTACCTGCACCCCCCTCCTCCCCAAAAGCTCAGTTTCAAAAAACAGGAGCTGGGGAGGAGGCCTGAAAGCAGAAGTTCCACTTTTGGGTGCAACGCCGCTTTAAATATGTAACTTCCAAAATACAAAAACACCTTTGTTGTGTTAAAAGACTTGAATACTGAATCTCCCTCCTCTTTCAAGCAGAAATCCAACAGAAGTTCTGCTGCACTATGAGAAATATTTACCTGCACAGGCCAAGCCGCGCCATCTCCTAAAGCACAGATTGTGTGACCTTCTATTTGCTTACTGATCTCCCACAACATGTCTATCTCTGCCTCCTGGGCGTTTCCTTGGCACATCCTCCACATCATTTTGTTCATCCAGTCAACCCCTGTGGAAGATCAAAAGAAAAAGACCTCTGTAAGAAATAAGGACAACACAAAGTTCCTGCATTGTGCTGCAACGGCGCACGTTTACTGTGCAGCAACTTTCAGGGCTGAACTTGGAACTTTTTTGTTATTCCAGAGGAAATGCCTTGATGTGCTGGGAAAGGGGATTGGGGTTAGTGCAGTGGTTGGCCTAACAGTGTGAGGATCTATGCAGAAGGCAGAGCTTCTGTAAGAACCTAATTCAGATTGCCTGCCTTTTCAATTTCTACACACATTGAATTTTAGTGCAAAAAAACATTTCATGTGATATTGGTGCTAAAATGGGTTAATTTAGTGTTAGCTTTACTATATTAGGGGTTCGGATGTGGAAGTCTCTTCCACAGGCAGTGGTTTCAGCGGGGAGCATTGATAATTAAAAAAAAAAAACTATTAGATAAGCACCTAAACGACCATGATATACAATGTATATAATACTGACATATAATCACACACATAGGTTGGACTTGATGAACTTGTGTCTTTTTTCAACCTCGCCTACTATGTAACTATGTATAGTGTGATTACTTTGCATTCGTTTTTTGGGACAGATAAATCAGTTGGTGCCTAAAGACTAGGGATGAGCCGAACACCCCCCCCCCCCCCCCGGTTCGGTTCGCATCCAGAACATGCGAACAGGCCAAAAGTTCATGTGAACATTCGAACACCGTTAGTCTATGGAACTCAAAACGTGAGAAATCAAAAGTGCGAATTTAAAGGCTAATATGCAAGTTATTGTCCTAAAAAGTGTTTGGGGACCCAGGTCCTGCCCCAGGGGACATGTATCAATGCAAAAAAAAGTTTTTAAAAAAAACGGCAGTTTTTTTGGGAGCAGTGATTTTAATAATGCTTAAAGTGAAACAATAAAAAGTGAACTATTCCTTTAAATTTTGTGCCTGGGGGTGTCTATAGTATGCCTGTAAAGTTGCGCATGTTTCCCTTGCTTAGAACTGTCCCTGCACAAAATGTCATTTTTTTCAATGACTTATCTGACTTATCCAAAATTAAAAAAAAAAAAAAAAAATTACGCAGAGTTCCCCTTAATATCCATACCAGACCTGAAGGGCCTGGTAATGTAATTTTGGGGGGACCCCCACACATTTTTTTTTTTACATTTTGGTTCCCTGCACAAAATGTAATTTTTGAAGGAAAAAAAAAGTCACTTAAAACTACTTGCGGCTATTAATGAATTGTCGGGTCCCTGGCAATACAGATAAAAGTAATTGAAAAAAACGGCAGGCGTTTTTTTCAATGACTTTTATCTGTATTGCCAGGGACCCGACAATCCATTAATAGCCGCAAGTAGTTTTGAATGACTTTTTTTCCCCTTCAAAAATGACATTTTGTGCAGGGACAGTTCTAAGCACGGGAAACACGTGCCACTTTACAGGCATACTATACACACCCCCCAGGTACGAAATTTTAAAGGAATATTTCACTTTAAGCATTATTAAAATCACTGCTCCCAAAAAACGTCCGTTTTTAAAACTTTTTTTTGCATTGATACATGTCCTCTGGGGCAGGACCCAGGTCACCAAACACTTTTTATGACAATAACTTGTATATTAACCTTTAAAATTAACACTTTCTATTTCTCCTATAGCTTTTCGAATTTGCCGCGAACACCCCAAATTGTTCGCTGTTCGCCGAACAGCCAATGTTCGAGTCAAACTCATGTTCGACTCGAACATAAAGCTCATCCCTACTAAAGACTAATACACTGATATACAATTGAGAACACACACACACACACACACACTAAGACACGTGTCCCTCTAGGAGTATAGCATACCTTCCCTGCATGGTGTGCACTGACCACAGCTCTCGTGCTTATAGAATTCTATAAGACGGGCAATAGCGCGAACGATGTCTGTCTGCAATGGAAGAATAGAGTCAGAGGAGAAGGGCATTCGCAGGTCTTACTAACAATGGTATAGGACTCAGATAACAGCACTCACCGATTTATCCATGACAATGAGTGCAGCTGTGCCAAGACCAGTCTGAGCCTGAACAAGAGCATCGAAGTCCATGAGGACGTCATCACATACAGAGCGAGGGATGATTGGAGTGGAGGAGCCTCCAGGAATGACACCCAGCAGATTGTCCCAGCCACCAGTGACACCACCTGCAAGAACAAGAGAGACAGAAGTCACCAGAAATATCACGTGACTTGGGCAACACAGTCCAAGGAGAAATAACAAGCCATCTCTGTTGGAATCACTGGGGTTCCCCTGGGTGAGCAGCCACGAGAATGCCTTCAGCCAGGGCCACAGCTTCTTCTTAATCTAACCTGAATACGCTTCCTTGCTTAGTATTAAAAGGTTTCCAGGAGTTGCATCAATAGTTTCATCCAAAATGATCAAGGAGTTAATAACAGCCTACAGTTTTCTACAAATGCGAAAGTCACATATGTATAATGCAAGCACATATCTGTAAAGAATTAGAATACTTATCTTTCTCACTGCCCGTGTCACTAAAATCCACTCTGTTGCTGAAAAATTATAGCCAGAAGACAACTGGGAAAACAACCCAGTTCAGGGAGTGCTGTTCTCTTTGGTCCCCTGCAGTTCACTGGGTTCCTCTGCTGATTTCCACACCACTATAGGATGTAGTAATGAAATGAAGATCAGCAAGATGAACCAGTGAGAGCTGCAGAGAACCCAGGAGAGCAACATTTCTGGAAGTGTCTGTTTCCCAGCAGACATCATCAAGCAAATCAGATTTAATTGGCATGAGCAGCGTTAAAGGTAAGAATTCTGTTTCTTCCTCATAGCTATGTGCTTGCTTTATATACATGTATGTGACAGAGTAAGTTATATCTTCAGAGAGACTGTGCAAAGGTATTTGAGGGTCCTTGGCCTGGCTAATCAAAGGACCAGGGAGACTCAGAAAAACACAGTTATCCTTTACCATGTTGTTTTGCAGAACACAGACTAGGTGTACAATGCTGGATTCGTATATAAAGGCCCTGGGGATGTAGGTCAAGCCCCCCAATGCACCTAAATGCTAAATTTTAACATCTGACCAATGTAATCTCTGCAAAGAACTGTTTCCATCTGAAAAACTACACACTTTGTTACTGATTCAGCAATTAAAGCGGAGCTCCAGGCTCCTGCAGAAAATGTAAGTAAATACTGTAGCTGCTGACTTTTAATATTAGGACAGTTACCTGTCCAGGAATCCAGTGCACTTACCTGTCCAGAAATCCAGTGGTGTCTTCACCCAAACCGATTTTTTCAATTGGCCATCGGTTGTTACCGCCAACTCCACTAAGGGAAAGCAGCAGTAAAGCCGTGCGGCATCACAGGCGGTTCCCTACTGCACGTGCGTGAATTGCGCTGCGCTAATTGGGCCAGCTACAGGGGGGAAGGAGGAGGGGAGCCGGAAGTGGGAGCGGGTACTTGTCAAACCAGGTACCCACTCCTCCCCCAAAAGGTGCCAAATGTGGCAGTGGAGTGGAGGAGATAAGCAGAGCATTCCCTTTTTGGGTGGAGCTCCGCTTTAATCTTACTGGTACAGTAGTTCAGCTTATCGTGTCACCTCTCTGTCTTAGCCTCCTCATTGTACAATAGGTCAGTACCATTACCTCTGTCCAGGGAGCTGGAAGATGTCCCAGGAACCAGTAACACTAAAGATCCAACCGATTTAGCTTATTGACTAGCAAGGGTGTGTATAACACAATGGCTGGGTACCATTACAAAACCTTTATTACAAAAAACAGAAAATTTGCATCAACAATTACTTAAACACAATTTAGTCTCCAGGGAGGTCCAAGATTTGATTGTGCAAGTCAGCTATTCTCTTCTTTGGATAAGTTGCCACTTCTACTGTTTGCTTAGGAGAACAAAGTTTACATGTGCAAAACATTTAGACTCATAAAAGAAAGGGATGGATCAAACCTGCAAGTCTAAGACCCAGGAAGCAAGTGGGGTGGCGATTTAAATCGGCAAAAGATATGATGATGCTTTAATAACACAATAAATGAGGCTTCAACCCATGGATTGCCATGTATGCACAGCATTTACCCAGAAGCCATTGCTTTTTATCCATCATCCCTCAGCAATGCCCCACATCTACCTCATACCTAACCACTTCAGTGTAGTCTATACAGTACCTGCGTGTCTTTCTATAAGCTCCTTCAGTGGTATGGACATCTCCTCTTCCACGGTACATGGATTGTTGACATGACCAGAGATGTTGAACAGTTTAGTTCCAGAATTTCTTTCCCGA
The DNA here is from genome assembly GCA_029206835.1 of Rana muscosa. Lineage (NCBI taxonomy): Eukaryota > Metazoa > Chordata > Amphibia > Anura > Ranidae > Rana > Rana muscosa. The sequence goes on from CM055123.1 coordinate 358,423,644, forward strand.
CCAAAGCCGGCAAACCAGGAGCCTCCACGTCTGCAGATGGTGGGCGCCACTGAAACGGTCTCCACATTAGCAACAGTTGTTGGACACCCAAAGACTCCTACAAGGCAGAATAAGAGACCAGACCTTTAATATCCACCATCTACCACCAGGTGTCTAGATGCATTTAGGAGTCAATTTAGCAGTAAAGCGTAAAATAAAAAAAAGGAATAGTAGAGGAGATAGACACTGTTCCAGCTTTCTTTCAGCAAAGGTTTCAGTGTGCTTCAGTCATTGAGATGGTGGGGTTAGATGTGGCAAAGCCTTTATTCAGTATCCCACATCTAAGTGTCATACAACACCCTCCCAGGTTAAGAGAAATAGGCTAAGTCTCTGCAGGAATCTAAATATTCACTCTTAAAGTATAACTAAAGGCAAAACTTTGTCGTTTTAGACAGCATGGATTGGGATTAGAACACTTGTCAGGTTTTTATTGCTGTCTATGTTCCTGTTAGGAAGATTCACCCTCTGTTTTTCCAGTTATCACCAAAAGTGGAAGAAAAATCACAGATTTTGGGTTGTCACCAGAACAGGAATAGAGGGGAAATGTTTCAAAGGGGACACGAGTTCTGGGAGCCATGGTGAGAATAAGGGATTCTGTCACTTTGAAAGGGTTAGCTCTCACTTCCTGTTTTGGCTATGGGACAGGAAGTGAAGGGAAATCTCCCAAATGGGAGATGGCAAAAATAAAACTGACTAGTGTTATAAACCGCCCTTACTCTATCCAAAATGAAAAAAAAAAAAGTTTTTCCTTTAGTTCTATTTTAAAGTGAACCTGCACTTTGCTCATTCTGCCATAAAGGCTTACATAACCTGAGCGCCCCCTTCTCCCCACCTTTCCATCAGAGCCCAAAGACAAAGCCCTGTATAAGCAGTTCCAAGGACCCTCTACTTGCCATATGTGTCTTTACCCAGGCCTAGAGATTGGCCGATCGGTTGTTGATGGCTCATTTGTATGAATAAGCAAAGAGAGCTGCACGCTTCACCATATCCAAAATGATCAGGTACTTCACTATGCTGTAGGTGCAGTATCGCCAACTGGCCAAATAACAGGTTCACTTTATTATAATTGTACAAGCTGATGCCAAACACTGAAGTTTAATTATCAAAGATCAAAAAGGTCAACTGAAGTCTGACTGCTACTGCCTTTCCAAATGCCTGAACTACACTGTCTCCCAGCTCCTGAGTCCACATCAAAAGAAATTCCAAATTCAAAGTGCACCAAAAATGATGTCAAGCTTTGCAATACACTAGTAATAGATCGGAATGCAATTATTTTAGTAAATATAAACTGCTAAATACCTTTTCTCATCAGCGGTATATAGCAGTCTTGTGACTTCTATCAGTGTCTGGCCAAAAGCTTTTAGGAGGATTCATTCTCCTCTGACTTTTCTATGAGGCTGCATGACCTCTAAACCTTTGTTTGGACAGTGCAGATTGGCCCTCTGCTGATCACATGCACCCTCCCAAAAAAAAAACACTATCTAGCAATACACACCAAACTGAGCATGTGCAGAGTGCCTCCAAGGCTCTGTACTATCAGGTGATGGATTAGGGACAGTAAAAGAAGGGGAGGATTAGAGAAGACAGGATCAAAACAGCCTTTTTACACAATGCAGAGGTCCCACAGTGAGTAAAAAAAGCATGCTTTAGTAGGTTGAAACAACTAATCGATTATGAAAATAGTTGTCAACTATTTTCATAATCGATTAAATCGGCCATACAGAATGCATTATTTGTTTACATATCAGGAAATACAGTGCAGCACACATACAGCTCAGTACACCCTCCATCCATGTCAATAAGTGCCTGAGAACTTGTGAATGTGTGAGGAGCAATGCCTCATGGGACATGTAGTCCTAGGCAGGAATTGAGTGGTTCTAAAAGGGCAGAAGTTTAGAGGAGAAAAAAGGGCAGACCCGAGTAGAGGAGAATCTGGGCTGCTCTGTGCAAATTCATTACAGAGCAGGTAAGTATAACAGGTTTTTTTTTTTTTAAACAACAAACACTTTAAAGACTGTGTGCGCAGGATAGATTATGTGATATAAGTAGGGCTGGGCGATTTTCCCCCAAAAAAAATCTGCGATTTTTTTATAAAAAACTCGATTTACGATTCGATTCGATTTTTTTTTTTATTATATTAATTAAAGTGCATCAACAAACAAAATTGCAAAGGCAAACCCTTTCTCTAACTGCAAAGTCAGTGTGCAACAAACACACAATATATTCCAGCGCTCATGGAACATACATTATTAACTATTGAAAACTCTTGAAACTCTGTGTGTGATTCCTTCTGTCCCAGCCTTGCTGCGATCCTGGCTCTGCATCCTTTTGGGTTGGAGGGCCCTCCACACGCTGGTCTGCCTGTTGTCCATCATTCAAGGTACTGTGCTCACACTGAGATCATGCCACAGGCTTTGTTTTGACTTTTTTAACCCCTCCTTGCTCCACGGATGTCACTGCAAGTTTAACAAGTTTGTCACCACTGGCAACTGGAGAGTTAGGATTCATTTGCCCTCTGCACATTTGGGATTGGATCCCTCTCTTTATTGTGATTAATAAATGGACTAAGCTTTTTTATCAATTCTTCAAGAGTTTTCAATAGTTAATAATGTATGTTCCATGAGCGCTGGATTATATTGTGTGCATGTTGTGTATTTTGTACTTCTGAGTACGGATTTTTTCTTGCTGCGCTGGATCCTGTTTTTTCCCCCTTTTGGATACTTTGTACTTCCCAAAATATTTGGGATTTTTTTCTTATTATTATTATTATTATCATCCATTATATTTTTTTCTTTATCCACCAATTTAGCGCTTGTGACCTTTTGTTGTTTTTTGCAGTGTGCAACAAAGATTGTTAAACATCCAAATTATTAATACTGTATTTGGATTTAGCTAATAAAACAACAAAAAATCCTGAGGTTACTCTTAGTTGAATTGAACTGTGTCCGTGCCTCACTGTGCCCGTGTCTCACTGTGCCCATGCTTCAATCACTGTGCCCGTACCTGATGCAGATTTTCATGGTATACGGATTTTACTGCTACACCGGTGGCCATTCCAGTATTCAAAAGCCGCGCCTCGTCTGTGATAGGCGGAACACTCAATTTCCCAGCATTCAGTGTTGCCCCTATCATGGTCATCCTCATAACACAGACGAGGTTGAGAGGATGTCCGTGATAGGCTGAATACTGCCTGCTGTGAAATTGAGTGTTCCGCCTATCACAGACGACGAGGACTCGGGAGGCGCGGCTTTTGAACACTGCAATGGCCGCCGTCTGTCTGCATGACACGCTGATCAGGTAGGCAGACAGCGGCTGCAGCGAGTAGATGTAATTGGGGTAACGCTGCCCAGTGCCATTCCGGATACGCCCCCTGCAGTCCTGCTACGGAAACTTTGAAGGGAAGGAAAAAAAAAAAAAAAAAAATCTTAAAAAATCGATTTTCTTTAAAACTGAATCGATTTGAGCTCAAAACTCGATTCAAGATTAAAATCGATTTTTTTCCCAGCCCTAGATATAAGTAATATATATTATTACTTTCACAGTATAAATGAACCCCTTATAGTAGCAATTATCTGCTCTTTTTGTACTATAACCACTTGCCGACTGCCGCACACAGATGTACGTCGACACAATGGCACGGGCAGGCACATGGGCGTACCTGTACGTCACTTTAAATTTGGCGCCCAGCGGGCGTGCGCCGAACGCGTGCCTTGTGAGCGTGTTCGCTGGTCCCGGGAACTCGATTGCGGTCGGCAAAAGGCAGAACAGGGGGATGCCTTTGTAAACAAGGCATTCCCCTATTCTGCCTAGTGACATGTCACCGATGGCTGTTCCCCGTGATCGGTCATCAGGGACGTGTCACATGTAGCCACACCCCCTAACAGTAAGAATCACTCCCTAGTACTGACTTAACCCCTTCAGCGCCACCTAGTGGTTACTACTACTACTACTACTACTACTACTACTACTACTACTACTACTACTACTACTACTACTACCTGATTCGCACCTATGCGTTTTTGGTGCTTTTTGCAGAAACACACTACAGTTCATTTAACATGGTTTCCTATGGGACACGTTGACATCTATGCTTTTTGCAGCCGCTGCGTATTTGTAAAGGGTGAAGGATCTATATTCAATGCAAAATTGAATTTTTTTTTTTGCTTTGTTGTTTCAATAGACTTCAATGGAGAAGCTGTACTGTGTTTTTGCAGCAATTTGTGTTTTTTAATCTGCCCGACAACAAATTGGCCAAAAAAAAATAATAATAATAAAAAATAAAATAAAAAAATAAAAAAAAACAAAAATCGGCAAAACAGTCTCATCTTACTCTTCTTTAAACAAAAAATTAGATCTTTGAGTCTGATGATATTTACCAGATTCAACCTCTAATAGTATATACAGAATATCTCTTCTGTCTGTTATTCTCAGCGTGGATTAGAGATTTTGCTCTCTAACCATATAGTTATTTATATTTACCACTGCATACAGATATTTAAGAATAAATTGCATTTTTTTTTTTAAACTTTACATATTAACTATGGTAAATTATCCACCACACTTTAAAGGTTATTATTCAATTCATCAAAACAATGATCAGCTAATAATTGATTATGAAAATGATCGTTAGTTGCAGCCCTACTTTACTACATATACAGACTGACTTTACGGTTGTGGGTTTAGTAACACTTTAAAGCGGAGCTCCACCCTAAAGTGGAACTTCTGCTCATCGGAACCCTCCCCCCCTTCGGTGTCATATTTGGCATCTTTCAGGGGGGTGCAGATACCCCTAAGACAGGTATTTGCACCCACTTTCGGGAGTCCTCTCTGCGGGAAATCTGCGGGTAGTGCGTCACTTCCCGCAGAATACCCGTTGTGTTCTGGGAGACACTCGGCTCCCAGAACACAACAGGGACCAGTGAGAACGGCGCAGCGTGACTCGCGTATGCGCCGTAGGGAACCGGGCAGTGAAGCCGCAAGGCTTCACTTCCTGGTTCCCTCACCGATGATGGAGGTGGGGGCAGCAGAGTGACGAGCGATTGCTCGTCTTCTGCTGCCGACGTCGCTGGACTCCAGGACAGGTAAGTGTCCATATTAAAAGTCAGCAGCTGCAGTATTTGTAGCTGCTGGCTTTTAATATATTTTTTTTCAGGGGAGCTCCGCTTTAAGTCTACAGAGGAATTCTAGCTTACAATAAGCAGCTTTAAAACAATAAAGTACTGAAACTAGAATAAAAAATAAACATAAAACTTGATCAAACCTGATACTACTCAGGAGGTAAATGGACTAGAATGTTTTTTGTTTTACAGGTTTTGGGTGGGAGGCTGCAGACTTTTACATTTACAGTAACTAATTAAATAGCACTATTATCTGTGGCATCCCATGCTCAAGTTGGCTGCCGAGCAAAAAACATAAAAGAAACAGACCTCTTTTACAGTGAATCAGAGCGTGCAAACCCAGAGCCTTGTACAAAATTAATAAAGGGGCAAAGTAGAAAACTGAAAATCTAACATTTTTAAAATAAAAGCTTTGTACACGCAAAAATAAAATTACAGTGAGCCTCTTCTTTACCCAACTACTTTCTAGCGTACTGTTTAATGCAAAATGACAGGTGCACTTAAATCTCAATGACATGGATTACTTGACCTTTCTCATTGTGAGCTGCCACAATCAATGTACCAGTCAGTCTGTCAGCTTTTTACGGTTTATCATTAATCATTGCATTGTGAGCGTCTTCTATTGGAAAGAACCTCATTGTATGCAGCGGCTAGTTCTTGTGCACAACACATGCAAGCAGAATGTACCATTTCTAGATGGGAATGAAAAGCAAATCAGTACTTACCAACATCAGCGGGAAATGGGGGTTTGAGACGGGGCTTCCCCTGCTTCCCTTCAATACTCTCGATCAATGCTGTCTCTTCACCGCAGATGTATGCCCCGGCTCCTCTTACCACAAACACGTCAAAGTCAAACCCGGAGCCGCAAGCATTTTTTCCGATAAGTCCCGCCTCATACGCCTCCCAGATGGCAACCTAATCCAATGCAGAACAGTGAGTTTAGAAGCTATAGCACATTCTCATAATGCTAATGTATATCAGACTATGCATAGAAGTTTAAGAGCACAAGGAGGTATAAAGAATTTATAAACAGAAACAACATGTGTGTTCAATTTATTCTGCATTTTCTCTAAGATTGGGTTACACTATTGCGAATTGGATGTGGATTGCCCTCATCCAATTCGCATGACAGGAGAGCGTGCCCGGCTCTTACATAGTTAGTCAGGTTGAAAAAAGAAACAAGTCCATCTAGTCTAGTGCAACCTAAATAAATACAATCCCATATACACAATTCTTCACCCACAGTTGATCCAGAGGAAGGCGAAAAACCCCAGCAAAGCATGATCCATTTGCTCCAGCAGGGGGAAAAAAAAATCCTTTCTGATCCCCCGAGAGGCAATCGGATTTTCCCCGGATCAACATTACCTATAAAAGGAGCTCTCAACGGAGCCGGTTCACACATCTCCTGGGCGGCCACGGAGCACACAGGAGAAGAGTCCTGTGTGTCTTTGGCTCAGTCTCAGGTCTGAATACAGCCAAAAATTCAGACCTGAAGCGGTGAACGGGGACGCACCGGACCCCTGCTGTGACCCACACTGCACACAGTGTGAACCCAGGCAAAAACATTGAGATGTAATCTAAGAAAATGCATTCTAGTCCTGTTTGCAAACTTTTGGCTGGTTACTATTGTTACCATTTCTATGCATTCTTTTCCCCTTTTTCTTTCATGACCCTATAACTGACATAAAACAGACTATTCTTGGCAGTATGTGTAAGTTTTTCAATGCAGCATAAACAGCCAACAGTTGTAAAGACACCATAGAGTGTCCATACTGCAGAAATTTTGGTCAAAGATATATAAAAGGGCTTGTAAACACAGGCAATTACCTGGAGGTTGGATGCCTCATTGTAGAACTCTCCACGGATGTAAATATAAGCAGCTCGTGCGCCCATACAGCGGCCAGCCACCAGACAACCCTCCACCAGCTTGTGGGGATCATGCCGCATAATCTCACGGTCCTTGCAGGTTCCCGGTTCTCCTTCGTCAGCATTGACTACAAGATACTTAGGCCTGAAATGTGAAGGAGATGTAGATTTGTTTTAACTTTGTCAAGAGAACACATCATAAGCATACAACACCCGAGAAAGCAGATTAATTTAAATACTCTAAAACAAAAGAACTGGATGCCTCAGTGCAGAATTACAGTGTGTAATGGCTACTATGCCAAGTACCCAGTGTGTTCTATAAAACAGGCATCATCTACAGACCAACATCTCAGTCAAACGTTTTTTTTTTTCTTCGAAAAAAAAAAAAAAAAGAAAAAAAGTAAAGTAAGTAAGTAAATAGGTTTTTCTGTAGTTCTTTAATTGCTTTAAACCTCTTGCAAAAGACATACAGAGGCTGATGTTTCTGTTCTTTCCTCCTAAAAATGCCAATTTACTAGCTGTCAGACTCACCTGACTCTGATGCCGCGTACACACGATCATTTTTCCCGTCGGGAAAAATTTCATTTTTTCCTTTGGACGAGAAAAACGATCGTCTGTGGGCTTTTTGCCGTTTTTCCCGACGGGAAAAACGGCATTAATCACGACGAGAAAAATTAGAACATGCTCCAATTTTTCTCGTCGTGATTCCTGTCATTTTTTTCCGCGGCAGTTTTCCCATAGGGAAACACTGCCGCGTAGCCTGCACACGGTCGTTTTTCTCGTCAAGAGAAAAAATGACGAGAAAAACGGCCGTGTGTGGGGGAACAAGCCGCTCCTTCGTTTTTCCTGTCGTGATTCACGGCGGTGTTTTCACCGCCGTGAATCACGATCGTGTGTACGCGGCATTAGTCACAGATCTGAAACAAGTATACACATAGGGACCTATGACTTTTCTTGGACCTCCCCTCCTGATCTTTATGTTTGTTCCAGGACGTGACATAGGAAGTAATGAAACTGGAGGGACATCAGGGCAACCAGTATTTTGAGAAGGAAAACAGCAATGTCAATTTATGTACTTCATTCCTGACAAGTTTTACTTTTAAAGAGACCAAGTCACCATTTACTAGGTGTTAAAAATAAACATGCTGTACCATAGCAGACACCAAAATTTCAGAATCATTTTTCGGTGTGGCCACAGACCTTTTATCCTATATGTATTAATAAAATGGAGCCACCTGCCTAATCCCTCCCACCATTCCTTTAACCAATAAGAATGCTGTACTGGCCACTGATGTTTTCTAACTGAGAAAGTCCTTGCAAGAGTTTACCGATCTTCAAATGTCATTTAGCACCTCAGAACATGTTTGCAAACCCCAAAATACCCTCAAACGTCATGGTAGGTGTAGTACACATATTGTTGCTACCCTCTTCCTTTAGAACATATAATTTAAACTTAAAGCGGAAACTAAACCCAACAATTTACCAGTTTCACTAAATAGTTACATTCCTGGAATGCTGGGATTGCTAACTGTCACAAGTGTTTGCGCTCTTAACCAAACGGTCAAACCATTTAATGTCTGGTGTCATAACTGATCACACGTGCAGTATCATGGCAGTTGCAGATCAAAACAGAGGTTAAGATGGCAGCTTCCTTGGCTGAAAGGGATAGGAGGGTTTAGTTCCGCTTTAACCACTTAACGACCGCTCACTGTATATATACACATCGGCAGAATGGCACGGACAGGCACAATCACGTACCTGTACGTGCCTGCCTTCGTATGGGTGGGGGGTCCGATCGGACCCCCCTCCGGTACAGTGAGCGGCCGGGATTGCTTCGGGAGCGATCCGTGATGAGGGGGCCGCCATTCGATTCTGGCCACCCCCTCGTGATCGGCCTTCCTCTGCCTGTGTAGTGTTTACACAGGCAGGAGGAAGTGATGTCATCTCTCATGCGGCGCTCACATATACCGAGCGCCGGGGAGAGAAGACATCAGGTTAGTGCACATAACAGCACACTGACACCAGAACACATAGGCACACGATCGCCCCCCCCAAATCACCCCCCAGCCCCAGTGTCACTGATTGCAGTGACCATTTATTTACTGATCACTGCAATCAGTGACATTTGTGACTGTAAAAGTGTCAGATTTAGGTCCAGTGTAGCCCCCTAATAAAGGTTTAACCCCTTGATCGCCCCCCAGGTAACCCTTTCACCGCTGTCACTAAGCGATCGGTTTTCTGATCGCTGTCTTAGTGTCGGTGATGCCGTTAGGTAGCCAGTTATTTTTTTTAGGTTCGCCGCAGGTTTTTATAGCGTCAGGTACCCCCATATATTACCCAATAAAAAATGTAACCCCCTAATTGCCCCTAGTTAACCCTTTCAACAGTGATCACCGTATAAGTGTTACTGGTGACACTGGTTAGCCAGTTAGTTATTTTGTTATTTAGGTTCCCTGTCAGGTTTTTATATAGCGTCAGGTACCCCCATATATTACCTAATAAAGGTTTAACCCCCTGATTGCCCCTGGTTAACCCTTTCACCAGTGATCACCATATAAGTGTTACGGGTGACGCTGGTTAGTTAGTTTGCTTTTTATAGTGTCAGGGCACCCGCCGTATATAACCCAATGAAGGTTTAACCCCCTGATCGCCCGGCGGGTGATATCAATTAGGTTTTAGTGTCAGAGAGGGTCTGCGTCGCCCCAGGCAGCGTCAGGTTAGTGCCAGGAACGCTAACACCCACGCGTGAAGCATACACCTCCCTTAGTGGTATAGTATCTGAACAGATCAATATCTGATCAGATCTATGCTAGCGTCCCCAGCAGTTTAGGGTTCCCAAAAACGCAGTGTTAGCGGGATCAGCCCAGATACCTGCTAGCACCAGCGTTTTGCCCCTCCGTCCAGCCCAGGCCACCCAAGTGCAGTATCGATCGATCACTGTCACTTACAGAACACAACACACATAACTGCAGCGTTCGCAGAGACAGGCCTGATCCCTGCGACTCCAGTGCTGTAGGAGGTGATTTCACCACCACAGTTAAAAAAAAAAAAAAAAAAAAAAGGAGCATATATGCCGAAGCAGGGGGGCAGCAGGGGCGGAAGAGCGATTTTGCTCTTAATGCCGCGTACATACGGTCAAAATTCCGATGGAGGCTTGCCCGTGGAAAAGTCAGACCATGTGTGTGCGGCATAACTTTTGCGGGAGGATGCCCCCATGCTTCGGCATATATAAATGGTGCATGTATGCCCATCATTAGAAGTGGGTGGATGAAGGGAGGTATTCTAATGGTGGGCATACCCACCGATCAATCTCTTTTCGTTCAGCCAACAGGCTGCATGAAAAAAAAGATTACAAAACATGTCCAACAAGGACCAGCAACGTACTGGTATGTTGCTGGACTTTGGTTATACCAGAATGATGCCTGCGGGTTTAGGTATCATCTTGGTATCATTCTTTTCAGCCAGCGGCCGACTTTCATGTAAAAGCAATCCTAGCTGCTAATTAGCCTCTGGACTGCTTTTACAAGCAGTGGGAGGGAATGTCTCCCCCCCCCCCGGATATAAAAAGCGCCATTGGGAAATTGGGAAAGCATTTTATCACACCGATCTTGGTGTGGTCAGATGCTTTGAGGGCAGAGGAAAGATCTAGGGTCCAATAGACCCCAGTTTTTTCAAAAAAAGAGTACCTGTCACTACCTATTGCTATCATAGGGGATATTTACATTCCCTGAGATAACAATAAAAAAATGTATTATATATATATATATATATATATATATATATATATATATATATATATATATATATATATATATATATATGGAAAGAACAGTTTAAAAATAAAATAAAAAAGCAAAATTAATAATAAAAAATAAATAAAAGAACACCCCTGTCCCGCCCTGCTTTTGCGCAATGGCGAACGCAAGCGTCAGTCTGGCGTCATATGTAAACAGCAATTGCATCATGCATGTGAGGTATCACCGCGAAGGTCAGATCGAGGGCAGTCATTTTAGCAGTAGACCTCCTCTGTAAATCTAACGTAGTACCCTGTAAAGGCTTTTAAAAATGTATGTAGTTTGTCGCCACTGCGCGTTTGTGCGAAATTTTAAAGCATGTCGTGTTTGGTATCCATGTACTCGGCCTAAGGTCATCTTTTTTTATTTCATCAAAGATTTGGGCAATATAGTGTGTTTTAGTGCATTAAAATTTAAAAAAGTGTATTTCTTTATCGTACACCACGGGACACAGAGCTAGTCATTACATAATGGGTTAAGGGTCACCAGCGGTGATTGGACACTGGCACAACCAATGGAAGACAGTTCCCCTCCATATAAACCTTCCCATCAGGGAAGTACCTAAGTTTTTTCGCCAGTGTCGAAAGGTGTTGGACGCGTTAGGAGGTGCTAAAGGAAAGCTCTACCAAAGAGACCCTCTGGGGGTAAAAGAGCTATGCTTTCGGATCCATCCAAGACGCCTACAAATGAGCTGAATCTGGATGGGATCCGGGCCTCATCCATGAGGCGTCGCCTGTAATGTCTCTCTTCGGAGGACTGGGCTCTAAGATCCAGCACTTTCGCTATTTCGCTATAAAGTCCTGGTAAGAGTCTTGTACAAGGCCCAGGGGAGAGGTATCCTTTAAATAGGAACCCATATCCCTGAAGGTTGGCACACATAGCCCACCGTGAAGGGTGAAGTTTGGTATCTGTCTGAAAACTTTCAGCAGAAAAACCTGCGGCGTGGATAAGGTGAGATTAGAAGGTCCATAACTAGGTTGGGACCTTTTGCAAAAAGTGGATGTCTTCTTTTTTTCCACCACTGGGGGGAGTAAAGAGCTGAATATACTCACCTCACTCTGTTCAGTGTCGGCTTCGGCGAAGTACACTGCTCGTCACCTCCGCTGCTGAGCTTGCTTGAGCACCCCGCTCCTCCTTCCGGTGGCCGATACAGACACCTGCAGATGCAGGTAAGTGGGGACAGGGGCTGATGAGAGTCCTCTCTCACTATGGCCACCACCATAGCGCTAAAGGCCGCGCGCGGGAGCGCGCTTTATCGGAGGGGGGGGGCCGAGGCGTGCGCGGGCACGTGGCGCGCGCAGGCACAGAAACGGCGCCAAATTTAAAAGACTGTCAGTGTAAAAAGCACTGCAGCAGCAAGCAAGCTCGTTAGTTCTCTTGTTCCTGGCAGAGAAACACAGCAGCTATACAGGGACGTAAGACTCCATGTGGTTGGATTGGGTACTTCCTAGAAGACATCCATGTTATGCATAGTTATGTGTTAAAAGTTGCATACTTAATGTATTTGCTAAACTGACCACGGTAGTATATGCATTTAGGTACCTTGTATTTTGTCTAAACAGTAAGCCTTCCAGGGGAAGTAATGCGGACAAAAAGAGATAAAAGAGCACCGCCGCCTGAGACAGGGGGCTCTAGCTGTGCTGACTCGGTACCTTCCTCTCCTGTGTTGCTAAAAGCACCTGTACAGGATGAGCCATTACCTCTGTCAGGTATGGCGGCTTCCCCAGTGAAGCCTGGGCCTGCATATGTCACTGAGGACACTTTATCAGCTGCCCTAAATAATCTGGAGGAGAAAATTTCTACTTTAATCGCTAAATCCTCTAAAAAGGACAATAAGCGAAGCAGATCTCCTCCAGTATTGGACCTCCCTTCAGAAGTACCTGAGGAGGAGGAGGATGAGGAGGAGGCTACATCAGCAGAGGATGAGGAGTCAGACGGATCAGGGATATCGGATGAGCCTTTTTCGGTATCCCAGATTTTAAAGTCACAGGTGCAATGCTATGCAGGAGCCGTGCGAGCTGCATTTAGGTTACCCTCTTTGGAGGTAACAGAATCACCTGTCTCCTCCCTAGGATCATTAAGATCCCTGCAAGGTGCATGCTCCTTCCCGGTTCATCCGTTACTAGAGGATCTATTGTACGCAGACTGGCAACATCCAGATAAGCGTTTTTCACCTCCAAAAAAGTTTAACATTCTTTATCCTATGGAGGAAAATTTTTTAAAGAAATGGAGCCTGCCTATGGTAGATGCGGCTATTTCTTGTGTAAATAAAAACCTGACATGTCCAGTGGATAATGTACAAGTGTTTAAAGATCCTTCTGAGAAGAAGTTGGAATCCTTACTGAAATCCTCCTTCCTTTTGGCCGGCTCAATTACCCAACCTGCAGTAGCAGCAGTCGGTATGTGTCAGGTCGTCAGCCAACAGGTAAAGCAGGGGCTGAAGGAGCTGCCTTCAGAGCAGGCTAAAAATTGGGAGAATTTGCCTAAAGCCTTATGCTTCACAGTGGATGCCATGAGAGATTCTATCATACAGGCATCACGCCTTACACTCCAGCTGGTACAGATGCGCAGAGTACTTTGGCTTAAGCATTGGTCAGCGGAAGCCCCATGCAAAAAGTTGTTGGCAAGTTTCCCGTTCCATGGCGAACGCCTTTTTGGGGAAGATTTAGAAAGATATATCCAAAAGATATCAAGTGGTAAAACGACACTTTTACCTGAGAGAAAGAAAAACAAGAGACCTTGTTTTAAACACACTCTCTCCCCAGCTCCCGGGAAATCTGACTCCAGCCAGTGGCGACGGCCTTTTCAGCCGCCCAAAAAAGCCAAAGAACAGGCTCAGAAGAACAAGAAGCCGTGGGGTTCAAGAGCTAATAAGCAAGCCCCCAAAACCTCTCATTGAAGGGGCGCCCCCGCTCGGCCGAGTGGGGGGAAGGCTTCGTCAGTTCTCAGCGACTTGGCGGACAGAAACCCAGGACAAATGGGTGGTATCCACAATATCCTCAGGGTACAGACTGGAATTTCGAGAGATCCCATCTTCTCAATTCCGAAGTTCAAGACTCTCCAAGGATCCACAAAAAAAAAAAAAAAGGATCCTTCTTCAAAGGTTTGAATCACTTAATAGCTCAAGGTGTGGTTACAGAGGTACCCCAAAAGGAGCAAGGTTCAGGTTTTTACTCAAACCTCTTTGTGATTCCAAAACCGAACGGAGAAGTCAGACCCATCCTGGATCTAAAAAATCTAAACCAGTTTCTGAACGTTCGCCATTTTCGAATGGAAACGATTCGATCCGTGGTCGCTACTTTAAAAGGCGGAGAATTCATTGCGTCCATAGATATCAAAGACGCATATCTACACATACCAATCCTCCCCGCTCACCAAAGATTCCTAAGGTTTGCGGTAGAAGATCGCCACTTTCAATTTGTGGCCCTGCCATTTGGTGTAGCCACCGCGCCCAGAGTATTCACAAAGGTGCTAGCTCCTCTGTTAGCAAACCTGAGAACACGGGGCATTGCGGTAACAGCCTATCTAGACGATCTACTATTAATAGATCAGTCAAAGGAGGGATTGGATCACGCTGTAGACACTACAGTAGGATACCTGGAGCATTTAGGATGGATTATAAACTTACAAAAATCCTCTCTCCAGGCCCAAAGAAGGATAGTGTACCTGGGCATGATCATAGATACAGCCCAAAACAGGGTATACCTGCCAGAGCCAAAGATACAGTCTCTGAAAGACCTGATCCACAAGGTCAAAGCAAACAAGAGGCCGTCTATTCGCCTTTGCATGAGACTATTGGGAAAGATGGTAGCCGCCTTCGAGGCGGTCCCTTACGCCCAGTTTCATTCGAGACTACTTCAAGGCAATATTTTAGCCTCCTGGAACAGGAAGAGCCAAGCTCTGGATATACCCATGCGCCTGTCCTCACAAGTACGCCACAGCTTCAATTGGTGGCTAGAAGCCAGGAATTTACGGAAGGGAAAGTCCTTCCTCCCAGTGGCCTGGAAGGTGGTATCTACGGATGCCAGCCTATCGGGCTGGGGTGCAGTATTCGAGGAGGCTTCTACCCAGGGAACCTGGGCCAAGACTCAGGGGATCCTGCCCATCAATGTGCTAGAGATCCGGGCGGTATATCTAGCCCTCAAAACCTGGACATACAGGTTACAGGGCTACCCAGTTCGGGTTCAATCCGACAATGCTACGGCAGTAGCTTACATCAATCACCAAGGAGGCACCCACAGTCGGGCAGCCCAAAGAGAGGTGAACCGGATCTTGGCATGGGCAGAAGAGCATGTACCTTGCATCTCTGCAATCTTCATTCCAGGGATAGAAAACTGGCAAGCAGACTACCTGAGTCGTCAGCAGCTGCTACCAGGAGAGTGGTCTCTTCACCCAGAGATCTTTCAGGCCATATGTCTGAGATGGGGAAACCCAGATGTAGACCTGCTAGCTTCCAGGTTCAACAAGAAATTGGACAACTTTGTGTCCAGAACGAGAGATCCTCTAGCCTACGGGACAGACGCTCTAATAACTCCATGGAATCAGTTCTCACTGATCTATGCATTCCCTCCGATCCCTCTTCTACAAAGACTGCTTCGCAGGATCAAGGAGGAGGGAATACCAGCAATCCTAGTGGCCCCAAACTGGCCCAGGAGGCCTTGGTATGCCGAGATCGTAAAAATGGCGATAGGAAGGCCCTGGAAGCTTCCACTTCGACACGACCTGTTGTCACAGGGTCCAGTATTCCACCCTTCCTTACAAAGGCTAAATTTGACGGCCTGGCTGCTGAGACCCACATTTTGAAAAAGAGAGGGGTCTCTGGCCTGGTTCTTTCTACGCTCATTAATGCTAGAAAGCCAGCCTCCAGACTCATCTATCATAGAGTCTGGAAAGCATACGTTTCCTGGTGTGAATCCAGAAGTTGGAATCCTCTGAAATATGAAATAAGTAGGATTCTTGCTTTTTGCCAGTTAGGAGTGGATATGAAATTAGCCCTTAGCACCATCAAAGGGCAAATATCGGCTCTATCAGTCTTCTTTCAGAGACCATTGGCATCTCACTCCCTAGTTCGGACATTCATTCAGGGGGTACTGAGGATAAATCCTCCAGTCAGGTCTCCCTTGTGTCCATGGGATTTGAATTTGGTATTGTCAGTGTTGCAAAAGCAACCTTTTGAACCTATTCGCCATATTCCTTTAATTATATTAAGTAGGAAATTGGCCTTTCTGATTGCTATAGCTTCTGCTAGGAGAGTATCAGAGCTAGCAGCTCTTTCTTGTAAAGAGCCTTATCTAATTTGTCACAAGGACAAGATCGTACTACGACCCCATCCGGCTTTTCTGCCTAAGGTGGTGTCGGCTTTTCACTTGAATCAAGACATTGTTCTGCCTTCCTTTTTTCCAAACCCGCGGACGGCGGGGGAAAAATTATTACACTCTCTAGATCTAGTAAGAGCGGTAAGGGTGTATCTGCAAGCAACCGCTCAGATACGTAAAACAGATGTTTTGTTTATTTTACCAGATGGTCCCAAGAAGGGCCAAGCGGTATCAAAATCCACCATTTCCGGGTGGATTAGACAAGTAATTGTTCAAGCTTATGGTTTAAAGAACAGGACTCCTCCTTTTCCTGTTAAGGCGCACTCTACCAGGGCGATAAGTGCTTCATGGGCAGTGCACCACCAGGCTTCGATGGCTCAGATCTGTAAGGCTGCAACTTGGTCCTCAGTTCATACATTTTCCAAATTCTATCAGATAGATGTGAAAGGACATGAGGATTCCGCCTTCGGGCGAAGTGTGCTGCAGGCAGCAGTATAGGGCTTCTGGTCCGCAAGCGGTCGGTTTGATCTGTGTCTCCCCCCCTTCATATGAGCATTGCTCTGGGACGTCCCATTATGTAATGACTAGCTCTGTGTCCCGTGGTGTACGATAAAGAAAATAGGATTTTTATAACAGCTTACCTGTAAAATCCTTTTCTTGGAGTACACCACGGGACACAGAGGTCCCACCCTTCTTATGGGAACCTTACTGCTTTGCTACAAAACTGAGGTACTTCCCTGATGGGAGGGGTTATATGGAGGGGAACTGTCTTCCATTGGTTGTGCCAGTGTCCAATCACCGCTGGTGACCCTTAACCCATTATGTAATGACTAGCTCTGTGTCCCGTGGTGTACTCCAAGAAAAGGATTTTACAGGTAAGCTGTTATAAAAATCCTATTTTTTTCCCCAAAAAATGCGTTAAAAAAAAATCGCTGCGCAAATACTGTGTGGAAAAAAAAATGCAACACCTACCATTTTAATCTGTAGGGCCTTTGCTTTAAAAAAATATATAATGTTTAGGGGTTCAACATAATTTTCTTGCAAAAAAAAAAAAAATATGTTTTCATGTAAACAAAAAGTGTCAGAAAGGGCTTTGTCTTCAAGTGGTTAGAAGAGTGGATGTAAGCTTCCTAATGTTGTGTATAAAATGCCAGGACAGTTCAAAACCCCCCCCCAAATGACCCCATTTTGGAAAGTAGACACCCCAAGCTATATACTGAGAGGCATGTCGAGTCCATGGAATATTTTATATGTTGACACAAGTTGCGGAAAAAAGACAATTTATTTATTATGATAAATTTTTTTGCACAAAGTTGTCACTAAATGATATATTGCTCAAACATGCCATGGGCATATGTGGAATTACACCCCAAAATACATTCTGTTGCTTCTCCTGAGTACGGGGATACCACATGTGTGAGACTTTTTGGGAGCCTAGCCACGTATGGGACCCCAAAAACCAATCACCGCCTTCAGGCTTTCTAAGGGTATAAATTTTTGATTTCACTCCTCACTGCCTATCACAGTTTCGGAGGCCATGGAATGCCCAGATGGCACAAAACCCCCCCAAATGACCCAATTTTGGAAAGTAGACACCCCAAGCTATTTGCTGAGAGGTATGGTGAGTATTTTGCAGATCTCGCTTTTTGTCACAAAGTTTTGAAAATTGAAAAAAAAAATTAAAAATGTATTTCTTCATTTTCAAAAAACAAATGAGAGCTGTAAAATACTCACCATGCCTCTCAGCAAATAGCTTGGGGTGTCTACTTTCCAAAATGGGGTCATTTGGGGGGGTTTTGTGCCATCTGGGCATTCCATGGCCTCCGAAACTGTGATAGGTAGTGAGGAGTGAAATCAAAAATTTTGCCCTTAGAAATCCTTAAGGCGGTGCTTGGTTTTCGGGGTCCCGTACGCGGCTAGGCTCCTAAAAAGTCCCACACATGTGGTATCCCCGTACTCAGGAGAAGCAGCAAAATGTATTTTGGGGTGCAATTCCACATATAACCATGGCATGTGTGAGCAATATATCATTTAGTGACAACTTTTTGTAATTTTATTTTTTTTTTGTCATTAGTCAATCACTTGGGACAAAAAAAACAAAAAAATATTCAATGGGCTCAACATGCCTCTCAGCAATTTCCCTGGGGTGTCTACTTTCCAAAATGGGGTCATTTGGTGGGGTTTTGTACTGCCCTGCCATTTTAGCACCTCAAGAAATGAGATAGGCAGTCATAAATTAAAAGCTGTGTAAATTCCAGAAAATGTACCCTATTTTGTAAACGCTATAACTTTTGTGCAAACCAATAAATATACGCTTATTGACATTTTTCTTACTAAAAACATGTGGCTGAATACATTTTGGCCTAAATGTATGACTAAAATTTAGTTTATTCGATTTTTCTTATAACAAAAAGTAGAAAATATCATTTTTTTTCATAATTTTCAGTCTTTTTCCGTTTATATTGCAAAAAAAAAAAAAAAAAAAAAATCGCAGAGGCAATCAAATACCATTAAAAGAAAGCTCTATTTGTGGGAAGAAAAGGACGCAAATTTCGTTTGGGTACAACATTGCATGTCCGCACAATTTCCAGTTAAAGCAGCGCAGTGCCAAATTCTGAAATCACCTCTGCTCATTAAGCTGCGTAATGGTCCGGGGCTTAAGTGGTTAAAGTAAAGCCCCGTAAACATGGGTCGAATTTGGCCCGTGTGTACGGCACTTCTGTCGGTCGAGCATGCTGGAAAAACAGCAGCCGACTGACTCCCGATCAGCACAT
This sequence comes from Rana muscosa, assembly GCA_029206835.1. Taxonomy (NCBI): domain Eukaryota; kingdom Metazoa; phylum Chordata; class Amphibia; order Anura; family Ranidae; genus Rana; species Rana muscosa. The sequence continues at coordinate 358,442,549 of CM055123.1, forward strand.
ATCAGAGTTCTGGCGGGGGGGGCGTCCCCCTGTCAGAACACAACAGCTCAGCAGCTCTTTGCATAGTTAGTACAGTGTCTGACCACTGTATTGTGTACCAGGCTTAACAGTGAACAAATAGGGCAATCAAAAAACCGACAGAGGCACTGACCTAAACCAGCTTAATTATTAGTATCTCCTCTAAAAAATTATATACGTTTGGCTCCCATATTGATCCAAAAGCTTCAATACTTTTTGCATCCCTGACCTAGAACAAACAAGTACACAATTTGCTGTGACTTAGTTTAAATGACAAACTTTTAGGCTGCATTCACACCTGGGCGTTTTGTAGCCTGAAGCTACAAAACGCTAGAGGGGAAAAAATCCATTATTCTCTATGGAGATGGTTCACATCTCCACTCAAAAACGCCTGAAGCCGCAATTGCAGTGGGAATAACTCCAATAGAGACCGTGGGTCCCTATTGTACCAATATAGGCGCGTATGGGACATCACTACTAAAACATTAATGACCCCTAAACACAACAATTATACCCCTTTATGGCACAATAGACTACTCAGAGTTTCTCTTGATCCCTGACACGGAGATATGGTGCGAATATGGAATATATTATTTGTACCACATAATTTCCGATGGCACATTTAAAAACTTTGAGGACCTCCAAAAGGAGTTCCTGCTGCCCAATTCTATGCTTTTTAGATTCTTCCAAGTGCGTCACGCAGCCCAAGTTCAGTTTCCCCAGCCTTTGCCACAATCTACACCCAATGTTATTATGGCAGTGGTTAAGGGTGTGGACCCGCGAAAGCTGATCTCTGATTTTTATGTCATGCTTCTCACCCCATCATCTACCACGCTAGCTTACAGCCTTAAACCAAGACGGGAAAGAGAGGTGGGCCCACTGGATGATGAGGAGTGGAGTGAAGCACTTGACTCATGCAAGACTGTATCCCCCAAGCTCTCTGACAGGCTGACCCAGTTATACGTGGTGCACCAAGCATATCTCACCCCCCTAAGAATCGCCCGCTTTAGACGACAGTTTTCTACCTTGTGCACAATGTGTAACCAAGCGACGGGCACATTCTTCCATCTACTCTGGGCGTGCCCGGTCCTTCAGGGTCTGTGGAAGCAGATTGTTGACTTCCTCCATGATGACATGGGATCCCCATTGACCCTGGACCCCAAACAATGCTTACTGGGGATATTCCCCGACTCTGAGATGGACAAATTCACTAAAACATTCTTGCATGAAACATTGTTTTCTGTTAGAAAAATTATAGCCAGACAGTGGATGAGACCCACTCCCCCCAGCTTCAACGATTGGAAACTAGATATAAATAACACTCTTCCCTACAAAAAGTTCATATATATTAACAGAGGTTGTCCAGATAAGTACTACAAAATCTGGGATAGATGGCTTGAGTCCGCAGACACATGCACTGATGGTCCGTAATACTATACATCCTTCTAGCGTGCAATTTCATGAATAGCGTGGACATAGGGATTTCCACTTATTGATAGTCACTGAATCCAGTGTTCAATCTGAACAAGTTTTTTGATCTGCTGTGCCTATATATGTATAAGCCACATTTCTTTGTTTTATGCATTTCTCCAGTATTGCCTTGTAACTTGCAAAATTATGTTCCAAATGTAAATTGTTCAATAAAAACTAAAAAAAAAAAAAAAAAAAAAAAAAACACGCCTGAAGCCGAATGCCTGAAGCTCAAACAAGTTCCGGACCCTTTTTTGTTGCGCAAATCGGGCAGATTTGGGCGTTTTAGGAGTCATAGAATGTAATGGAAACGCCCGATTCAAGCATCTAGCGCGACAACGAGCATTTCGATGGGCGCAAATTCGCGCGACAAAACAACGGTAAAAACGCTTGAAGCGCTACGCTCAGATGTGAATGCGGTCTTAGGGCTCATTCACACTGGCAGCCAGGGGGCAGTAAAAGCAGGTGGTTAAGCCCCCCCCCCCCCTGCCCACCTAAAGAAGGTCATGCAGCCACTCAGGGTAATGCACATATCACGGAAAAAATGAAACTACATATCGCATTTGGTGGTACAGCTGCCAAACGCAACCCATTAAAAGAGCAATGCTGCGTGGTGGTTTAGCATTTTTAGGGTTAAAACTGGCAGTGAACAAGCGTCTTATTGTCTCCTCACCACCTATCAAACACCTCTGAATAGAGATCCACCGCGGGCTGCCATGTGTGAGCATGAGCCCTTTAAGGCAGAGTCAGCCAGGTTATTAATTTGCACAGAAGGAGGTCAGTAAGGCAGCCTTCACGTTTCTCTCCATATTGGTGTACTGTAATGGTCATTATTATAACCTTCTACTTAAGCAGGAAATCAAGATAACTTCCCCCTTCATCCTTTTACACTATGTAAAATTTCAGTATTTAAAACACAATCATGAGAGCGGTTACAGATAGGGTGGTAGTGTGGGGTTTGGCAATGCCAGTTTAGTTTGCCCCTGATGTCTCACACAGCATCAACACTTACTGACCTCCAAAAAACACATTTGCTGCATTATCCACACATTTCAGACCGCTTCGCTTTACCTTCCATCAGATGGCTTGTTCATGAAGCTCCATTTGAGCCCAGTGGGGAAGCCAGCTCCTCCTCTTCCTCTCAGCCCTGAAGACTTCATCTCTCCCAATATCCAATCCACCCCTTTCAGCAAAATTTCCTTGGTCTTGTACCAGTCACCGCGGCTCTGCGCTCCTTTTAACCTGAAAGCGGAGGAGGAGGAGGAGGAGGAGGAGGAAAAGGTAAAAATCAGGCTGCAATTGTAATAAAGCAAAACTTGGAAAATGTTTAAACTTTCTGTCCCCACGGTATTTAGTTTACACCACAAGATGTCCTCAGTCTACATGGCTAAATTAATTCCAGTCCAGCATTATTCAACCCAGAAGACTGAGGACGATACTATCATGTATTAAAGCGGAGTTCACCCAAAAATGAAACTTCCACTTTAAGTGATGGTGACCCCCTGACATGCCACATCTGGCATGTCATTTAGAGGCATCCAGCTCCCACTTCCTCCCGGGGCTCAGCAGCGCCGGAAGGAAGTTCACCTCTCCCCCCTCCCTGCAATCTTCTGGGACACATCACATAACATTGCCCGGCCATTCACAAGGCGCAGCGCGGCTCGTGCATGCGCAGTGTGTACCCAGATGTGAAGCCACAGCTGGCCACCCACAGTAAGAATGCCAGCGCCGTGGAGAGGAGGGGGAGAGGAGCGGGGCTTCGTAGGCCCGCATCACTGGATCCTGGGACAGGTGAGTGTCTGATTATTAACAGGCATCTGACTACCGACGCTGAACTCCGCTTTAAATGTAGGGTGTCATGGAGTGGCGTCTTTTATTCCACTTTAACTTTACTTTCAATTTATTCCAAAGTATTTACAGCGAAACTGCCTTTCTAGAAAATTTAGTCCCCTTTCACACTGAGGCCGTCATTGCAATGGGCAGGGCCGTTTTGGGATCGCTGTGTAGAGCGCTCCTAAACTTCCCCAAAGATGCTGCTTGCAGGACTTTTTCTAACGTTGTGTGTGACGGCGGTATGACAAAAATTAAAATGTAAAACCTGCACGTTTTTTTTTGCTGTCCGTGTACCAATAGGAAGATTTCCCTTCCTGTCCTGGAAACACGAAGTGAAAGAATTCCGCTCTTAGGCAGTTGTCACCAGAAAAAGTGGCTCCATTGGAAGATTTACTCTCACCTCTTGTTCTGTGACAACTCCACAATTTAGGATTTCTCATTACTTTCTGTCTCGGCAAAGATAATCAACTGGAAAAATAGAGAGGGTGAATGTATCTAGTGGGGACATAGATGACTATACAAATCCTTCCCTACTCTATCCACAAAAATATCTGAATAATATATAATACAATAACACATTGCATGACTAACCAATCAGTGCATACAAACTCACCTCACGGTTAAGCAAGCCATAGATGATGCGATTTTTCTTTCCTGCAATCAGTCAGCGTTTATAGAGGAATTTCTCCCACAGTGCTATTGTGGACTGCTGCCAGGGAGCGTTCCCTGTCAGCAGAACACAATGATTACTGCTGGCGGCTATAGCATTCAAGAAATCCTGAAAGGCTCGTTGAAGTCGATCAATGAATTCAGTATAACCGGCCTGCCCATAGATGGATTGAATCCCAGCCGGTCCCTGCTGAATCGGCCGAGATTTGATTAATCTATGACTGGCTTCAAAAACCATGCTATATCAGATAATGGTAATGCAAAGAGTACTGTGGTGACATGATTTACATATTAAAAGAAGACAACCATGGGTGATAAACATGCCTGCAAGCAAAGACAGAATCCCAACTGACAATGACTGTTCCAGTAGAAATAAGACAAAGTACGAAAATCTAGCAGAGACAAGCCAAGCACATAACAAATTTAGCTCACCTCCAATCATGACGTCCATACAGATTAGTGAAAATTCTGTCTTCATCGCTCAAAGGCCCAAACGTTGTCTTCTTTGGTGCCTAGTAGAAAAAGTTAGGAAGAGAATTTTGTACTAAATAACCAAACTGCGCCTGGTTATGCCAAAGCTCCCCATTTCCACATCTGGTTAGCAGAAGGGGATTGGGGAATGTAGATATAGAGATCTCACTACTGAAGCCAGTAGGTGGTTCACCTATCTACTGTTTTCTGTGAAGGTTCTCATTTATCCAGGTCATGGTATAGCTAGTAGTAATTTTTCACATTCAGCTGGACTTGTTCTGTAATGCTGAAGATGTTTCATAGCTTCTCCCAGCCACTTCTTCTTCAGTTCCAATGAGTATATACCTCAAGCGTTGTACCCACACAGGTAGCACAGACACCTTGATACAATCACCATGGAATGTGTAAAGCAGACATTTTCAACCAGGGTTCCTTCCGCGTTTTCTCTGAGGTATGGCTGATTGAGCTCCAATTTGATAGTACCTGCATAGTTACTGGGGTCAACAGCACTTGGCACAGCCAGCTGCATGAACCCAATGATCTTTTTAGCTGCATGTAAAGGTCACATTCTGACCACCACTGTAAGGGGGGGCATGCTTCCCACTGACCACCAGTTGGTTGGGGATCTATTGTTGCTGGTGGGTCAACTGTTTTTGGGGAGGTCTATAGTTGCTGGCTGCTGGGGGATCTGCTAGGGGGTCTATTGGGAGGAGAGTAGGGGGCAGATACAAGGGACAGAACTAGAAGGTTTACTGGGGCTGGGACAATGGGCTACTTGGGGGAGGGGTACCTGCACCTATTCTCTGTGGAAAAAAAGTCCTGCCAACATCCATAGCAACAGTACCACATCAGTGAATAGAACTCAACATTACTAGCTCATTGCCTCTCATAGAACCAGCATAGAGCTTGAGGTGAAATTACTGCCAGTCTGTAACATGTCATTTGTCATCCACTACCATTTACTGAGGTTTACTGTGATGAAAGTTTTATCATTAGCGAAATAGTTGCAAAAAGCAGCGAACAATTAAAGATATGCTGAGGGAAGGTGGGGGGTTCATGCTACTCATGTTTACTTTACACCACTGATGGCAGTAATGTCAGAACCTCACACTCCACAGGTATAACAAGGCCATTCTTAGTTTTTACAGAACAGAAGTCAGGGTATGTAATATGTAGTTTGCTGTAATCTTTGCTTTGCACATTCCTGATCTTTGTTTTGCTATCAAGGGAGAGCTGACTCACCTGCTCAGTTGCTGTTGAGTTAAATCTAGCAAAGGCGACAGTAGATGCAGGAGAGGGGAGCGGAGCCCGGAGGATCTGCCGGAGGGAGAGCATCATTCTGACTGGAGATGGCCTGTGATGCAATAAAAGGACAACAGACACGTTAGAGGTGTTAAAAACGTTGCAAAAAAAAATTGTTCTAAGACCAAAAACACAAAGCCCATTTTACAGATTGGTAAATAACTGATTTCCCTTTGTAAAATGTTCCAAATTGAAGACTCAGCGCCATCACCAAGGCCCTGCTATCTATTATACAGCAGTATTTACTAGGGCTGTTACTGATTAAAGTTTTTGTGTTCGATTAATAGTTTTTTTTTTTTAATCGATTAATTTCGATTAATTATAAACGCACATACAGATCCAACTACTTTTAGCTGATCTCCCTTGCAGGCCGATTCCCAGTGCAGCTACCAACCACTGGAAAAATGGATAGCAGGATACAAAAAACACACAAAGGCAGCGCTCGATGGGAATAGCATTTCAACTTTTATAGTCTTCAAGTAGATAACAAAATAAATATTGCACTGGAGATAAAATCAATGTAGCTACATAAACTGTAAAAATGGTGCGAGTAATACCAAACGGTAGCAAAAGCAGTCATAAAAATATGTAGCTAAGTATGATACTGGTATAAAAACGTGTACAACGATACCACTGCTGAATCCAGATGAGGAGGGGTTAACATCAGTCCATCGGCATGTGGATGTCCCGTGAAGGGAACGATCACAACTCCCAGTGGATGGCTGTAGAATCCCAGGTTGATAGAGGGAAGTGATAGAGGGAAGTGTAACAGCCCTTGCGTGTGGCAGATAGTAAGGTCCCGCCAGCATGCAGATATGAAGGCACAGCAAAGGAGCCCTTCAGATAGACACGGCAAAAACCCGCCGGTGTCTGTGACATCACCGGATCTCCGACAGAACTCCCTGAAGAACCGGAAGCCGGCGGAGAGGTGAGTACCAATCAAAAGAATTTTGAGCGATCCAAAAAATTAACCGATTAATCGAGGAATTAATAGTTAATTTCCACAGCCCTAGTATTTACCACTGCAGGCTGGTTTTTCTATCTAATTTATAAAATGCAGGCCATGTTGTAGAGTCTGGGGTGCCTTTGTAGTTTTCCTGCTGAACTTGATTAGGATTGGAGGAAAAGCTGGTCACATGACTGACAGGTCACATGACTGACAGTATAAAATTGCGGTCTTGCTCGGTAGCTGGGCTGTGTGCATCCATAGACTCACACAGCATGGCTTAACCCTGCCCCCTCCCCACTGGTTGTGATTGACAGCAGTGGGAGCCAATGAGGAGGGAGAATACTGGAAGAGATGCTGCTTTTGTGCACAGCGCTGGATCGAGATCAGGCTCAGGTAAGTATTTAGGGGGAGCTGCAAGTTTTTTTTTTACAAATTCTGCCTTTACAACCACTTTAAAGCCGAGTTCCACCCAAAAATGGAACTTCCGCTTTAAGGGAAGGTGACCCCCTGACATGCCACATTTGGCATGTCATTTTTTTTTGGGGGGGGGACCCTCTTTTTAGAGGGTTCCAGCTCCCACTTCCTCCCAGGGCACCGCAAGGAAGGTCACCTCTCCCCCCTCCATCTCGGCAAAAATCTGGGACACGTCACGTGTCCCAGATGATTGCTTGGCCATGCGCAGTGTGTGCCCGGCTGTAAAGCCACAGCTGGACGCCCACAGTGACAATGCCGGCACCGCGGAGAGGAGGGGGAGACGAGTGGGGCTTCGTTCCCCCGCATCGCTGGACCCTGAGACAGGTAAGTGTCCAATTATTAAAAGTCAGCAGCTGTAGTATTTGTAGCTGCTGACTTTTAATAATTTTTTATTTATTTTTTTAGTAGGAACTCCGCTTTAAGGGTTAGTGTTTGTAAGGCCCCTTTCACACTGGGGCGGGCATGTGCAGTGGCGGTATAGCGGCGATATACCGTCGTATTTACCGCGATATTCAGCCGCTAGTGGTGGTTTTAACCCCCGCTAGCGGCCAAAGAAGGGTTAATACCGCCAGCAAACCACGGTATTCCATTCATTTCACACCGCTCCTTCACCGCTCCAAAGATGCGGCTTGCAGGAGATTTTTTTTTTCTCCTGCCAGAGCATCGCCTCAGTGTGAAAGCTTTCACATTGAGAATGCTGGGGCAGGAGTATTTCAGGCGTTATTTATTCGCCATTTTTAGCGCTAAAACGCCTGAAATACGCCTCAGTGTGAAAGGGGCCTAAAGGCAAGGCATTTTTTTTTACCCCCCTCCCCATACACTTACCTATCGTGATCCAGCACGGTGCCTGTCTGTAGTGGTACTGGTCTCTCACTCTCTCTCTCCTTACAGGACACATAGGCAGCAGTGGGAGCCATTGGCTCCTGCTGCTGCTGTCCAATCAAATCCCATGGGGAGGGGGACGGACAAAGCCATGCTGTGTGAGTCTATGGATGCACACAGCCAAGCTACGGAGCAAGACCGCACATCTGCCTTCTTAGCAAGTGTCTTGATATGGGGGCAGACACAGAACCGGAGGAGCCAGGAGCGACCCCAGAAGAAGAGAATCTGTGCAAAACCATTACACAGAGCAGGTAAGTATAACAGGTTTGTTAAAAAAAATTCCAAGTTTTACAATCATTTTACATTGAAGATTTATGGCAACTGGGTTTAATTTTACAAATGAGCACAAGTATTAGTGTAGGAGAATTCAGTCAGTTTTTAGTAGCTGTCACGCTACAAAATCTGCCAAGAGTAGCGGCCAGTCTCTAGAGACATGAAAACAAATGCTGTTGGTGTCCCCACTGGGGAGATTTCTCCAACTTCCTGTCCCGGTGACACCTGTTTGATGCAATGTTGGAGGTTACATATACTATAGGTGCTCCTATAGACGAGGAATGTGGTGGGAAGCTTCTTCTCCATCTGGGCTGTGTGCAGTATTGGTGCTGTCTGTCTGGCTCCCTCTCTCTATGTATATGTGGAGTAGTAGGATTCTTTATGTAATCACACAGGCAGTGTCCCTTGTTATACAAGAACCACAGTATGAATGTAAATGCCATGTGTCACCCCCGCCTGGCACTCCTCACCCACCCTCCCCTGAGACCCCTCACAACTTCACAAGTCACATCTTTTTGCTATAAAGCCCAATGTTTATGTAATAAAAAGTCACCTTCAGCAGCGGCCACAAGCAACGTCTCCTCCTCTTCTGTGTCCTTATGGCGCGTCACGTGGGACGCATGCGCCGTGCGAAGTTCCTGAACGCCTGGCGGCCATGTTTGTTGCGGGCACAGTGTCCTGTTTTGTAATTCTCTATCCCTGCAACGACTGCGCATGTGCCGTGTCAGCTATGTTAGTTGGAAGTCAATGTTGCAGCTTTGACTCCTCAGTGGAGGCTGACTGAGTGCACAAATTCGATTATATCACCATATAAAGCAATTAAAGTAATAGGAATTGAAGGGAGTGCATATACCTATTTTATACATAAAATATGCTGAGCTTGAACTCCTTTATATCCACATTCACTTTCTAATCTAGTGAGCAAGGGAAAATATTCACTGATAGGCTAGGTGCACACATGTGCGTGCGCGGTCGTGTGCGCATCATGGGTTTAGTCATTTGAAAGAGCTGTACCTGCAAGAAACGCAGGAAGAAATTCCCTGACCCTTTTTCTGAAAATGCACCAAACAGCGGGGTGCTGCGGCACCATGTGGTTCTGGAGGTGCCGATGCATGAGGGGTGCCATTAAGAATGAATAGCCCAATATGGCAATTAGACTTCTTGAGCCGTTGACCCTGCCGTTACTCCCAACTTTGCCCCCCCCCTTTTTTTTCTCCCCCTTTTTCTTCCCTTTTTACTATTCTCCCCCTTTTTCTTCCCTTTTTACTATACACCTAGTGTATATTTAAGTTTTTTCTCTATCAAGAAAAAAAGATATCTGGCATGCGCTAACTGTTGGTGCAGATGCTTTGGGGCCCGGACATAGTTGCCTTACACTATCTGATGTCTTTGTTTAACCCCCCCACCTCATGTGCCATCTTCTCGGTATGTACATGACAGACATGTTCTCCTACGTGGCTCTCTTCAAAATACAGGTTATTCGCACTATGAATGCCTCAGCCCTCAGTCTTTAAAGCGGAGGTTCACACAAAAAGTGAACCTCCGCTTTTTGGAACCCTCCCCCCCCCCCCTCCGGTGTCACATTTGGCACATTTCAGGGGGGAGGGGGTGCAGATACCTGTATAAAACAGGTATTTTCACCACTTCCGGGTTCTGACTCCAGCGGGAGTCCCGCCCCTTCTCGTCACCCCCCCGCTGTCTTCTGGGAAACACACTGTTCCCAGGAGAGAGCAGGGACCAGTGACGGCGCGCCGCGATACTCGCGTATGCACAGCAGAGAACCGGGCAGTGAAGCCGCAAGGCTTCACTTCCTGATTCCCTCACCGAGGATGGCGGCGGAAGCATCCGAGGACCGAGCGATTGCTCAGCCTCGTCTGCTGACATCGCGGGCGCTGGACAGGGACACTTACTTATTTTTTAAAAGTCAGCAGCTACAGTATTTATATCTGCTGGCTTTTAAAAAAAAAAAATCGGGTGAACCTCCACTTTAAGTAGGATATGTTATTGAAAGGATATTGGCCCGGTGGCTTCAATGCTATCTTTAGACCCTGGTTTATGTTCGCCTTTCTATGCATTAAGGTGAAAAAAACATCCAAGCATTAGTGGCCCCCCCGATAGGGTGACCACATTTCCAAACTACCATTCAGGGACACCCTCCCTTCCCAAAAATCAGCTTGTGCTGTAACGAATCACAGCACAGTGTTTGGACACAAGAGGCGGGATTTATGATTTCTCCAATCACAAGCAGGGGGTGGGATTGTGCTCCTCCAGGCATTCCCGGCCAGGGCAAGTACTGTCAGTGAGCAAAGCGATGATGTGGCGTCCTTTTTTTGGGGGCATCAGATTGGCCTGGGGGGTGGCTGTGTCAGTTTCATTCAGGGACACTGTATTGTCCTGGAATGAATGTGCCCGGGACAGACCTGCAAAATGCGTGACTGTCCCGGGCAATCCGGGACACGTGGTCACCCTACCCCCTGAGCCCCTGTTTACTTACCTGACCCCTCGAAAGTGACCCCTCGTGAACGCGTTGGCTTCTCGGTCGGCTTCTCGGCTCATTCATAGGCTGATTGAACGCAGCGCAGCCATTGGCTCGCGCTGCTGTCAATCATATCCAATGACGCGGCGTGCCGGGGGGCGGCGCCAAGTGATACAGCGAGCCGCTATAGCTGCCGGCTGTATCACAGGAGCGCGCCTGCAAGAATTTACCACCATGCGAGAGAGCTTGCATGAAGGTGGAAAGTTCTTGCAGGGGAGAGTGGAGGCAGCCGCCGAGGGACCCCAGAAGACCAGGTTTGGGGCCACTCTGCAAAACGAGCTGCACAGTGGAGGTAAGTATAACATGTTTGTTATTTAAAAAAAAAAAAAATTCTCTTTAGTGTTCCTTTTAAGAATGGACTGTCATGTCGTACTACATTGTCATGTTGCATACCTTAAAGTGGTTGTATACCCTCCTTTGCAAGTTACACCTACAGGTAAACCTAAATTAGGGCTTACCTGTAGGTGTTTGCAATATCTCCTAAGCCTACACTTGCTGAAAGGTATACACCATTGTCTACGGCGCATGCGCGCCATAGACAACGGCGCAGGCGCAGTGAAAAGCCCATTCATAAAACCGGCAACGCCGGTTTTGAAGGCTCCCGTGCGCATGCGCGGAGTGACGTCTTCGCCGCTCCAGCCAATCACAGCGCTGGAGTGGCGATACCCGTAAGTAACCTTCCGGCGAGATGACTGCGGCCGGAGGGGAAGACGTGGACGGCTTTGGGGGCTTCATTCTAAGGTAAGTACTGCATAATGAGCTAGTATGCTAGTCACTTGTCACTATTCTGCCACCAGATGCAGATTGTCACTATTCTGCCACCAGATGTAGATTATCACTATTCTGCCACCAGATGTAGATTATCACTATCCTGCCACCAGATGTAGATTATCACTATCCTGCCACCAGATGCAGATTATCACTATCCTGCCACCAGATGCAAATTGTCACTATTCTGCCATCAGGTGCAGATGATCACTTATTCTGCCACCAGATGCAGATTATCACTATCCTGCCACCAGATGCAGATTATCACTATCCTGCCACCAGATGCAGATTATCACTATCCTGCCACCAGATGCAGATTAACACTATCCTGCCACCAGATGCAGATTGTCACTATCCTGCTACCACATGCAGATTGTCACTATCCTGCCACCAGATGCAGATTGTCACTATCCTGCCACCAGATGCAGATTGTCACTATCCTGCCACCAGATGCAGATTATCACTATCCTGCCACCAGATGCAGATTATCACTATCTTGCCACCAGATGCAGATTGTCACTATCTTGCCACCAGATGCAGATTGTCACTATCTTGCCACCAGATGCAGATTATTACTATCCTGCCACCAGATGCAGATTATCACTATCCTGCCACCAGATGCAGATTATCACTATCCTGCCACCAGATGCAGATTATCACTATCCTGCCACCAGATGCAGATTATCACTATCCTGCCACCAGATGCAGATTATCACTATCCTGCCACCAGATGCAGATTATCACTATCCTGCCACCAGATGCAGATTATCACTATCCTGCCACCAGATGCAGATTGTCACTATCCTGCCACCAGATGCAAATTGTCACTATCCTGCCACCAGATGCAAATTGTCACTATCCTGCCACCAGATGCAGATTATCACTATCCTGCCACCAGATGCAGATTATCACTATCCTGCCACCAGATGCAGATTGTCACTATCCTGCCACCAGATGCAGATTGTCACTATCCTGCCACCAGATGCAGATTATCACTATCCTGCCACCAGATGCAGATTATCACTATCTTGCCACCAGATGCAGATTGTCACTATTCTGCCACCAGATGCAGATTGTCACTATTCTGCCACCAGATGCAGATTATCACTATCCTGTCAACAGATGCAGCTTCCCACTGTTGAAGCCTGCCACCAGATTAAAGAAAAAAAAAAAGTTTAAAAAACATAACATAATAATTTTTTTTATAATGAAATGTATTAAAAGACAAAAAAAAATGAACCATAACCCCAGTTGCCCTGCACACACCCAGAAATGTTAACACACGCCCAGGGTGTGCATGTAAACTGCAATTGCACCACACATGGGAGGTATCACCATGAACAACAGTGTGAGAGCAATAATTCTAGTGCCATAGTTCACAGTTAATTCTAAACTGATGGGCTGTAAGGGCTTTTAAAACATCGCCTATGGATTTATTTATCATAGGTACTAACAGTATCTCACAAAAGTAAGTACACCCCTCTCATTTTTGTAAATATTTTATTATATCTTTTCATGTGAAAACACTGAAGAAATGGCACTTTGCTACAATGTAAAGTAGTGAGTGTACAGCTTGTATAACAGTGTACATTTTCTGTCCCCTCAAAATAACTCAACACACAGCCATTATTGTCTAAACCGCTATCAACAAAAATGAGTACACCCCTAAGTAAAAATGTCCAAATTTGGCTCAAAGCAGTGGCGGCTGGTGCTCAAAATTTTGGGGGAGGGGCGCAAACAAACTAAAAAAAATCTGAAAAATACTGAAAAAGAACATCAAATGCAGCCACTTTGCAATCAATTGCAGCCACTGTGCCCATCATATGCAGCCACTGTGCCCATCATATGCAGCCACTGTACCCAAAAAATGCAGCAACTGTGCCAGTCAAATGCAGCCACTTGTGCCTGTCAAATCCAGCTACTTGTGCCCATCAAAGGCCGTCACTGTGCCCATCAAAGGCCGCCACTGTGCCCATCAAATGCAGCCACTGAGCCAGCCCCCCCACTCGCTCACTGACTGCTCCGCACTTACCCCATCTTGGTGGGGGATCAGGCAGTGGGTCAGGTGGTGAGCTGTGGGATGATGGGATGAGCAGCGGGCCAGGCGGCGGCTCCTGTGTCCTCCATTTGTCTCACTCTCTTCTTCCATTCCATTCCGTTAGGCCTCCAATCAGAGGACCTGTGCCTTCAACCAATCAGGTGACGGGTATTAGACCTGCGCCTCCTGATTGACTGAGAGGCGGTTCAGTGTTAGAAAAGCGAACATTCATTCGCTTTTCTAACACACCTGGGTGGATTGCGAGTGCAATGCTCTGCGCTCACAGTCCACCTTTTTTGACGCCTATTAGAGCCTATGACTCTAATCAGGTGCTTCAAAAAAACACCCCCGCCGCTGAAATTCAGGCTCCCGGGGCCCAAAAAGGGGCCAGATGCCCGAATAGGGGGTAGCTACAGTGGCCATGGATAGATTCATGCTATGCGTGAATCTATTCATTCTACACAGAGGGGGTGGTGTGACAGAGGGGGCGGCGCCCATAATGGACGCATCGCCACTAGCCCAAAGTGTCAATACTTTGTGTGGCCACCATTATTTTCCAGCGTTGCCACTGAAGTCCTTTTCCACTCCTCCATGACGACATCACAGAGCTGGTGAATATTAGAGACCTTCCGCTCCTCCACCTTCCATTTGAGGATGCCCCACAGATGCTTAATAGGGTTTAGGTCTGGAGACATGCTTGGTCAGTCCATCAGCTTCTTTAGCAAGGCAGTGGTCGTCTTGGAGGTGTGTTTGGGGTCGTTATATTGTTGGAATACTGCCCTGCGGCTCAATCTCCGAAGGGAGGGGTTCATGCTCTGCTTCTACTGAAGCTGTACTGTCACAGTTTATGTTGGCATTCATTGTTCCCTAAATGAACTGTAGCTTTCTAGTGCCAGCAGCATGCATGAGACTCCCACCACCATGCTTGACTGTAGGCAAGACACACTTATCTTTGTACTCCTCACCTGGTTGCCGCCACACACGCTTGACACCATCTGAACCAAATAAGTTTATCTTGGTCTCATCAGACCACAGGACATGGTTCCAGTAATCCACGTCCTATGTCTGCTTGTCTTCAGCAAACTGTTTGCGGGTTTCCAAGTGTATTATCTTTAGAAGAGGCTTCCTTCTGGGATGACAGCAATGCAGACAAATTTGATGCAGTGTGCGGCGTATGGTCTGAGCACTGACAAGCTAACCCCTCACCCCTTCAACCTCTGCAGCAATGCTGGCAGCACTCGTACATCTATTTCCCAAAGACAACATCTGGATATGACGCTGAGCGCGTACACTAAACTTCTTTGGTCGACCATGGCGAGGCCTGTTCTGAGTGGAACCTGTCCTTTTAAATAGCTGTATGATCTTTGCCACCATGCTGCAGCTCAGTTTCAGGATCTTGGCAATCTCCTTATAGCCTAGGCTATGTTTATGTAGAGCAACAATTATTTTTTTTTTTTTAGATCCTCAGAGTTTTTTGCCATGCGGTGCCATGTTGAACTTTCAGTGACCAGTATGAGAGAGTGAGAACGATAACACCAAATTTAACACACCTGCTCCCCATTCACACCTTGTAACACTAACGAGCCACGTGACACAGGGGAGGAAAAATGGCTAATTGGTCACAATTTGGACATTTTGTTGCCAGCGGTTTAGACATTAATGGCTGTGTGTTGAGTTATTTTGAGGGGACAGCAAATTGACAGTGTTATACAAGCTGTACACTCACTACTTTACATTGTAGCAAAGTGTCATTTCTTTAGTGTTGTCACATGAAAAGATAGAATAAAATATTTACAAAAATGCGAGGGGTGTACTCACTTTTGTGAGATACTGTATATAGTGCCGTCAATTTACGCAGCGCTTTACATATATATCTAACTACTCTTGTACCATATTGTAAAGACTGCCTTCACTTTCTAAAGTGCTGCGCAAACTATTGGCGCTATATAAATCCCGTATAATAAGAATATATTGTAAATTTACATCAGTCCCTGTCCTCAAGGAGCTTACAATCTAAGGTGCGTAACTCACATTCATACTAGGGCCAATTATCCTACCAGCATGTCTTTGGAGTGTGGGAGGAAACACACGCAGTCACAGGGAGAACATGCAAACTCCAGGCAGGTAGTGTCGTGGTTAGGATTTGAACCGACAACCCTAGCACTGCTAGATGGCAGTGCTAACCACTTAGCCAGTGTGATATTTTTAAGTACCATTGTTTTTCTCAATATCAAAGGGGCACACAATTTTAAGACTTGGCATGTTTGGTATCTATTTACTCAACGCAACTCCATCTTTTATATTTTACCAAAAAATTTGTTATTATATTTGTAGCGGGGTGTTCAATTTAAGGGAAGTGTCTGAGGTGTAACCAGGCTCAGACAAATTAAATTGATAGGATTCATGGACCATTTTTGTTCTCAGTGGTTAATGTTGGTAATGTGTTCCCTGTGGCCGGTGGGTGGCGCTGCCATTCTGGGCCAGGGT
Organism: Rana muscosa; assembly: GCA_029206835.1. Taxonomy (NCBI): domain Eukaryota; kingdom Metazoa; phylum Chordata; class Amphibia; order Anura; family Ranidae; genus Rana; species Rana muscosa. Next base: position 358,458,719 of record CM055123.1, read on the forward strand.
TGAACCGCGAGGGCAGTGCTGTGCCTTTTGTGTCCCCTCTTGGCAACCGTACAGTGGGACGGGGAACCTGCTGTGCATGCCAGGAGAGGGTATAAAAGGGGCAGACATCTTCTGGGAGGCCTTGTTCCGGTTCCATAAACAAAAACTAAAACTCGCGCTTATGGAGACATACAAAAATAAATGACAAGTGAAAAGAAATTATTATATGCGCAGCTGCTACAGCATAAGGCACTAACACCTTGAGAGATAAAAAATTATAAAATGCAGCGCTAGCGAATATAAATGTGCTCAATACAAACGTATGTGTGAATGTCAACCATCTAAACCTTTCGGGATGATGGTACACACTATTAGTGAAAAGATTATGCACCAATGATTGGTGTCACCAGAAATGCAGTGGGTGTAATACTAAATGTTACCACTAAAAAGTGATCAACTAAGTAAAACCAGAAAATATACTGTGCAAAACATTAAATGAACTGAACAACCAGGCAAATAGCTCTAGGAGTAATTCACAGTACTACAGATGGTTTTCAACATCAAAGAAATAATGTCCCATTTGCAACAGTGGTTGTAATATAGAAGGAAGGGAAAAAAAAATAAAATAAAAATAAAAATGCTTTAAAATAAAATAAAAGTCACCCAACATCCAACTTCTAGGACCAATAATGTTCGGTGAAATTCAACAGTTGGCTCAATAGCAGCAGAGATCAGAGGACCATGTGGGGAATAAAAAGAAAAAGCAACTTGTGAAGTACCGCTTAGGAACAGATTAACAATACGCTGTTATTGGGAAAACTCACAAGCCTTCAATGATAACCGAGCGTCAGTGTGTTCCGGGTTCACAACGGCGTGCATTCCACAAGAACCGGAAGCAGCGTCACTGGTTCTTAGTGTTGACCGGAAATTTGTCAATGCATTTCGCCCCTCCTCCAGGGCATCATCAAGGATCATCATTGTTCCGGTTCCACCTCAGGCACCTTTAGCCTGGGGTGAGGTACTACCTCACCGTTCCTGTCCGCCTGGGCACGGAGGCCCAGGAGTTGCAGTAACGGCCCGGAGCCCAGCAGCCTTCGGCTGGGGTCCACAAGGGATCGAGGAGTCCAGGGTGCCGTCTTGCGAGGGGACCCGCACCCTAAGAGAAGGGAGGATCTGTTCCGAAGGACCGGTGCTGTGGATGCAGTGAAGGAAGGGGTCTGTTGACTCTCTGGGGGGACATTTTCTCCCTGAAAGGGGCTATGTCCTAGGAAGGAACCAAGGTTCATCAGGTCAGTGGCATTGACCTTGTTCGCCAGGTCAGTGGCAGTGACCTTATTCACAAGGTCTGTGGCAGAGACCAACCTCATGGTCTGTGGCAGAGAACATGCGCCAAAACTGTTTGAGAAACCTGAACAGTCAGAAGAGTTTGAGCTACGTTTGTGCCTGGACCTTCTCCACACCTTAACCACTTCTCTACCGGGCATGAAAACCCCCTTCCTGCCCAAGCCATTTTTCAGCTTTCAGCGCTGTCACACTTTGAATGACAATTGCGCGGTCGTGCGACGTGGCTCCCAAACAAAATTTGCATCCTTTTTTCCCCACAAATAGAGCTTTCTTTTGGTGGTATTTGATCACCTCTGCGTTTTTTATTTTTTGCGCTATAAACAAAAGAAGAGCGTCCAGTTTGAAAAAAAACACAATATTTTCTCTAGTCGTCTGTCCAGGACAGCACTAGAGAGATAGGCTCCACCTCCAGAGGCAGGAAACACATCATACCAATCTTTAAAGGGCGGCTTCCGTCCCTCGTCCTCAGTCTTTGTGTTTCCTCCACCGGAGGAGGAGGCTGGATGGAGCTCTCCTTCCCCTAAGCCGAGGCAGACTGCTCGAGGAAGGGGGAAGGAGGTCTGCGATACCTGGAAGGTGGCAGGCTTTGTTGGGTCCCCCGGTCAGGCTGCAGTGAAGCTGGTACCGGCGCAATCCTCCGGTATAGCCCGAGGAGGGCTGACGTTCCCCGCAGGACATCCTGGCATCTGCCGGCCAGTTACTGTGGTCTCTGGCGTGGGTGTTCAGCGGGGGGCGGGCGTAGGCCTCGAGTTCCGGCCTGTGGAACGCAGGAGGAGGGCGGGGACTTCCGGCGCAACACTTCCGGTTCCGGGTCGCGCGGCGAGCGTGGACGCTGGGGCCATGGCGGGAAATTAAAAAAAAACGCCGGCCACAAGATAGACGGTTCCTTGAAGATGATCCAGCAGCTGACTACAGAGGTAGGAGACAGCATGGAGACAATGGAACCAGGTGGCAGTGGTGCCGGCCCAGCTCAGGTAGGCAGACACTGGGGTGCCCTGGACCTACAGGGCTGGGGAAGGAGGGGGAAAAAGGGGAAATACCCCCCCCCTCCTTCAGCGACAGGATCCGGGCTAAAGAGCCATGTGAATCCTGTCAGCGGCTGGTGGGGGTGCACATCGGTGTGGTGAAGGTACAATCCCCGATTGTCTAAAAGGTTTCTGACTACTTGCCCTGGTTTCTTCTCTCCTTCTCTTTCCCAGGCTCAGCCTAAAGACCCGGAGAAGTCAAGGGGGAAGAAGAGGTGTCCGTCATGTACGAACAAACTAAAGGAGGGATGGAGCAAGCCCCTTTGTAAACCTTGTATTGACAAATTGGTTTACAAGGAGGCAACAGGGGCATGTAAAGAACTAATTGCTGATCACTCTGTGGTGGCTACTAACAAATTACTGGATGCCATCGCCATGTGCCAGAGCACGCTTACCACCAAGATCGAGGAGGTAAAAATTGATGTGTCCCTTATCCGGCAGGATCTCTCTACCCTCAGGGACCGCGTGACGGAGACGGAGACCCATATTAGCAGAGCAGAGGATATCTTACACCCTTTACAACATACCACCGATGAGGTGCGCCGCCAGTTACATCAGATTAGCGCAAAACAGGATGACATGGAAAATCGCCTTCGGAGATGTAACCTCCGCTTCATCGGTCTTCCTGAGTCTGCTGAGGGCACCGATCCGGAGAGCTTCCTTGAAAACCTCCTAACCTCAACCTTCGGCAGAGACGCATTTTCGGTAATGTTTGCAGTGGAGAGAGCTCATCGAATCCCTGGCCGCCCTCCTCCCCAAGGAGCTCCACCGCGTACCCTGATAGCGAAGTTCCTTAATTTCAGGGATCGCGATAAGATCCTCCGCCTAACCAGAGAGAAGGGGAATATCCCCCATACCAACGCTCATGTTGCCGTCTTCCCGGACTTCTCCAATGAGGTGCAACGGCAGCGGTCCAGATTCCAGGATGTTAAGAAGCGCCTCCGCACTCTACACCTCAAATACGCCATGCTGTACCCTGCAAAGCTTCGTGTGGAGTGCGACGGTCGGACCCACTTCTTCGAGGACCCAGAGTCTGCATCCACTTGGATTGACCGGAGAGATCGGCGAGATTGAGCATACCGCGCTGTCTGGGAGCTGTGAGTACTTTTCTTTTCTCTCCCCTGCCGCCCCCTGTGCCGGTGGCACTCCCTGTTCGTGCCCTGGTGATTCGCCTCACGGTTGCTCTGTTGCTGGTGAGTGCCCTCCGCCGGGACGGGGGAGACAGACCTAAAAGCCTTTTCCGCCCCTCCTTGGATCTCACAGCGTGCTCGCCACCTTCGGGTGATCTAACTGTTAATTCCCCGTTCTCCCCACGCGTGGGAGATGCTTGTAGAGGGCAGCTTACCGAACGTTGCTGGAACTTCCTATCCTACTTTACGTACCACCCTGATGGCAGGCGGGGCTCCCTTCTGCACGGCTGCAATGGTGTTGTGCTTTTGTGGCCCCTACACCCCATGCACTTCTCAGAGAAGAAGTCGTCCCCCTAGGTTCTCTATGGACTTTTTTCACTCCCCCCGTTTACCTGATTGTTTTTTCCTCTTTTTTTGTTTTCTGTTCATCACAGGTATCTATGTCCCTTTGAAATTAAGTCCCTCGCCTCCAATGCTTTTTTCACGTTGGATGTCCCCGGTTGATACCTGGTTTTGGGATACTATGTTCATGCCGAGTTGGGGTGGCACTGGACTGGGAGGGAGGGGAAATGTTTTGGCTGTTTTTTATTTGCCACTATGTTCACAATTGTTCATTTCTGCTAAAGGTACTATGTCATTGTCATACATGCACTATCAATATTGGTTGCTGATATGTTCTGTACTGTCTGATGTGTCCTTATCTGCTCTGCTGGTCCTGGTTTGGCTGCGGTCTATTATACACACCATATACCCACCATGAGTTCCCTGAAGTTCCTCACGTGGAATGTTAGAGGCTTACGCAATAAGATCAAACGCACAGCGGTCCTGACATTTCTCAAATCTCAGAGAGCTGACATTATCACACTGGTCGAGACCCACGTCACGGGCCACTTGCAATCCTCCCTTAAAAAACCTTGGGTGGGGTGGGCTTATCATGCCACTCACACCTCATATTCCAGAGGAGTATTGGTCCTGGTTGCCAAACGGGTACCTTTTGAGCTTATACTGCTCCGCACGGATCAGCAGGGCAGATATGTGTTTATGCACGCCACCATTAATGGGTCTCCTATCCTGCTACTTGCCTGCTATATTCCCCCCCCGTACAATTCAGCTGTAATTCAGGAAGGCCTTGCCTTTATGACACAATACCCCTCCGTACCGGCAGTGTGGATGGGGGACTTTAATATGACCCTGATCCCCGCTCTGGACCGTCTGGGCACACTGGATCCCCCCCTTAACCCACCGACCCATACCAGACTGCACCGCATAATGACCGACTTTGCTCTTGTCGACACTTGGCGCCACAGACACCCGCACACTAAAGTCTTCTCATGCTTTTCAGCCAGTCATAACACAATGTCACGAATTGATTTTGTTTTTATCTCAATGTCCCTGCTGCCTAAGTTAGGAGATGTGGGCTTTGCTCCGAGAGTACTCTCGGATCACGCCCCCTACTGGGTCACGATTCAGCTCCTGAGGGCTTCCCCTGCTCCTTCTTGGCGGCTAAACCCGTTCTGGCTGACTGCCCTGCAGGACCAGGATGACATCCCCACAGAATTGCAATACTATTTTACGGCCAACAGGGACACTGCCGCGCATGATGTGGTGTGGGAAATGTTTAAACTTCACGCTCGTTCCCTACTTTCCACATGTATTAACAGGCTTAAACGGTCATCAACATTTATTGTCCAGCAGGCTGCGGAGTACCTGCAGGTGCTGGAGGAGGCGTTCCACCGGGACCCCTCGCCCAGCGCGGCCAATAATCTAAAGATTCAGGCGCGCCAGGTCTCCCAATTGCACATAGAGAAGGCTAAACAACGTATCTTCTTCTGTAGACAGAGGGTGTTTGAGTATGGAGAGAGATCAGGCAAATTGCTCGCATATCTCGCCCACTTGGATATGCGTCCCCCTGTGGTGGTGTCCTTGACCGACCCGCAGGGGAACGACATCACCGATCCGCAATTGGTGGCGGAGGAATTTGGGAGATTCTACCGTGCACTTTACACTTCCAGGGTCGCCCACACTCCCCAAGACACCAGGGACTACCTAGCGGGAGTTCAATTCCCTAAACTGACAGACGACCAGCTCGAAATTCTGGAAGCCCCTATTACTGAGGAGGACATCTCCGAGGCCATTTCCTGTCTGGCCTCATCCAAGGCCCCAGGATTGGATGGCCTACCTCTTGAATTCTATGCCACCTACTCCGAAATCCTAAGTACTTAAGTACCTGTATAAATCTATATTTGACTCAGGAGTTCTACCCCCATCTATGCGAGAAGCCCAAATAGTCGTAATTCCCAAACCCGGAAAGGACCCTAAATACCCGGAGTCGTATAGGCCCATTTCCCTGTTACAGGTAGATATTAAAATATTAGCTAAGATTCTAGCCTCCCGCCTTAACCAGGTTATTCTGTCATTGATACACCCTGACCAAACCGGCTTTATGCCAGGGAAGAACACGGCCATGAATATTCGCCGCCTATTTATGAATATTCAGGGGTCCCATGATGAAATTGGCTCGAGGGTTGTGGTGGCGCTGGATGCCGCCAAGGCCTTCGACTCCGTGGAGTGGAGCTACCTGTGGGAGTGTCTTTCAAGATTTGGATTTGGCCCCAGCTTCATTCGCTGGGTCCAACTCCTCTATCAATCCCCGAGGGCCAGAGTGTTTGTGAACGGTTGGCTTTCTGACCAGTTCCCGCTGGAGAGGGGGACCCGGCAGGGCTGCCCCCTTTCCCCCATGCTTTACGCATTGGCTGTGGAGCCGTTGGCCATAATGGTCCGTGCGGACACTTGCATCCGAGGTCTCAGGATGGGGAACCTGGAAGAAAAGATTGGGATGTATGCCGACGACACACTTTTGTATCTGGCGGACTCTGGTCCTTCTCTTATAGCAGCCCTCCAGTCCATAGAACGTATGGGTGGCCATTCGGGTCTGAGTATTAATTGGGCTAAGTCCCAGATCCTTCCGATTGACCATTTCCCCTCCTCGTTCGCGTCCCCTCCTCTGGCTCTTCCAAGGGTCTCCCAGATTAAATACCTTGGCGTACAGGTCACCAGATCGCTCTCAGATTATAAACTACTGAACATTGAACCCCTGTTTGCTCTGATCAAGAACAAGACGCAGACTTGGGCCAGACTACCCCTGGGTGTTATGGGTCGCGTCAGCTTGGTTAAGATGATACTCCTTCCCAAGATACTCTATTTGGTCTGGCATGCTCCCCTCTATATACCACAAAATTTTTTCAGGACAATTGAATCCATCCTGAATTCATTTATTTGGGGTCATGGCAGACACAAATTATCCTGGAGAATCCTGAAGAACCCTGTGACGTTGGGAGGAGCTGCTCTCCCTGACTTTCAGGATTATTATTTTGCCTCCCAGCTGTCCCACTTCTATTATTTTGATAAACATGAACTAACGAGATACCAGACACTACTCTGTGAGCACCCAGATGACTCGGCCCACACCCCACTTCAATCGGTCCTGAGAGCCCCATTGACAAGACGCCCCCCCCAACACACAGCAGACATGTTGACTCACCACCGGAGGGTATGGCGGGCGGCACTGCAGAGAACTGGGACCCCAAGGGTACACTCTCATACCCCTCTCTGGTACAATACATGCTTGCCAGAATTATTGTCCATTCCGGACCCCGCGGCGTGGATACGCCATGGGATCTTATACATACACCAGATCATGACTAATTCAGGCCTTAAATCATTCCAAATGCTGAAGGACGAATTTTCCCTCCCCAATTGCCTGTTTTTCAGGTATTTGCAACTCCGCCACGCCATACAGGCCCAGTTTTCTGGCTCTTGCCCGTCCCTGGCAGTTCCCTCCATAGTGGACACAGTCAGGGGTAATGTGCCTGCTAAGCTCATCTCCACTTTGTACTCCGCCATTCGTCTCCCTAGCACCACAGCATTGGCCTATACTGCTAAGACTAGATGGGAGGCGGATGTTGGACTTATAGAGGATGGGGACTGGGGCGAGATTTTGGAGGACATGAAAAAGGTTTCCCCCAAGCTGTCGGACCGCCTCACACAGCTGTACATTATACATAGAACATATCTGACCCCTCAGAGAGTGGCACGTTTCAGGCCCACGTACAATCCGGGATGCCGCCTCTGTGACCATACCCCGGGCTCCTTTTACCACCTCATATGGTTCTGTCCCACCATTCAGGCATATTGGACACAGGTGATACGCTTCCTACACGATCAGATGGGCTCCCCTGCTACCCTTGACCCAAAGATGTGCCTACTTGGCCTGTTGCCAGACTTGGATGCCGACAAACCCCTCCGTACCTTTTTACATGAGACGCTATTCTTGGCAAGAAAAGTAGTGGCCCGTAATTGGATGCAGGCCCTGCCCCCTACAATTCAGTGCTGGAAAAAGGCGGTTAACGATGCTCTCCCATATAAAAAACTGATTTATGTACATAGAGGGTGTCCGCTAAAGTTTGAGAAGGTCTGGGACAGATGGATGGCGGATGGTGAAACGTGTACTTGACATGTCGATTTTTTATTTTTGTTGTATACCGGTTTTACTTTCACTGCTGTTATTATCTTTGTGACACACAGATGCTTCACTGTGTTCATGTATGTACTATTATATTGGCCATACTGGCTTATGTTGATTTATGTACCATGCATACTTTTCAATAAAGTTGGTTTCCAATTAAAAAAAAAAGGGGTTGATTTCCCACGTTTGTGGCTTTTTGAATCACAGTTGGTGTCTGTGTGTGGGTGGTCGGTGGGTTTGTTGGCTCTCGCGTGGATGCACTGGGCGGGCTGGAGGCTGGGCCATGGGAGGGTGGAGGGGTGCGGTTAGGGGACCTGCGTGGCAGGGTGGTGGGGCTTTGCAAGGATGGAGGAGGATGTAGGGGGATGTCCGGGGCCTTGAATGTGCCAGTCGGTGCTGTTCGGTCCCTTGAAAGGAAGTGGACGGTTTGGGGATCTCTTGGTGCCGGGCCGGGATCGGGTGGATCGGGGGGGATTTCAGCCACGGCTGCCACGGGAACTGTTCGGGATGCAGGGAGGGGCCCGCGGCTGGCCTCGGGAGAGGTGTGGGCTGCTCTGGAAGGGGATGGTGTGGTTGTTTTTGGGGAGCACAGTGCGATAATGCTTGGGCGGAGGGGAGCTGCATGGTCGGGTTGCCGGGGGTGGGCCTTTGCTGCGCGGGTTCCACAGGAAATCCCAAATACAATATGCCCAACAATACCTTGACATGCCTCATTAGCTTTTTTGTGGCATTGGCGCGGTGGGGGCTTCCTTCTGGCGGCTCGGCCATGCGGCTCTTTTTTGTTCGGGTAGCGTTGAATTGTGCTCCTTGAGGGCAACCGCGGTGTCTTTTTGGAGAGCGGCCTGTGTTTCTCCTGAGGTTGCCTGGGGTTTTTTCTTTGTGTCCTAGGCAGTTCTTCCGCTGGTTGTGGCTTCGGTCTTTCTTGGTCTGCCTGGCCTTGGCTTGGTGTCAGGGGAGCCCCTGGTTTTCCACTTTTTGATGGGTGGTTGGGCTGTGCCGGCTAGCGTGTTCAGGGCTTTGGATGTCTTTTTGTGTCCTTTTCCATCTTTGTGGGGTTTCGTTGCCTTGTTGCGCGGGTCTTTTGACTGTTCTTTTGTGCTTCCTCGTGGTGCGGTGTCTGGCCTGCTTGGTGCGTCCGTGTGGGAGCTGGCAGGCTCATTGACTATTTGTGCACAGACAGTGGTTGTGGTTTGGAGGGCCACAAGGGTGGAAGGTTGGCCTTTAATTGCCATTTTAACCTGTGTGTGCCACCTTCTGTGTCTGTATCAAGGCCAAACATTCCAGGGTATGTAAACATTTTATCAGGGCCATTTAAGTGATTTCTGTTATCATTATGATGTAAAAGGGATCCAAAAAATGATGTGATAATAAATGGCTTCATGTGATTGATATCATTAAATAAAAGACAGTTTTTTGGCATGAAAAAAAAAAAGAACTAATTGCTGGGGTGCAGGAAGAAATGAAGACCATTAAATCAATGCTGGCAAGCCTTGAAACCCCAAAACCACCAGCTGCAGCCCCCCTGATTCGGCCCCAGAGGTGGGTGACGCATCAGACGGAGGGGAACCAGATTCCTTGGACGAGCTAAGTGAGGCGGCTTCATCCAGAGATATTCCGAGCCAGGGGACAGGGGTGATATATGAGACTCTCGATATCAAAGAAGAGCAGGCTTCCTTGTCCTTGCATGACCAGATGTACCAAACCCTGAAAGAGGATCAGAACAGGGTATTTCCGGTACATAGTACACTGGCAGATTCTATTAAAAAGGAATGGCGGGAACCAGAGAAAAAATAGTTTTTTCCCAAAAGTCTGAAGAGGAGATTTCCCTTCAGTGAGGATTCCTCCTGTATCTGGAACAAAGTGCCCAAAGTGGATGCGGCCTTTTCCCAGTGTTCCAAGTCTACAGACCTCGCCTTTGAGGACATGGGTGTCCTTAAGGAACCTATGGACAAAAGGATGGAGGTACTGCTGAAAAGGTCATGGGAAGTAGCCATGACAAGTTTAAAGCCAGCAATGGCTACAACTATAGTGGCTCGTAACTTGGAGGTCTGGCTGGACCAGCTGCAAAACCATCTGGAAAGTGGGACCTCCAGGAAGGAGATTATTGATTCCCTGCCTATGCTACACAAGGCGGCGGGCTATATGGCGGACGCATCCGCGGAGTCGGTCAAGCTATCGGCAAAGACCGCTGCCTTAATCAATTCCTCACGCAGGGCTTTATGGCTAAAGTCCTGGTCGGGAGACCCGGCATCAAAAATCAGACTATGTGGCATCCCATTTGAAGGAGACCTTTTGTTCGGGCAAGATCTAGAGAAAGTGCTAGACCGTACTGCCGACAAGAAAAAGGCCTTCCCGGTCAAAAATAAAAGGGTTCAGGGGAAACGTTTTTTTCGTTCCCAATGACAAAGGCCGATTCAGGGGCAGGCTCCTAAGGGGTCGTCCTCTGGGAAGCAGTGGGGAAAGGGTAAACAGAAAGGTGTCCTGTTTTCCTCTCCTAAAAAGACCACCAAATCCCAGTGACTTAGTTCCAGTGGGAGGGAGATTGGGGCAGTTCCTCCCACAGTGGGAAAAGACTACCCCAAATACATTTATTCGGAGGATAATCAGAGAAGGCTATCGAATTCAGTTCAGGGGCACTCCGCCCACAAGAACGTTCGTAACCTCTCCGCCCAGGGATTTTCAGAAAAAGACAGCCTTGCTGTCACAAATAGGCGACTTGGTAGACCAGGGGGTTCTTATCCCAGTGCCACAGCAGGAGATAAACCTAGGTTTCTACTCGCATGTTTTCATAGTGAGAAAACCGTCGGGCAATTTCCGCCTAATATTAAATCTGAAATCACTAAACAAGTGGGTGGCTTACAGAAAATTTCGGATGGAGACAATCCTTTCGGTGAAGTCAATTCTTCCCCCGGATTGTTTCTTGGCCTCCCTCGATTTGAGGGATGCCTACTTACACGTCCCTATCCATCCGGAATCTCAAAAGTTTTTAAGGGTAGCAATCAGATGGGGAAAGCAGGTCCGACATTTTCAATTCAGGGCCCTGCCATTCGGCCTGTCTTCATCCCCCAGAATATTTACAAAAATTTTGGCGGAGGCACTGGCCCCCCTGAGACTGGAAGGGATATCAGTCATCCCTTACCTGGACGACCTTTTATTTTTTGCACCCTCCGCGCTCCAACTGCAAGAGGATCTACGGGTGGCCATATCCTTTTTAGAAAAACTGGGGTGGTTAATAAATTGGGAGAAGTCAAACCTAACCCCGACACAGGTCCTGCAGTACTTGGGCTTCCTAGTAAACTCAGTGACGCAGAAAATTTATCTCACAGCGGAGAAAGTAAAAAAGGTAAAGGCTACGGCAGCCTTCCTTCAAAACAATCTGGCAATTTCTATCCGCTCAGCCATGTCGGGTTTGGGTGTCCTGACGGCAACAATCCCTGCGGTACCATGGGCAAGAGCCCATTTCAGGTATCTTCAGGCAAATATTCTGAACAACTGGGATGGAACGCAGGAATCGTTGGACGCGACCTTCCACCTATCCCCAAAGACCAAAAGGTCTCTTTGGTGGTGGAGGGACGAAGAGAACCTAGTGCAGGGTCTGTTTTGGTCTCTTCCGGTGTCAGTCCGAATAACCACGGACACCAGTGCCTGGGGCTGGGGGGCCCATTGGGGATCAAAGGTAGCCCAAGGGCGCTGGGAAAAAGTGCAGTCCCAAAGGTCAGCCAATTGGAGGGAGTTGCAAGCAATCTGGGAAGCCCTAAGGGCATTTGTCGCGGAGCTGAAAAATCACCACGTACAGGTCCTCTCAGACAGTGTGGTAGCAGTCTCATATTTAAACAAGCAAGGAGGAACAAGGTGTCCATCCTTAATCAAGATAGCGAGCGCTATCTTGGCCTGGGCAGAAAAAAATCTGAAGTCCATATCCAGAGGACCTGGTTGATGGAGAGTGTGATGAGGCTGAAGCATTATGGGTGGAACTGCATACAGATGTGCGTAGTTCAAAGTTAATCATTGGAGTTTGTTATAGACCACCCAATGTTAATGAGGAGGTGGAGACTCAGCTCCTTGCACAGATGGAAAGGGCTGCAAGGGCTGGGACGGTGGTAATAATGGGGGATTTTAACTACCCAGAAATTGACTGGAGTAATGGCACTGCTGGGACAGTTAAAGGGCAAAAATTTATAAGCCTATTGCAGGACAATTTTATGGTCCAGTTTATTGAGGCCCCAACTAGGAATGATGCTCTGTTGGACCTGGTAATCTCAAACCATGCAGAGCATATTACTAATGTTCAGATAAAGGAACACCTGGGTAGCAGTGACCATAACATGATTTCATTTGATGTTAGCTGTAAGCAAGAAATACATGCAGGAAGGATAAAAACACTTAATTTCAATAAAGCAAATTTTCCAAGGATGAGGGCTGCTCTCCAGGACTTAGACTGGGAGAGAATATTGGCATCAATGGGCACAGAACAGAAATGGGAATTCTTCAAAAAGACTGTTTGTGAACTCACTGCAAAGTATATTCCCATGGGCAATAAGTTTAAAAGGCTAAAAATAAAACCTATGTGGCTCACAGTTAAAGTTAAAAAAGCTATAAACAATAAGAAAAGCGCTTTTAAAAAATATAAAAATGAAGGAACACTAGTGTCGTTTAAATGTTACAAAGAATATAACAGGATATGTAAAAAGGAAATCAAGGATGCAAAAATTCAAAACGAACGACAGATTGCAAAAGATAGTAGGACAAACCCCAAAAAATTCTTCAAATATATTAATAGTAAAAAGGTCAAGTCTGAGCATGTAGGCCCTTTACAAAATAATCTAGAGTGGGTGACTGGGGACAAAGAGAAGGCTAATTTATTAAATACTTTCTTCAGCTCTGTGTATACAATGGAGCATGGGGGAGCTCATGTCCATAATGGGGGTGGTAGTGACACAGCCTCAAATCCACAATGGCTCAAAAGTGATATGGTCCAGAAATATTTAGACAGAATAAAGGTGGATAAAGCACCTGGACCAGATGGCATACACCCACGGATCCTAAAAGAATTGAGCTCTGTAATTTCAAAGCCATTGTATCTAATTTTTAGGGACTCATTAATGACAGGAATAGTACCACTGGATTGGCGCAGGACCAATGTGGTGCCTATATTTAAAAAGGGAACAAAGTCTTTACCAAGTAACTATAGACCTGTTAGTTTAACTTCCATAGTTGGGAAGATACTGGAGAGATTAATAAAAAACCACATAGATGAGTTCTTGCTGGAAAAAAACTATTTAAGCAACAGACAGCATGGATTCATGAAAGACAGAAGTTGTCAGACAAACCTGATTTCTTTTTATGAAGAGGTAAGTAAAACCTTGGACAGAGGCGTGGCTGTGGACGTGGTATACTTGGATTTTGCAAAAGCGTTTGATACAGTTCCCCACACACGGCTCATGTGTAAGGTAAAGTCTACAGGATTGGAAATATCAGTTTGTAAATGGATAGAAAACTGGCTAAAAGACAGAATTCAGAGAGTAGTGGTTAATGATTCTTACTCTGAATGGTCTAAGGTTATCAGTGGTGTACCCCAAGGTTCAGTGCTGGGACCCTTACTTTTTAATATCTTTATAAATGATATTGGGTCTGAGATCAAAAGTAACATTTCTGTCTTTGCAGATGACACCAAGCTATGCAGTGGAATAACGTCCTTACAAGATGTCTCCAATTTACAAGCCGACCTCGATGCCCTGTCTAATTGGGCGACTATGTGGCAGATGAGGTTTAATGTTGATAAATGTAAAGTTATGCACTTGGGGGCTAAGAATATGAATGCATCATACATACTAGGGGGAATACAACTGGGGGGATCCGTAGTGGAGAAGGATCTGGGGGTTTTGGTAGATCATAAGCTCAATAATGGCATGCAATGCCAAGCTGTGGTTTCCAAGGCGAGCAAAGTCCTTTCTTGTATTAAGAGAGGTATGGACTCCAGAGAGAGAGATATCATTTTGCCCCTGTACAAATCATTAGTAAGGCCTCATCTGGAATACGCAGTTCAGTTTTGGGCACCAGTTCTCAAAAAGCATATCGGGGAACTGGAGAAAGTGCAGAGAAGGGCAACCAAACTGATAAGAGGCATGGAGGAGCTCAGCTATGAAGAAAGATTAGAGGAACTGAATTTATTCACTCTTGAGAAGAGGAGAATAAGGGGGGATATGATTAACATGTACAAATATATAAGGGGTCCATATAGTGAACTTGGTGATGAGTTATTCACTTTACGGTCAACACAGAGAACAAGGGGGCACTCTTTACGTCTAGAAGAAAAAAGATTTCATCTCCAAATGCGGAAAGGTTTCTTCACAGTAAGAGCTGTGAAAATGTGGAACAGACTCCCTGCAGAGGTGGTTCTGGCCAGCTCAGTAGATTGCTTTAAGAAAGGCCTGGATACTTTCCTAAATGTACATAATATAACTGAGTACTAACAGTTCTTGGTAAAGTTGATCCAGGGTAAATCCGATTGCCTCTCGGGGGATCAGGAAGGAATTTTTTCCCCTGCTGTAGCAAATTGGATCATGCTCTGCTGGGGTTTTTTGCCTTCCTCTGGATCAACTGTGGGTATAGAATTGGGTATATGGGAGTGCACGATATTTTTTTTATTTTATTTTAGTTATTTTTTTTATGGTTGAACTGGATGGACTTTGTCTTTTTTCAACCTGACTAACTATGTAACTATGTAACTATGTATATCCGCGGTCCATCTGAAGGGAGTGGACAATGGCCTGGCGGACTTTCTGAGCCGACACCAAGTGTGCGAATCAGAGTGGTCGCTAAACAGGGAGGTCTTCCAACTAATAATAGAGAAGTGGGGCATTCCCGAAGTGGACTTGTTTGCCAACAGGTCGAATGCCAAAGTTCCAGCTTACTTTTCGATAGAAAGAGAAATAGGGGCCAAAGGGATAGATGCCCTAGCCCAGAAGTGGCCGTTTCATCTATGTTACGCCTTTCCCCCGTTCAAACTTATTCCTCTGGTTCTGAGGAAATTTGTGCAGGAACGCACCACAATGATCCTAGTGGTCCCGTATTGGCCAAAGAGGCCTTGGTTTTCCATACTGTTACGCCTGACAGCGGAACCCCCCCTCATGTTGCCCGTAAGGAAGGATCTGCTATCCCAGGGCCCAGTCCTATTATCCAAGGTTCAGACCCTGAAGCTGTCAGCCTGGTGTCTGAAGAGAGTCTTCTGAAGTCTAAGGGGCTCTCGGATAGGGTAGTAAACACCATTCTTTCTAGTAGAAAGAAGGTTACCCAAGCGATTTATGTTAAAGTTTGGAAAAAATTTTGTTCTTGGTTGGATACCAAAAAGGTGTCTGCAAGTATCCCAGCCATCTTGGAGTTTTTACAAGATGGTGCGGATAAAGGACTGGCCATTAGTACACTAAAAGTACAGGTATCGGCCTTGTCAGTTTTTTTAGAGCGACCCCTGGCTATAGACCCGCTAGTGAGCAGGTTCTTCAAGGGGTTAGCCAGAATTAGACCCATTCCATTTAAAGTCCTGCCAAAATGGGACCTGACGACAGTATTGCTGGGTTGGGCTAAATGGTCACAAGAGAAAGAGCTGTCCCTAAAATGGGTCACGCTCAAAGCTGTCTTTCTAGTAGCCATAACCACTGCGAGACGCATTAGCGAGCTGCAGGCACTTTCCATTAAGGAGCCTTTTCTACAAGTTTTTGAAGACAGGCTGGTATTACGGACAGACCCAGGTTTTTTGCCCAAAGTGGTGTCAAAGTTCCATAGGGCTCAAGAAATGGTTTTACCTTCCTTTTTTGGGTCCCCAACCAGTCTAAGGGAGACAGAATTCCACAATCTGGACGTGAGAGCCTGTGTCTTACAATATCTGGAGTTGTCCAAAAACATTAGGAAATCCAATGCTCTATTTATTTTGCATTCGGGAAAAAAATTGGGGTTTCAAGCTTCAAAAGGCACAATCGCAAGATGAATTAGGCAGGCTATTGTGGAAGCTTACAAAATCTTAGGAAAGGAATGCCCTTTTTCCCCCATGGCTCACTCCACACGGGCACTATCGGCCTCTTGGGCAGAGCGAGCTGGAGCAACACCAGAACAAATTTGTCGAGCAGCAACATGGTCAAATTACTCGACGTTCATGAAGCATTATAGATTGGACCTTCTCTCAGCGCAAGACCAAGCGTTTGGGAGGAAAGTCCTCCAAGCGGTAGTCCCCCCCCTAATCTGGTAAGTTCTCGCTGATCCTCTCTAGTGCTGTCCTGGACAGACGACTAGAGAAAACTAGAGTTAGACTTACCGGTAACTCTATTTCTAGGAGTCGTCCAGGACAGCAGGGATTCCCTCCCTATATGCTGTTATAATGGTGGACGAGTGTTTTTTGTTGTTTCAGAAGCCGTTCCGGGGAAGTTCTCGGTTAAAAGACTGAGGACGAGGGACGGAAGCCGCCCTTTAAAGATTGGTATGATGTGTTTCCTGCCTCTGGAGGTGGAGCCTATCTCTCTAGTGCTGTCCTGGACGACTCCTAGAAATAGAGTTACCGGTAAGTCTAACTCTAGTTTTTTACTTTTTGCTATAATAAATATCCATTTAAAAAGAAAAACAATTTCCTCAGTTTAGGCCGATACGTATTCTTCTACATATTTTTGGTAAAAAAAATTTTGCAATAAGCGTATATTGATTTGCGCAAAAGTTATAGCGTATACAAAATAGGGGATAGATTTATAGCATTTTTTTTTTTTTTACTAGTAATGGCGGCGATCTGCGATTTTTATTGTGACTGCGATATTGTGGCGGAAAGATCGGACACTTTTGACACATTTTTGGGACCATTCACATTTATACAGCGATCCCTGCTATAAAAATGCATTGATTACTGTATAAATGTGACTGGCAGGGAAGGGGGTTAACACTAGGGGCGAGGAAGGGGTTAAATGTGTTTCCTAGATGTGTTCTAACTGTGGGGGAGGGACTGACTGGGGGAGGTGACTGATGGTTGTCCCTATGTACCAGGGACACACCATCGGTCCCCTCTCCCTGACAGGACGTGGATCTGTGTGTTTACACACACAGATCCACTTTCCTGCTTGGTTACTGGGCAATCGCGGGTGCCCGGCGGCCATTACGGCCGCCGGGCACGCGCATCGGGTCCCCAGCAACGCGGCGGGTGAGCGCGTGCGCCGCCGGCGGCACGCGTGCGCCCCCTAGCTCCTTTTAAAGGCAGGACGTCATATGACGTCCTGTCAGAACGAGAGAGTCTTCCGCCCGCCGTCATTTGACGGTGGGCGGTAGACAAGAGGTTAAAGCTGTCCTGTGTCTTTGCTCCAACCTTTCTTCTATCCAAGAGACTATGTGTTGTGCAAGTGAAAAATAAATATTGAGTTGGACTTTCAGCTGGTGTGGACATTTTACATTCCTGGGGAAGTCAAGGACTTGCATCTACACACTGTAGAGGTGAGAATCATACTCAGGAGGACTTTATACTCTGGCTGCAGACAAGGCCCAAAATCAACACAGCCTAACCTCTTAACACAGGAGGGTACGAGCTTGTGGTGCGGCGTGCCCCTTTTTCCTGAGAGGAGCCGAAGCAGACAGGTAAAAGGGGGTCTGTACGCTACATATTTTTCCTGAAAATTTGCATTTAATAAATATTGCATTTATTTATTTATATGCGCAATTATCATGCAACATAAAAATTGCAACTACTATGTTTTTATTCTGACAGGCCTCTGCTTTCAGAAAATATATAATTGTAGCGGGCATTTAAATTTGGGGGGGAGCATCTGGGTTATTCAACCCGGATGCACTAATTGTTAGGGAGTCTGAGAACCTCTTTTGTGGTTCTTGGAGGACTCTGGTGGTGCAAAGTTTCCCTGCGGCCTGCAGGTGGCGTAGTCACCCTGGGCCGGAGTTGAACCTGCACCGCAAGATTGCTCCCTTTTTGTCCTTTCCTGGTGCTGGTACAGCGGGGCGGGGAACCCGCTGTGACGCAGAGGGAGAGGGGATAAAAGGGGCGGACGCCCTTACCACGGGGTTCGGAGTGCAGAGTTGGAGGACGCGGCCGCACTCAGGCACCTTCAGCCTGGGTGCTGGCGTTCCGGAGTTCCGGGCCCAGGTGCCCTTGACCTGGCCGGAGCGAGAGATGGAGTCCATCCCAGGCACCTTAGGCCTGGGGTGAGGTACTATGGCCAAGGCCTGGGGCCCAGTAACTTCGACTGGGTTCCGCGAGGGTGGAGGAGTCCGAGGGGCCCTAAGGTGTTGGGACCCGTATCTGAGGTGAGGAGGCCGGGGAGTGTAACCCTTCCGAATAGCCCGGTACAGCATTAATCCGGTGACGGCGGGGCCTCTGGTAACTCTCTTGGAGGGATGTCTTCCCCCTGACAGGGGCTGCAGCGTAGCGAAGGTAACTCCAGTTCCTGTTCATTAGAGTCGCCGGAAGAGACTCTGAAGCCAAAAAGTATGTTTTACAGCCACTGTGCTTAGCAACCGTTGGTGAAACCTCAACGGTTTAGTTTCTTTGAGGATTGTGCCTTGACCTACTCCCCACCAATACTGGACTGTTCTATGGGTCTCAAACTGTCTGGGAAAAGCTCAAAGTGCCCCATGCTCGCCGATATCTTTCGTGCTCATCCCCCGTGTCTAAGAAGTTCAAAGACTGTAAGGCGGAGTGGAGGTCGGCACATCCATGCGGACAGGGTGCTTATTTGTCGCAAAGATGGAGACAACATTGAGTATAATGTGGAGACTTTCGATAACCACTTGAAGCCCCTGTAGAGAACAGGAAAAAATGCTTGGACAGCCGCACTCCAAAAATGGTGGTTTATTATAACACCTTTTTTGGAGTGCGGCAGTCCAAGCATTTTTTCCTGTTCTCTACATTGTGATATGCACTGCCTGCACCCACGGCTCTAGGACCTTGTGAAGCATTTTTCAGCTATACCTGAGCGGTTACTCCCTTTTCCACTTGAAGCCCCTGTTCCTGCCGCACCCAAAGTTCTACCTTTAGGAGGAAACGACTCCTGTATGCTCTGTTTGTCGTTCATTGCTGAACTTGCCGGAACACAAGGACTGTGCCCTAGTTTTTTTTTTGTATTTGGGCGTTTTACTCTTTGGAGAAATGGGAGCTGTTACTGTTTGTTCTCCCTCTTTCTCCCTGCACTGCAAAGAAGATAATGACTTTGGGGTGTAGTTAGTATAGACACAGTAAGAGAAGAAGGAAAGTTGTCTGGAGGATTCGGCTAAGTGTCATGACCGTGGACCAGGTGGCAGTGCTACGCAACGACTGTTTTTTTTTTTTACACTTGCACCACCATACTCATTGGAGCGAATGGGCCTCTTCAAGGACAGGCCCGTTCATTCCAAGTAAACACACATTGTGGTAGGATGTTTTTTTTTTTCCCTTCTGCAGGAGATTCATCTGTCAAGGCTGCTGAGAATGGGTGGTCCTTAGATAGCAAGGGGGGGGATTGTGCATGTGTAAATGTCAGAGGTGTTTTGTTGAAAGTTTTATAGTTTTACTGTTTCATGTTTTCCCTTTCCTATTCTAGGTCTTGGCACAATTCAGGACTAAATTGTGTAGTTTAGTTTCTGGGCGGAACTTATGTCACCACCTTTGTGGGATGTGAGTTTTGACCAGACACTGGGGACCAGTGTCAAATCACCTCTTTTGTGGTTCTTGAAGGACTCTGATGGTGCAAGGTTCCCTGCGGCCTGCAGGTGGCGTAGTCGCCCTGGGCCGGAGTTGAACCCGCACCGCAAGACTGCTCCCTCTTTGTCCTTTCCTGGTGCTGGTACAGCGGGGCGGGGAACCCGCTGTGACGCAGAGGGAGAGGGGATAAAAGGGGCGGACGCCCTTACCACGGGGTTCGGAGTGCAGAGTTGGAGGACGTGGCCGCACTCAGGCACCTTTAGCCTGGGTGCTGGCGTTCCGGAGTTCCGGGCCCAGGTGCCCTTGACCTGGCCGGAGCGAGAGATGGAGTCCATCCCAGGCACCTTAGGCCTGGGGTGAGGTACTATGGCCAAGGCCTGGGGCCCAGTAACTTCGACTGGGTTCCGTGAGGGTGGAGGAGTCCGAGGGGCCCTAAGGTGTTGGGACCCATATCTGAGGCGAGGAGGCCGGGGAGTGTAACCCTTCCGAATAGCCCGGTACAGCATTAATCCGGTGACGGCGGGGCCTCTGGTAACTCTCTTGGAGGGATGTCTTCCCCCTGACAGGGGCTGCAGCGTAGCGAAGGTAACCCCAGTTCCTGTTCATTAGTCGCTGGAAGAGACTCTGAAGCCAAAAAGTACGTTTTACAGCCACTGTGCTTAGCAACCGTTGGTGAAACCTCAACGGTTTAGTTTCTTTGAGGATTGTGCCTTGACCTACTCCCCACCAATACTGAACTGTTCTATGGGTCTCAAACTGTCTGGTCGCAAAGGACTATTTGTTTGCCGTTATGGAATAAATAAGTGTTGGACCTTTTCAGTGTGTGGTACTCCAATTACTGGGAGCAAAGGGGGGTTATCAGCAGAACAGACCTGGCTCTGAGCGTATACACAGCCCGATTGTAATCTGATACTGGCCTTCACCTCTACATGCTGTAATCTAGAGGACATGGGCCGTGGCACACCTCGCTCTCCCCTTCAAGGTACCCCTAGACCGGAGCCACAGTAACCGCTAAAGAAGAAGAGAGAGGGTGAGTTCGCTACATAATATATTGTGGTTTTAAGTAATTTTATGGTAAAAAATGCAGACTTTTACATATGTGAAAAAAATGCTCTAGAGCAGAAGTAGTTTAAAAAAAAAAAAACAGTCATGGAACTCTTGATATTTTAGAAAGACTGATGTAAAAAAGAAAAATTGAGTTTAGTGTCACTTTGTTAAAAAATAAAAATAACTAAAAGAATCCCCATGTATAAAATGATAGGACCTACAGAAGGGGGAAGCCAGTAGACCTCTGGGGGGGAATGGCATGCTTGATGAATGAAAAATGGAATCTGGATGGGTTATTGCACTTTGCATTTCATAACAGCTCCATTAAATAAGGTCTTAGGGGATTGTGAGTCACAGATGGTATCATAATCAGGTCCCCTGTCATGTCACCCTGGAGGGGAATGAAGTGTGACCTTTCTGGCCCCAATACAATGCCATAACGTGACCTTCTGACCTGATATACAGTCATTGTTTTTTTTTTTAAAGATACAACTAGAGGAAGGCATCTTACAAAGCTATATCATCCAATATCACAGGGGTCTCCAAATCATGGCCTGCAGGCCAACTCCGGGCACCCTAAAGGGTTTTATCTGGCCCACAGCTAGGGTCAGGTTCCTCCTGCTGTGCTCATCTCATCAGATGGTTGCTACAATCTTCAGCATGTTATCAACTGATAGCATGCCTACCCCAGCTAGAGGATAGAACTTCCTCTGTCCATACAGGTCAGGTAAAGATGGATAACTGAAAGGGAATCTGAGGTAAAGGGGCTCGGATGGGGACCCTAATGTGAGGGAGGCTCTGATACCCTGATGAAGGGTAGGGGGAGGGGGGATGGGGGCCCTGATGTAATGGGGGACTTTAATGTAATGGGGAATCCTAAAGTGGACTCTGATGTAGGAGGTGCTCTGATGAGGACTGATGTGGGGTGGACTTTGATGGGGACTTTGATGTAAGGGGGACTCCCAAGGCAGCCTCTAATGCAAAGGGTGCTCTGATGTACAGTGCCTCTGGAAAGTATTCACAGCGCTTCACTTTTTCCACATTTTGTTATGTTACAGCCTTATTCCAAAATGGATTCAATTAATTATTTTCCTTTAAAATTCTACAAACAATACCCCATAATGACAACGTGAAAGAAGTTTGTTTGAAATCTTTGCAAATTTATTGTAGCGGGGTGTTCAATTTAGGGTCCTTTCACACGGGGCGGATCCGTGCAGATCCGCCCCGTGAAGCTCCGCTTGCTCAGCGGGGATCGCTCCGTTGGTCCCCGCTGAGCCGACGGATGACTGGGCGGTCCCCGCACACTGTGCAGGGACCGCCCTGTCAGAGCGCCGCTCTCCCCTATGGGGAATCGGATGACGACGGACCGTAGAGTCCGTTGTCATCCGATCCGCTCCGCCGACGGAAGGAAAAAATAGGGTTTTCCTCCGTCACACTTTGGCGGAGCGGAGCGGATGTCAGCGGACATGTCTCCGCTGACATCCGTGCCTCCATAGGGGAACATGGAGGATCCGTTTTAGGTCCGCCTAAAAAACTGACAGGCGGACCTGAACGGACCTCCGTGTGAAAGAGCCCTTAGGGAGTGTCTGAGTGGTAGTTAGGCTCAGACACACTATTGTTAGGGTTAATGGACCATTTCTGTGCCATGGGAGCTAGCATTGGTGTATAGTTCCCTGGGGCCTACAGGTGGCGCTGTCACCATAGGTCCGGGTTGAACCACAATACAGGGTTGTGCCTTTTCTTGTCCCCTTTCGGCAGCGGTGCGGCGGGGTGGGGAACCTGCTGTGCCTGTCTGGAGAGGGTATAAAAAAGGGCGGCCATCTTCCATCTGCGGTTCGTCCAGACCCAGGCACCTTCAGCCTGGGTGTGTGTGTGTCATCTCCGGGTGCCCTAGGCCCGGAGGCCTGGTTCCTGTTCCATCCCAGACACCTTCAGTCTGGGGTGAGGTAGTAATTTGGAGGCCCAGAGCCCAGCACCTTCGGCTGGGTTCCGCCAGGGATCTAGGACTCCCAGGGTGCCGCCTTGCGAGGGGACCCGCATCTGGGATAAGGAGGCCAGGGAGGTTACCTGTACCGAAGACCCAGCGCAGAGTCGTGGTGACGGTGGGGACCTCTGGTAACTCTCCGGAGGGATGTCTTCTCCCTCACACGGGTCAAATACTCTCTAGAAGGAAGTTTGCTTACAGGTCAGTGGCAGTGGCCTAATAGGGCCGTGCCCTATTCACCCAGTCAGTGGCAGTGACTCTATTCACCTGGTCAGTGGCAGTGACCTGTTCTCCAAGTCAGTGGCAGTGACTTCTTATTCACCAGGTCTGTGGCAGAGACCAACCTCACGGTCTGTGGCAGAGATTGTGCGCCAAAGCTGTTTGTGAAACCTAAACAGTCAAAGAACCTGGTTCAAATTTGTGCCTGGACCTCCTCCCACCTAAGCTGTCCTGTGTCTTGTTCCAACCTGTCTGCTGTCAAAGAGGCATATTTATTATCCGTGTGAAATAAATATAGAAGTTGGACTTTCAGTTGGTGTGGACAGTTACATTACTGGGGGAAATATAAGGACTTGCATCTACCTAAGGTAGAGGTGAGAATCTTCCTTGGGAGGATTCAACTCCAGCCACAGGCAGGCCCGAAAACAAACACCGTTCAACCTCATTACTTAGGAGGGTACGGGCTTGTGGTGCGGTGTGCCTCTCCCCTCCCTGCGAGGAGCCGAAATCACACAAATAGGCAGGTAGGGGGAGAGGTGAGGACGCTACATTATTAAAAATAAAAATGGAAAAAATCTCATGTACATGTAGCACACCCCCGTAGGAGCTGCTGGTTTAGATTTGGGCCTTGCACGTTACCTCAGTATTCGTTGTCTAGGGGATGAGAGTCTATAGAAACTCCAATGTCCACACAAGATGTAAAACCTTCTGTTGTTAGGTTTTATTTTATTTTGCGTAAAACTTGTAAAGAATAGTAGAAGGATGAAGGAGAAAGGGGTAGGTTCAGGTACGCAGTACAGATCACTGGGGAAAAACTTCTCAACTACAAAGTCATTCACCACTCCTCCTCGAGTGGGTATTGCTCACCCGGATAGGCCCCTCTCACCTGGCCTAGCAGCCGGGAAGATGCACGGACAATGATCAGGACCAGTCTCTGCCACAGACTGGTTGTGAACAAAATTGGATAGTCCGGGATCCTCTGCCACAGGACTTAACGCCCAAACTTCCAGCCAAACAGTCAAAGAGCCTTTAAGCCAACCCGGCAGACTGTAAGGTGACTTTAGCTGCGGTGCATCCTCCAACAGAATCACCAGGCCCTCCTCAAGACACCAGCCTTCCGCTCAGTCTTCTCCAGGACAGGTCCTCCCCTGGTTTCCTCCATTGAGTGGCTTCCTCCCTCAGGTCGGACAGCACAGGATCACCTTCAAAGTGTAGGCCCCAGTCAGCATAACTGGGCCTACCTGGTAGAGTTGCAGCCTCGGACCAACATGGTCCCGAGGCCGAAATCACACACACACACTCCTTGCGCCAGGAGGGCCGCGAGGGGAAGAAGGACCCCCAAAAGATGGCGTCTGCCCCTTAAATACCCTTCCCCAGCATGCTCAGCGGGTACACCAGTCCCACTGAACTGTTCCCGGGGAAAGGACACTCAATCCACCACGACCTGCCCATGTTCCAACACTGGCCTGTAGTGGCATCGCCACCTACAGGCAACAGTGGGAAATCCTGTCAGGCACAGCCACAGCTGAACAGAGGCCAATTTAGCATAATCACTTAAGTCTGAGCCCAACTATTGGCTCAGACACCCACTAAATTTAACATAGCGCCCAGTCATTGGGAGCAGGGCGCTACATACATAGTATTCACAGCCTTTGCCATGACACTCAAAATTGGGCTCAGGTGCACCCCGTTTCCACTGATCCTTGAGATGTTTCTACAACTTGATTGGAGTCCACCTTTGGTAAATTCAGTTGATTGGACATGATTTGGAAAGGCACACACCTGTCTACATAAGGTCCCACAGTTAACAGTGCATGTCAGAGCACAAACCAAGCCATGAAGTTCAAGCAATTGTCTGTAGACCTCAGAGACAGTATTGCATACCAACTTTTAAAAGTCCCACCGCGGGACATTCACGCGGGACATTCAGATCTCCCCTCTCCCCTGCTAACGAAAGTTGTTGAGCGGGGGGGGTGGGGGAACCGTGGTATATGTGAAAAAAATTTGTTGTTGAGCGCGGGGGGGGGGGGGGGTGCCACAGATCGCGGGGGGGGTGCCTCAGAACACTGTTTTGTCCACCAATCGCGGGGGGGGGGGGGGGGGTTCTTACCTGCAGGTTGCTGTTTCCTCCTCTTCATGCTTCCTGCTGTCTGTGCGGGAAAAAGGACACTCTCGCGGGACTGCGGGAAGGAGGAGCCTATGCGGGTAAAGCCCGTGGAATCCGTGCCAGTTGGGAGGTATGGTATTGTATGGAGGCACAGATCTGGGGAAGGGTACAGAAACATCTCTGCAGCATTGAAGGTCCCAATGAGCACAGTGGCCTCCATCAACTGTAAATGGAAGAAGTTTGGAACCATCCGGACTCTTCCTAGAGTGGGCCACCCGGCCAAACTGAGCAATCAGGGGAGATGGGCCTTAGAAGAAGCGCCTGGAGTTTGCCAAAAGGCACCCGAAGGCCTCTCAGACCATGAGAAACAAGATTCTCTGGTCTGATGAAACAAAAAAGATTGAACTCTTTGGCCTGAATGGCAAGCGTCATGTCTGGAGGAAACCAGGCACCGCTCATCACCTGGCCAATACCATCCAGCATGGTGGTGGCAGCATCATGCTGTGGGGATGTTTTTCAGCAGCAGGAACTCGGAGACTAGTCAGGATCGAGGGAAAGATGAATTCAGCAATGTACAGAGACATCCTGAAAACCTGCTCCAGAGCGCTCTGGACCTCAGACTGGGGCAAAGGTTCATCTTCCAACAAGGCAACGACCCTAAGCACACAGCCAAGACAACAAAGGAGTGGCTATGGGACAACTCTTTGAATGTCTGTGAGTGGTCCAGCCACAGCCCAGACTTGGATCCAATTTAACATCTCTGAAGAGATCTGAAAATGGCTGTGCACCAACGATCCCCATCCAACCTGATGGAGTTTGAGAGGTCCTGCTAAGAAGAATTGGAGAAACTGCCTAAAAATAGGTGTGCCAAGCTTGTAGCATCATACTCAAAAAGACTTGAAGCTGTAATTGGTGTCAATGGTGCTTCAATAAAGTATTGAGCAAAGGCTGTGAATACTTATGTA
Organism: Rana muscosa; assembly: GCA_029206835.1. NCBI lineage: Eukaryota > Metazoa > Chordata > Amphibia > Anura > Ranidae > Rana > Rana muscosa. Next base: position 358,484,700 of record CM055123.1, read on the forward strand.
CAAAAAATTTCAGACAAACTGCTTTGGCATTGTCATTATGGGGTATTGTTTGTGGAATTTTGAGGAAAATAATGAATTCAATCCATTTTGGAATAAAGCTGTAACATAACAAAATGTGGAAAAAGTGAAGCGCTGTGAATACTTTCTGGATGCACTGTAGACCTTGATGTTAACCACTTCCACTTACCACTCTGTGCACAAATAACGTAGCTGCTGACTTTTAATATGAGGACACTTACCTGCCCCTTGATGCAGGGCTGTCCTCACACAAGTCGATTCTGGAATCAGATTCAGGTCCAGACACCGGCATCTTGACTAAGGGAAACCTTGCAGCTTCACAGCCGTCTCCCAACTTTGCATGCAGTAAGAGCTTGGCATCTTTCAGTACAGTAAAGCTGGCCAGTTCAGCAGATCAACTTCTGTTGAAGGTATATGTTGGAAATTTTTCCTTGATTAGTGGCTACATTTCACCACGATCATTTTACGCGTTTCACCACTAACATTGCTAATTGTTTTAATGGTGTCATGCAGGCAATGCCTCAGCTTTAGTTATACAAGGAATGGAAAAAAAAAAATGTTGTCCACAGAAGAGGGGCAGATAAAGTCAGGTTGCTATGTACAGTGCCTTGAAAAAGTATTCATACCCCTTGAAATTTTCCAAATTTTGTCATTGTACAATGGGGGGGATTTTATGTGATAGACCAACACAAAGTGGCACATAATTGTGAACTGGAAGGAAAATGATAAATGGTTTTCAAATTTTAAACAAATAAATGTGAAAAGTGTGGCGTGCATTTGTATTCAGTCAATACTTTGTAGAACCACCTCTTGCTGCAATTACAGCTACAAGTCTTTTTGGGGATGTCTCTACCAGCTTTACACATCTAGAGAGTGACATTTTTACCCATTCTTCTTTGTAAAATAGCTCAAGCTCTGTCAGGTTGGATGGAGAGCGTCTGTAAACAGCAATTTTCAAGCCTTGCCACAGATTTTCAATTGGATTTAGGTCTGGACTTTGACAGAGCCATTCTAACACATGAATACGCTTTGATCTAAACCATTCCATTGTAGCTCTGGCTGTATGTTTAGGGTCATTGTCCTGCTGGAAGGTGAACCTGCGCCCCGGTCTCATGTCTTTTACAGACTCTAACAGGATTTCTTCTAAGATTGCCCTGCATTTGGCTCCATCCATCTTCCCATCAACTCTGACCAGCTTCCCTGTCCCTGCTGAAGAAAAGCATCCACACAACATGACGCTGCCACCACCATGTTTCACGTTGGGGATGGTGAGTTCAGGGTGATGTGCAGTGTTAGCTTTCTGCCACACATAGCGTTTTGCTTTTAGGCCAAAAAGGGTCTCATCTGACCAGAGCACCTTCTTCCACATGTTTGCTGTGTCGTCCCCCCCCCCCCCCCACACACACACATGGATTCTCGCAACACTTCTTATGGCTTTCTTTCAACAATGGCTTTCTTCTTGCCACTCTTCCATAATGGCCAGATTTGTGGAGTGCACGACTAATAGTTGTTCTCCCACCTGAGCTGTGGATCGCTGCAGCTCCTCCAGAGTTACCATGGGCCTCTTGGCTGCTTCTCTGGTTAATGCTCTCCTTGCCCAGCCTCTCAGTTTAGTTTGACGGCCATGTCTTGTTAGGTTTGCAGTTGGGCCATACTCTTTCCATTTTTGCATGATGGATTGAACAGTGCTCTGTGAGATGTTTAAAGCTTGGGATATTTTTTCATAACCCAACCCTGCTTTAAACTTCTCCACAACTTTATCCCTGACCTGCCTGGTGTGTTCCTTGACCTTCATGATGCTGTTTGTTCACAAAGGTTCTCTAAAAAAACTCTGAAGGCTTCACAGAACAGCTGTATTTATACTGATGTCGCTCCCAGGGTGGGTTTTTGCACTTCCCTCTTCACTCTTCCCCTGCGGCTACGCCGGATCCACACTTTGTTAAGTATGAAATCCACTGTTTAATTACCTTTGGGTCTGCAGTGAGTTACCTCACATGAGTGGATCCTTCAGCTCCATTGTCTAGGTGCACCAGTGTATTCAGGAATAAGGCCAATGTCCACACACGAGTAAAACCTATTCAGCAAGGCTTTATTCTTTTTGTTACTTTTGAGTCAACTTAATGTAGGGGAAGGTTCAGGCACGCAACACTTAGATCCCAAATATATACACTCGTCGCCACTCAAGCCTGAGTGGGTATTGCTCACCCGGATAGTCCCTATAAGAGCAGTCCTAGCAGCCAGGATGGAGCACGGATGTCAGAGATGATGGATCCCCCTTTAGGTAGGCCTCCAGGCCTCTCCCCGAGAGAGCAGTACCGTCGCTATCTCCGCCGGGACTGATCTTCCCCTGGAACTCCTTTCCTAAAGATGGGCCCCCTTACAACCGGGCAGCCTGGGATCCTTCTCCGAAGCGTAGGCCCTTGTTAAGAGAGCTGGGCCTACGATGCAGCAGCAGAGCCTCGGGCTAAAGGTGCCCAAGGCCTAAACACACCCCCGCACCTCGTGCCATGTGGGCCACGAGGCACGCTCACTGGACCAGAGGTCCCCCTGAACTCCTTGGGGTCCCCATGGAATCGCCTCACGCCAAATGGCGTCTGCCCCTTTTGTACCCTTTCCTAGCATGCACAGCGGGTAGACCATGCTCACTGCACGGCTGCCGAGAGAGGACACCCAAGGTGCTGTGATACCCGGTGATCCAGCCTATGACGGCGGTGACAGTGCCACCTGCAGGTAAAGGAGAATAACACTGCCGGGCACTATCACACCCAGAGCAGAGCAAACAATTTTAACTATAATTGGTCTGAGCCCAACTGCTAGCTCAGACTGCCCCTAAATTTCCATATAGCGCCCCCAAATATGGGGGGGGGCGCTACACTAAGATTAAATTACACACAGATGGACTCTATTTACTTTATAGGTGACTTCTGAAGGCAATTGGTTCCACTAGATTTTAGTTAGGGGTATCAGAGTAAAGGGGGCTGAATACAAATGCATGCCAGCACTAGGGATGAGCCGAACACCCCCGGTTCGGTTTGCACCAAAACCTGCGAACGGACCGAAAGTTTGCGCGAACTTTCGAACCCCGTTAAAGTCTATGGGACTCGAACGTGAGAAATCAAAAGTGCGAATTTTAAAGGCTAATATGCAAGTTGTTGTCCTACAAAGGGTTTGGGGACCTGGGCCCTGCCCCAGGGTACATGTATCAATGCAAAGAAAAGTTTTAAAAACGGCCGTGATTTTAATGATGCTTAAAGTGAAAAAATAAAAGTGAAATATTGCTTTAAATATCGTACCTGGGGGTGTCTATAGTATGCCTGTGAAGTGCCACGTGTTTCCCATGTTTAGAACTGTCCCTGCACAAAATGACAATTCTAAAGTAATAAAAGTAATTTAAAACTGCTTGCGACTTTAATGTAATGTCTTGTCCCAGCAATATGGATGAAAATCATTGAGAAAAACGGCATGAGTACCGACCCCCCCCCCCCCCCCCCCCAGCCCATTACCAGCCCCTTTGGGTCTTGTATGGATATTAAGGGGAACCCGGCACCCAAATTAAAAAAAGGAAAGGTGTGGGGCCCCCAGACCCTATATAATCTGAACAGCAGTATACAGGCGGTACAAACAAGACAGGGACTGTAGGTTTGTTCTTAAGTAGAATCTGTTTGTAATTTTGAACTGGTACATTTTTAAAGTGTAGCTCCAGCCAAAAAATCTATTTTTAAGCTTTTTGGAAAACATAGGGAAGGGTTATCACCCCTGTAACATTTTTTTTGCTGTCTGTGCACCTGTTCAGGAGATTTATCTCACTTTCTGTCCCAATGACAATTTTGTTTTTTTTAGTGAAACAAGGAACTCTTATGCCGCGTACACACGATCGATTTTTTCGACGGTGAAAACACCGTCGAGAAAATCGACGTGAAAAACGAGGAACAGCTTGTTCCCCCCACACACGGCCGTTTTAAATGTCATTTTTTTTTGGGTCGAAAAAAACGACCGTGTGTGGGCTCCGCGGCAGTGTTTCCCTATGGGAAACACTGCCGCGGAGAACATGTCGAAAAAAACGACGAGAAAAATTAGAACATGTTCTAATTTTTCTGGTCGTTTTTAATGCCGTTTTTCTCGTCGAAAAAAACGGCAGAAAGCCCACAGACGATCGTTTTTCTCGTCGAAAGGAAAAGATGTCGTTTTTCTCAACGAGAAAAACGGCCGTGTGTACGCGGCATTACAGGAGAAAATATTTCCCTTCCTAGGAGTAGATTTCCTCTCACTTCCTGTTGTCTCCTTCCGTTTGCAAGTAGGAGTCGTTTGTAAGTTGGATGTTTGAAAGTAGGGGCCTGCCCTATATACTCTGCAGAAATTTGGGCCTTAGGTGTTGGTGTTGCCACAACACTGTAAGCCCTCACAGTTACTCTTGGTGGGCGCACGAACGGGCCCTGCTGTGAAATATTAGATCAAGAATTGTAATTACATGCCCCTGTTGAACAGGAGCAGAAAAATTGGGCCTTTGGTGGTGGACGGTGTAGTGGTGTTGCCACAACACTGTAAGGCCTCACAGTTACTCTTGGTGGGCGCAGGAACGGGCCCTGATGTGAAATATTAGATCAAGAATTGTAATTACATGCCCCTGTTAAACAGGGGCTGAAAAATTGGGCCTTAGGCACTGGTGCTGGTGCCACAACACTGCAACCCCTCACAGATACTCTAGTTGGAGCGCAGGAATGAGCCCTGCTGCAAAGTACTACAGCAAAAATTGTAATTACACGCCCCTGTTAAACAAGGGCAGAAAAATTTGGCCTTAGGCACTGGTGCTGGTGCCACAACACTGCAACCCCTCACAGATACTGTAGTTGGAGTGCAGCAATGAGCCCTGCTGCAAAGCATTGCATCAAAAATTGTAAATACACACCCCTGTTAAACAGGGGCTGAAAAATTGGGCCTTAGCCACTGGTGGCGGTGCCCAGAACCAAAAATGTTCTTACAAGCTATCAGCATGATCATTGAGGAGGAAGAGGATAGTCACTCAGCATCAGCATAGGCAGCCTTGAAGGGATCTGACATTTCAAAAAAAATTATTCGGTTACATCAGCATCAGGTGCTTGGTAGCTGGTGGTGATCCAAAACTGATTCATTTTTATGAAGGTCAGTCGATCGACCGAGTCGGTGGACAGGCGCACACTGTGATCAGTTACAAAGCCTCCAGCAGCACTGAATGTGCGTTCCGAAAGAACGCTGGATGCAGGACAGGCCAGTATCTCAATTGCATACTGTGCAAGCTCTGGCCAGTGATCCATCCTCAAGACCCAGTAACCCAGAGGATTTTCGGTGAGAAAGGTGTCCAAGTCTGATCTTGCCCCTAGGTATTCCTGCACCATGTAAAATAGACGCTGGCGATGGTTGCTGGAACCGATCATACCTTGGGGCTGCGGACTAAAAAATTGTCTGAACGCATTGGTCAGACGGCCACCTTCTCCACCGCTCCTTCTGTGACTGACCTAAGCCTCAGCAACACGTTGTCCAGGACCAGGAATTTGTAACCTCCCAGGCTCTGGAAACGCGTTGCACAAACCTTTCTGCAAGGCCTCCCGAAGATGTTTCATCCTCTGCTCCCTCTGCGATGGCAAGATAAGGTCCGCAACCTTACCCTTGTAACGTGGATCAAGGAGGGTTGCCAGCCAGTAATGATCCCTCTCCTTGATACCACAAATATGGGGATCCTTCCGCAGGCTTTGCAGGATCAGGGAGGCCATGCAGCATAGGTTTGCTGAGGCATTCGGTCCGGCGTTCTTTGGGTCACTAAGGACGACATGATCCGCAGTCACCTCCTCCCAGTCACGTACAAGTCCATGGGTTTCTTGGGACTGTAATTGATCCCTTGAAGACTGCTGCTGATGCTGAGTGCTAGGCTCCACCTCCATGCTGACAAAATCCTCCTTCTCCTCCTCCTCGTCCTCTTCCTGTGTAATAGGCGGGCCAGCAGGAACACTGTCTGGATAAAGGGGGCCTTTATGCCTCAAGTGCCCTGTCCATTATTCCATGCAGTGTGTGCTCCAACAGGTGGACAAGAGGGACAGTGTCACTGATGCATGCACTGTCACTGCTCACCATCCTCGTGGCCTCCTCAAATGGTGACAGGACAGTGCATGCATCCCTGATCATGACCCACTGGCGTGGTAAAAAAAACAAGCTCCCCTGACCCTGTCCTCGTGCCATATTGGCACAGATACTCATTGATGGCCCTCTGCTGCATGTGCAGCCGCTGCAGCATGGCCAACGTTGAGTTCCACCTGATGGGCATGTAACAGATTAGGCGGTTCTTGGGCAGGTTTAATTCCTTTTGGAGGTCAGCCAGCCGAGCACTGGCATTATATGACCGGCGGAAATGCACACAGACTTTCCTGGCCTGCCTCAGGACATCCTGTAAGCCCGGGTACCTGCCCAAGAACCGCTGCACCACCAAGTTAAGGACCTGAGACAAACAGGGCACATGGGTCAGTTGTCCCTGTCGGAGGGCGGAGAGGAGGTTGGTGCCATTGTCGCAAACCACCATTCCTGGCTTAAGCTGGCGTGGAGTCAACCACCTCTGAGCCTGCTCCTGCAGATCTGACAGAATCTCTGTCTCAGTGTGGCTCCTGTCCCCCAAGCACACCAGCTCAAGCACCGCATGGCATCTTTTTGCCTGCGTACTTGCGTAGCCCCTTGAACGCCTACAGAGCACCACTGGTTCCGAGGACAAATCAGCACAAGAAGAGGCCATGGAGGAAGAAGAAGAGGAGGGGGTGGAGGAAAGAGGTGTGTCAGAATCACCACTAGTAGCATTTTGGAGGCGTGGTGGCGGAACAACCTCCAACACTACTGCACCCTGTCCTTTATCCTTCCCTGCTGCCAGCAGAGTCACCCAGTGGGCCGTGAAAGATAGGTAACGTCCCTGTCCATGCCTGCTGGACCATGAGTCAGCGGTAATATGCACCTTACCGCTGACTGTCCTGTCCAGCGAGGCCAAGACATTGCCTTCCACATGCCGGTAGAGAGCCAGAATCGCCTTCCGTGAAAAAAAGTGGCGTTTGGGAACCTGCCACTTAGGAACCGCACATTCCACAAACTCACGGAAGGGGACAGAGTCTACCAACTGAAAAGGCAGCAGTTGAAGTGCTAGCAATTTAGCCAAGCTAGCATTCAACCGCTGGGCATGTGGATGACTGGGAGCGAACTTCTTTCGGCGGTGCAGCAGCTGGGGCAGGGAAATTTGCCTGGTACAATCTGACGTTGGTGTACCGATAGCAGATTGCCTGCAAGTACTTGGCAGTGACACACCTAATTCTACACCTTCATTCCTCTCAATGCAGGTTTCTGAGAGGACTGAAGGTATAGTGGGGTTGGAGATCCCAGCTGATGAGGAGCAAGGAGAGGTCCGCTTTGTTCTTTGGTGTGGGTCTTTTATGTACGCTTGCCAACGGACTGCATGGCAGGTCGACATATGTCTTGTCAAGCATGTGGTGCCAAGCGGCTGCTGTTTTGGCCATGCGAGATACACTTCAGACATATGTTGCAAATAGCAAAGGTGCGATCTGCTGCACACGTCTCAAAAAAGGCCCACACCAAAGAACATTTGGAATAACGTGCAGAGACAGCAGCGCCCTGCACATGCGGAGCTCTGCGGTGTGATGCAGTCAGTGTGCTGCCCTTAAGCTGGCCCCTGGAGGGCATCCTGCCTCATTGGAGATGTGCCTCCTCCTCCTCCTCTCTCCTATCAGGCGCCACGTAGAGTCAGTGACCTCATCATCCCCTCCCTCCTCATCACTGGAGCAAACCTGGCAGTATGCTGCAGCTGGGGGAACATGACTGCCAGTTTGCTGTCCTTCTTGGGCACCCCGTCTCTCGGGGCTCACGTTACTGCCTTCCTCAACCTGGGTACCATCATCGGAGCCTTCAAAACGCTACGCATCCTCCTGCAGCATGTACCCAACACTGTGGTCAAACAGTTCGGGGGACTCCTCAGGAGGACATGGTGGGGCTAGGGAAGGAGTGACTGATGCCATTGAGCCGAGGGAAGAGGCCGCTTTGGCTGACAAGGTACCCTGAGGCTGGGTGAGAGAGGATGAGGAGGATGAGGACGGCTTGGTCATCCCCTCTACCAACTCTTCAGCATGTTGCGGCTCAACACAGCCAGCTGCCGAAAAAAAGGACAAGCGTGCATCCGCGGCCACGTGCTGATGAGGATGCACCGTGTCCACGACCAGCACTGTTGCCTGTAGACACAGAGCCTCTTTTATTGGCCTGTGTGTGTCTGCCTCTCCTTGTTGGCCTTCCAGACATACTTTATTTGATGTATTGGAATAGGTAGGTACACAAGGAATTGTCTGCAGTCAGCTTTAGCTGCACACTGTGGCCAGTATACAGTACACTGACTGAAAATACTGAAGCTGCCTGCCTGTGGTATTATTGGGAAGAGAACACCAGCAATTGTCTGCAGTTAGCTTTAGTTCCACACTGTGCACAGGATACAGTACACTGACTGAAAATACTGCAGCTGCCTGCCTGTGGTATTATTAGGAAGAGAACACCAGCAATTGTCTGCAGTTAGCTTTAGTTGCACACTGTGCACAGGATATAGTACACTGACTGAAAATACTGCAGCTGCCTGCCTGTGGTATTATTAGGAAGAGAACACCAGCAATTGTCTGCAGTTAGCTTTAGTTGCACACTGTGCACAGGATACAGTACACTGACTGAAAATACTGCAGCTGCCTGCCTGTGGTATTATTAGGAAGAGAACACCAGCAATTGTCTGCAGTCAGCTTTAGTTGCACACTGTGCACAGGATACAGTACACTGACTGAAAATACTGCAGCTGCCTGCCTGTGGTATTATTAGGAAGAGAACACTAGCAATTGTCTGCAGTTAGCTTTAGTTGCACACTGTGCACAGGATACAGTACACTGGCTGAAAATACTGCAGCTGTCTGCCTGTCAGTATATTAGGAAGAGAACACCAGCAATTGTCTATAGTTAGCTTTAGTTGCACACTGTACACAGGATACAGTACACTGACTGAAAATACTGCAGCTACCACAATCAACTGCCTGCCTGTCAGTATATTAGGTAGAGAATAACAGGAATGGATCTAGCTATGTTGGTTAGTTTTTTTGGAAAAAAAATTGCATTTCGAGAATCGAAATGTGCCCAATAACGTTTAAAAAGTCGAGCGTATCGAACGCTTTTTGGAACGATTTTCTAACCGTGTATGGCCAGCATTAGCGAGGAGAGGCTGCAGCTGACATATCCCGAAAACGAATCAAAATTTAATAAACAATATTCATAGGGAATGCTTCTAATTTCTCCATTGGAAATACCTGGGACCAACACAGAACTATAAAAAAGGTGATGCAATTTGCAAAAAAAGGTCTGGACAAATATTGGAAATTAGGGGGAAAAAAAAGATAAAGTAAAATGAGAGTTGACTGTAGCAGCCAATCAGATTTTGCTTCTGCTTTATAGGCAGCAGTGGAAATCTGGCAGCTGAAACCCGATTGGCTGTTTCCAGCAATGCAGAAACTCTTTTGAACCACACTTTCCCTATTATGTCTCATCTACTTCCAATTTGTTCTAGCAAAAATCAACATTTTAAAACGCACTGCAGTCAAGGTAAATAGCCAAGTGTTAATTTATTTTGACCAAAGCCTAAACATAGCTTTAAATTTCAATCGGATTATTATAATGAGATGTAAATGAGCTAATTAGAACCTGTATTCTAGGTGTTCAGCCAAATCACCAGCCGATAATTGGTGAACAGGATATGTATTAACAACACTGCCAAGACTGTCGCCCCTACAGACATAGGTCAGTTAAGTTGGGTATACACTAGGACGTTGTAAAATTTCAAATAATAATTTGTAGGAAAATTATTAGAACATTTGAATGTTGTTCAAAAGATTTTGTTTGGCTTTTAACATTTGTGTTTGAAGGGATTTTACCAAACTAAAACCTAAATACGCTGGTAGAAACTCATACTTTCGAGAAAAAATGTCCATCCTGCTCCTTCGAGTTTTCTCAATACTGTGGTCGAAAATGAACATGTCATTTGACCCTACTAATGATTAGAGAAACAAACGAATGTGCTTACAGCAGAAAATGTAAAATTAGATTCTTCTAGTGTATGTTCAGCTTTATAAACCCATCATATACTGTACTGTAGATGTTAACTTAATCTTGCCATAAACCATTAATTTTTTTTTTTGTTCTCCTGCTGTGCATATTGTATTTGATTTTTCAGTAGAAGCATGTAGGCGGTCAGCGGGACTGGGCCAACAGGGCAAATTTCGGCTGGTTCATGAGGAACCAGGCTGGTTCATGAGGAACCAGTCAAAATTTGCATAGCATATAGCCAGATTTAAAAATATCTTTGCACATTTGCCTCATAAAGTATTTGTTACATACCCATGTTTCCCCGAAAATAAGACCTACCCTAAAAATAAGAGCTACTGTTAATTTCCAAGAGGGCTGCAATATAAGCCCTACCCCGAAAATAAGCCCTAGTTTAAAATGCCTGTAAAATCCTATAATCCACTCTGTTACAGTAGTATATAATGTACAACGTGCGTGTTTTTGTAATATAATTGTGCCAAACACCTTCGGTACAGTGCCGCTCAGCACCCTAACCCTAGCTCCTAAGCCACTCAGCACCCAGCTGACCTCCCGCTGCTCTCCTCCTCTTCTCCCAGCTGTCAGCAGGAGATCGCACCCCCCCCCCCCCCCCCGCAGTGCTCGGAGCGGGGAAGAGAGCTCCTGGAAGCGCCCAGCAGCGCTATAACAAAGCTATTTGACAGGGGGGCGCCCGGGTATCGCCCCCTCTCTCCAGGCGACCCCTTATATGCAATGGATAGATTCATGCATAGCATGAATCTATCATCGGCTGCCATGGCCGCCCCCTTTTCATGCGTCCAGCCCCTTTCAGGGCATCGGGCGCATGAATTACAGCGGGCAGTTTTTTTTTTAAAGCACCTTAGAGCCAGGGGCTCTAATAGGCTTCAAAATAGGGTGTGTTGCAACAGCGAATTAATATTCGCTGTTGCAACACTGATCCTCCTCCCGGCCAATTGGGAAGCGGGTCTGATACCCATCACCCGATTGGCTGAAACGACAGGCAATCCTATTGGACGCCTAGGAGGGGGGGAGGAGAGTCCGGTCCCCGCCAATGCCTGGATGCCCGATCCCCGCCAAAGCCTGGATGCCCGGTCCCCGCCGATGCCTGCATGCCCGATTCCCACCGATGCCTGGTTCCCGCCGGCCCGCCAATGCCTGCTACCTAGATGGCTTAAGTGCCGGTGGACCGACTGGTGGACAGCGGGGGGGGGGGTTTGAGTTGCCCCGGGGGGGTGGGGGGGTTTGTTTGCTTGCCGCCCCCCAAAACAAAAAAAACACCAGCAGCCACTGTTATTTGGCACAATTATATTACAGAAACACACACATTTTACATTGTATAGGGTGGATTATAGGATTTTACAAGCATTTTAACTCGGTTCCCACTGGGGATTCCTGACAGGCAGGGAGGGAGAGGGGGAGAGAAGACATCACATTACATGGTAAGATCTACCCCAAAAAATAAGCCCTACTGTCTTTTGTTGCCAAAATTAATATAAGAATGACATGTTAAATTGCATGTCAAATCGGGCCAATGTGAACGTGGGCTAAACCCACAGTTTTCAATATCTTGTATTTTTGTTGTAATTGCATAGGGGTAAAGAATTCTTTTTTGTATTTATTCTCCTTATAATTAGTTATATATAAAACATACATATAGACATTTATTATAAATTATGCATTTTAAATTTCTTCATCAATTTACATCCTTCTCATAAAGCCTTACTAAAAAAAAAGGACATTTTTGTTTCAAATAATATACAAACATAAGAACATAATAACATCTTACACATGGAGGTGCATTTATTCAATTATTTCTACATTATTCTTATGACTTTACTCCTTTGCCATTAGGACACCACTAAAGTCATCCGCATCAGCTCCAAATAAGGATTATATAGTTCTATATAAAGGGACCATAAGCGAAGTATCACTCTCTCTTTTACTTTCATCTGTTCTTGAGTATATACATTTATCTCTCAAGTATTGGTAATCCATCAGCATCTGAAGCATGTTCAGGTCCAATATAAAATAGGCCTTACCCACCCCATTCATATATTTACCCAAGTGCCATTTTGTTCATGAAAAAAGGGGTAGCCCCTGGAAGTCACACATTCAAGATGTCCTAGCTGAACGTTCACAGCGTCTCCCCGCAGGGATGTAGTCACAAGGGAGGGGGCGAGCACGCTGACTAACCCCCAGCCAGAACGGCTCGGATGATGGGGGAAAGTTTACTGAGGAGGAACAGGAAGTGAGAAATTCAGACAAAGAAAAAAAAAAAATTTAGAAGGGAAATCGAAGGAAAAGGTAAGTGAAACAACAATGCACTAGCTTAACCACTTCCATACCGGGCCATTGTAAAATGACGGCGGCAGGAACGCTCTCTCCCTCTGGGTGAACGTCATATGATGTCCTGGGCTTTGTGGGGGGATATCTGAGTGATACCTGCAGCTAGAGGCATCATTCAGATATCCTTCTCTTCTACCGGCGATTCTGTGCACGATAAGAATGATCATAGTGGCGGTTCCACCACTTGATCCTTCTTATAGGCGGTGGGAAGGGACATCCCCCCCTCCGGCCGCCATCCGGTGCTTCTCTGGGCTCTCCCGGGCCCGGAGAAAGAATCGTCCGGCGCCGGTGTCTGGTCACATGACGAGCATAGAGATGACTGGTGACCAGATGGTCACCAGTCATCTCTATGACCGTCGGAGGCCCGGGCGCGATGTGATGACGTCAGGCCCGGGTTCCCAAAAGTAAACAAAGCCGCGATTGCGGCTGAAAGCATGAGATCAGTGATTTATTTTTCCCGATCTCATGCTTTTTCCAGCCTGGAGGAGAGATGTGGGGTCTTATTGACCCTGCATCTCTCCATAAAGAGGACCTGTCACACACCATTCCTATTACAAGGGATGTTTAGAAAAGGTAAGTGAACCAACAATGCACTAGCTTAAAGGAACCTATTTAGAAAATAAAAAACAAACCTTTACAACCCCTTTAAGTTCAACCTACTGGTTGAACGGGAAAAAAAATGAATCTTGTATGAACTGTCTAAAAAACCTTGCATAAACTTAATTTTTTCTCCCATGATACGCTAGCATTAGTGGTGGCTGTTGGTTGCATTGGTTGAGAGTTTGTTGAATGTCCTTTCACATCTTCTTACAAAGTCTGATATGATTAATCTTACACTATCCATAAAGGGATGAACCAAAAACATATCAAGTCACAATCTTATAGCCTGTTTGTTATCACCATGCAGGTATCTTAAGGCCTGCCATAAACATTGCAATAAATGTGCAATGAATAGAGATATACAGTGACAATGAGATAAGCTTATGTCTGGAATGGGTCCTTCATGTCTACTGATGGTTTAAACTTTCCTTTGCCAGCTGGGATCTCCACAATTTGCAAAGTCGTTAATATGTGAGCTGCTCACTGCATAATTAGGACAAATGGCTTATTGGTGGGGTCATTAGCAACTGTTTGTTAAGGAGTCAGCATGAAAGGTTGCCAGAAGTTGGGGATGGCTGAAGGCAGACTGATAATACGCATTATCATAGACACACAAATAAACATCCACAGTTTATATTCCAGCAGTGAAGATGGCCACACACATTCCAGTTCTGGGTCAAATATCAAGGTTATTGATCTGAAATCAAATGAAATCTAAATGTGGCCATAGACTGTAGAGGGTGGCCAGACATGAAGGCATTTCACCCAATCCAGACTTGCATTTATGTACAGTGCTCATGAGAACCATTGTTTGGCAGGCAGATCATATCTATACCATCAGCCTATATCCCTAAAAATGTTTTATCCTGCTCCTCAAATTTTCTTGTCACTGTGGTTAAAAATAACGTCCATTTGATCACACTAATAATTATTAAAAAAAAAACGTTCTTAAGCCTCGTACATGCGATTAGATTATCGGACAAATAATCATCCGTTTTTTGTTGCATGCTAGTCTCGTATGGAAAGTGAAGTGGTTACTCAAATTATGAAAATTCTCGTACGTCAGGATACAACTTTAGAAGTGATCTAATGTGTTGAATTGTTTTGTAATGTATTCTTTCGTTTCCAAGCATGCGTAGTCTTGCTCTTACCATTTTTTTCGGACGAAAACCGTACTAATTAAATGAAAATCTGACCATGTGTTCACGTATGATAAAAATGTTATAGTATGCACCTTGAGTTTTTGTCAGTACTCAGTTGTTCTCAAATATACAAATTGCTAACAGTGTTTGTGGTTTTCATAAACTCCATTTAATCAAAAATCGAATGTTAAAAATAATTTTGCTCAAAATTCTACTAGTGTATACGCAGTTTTAGTTTTTGTCATCCGAAAAGTCAGAAAGCACCATACTAATGATCAGATAATCGGCCGATCGTTGATCGTACAAAACGTTACTTCCAATTCTATTATCGTGTGTACGGGCCTTTACAACAAAAAATGTCAAAAGAAATTCTATTGGTGTATACTCAACATAAGGCCAGGTTCACCTCTTTGGGTGGCAGTAACACACATGCATTGATGCATGATAAAGCGTTTTTTTACACGCATTAACTTGCTTTGTGTTAAGGCAGCCCTTTTATTTGAATGCGCTGCCTCCTGAAACTAAATGCACCAAAAAAGTGCACATGCTGCCTTTTAATATAGCAGCACACTACGATGCATTGTAATAGGTTACCATGCGCTGTGGTTCGCTGCAACCCATGTGTTGGGGTGCCTTTAAAGCGGAAGTAAACCCATCCATAAAACAGTTTCATTTCTGGCATGTGCCGGAAAGGTAACACTCCCATTGGTTGTGCTCTCAACCAAACTGTCGAACCATCCAATGGCTGGTGTCATAACTGATTGCATGTGATTGATTCGGGTAAACCCCTGATCCTAAAATTATACCTTCGAGACCTCTTCTCGAGGTCATCAATTTTGGCCATGGCGACATTCAGTTGATTATGAATGTCCTGTATGTGGTCTGTGTTTTGTTTGTGCGGGCCATGGTAGCATCCATGTTGTCTTCTATAGTTTCAATGCAAGAGCCCAGGGATTAGAGATCCATTTTAATGTCAGCGGTAACTTTAGCTGCAGTCTGGGCCAGGCCCGTCCAGCATCTCTGCAAATTTGGCGAACATGATTGCCATGTCATGGGGCTGTGATGGGAGCTGGCCCGCGCCCAGCAGGGGGTCACGAGGTCCTGGTGAGGTGGCAGTCATAGGGGACATGAGGAACTCATCTAGGGTTTGATTGATGATGGACTCTTTGGAAGCTGGGGAAGAAGGGCCCAGGCTGAGTGAGGACGGATCCCTGGCTGTGTGGTCTCGTGTAACAGCCGCTCCACCGCCATCTTGGAGATCGCCTCCGTGATCGTGTGGAATAGCGCCTGCAGACTCCGCCGGGTCGTCCCTGAGGACATAGAAATGGTCTGGAGGGTATGCCCACCTAACTGCTGCCGTGCTGGGGTGTTTTCAGCCGCTGCCTCTGGCTATGGGGCGTGCTGAATGTCCAGAGTGGGACGGAGCTCTGAGACTAAGCATCCATCTTCCAGAGCCCCACAAATGCGCCCTTAACTGATCACATGTGCAGCATCATGGCAGTTGTACATTAAACAGAGGCAAAGATGGCAGCTTCCTTGGCTGAAAACAATAGGGGGGGTTTACTTACACTTTAAGAATGAATGCTACTGCAGCACATCAACAAGAAAAAAAAATGTCTTTCATTGCAAGGGTGTAACTACAACCATGGGAGAGTTTTGGACTACCATGGGGCATGGAGCATTCCACATTGATTTATACAGGTAGCATCAGTCTTTGGCAAGCACACTGGATCAAATGAATGTATAGTTCAGGAACTTATTTACAAAGCTATGGAAGCAATTAGTATTGTGTATCACTAGAGGACTGGCCTTTGAGATGGAGATTAGAGAGGCAGGGCGAACTCTTAATGGTTTTACTATAGAGCCCTATTGCAAATAGTTACAGCCCTAAGTTTTCTTTAACCACTTCAATATTGTGCTATAGCTGAAAGATGGCTACAGCGTGGTCCTCTAGTTCTGGGAGGGCGTCCAAGGGTCCAATCACAGTTGATCACATGTAAACAGACTTGTCGGCTATCGGCAGTCCTTCCCTTTCACTGTGTCTGTGTGAGGAAAGGAGAGCCGATAACTGGCAAGGCCGTCACCACATTGTTTACACTGATAATCAGTGCACCCCCATCAGTGCTTCCTCATAAGTGCCCATCAGTGCCCATCAGTGCAGCATCATCAGTGTCCATCAGTGCAGCCTATCAATGCCCAGCAGTGCTTCTCATCAGTGCACATCAGTGAAGAAGAAAAATTACTTATTTGCTAAATTTTGTAACAGAAGCGAAGAAAAACATATTTTTTTCAAACATTTTTTGTCTTTTTTCATTTGTTTAGCAAAAAATAAAAACCCCAGTGGTGATTAACCACTTAACGACCGCTCACTGTATATATACGTCGGCAGAATAGCACGGACAGGCACAATCACGTACCTGTACGTGCCTGCCTTCGTATAGTTGGGGGGTCCCATTGGACCCCCCTCTATACAGTGAGCGGTCGGCATCGTTCCGGGAGCGATCCGTGATGAGGGGACGGCCATTTGTTTCCAGCCACCCCCTCGCGATCGCTCCCGGCGAATGAAAAGCTTCCTCTGCCTGTGTAATGTTTACACAGGCAGGAGGAAGTGATGTCATCTCTCATGCGGCGCTCATATATACCGAGCACCGCATGAGAGAAGACACAGAGGTTAGTGCACTAAACAGCACACTGACACCACACACATAGGCCCCCCCCCAGACACCCCCAGATCACCCCCCAGCCCCCAGTCACAGTGTCACTGATTGCAGTGACCATTTATTTACTGATCACCGCAATCAGTGACATTTGTGACTGTAAAAGTGTCAGGGCAGAGTGTTTTAGGTCCAGTGTAGTCCCCTAACCCCCCCCTAATAAAGGTTTAACCCCTTGATCGCCCCCAGGTAACCCTTTCACCCCCTAGTACCGCTGTCACTAAGCTATCGTTTTTCTGTCTTAGTGTCGGTGATGCCGATAGGTAGCCAGTTATTTTTTTTTAGGTTCGCCGCAGGTTTTTATAGCGTCAGGTACCCCCATATATTACCTAATAAAGGTTTAACCCCTTGATCACCCCCCAGGTAACCCTTTCACCCCCTTTTGCCAGTGTCACTAAGCAATCGTTTTTCTGATCGCTGTATTAGTTATGCTGGTGCCGATAGGTAGCCAGTTATTTTTTTTAGGTTCGCCGGAGGTTTTTATAGCATCAGGTACCCCCATATATTACCTTATAAAGGTTTAACCCCTTGATCGCGCCCCCAGCTAACCCTTTCACCCCCTTTTGCCAGTGTCACTAAGCGATCGTTTTTCTGATCGCTGTCTTAGTGTCGGTGATGCCGATAGGTAGCCAGTTATTTTTTTAAGGTTCGCCGCAGGTTTTTATAGCGTCAGGTACCCCCATATATTATCTAATAAAGGTTTTAACCCCCTAATTGCCCCTAGTTAACCCTTTCACCAGTGATCACTGTATAAGTGTTACTGGTGACACCGGTTAGCCAGTTAGTTATTTTGTTATTTAGGTTCCCCGTCAGGTTTTTATATAGCGTCAGGTACCCCCATATATTACCTAATAAAGGTTTAACCCCCTGATTGCCCCTAGTTAATCCTTTCACCAGTGATCACCATATAAGTGTTACGGGTGACGCTGGTTAGTTAGTTTGCTTTTTATAGTGTCAGGGCACCCGCCGTATATAACCCAATAAAGGTTTAACCCCCTGATCGCCCGGCGGGTGATATCAATTAGGTTTTAGCGTCAGAGAGGGTCTGCATCGCCCCAGGCAGCGTCAGGTTAGTGCCAGTAACACTAACACCCACGCGTGAAGCATACACCTCCCTTAGTGGTATAGTATCTGAACAGATCAATATCTGATCTGATCAGATCTATACTAGCGTCCCCAGCAGTTTAGGGTTCCCAAAAACGCAGTGTTAGCGGGATCAGCCCAGATACCTGCTAGAACCTGCGTTTTGCCCCTCCGTCCAGCCCAGGCCACCCAAGTGCAGTATCGATCGATCACTGTAACTTACCAAACACAACACACATAACTGCAGCATTCGCAGAGACAGGCCTGATCCCTGCGACTCCAGTGCTGTAGGAGGTGATTTCACCACCACAGTTAAAAAAAAAAGAGCATATATGCCGAAACAGGGGGGCAGCAGGGGCGGAGGAGCGATTTTGCTACTAATGCCGCGTACATACGGTCAAAATTCCGACGGAGGCATGCCCGTGGAAAAGTCCGACCATGTGTGTGCAGCATAACTTTTGCGGGAGGATGCCCCCATGCTTTGGCATATATAAATGGTGCATGTATGCCCATCATTAGAAGTGGGTGGATGAAGGGAGGTATTCTAATGGTGGGCATACCCACCGATCAATCTCTTTTTTTCGTTCAGCCAACAGGCTGCATGAAAAAAAAGATTACAATACTCGTCCAACAAGGACCAGCAACGTACTGGTATGTTGCTGGACTTTGAATGGTTATACCAGATTGATGCCTGTGGGTTTAGGTATCATCTTGGTATCATTCTTTTCAGCCAGCGGCCGACTTTCATGTAAAAGCAATCCTAGCAGCTAATTAGCCTCTGGACTGCTTTTACAAGCAGTGGGATGGAATGTCCCCTCCGGATATAAAAAGCGCCATTGGGAAATTGGGAAAGTATTTTATCACACCGATCTTGGTGTGGTCAGATGCTTTGAGGGCAGAGGAAAGATCTAGGGTCCAATAGACCCCAGTTTTTTCAAAAAAAGAGTACCTGTCACTACCTATTGCTATCATAGGGGATATTTACATTCCCTGAGATAACAATAAAAATGATAAAAAAATAAAAATATGGAAGGAACATTTTAAAAATAAAATAAAAAAGCAAAATTAATAATAAAAAAAAAAAGCACCCCTGTCCCGCCCTGCCCTTGCGCAATGGCGAACGCAAGCGTCGGTCTGGCGTCATATGTAAACAGCAATTGCATCATGCATGTGAGGTATCACCGTGAAGGTCAGATTGAGGGCAGTCATTTTAGCAGTAGACCTCCTCTGTAAATCTAACGTGGTAACCTGTAAAGGCTTTTAAAAATGTATGTAGTTTGTCGCCACTGCGCGTTTGTGCGAAATTTTAAAGCATGTCGTGTTTGGTATCTATGTACTCAGCCTAAGATCATCTTTTTTATTTCATCAAACATTTGGGCAATATAGTGTGTTTTAGTGCATTAAAATAAAAAAAAGTGTATTTTTTCCCCAAAAAATGCGTTTAAAAAATCGCTGCGCAAATACTGTGTGGAAAAAAAAATGCAACACCCACCATTTTAATCTGTAGGGCCTTTGCTTTAAAAAAAATATAATATTTGGGGGTTCAACATAATTTTCTTGCAAAAAAAAAAAAAAATGTTTTCATGTAAACGTAAAGTGTCAGAAAGGGCTTTGTCTTCAAGTGGTTAGAAGACTGGATGTAAGCTTCCTAATGTTGTGTATAAAATGCCAGGACAGTTCAAAACACCCCCAAATGACCCAATTTTGGAAAGTAGACACCCCAAGCTATATACTGAGAGGCATGTCGAGTCCATGGAATATTTTATATGTTGACACAAGTTGCGGAAAAAATATATTTTTTTTTTTTTGCACAAAGTTGTCACTAAATGATATATTGCTCAAACATGCCATGGGCATATGTGGAATTACACCCCAAAATACATTCTGTTGCTTCTCCTGAGTACGGGGATACCACATGTGTGAGACTTTTTGGGAGCCTAGCCGCGTACGGGACCCCAAAAACCAAGCACCGCCTTCAGGCTTTCTAAGGGTGTAAATTTTTGATTTCACTCCTCACTACCTATCACAGTTTTGGAGGCCATGGAATGCCCAGATGGCACAAAACCCCCCCCCAAATGACCCCATTTTGGAAAGTAGACACCCCAAGCTATTTGCTGAGAGGTATGGTGAGTATTTTGCAGATCTCGCTTTTTGTCACAAAGTTTTGAAAATTGAAAAAAAAATATATATATTTTCTTTCTTCATTTTCAAAAACTAATTAGAGCTGTAAAATACTCACCATGCCTCTCAGCAAATAGCTTGGGGTGTCTACTTTCCAAAATGGGGTCATTTGGGGGGGGCTTTGTGCTATTTTGGCATTTTATGGCCTTCGAAACTGTGATAGGTAGTGAGGAGTGAAATCAAAAATTTGTGCCCCTTGAAATCCTTAAGGCGGTGCTTGATTTTCGGGGTCCCGTACACGGCTAGGCTCCTAAAAAGTCCCACACATGTGGTATCCCCGTACTCAGGAGAAGCAGAAAAATGTATTTTGGGGGGCAATTCCACATATAACCATGGCATGTGTGAGCAATATATCATTTAATGACAACTTTTTGTAATTTTTATTTTTTTTGTCATTATTCAATCACTTGGGACAAAAAAAAATATTCAATGGGCTCAACATGCCTCTCAGCAATTTTCTTGGGGTGTCTACTTTCTAAAATAGGGTCATTTGGGGGGTTTTGTGCTATTTTGGCATTTTATGGCCTTCGAAACTGTGATAGGCAGTGAGGAGTGAAATCAAAAATTTGCGCCCTTAGAAATCCTGAAGGTGGTGCTTGGTTTCCGGGGGCCCGTACGCGGCTAGGCTCCTAAAAAGTCCCACACATGTGGTATCCACGTACTCAGGAGAAGCAGCAAAATGTATTTTGGGGTGCAATTCCACATATAACCATGGCATGTGTGAGCAATATATCATTTAGTGACAACTTTTTGTAATTTTTTTTTTTTTTTTGTCAATATTCAATCACTTGAGACAAAAAAAAAATATTCAATGGGCTCAACATGCCTCTCAGCAATTTCCTTGGGGTGTCTTCTTTCAAAAATAGGGTCATTTGGGGTGGTTTTGTACTGCCCTGCCATTTTAGCACCTCAATAAATGAGATAGGCAGTCATAAATTAAAAGCTGTGTAAATTTCAGAAAATGTACCCTAGTTTGTAGACGCTATAACTTTTGCGCAAACCAATAAATATACGCTTATTGACATTTTTTTTACTGAAGACATGTGGCTGAATACATTTTGGCCTAAATGTATGACTAAAATTGAGTTTATTCGATTTTTCTTATAACAAAAAGTAGAAAATATCTTTTTTTTTCAAAAAATTTAAGGTTTTTCCGTTTATATCACAAAAAAAAAAAAATCGCAGAGGCAATCAAATACCATTAAAAGAAAGCTCTATTTGTGGGAAGAAAAGGACGCAAATTTCGTTTGGGTACAACATTGCATGTCTGCACAATTTTCAGTTAAAGCAGCGCAGTGCCAAATTCTGAAAACACCTCTGGTCCTTAACCTGCATAATGGTCCGGGGCTTAAGTGGTTAAATACCACCGAAAGAAAGTTCTATCTGTCTCAAAAAAATGATTACAATTTCTTTAAAGTGTCTTTCGAACACAGCTTTCGGATTAAAGTGTCTTTCGGACACAGCTGATCACAGATCAGGGTAAAGGGCCAACCATCAGCTGTGTCCAATCACAGTTGATCACATGTAAACAGACTTGCCATTTGCCAAGCTGTGTCTGTGTGAGGAATTGCCGCCCCATCAGTGCCCATAAATGCAGCTTATCAGTGCCACCTCATCAGTGCCCATCAGTGCCCATCAGTGAAGAAGAAAAATTACTTATTTGCATATTTTATAACAGAAACTAAGAAAAACGTTTTAATTCAAAAATGTTGGTCTTTTTTCATTTGTTTAGCAAAATATAAACACCCCAGTGGTGATTAAATACCACCAAAAGAAAGTTCTATCTGTCTCAAAAAAATGATTACAATTTTATATGGGTACAGTGTTGCATTTGCGCAATTATCATTCAAAAGGTGACAGCGCTGAAATCTGAAAATTGGCCTGGGCCGGAAGGGGGTGAAAGTGCCCATTATCAAAGTGGTTAAAGCTGAATTCCAGGAAAAGGGAGAAAAATCCAGTGGGGTTCCCCTTACACTAAAAGGGTAAATGCCTAGGTTAAAGCTGCTGACAATAATCGCATGCAAAAAATACGACATGCTGGTTGTACCCAAGTCAATCAATGGATTGACTTGGGTACAATTGGCCTTCCCAAGGATGGTTCAAACCATCTATGGCTGGCTTTAGAATCCAATAGCCCACAGCTAGAGATTTACCGTGTTTCCCCGAAAATAAGCCCGGGTCTTATATTAACACAGTAGGGCTTATTTTTGGGGTAGGTCTTACCATGTAATGTGCTGTCTTCTCTCCCCCTCTCTCTCTCCCTGCCTGACAGGAATCCCCAGTGTGAACAGAGTTAAAATGCTTGTAAAATCCTATAATCCACTCTATTACAGTAATATATGATGTATGTAGCACTACCCCCGTAGGAGCTGCTGGTTTATATTTGGGTCAATGCACGTTACCCCACCATTCTTTGTCTAGGGGATGAGAGTCTATACACTTCAAGAGAAACTTCAATGTCCACACAAGTTGTAAATCCTTTTTCTTTTCTTTTATTTCACACCAACTTGCAGGGAAAAAGGACGGAGGGTTAGGGGAAGTTCAGGCACAGGATGCAGACCACTAAGGAACTTTTAGGTTTCAAACGACACTAAACAAAGTACACATACCACTTTCCTTAGAGTGGAAGTTGCTCACCCGGATAGACCTCTCTCACCGGCCTAGCAGCCGGGGTGGAGCACGGACCCAAAGTCTCTGCCACAGACTCGATGAAAGTAGAACCGGTAGACAATCCTCTGCCACAGGATTGGGCGATGTGGACAAATTGTAACTTGGTCCTCTGCCAAAGGACTTAGCAAGTGCTCAGCCGAGCAGTATCAGAGCCTTTAAGCCGGACCGGCGATACTGCAGGGTAGCATTCGGCTAGGGTGCATCCTCCAATAGAGTCACCAGGCCTCCTCCCAGGATACCAGCCTTCCGCTGGGTTCTCTCCAGGACGGGTACTCCCCCGGTTCGTCCAATTAGTGGCTTCCTTCCTCAGGACAGACAGCACAGGATCACCCCCGAGCTGTAGGCCCCAGACAGGACATCTGTGCCTACTTTACAGGTGCACAGCCTCGGGCCAGCAGGCCCCGAGGCGGGAAAACGAGACAGGCAGCAACACACGCCTTGGGCCAGGAGGGCCGCATGGCAAATGAGCCCAGAACAATGGCGTCTGCCCCTTAAGTACCCTTCCCCAGCATGCTCAGCGGGAAAACCACTCCCACTGAGCTGTTCCCGGGAAAAGATACCCAATCCACTCTGGCTTGGATGTGTTCCAACACTGGCCCGTGGTGGTAACACCACCTAGTGGCGAACAGCGGGAAATCCTTCCAACACAGCCACAGCCGAAACAGAGGCCAATTTAGCCTTCACAATCAGATCTGAGCCAGTAAGTGGTTTAGATACCCACTAAATTTAAATATAGCGCCTGATCATATGGAGCAGGGCGCTACATACTCCCCCCACTACAAAAAAACACTGTCCTCAGTGGCTGGAAAAGAAAACTTGCTCTCAATCCTGAGAGCCAGCACCTGAACTCCAAAACTGGGATGGGAAAGGGAAGGGAAAGGAATAAAGAAAGTTACAGATGTAAAACATTAACATTGCTTACAATCAAACTGCAGTAAAATACACATTACCACCCTTCCCTAACTGTCTAAACCACCCACTCTCCAGCAGTTCCAACAGAAGATCCGGTATACCTAGGAAAAAAACACAGACACAGGCAAACATATATAAAAATAGCATTTAAATACTCTTTAAACCAAAAAGCAGAGCTGCATCTCCTGAGACATGGAACTTTCCTTTTTATCATTATTATTATTTTTAGAAGTGCAAACTAAATCCTTCAGGGACTGAACTTGAAAAGTCTCTCCCTATCATAACTGACCAACAAGCCTGTTGGCAGAGACAGCACACAAAAGTCCTTTAAAATCAAACTGACATCCTTGTTGATAAGTAGAGGTTCTTGATCACGGAGCTCTCAGCCCTAACACCCTCTAACTAAATACCCCATAGTCGAGTTTAGCACAGTAGCAACCAAAAAAAAAACTCCTCTCACTTGGGTTTTTTTTTTTCTCCTGTACCCTTCAGAGAGAGAAAGAGGGGAAAAAAAGAAAAGAAACAAAGACCGATAGTTACTTTGAACGATCACAGGTAAAATCTGGGATCCGGCAGAGTCAGTGGTTTTCCTTGCTTGTCCAGGGTAGTAATAAAATATACAACGTCATCTTTCCCTGGTCTGCAAATAACCACCCTGTCGGCGTGAATGTGCCGACCATAGCTCCAATGCTGCCAACATCCCTTGAATCGTTCATCCATAATGAAAGAGTAACCTTTTTTTCTGAATGGCTTTGGCACAAACAGGTAGTCCCAAATGGTTTCACCGTACCACCCCTCCCTGTCGGCCTCAATTTCCTGCATCGTTTCCTTTGGGACATAGGGAAACTCCAACCCATATTCTGTTGCAACCCTTTTAATCAGTGTTCTCTGTAGACGGGGGAGTCTGGGCAGAGTTCGGGAGTTTCCTGTTCCTGGTAACACACATGAGTCCTTTGATCTCTGGACCATAGGCTTGGCAGGATCAGGCAAAGTTTGTGTATCAATACCCGGGGTCGCCACCCTAGGTGTTGTCTCTCCGGAGTCTATAGCTGTCCACTCCGAACAGCTGCGTGCTGCGGTAACATCTTCCACGTTATCCCACATTAACTCCTGAGACATATTCTCAAACAAGTAGTCATCTCCAGCATCCAATAGGGAGTCCAGTTCAGAGTCCGATAGTCCAATAGAGTCACCAGGCCTCCTCCCAGGATACCAGCCTTCCGCTGGGTTCTCTCCAGGACGGGTGTGTTTCTGTAAAATAATTGTGCCAAATACCTTTGTTATAGCGCTGCTCTGTGCTTCTGTGACCCGCCGGAGCTCTCTTCCCCACAATTATATTACAAAAACACACACATTGTACATTATATAATACTGTAATAGAGAGGATTATACAACCATTTTAAATTAGGGCTTATTTTCGGGGTAGTGCTTTTTTTGCAGCCCTCCTGGAAAATAACGCTAGGTCTTATTTTCGGGGAAACACTGTATCTAGTCATGCTGTCTTCCATGAATGAAAAATCGCTCATATCGAGCATTTTTTGTTCAAAGCTTAGACGAGTTTAGGAGAGTTTAATTTTTTTTTCTGCCAGAAAACTCTGATCAGGAACACGAACCAGAAGTTTTTTTTTACTTGCCTCTAAACGTTGAGCTCATGCATGTAATTGTCCTAATGTGCATGAACACATATGATAATATTGAGTAGCTTCTACAGGCAGAACATAAAACTCCTGTAGAAGCAACGTTTTTTAAAGGCAGTGTACATGGAGCCTAAGTATCTGCCTGAACAGACTCAGCAAATACGCCATCATTTTACCCCAACTTTTAAACCAAATGCATTTCTGTAGCAGAGACTGTATGGAAGATGTCACAACTTTAGAGACAGCAAAACATAAACAGTCAGATAACAGAAAGGGCTGTTATCAGAGTGCAGATAAAAAGAGAGAGCTCTTAAAGAGAGAGATAGGCTGAAAAGCTTTGACCTGGCACCACACATATACATCTGGAGAACATCTGTCGATCTGCCACACACAGTGACAAGACACGGCCATAAAAGCCCCATATAATCAGATACAAAAGCTCATCCTTGGCCTAACTAATGGGCAGACACTATTTTGGATACTATTTGGACTAGTTTATGTTAAGTGTTGAGCAGTGGCAAGTATTGCCAGTCATCCGGTACGCTGGGAATTCTTTACAGCTGCTCAGCAAATGTTCCCCTTTCTTCATAAAGAGCAGTTGCTCCATTGTGTACACTTTTTGTTGGCCATGCTTTTGAGGGATTCCAACTTATCTGCCAGCAGCGATCAGACCCCAAACAGTTTTTTTCATCTCAGACATGATGTAAGCACTCTATAAAGCAGCCTTTCTCAACCTTTTTGCCCCAAAGGAACCCTTGAAATAATTTTCAGGTCCCAGGAAACCCTTTATATGATTAGTCCATCGAGGGTCATTGGGAAAATGAACCTTACATTGATGGTTGTAAGTGGGAAGAATGCCTCCTTTACAGGGGTGGGCAGACACCCTTGTAGTCATGCTGCTGGCTCTGCCAAGTGGCGTTGGAATTAAAACTATGCAGGTACCATCAGTTGGGAGGTCACTTAGCCACAGCTCAAAGAACCCCTAGCCACCCCTGGAGGACCACTAAGGTTCCACAGAACCCTGGTTGAGAATGACTGCTATAGAGGAATAAGAATAGCTCTGACATATGTCTAAGGCAATCTATCACTTTATTCATTCAGAACAAAGTGACATGTTCTCCTCCTGCCCAGATCTCAGTCCAACTGAGCATCCGTGGGATGTGCTGAAAAAACAAATCTGACCCATGGAGGCCCCACCTCACAACTTACAGAACCTAAAGGATCTGCTACTGATGGCTTGGTGCCAGATACCACAGCATACCTTCAGACCTCTAGTGGAGTCCATGCCTTGATGGGTTATGGTTGGTGGTCAAAATTCTATGACTGAACGTTGTATACGTTAAGCCTTGATTTTGAAACTTACTTTTTGATAGCTCATCTGGGTTCGGAGGTAGCCAACTTACCTGCCCACACCAAAGGCACAAAGCTGAACTCTATTCAGTTGTTAAAAATCCAGCCTCAGAATGTGGCCATACCCCCCATAAGTCCTTGCATACTAAGAACTATTGGTCTTGCACTGTATGTGAGAACATTGGTAAAGGGTTGGCCACACGACCGGAGAAAAGGAGCGGCTTTGTTGGACCGGTCGTCTGGAAGGGAAAGAACCTGGGGAAGGTCAGAATAAGGCAAGTAATACTGTCTATCACATGCTCCCTCAACTAAATGAAGTAAAGAGCCTTACTGGTGTGAAGAGAATTTTTATTAGCTGACAGGAGTTTATTAGCTGTTGGTTGAGTTGAGTTGAGTTGAGGTATCTTAATATAGCGCGGTCTTACCCCGAAGGGTCCCGACGTGCATTGGTCAGCTTTAGATTCCTGTATTTTCCAAGGACAGCAAAGGAGAGCCTGCTGGAGTAATATTTAACTCCAGCCTGGGGTTTTTTCCAATACTTTGTTTTTTTGGGATACCTTCCACTTGAAACATTAACCCAATGGTCATGGGCATACAAATATGGGCTGGTTTCTTTAGTAAGTGGTTAGCACTATTTCTCTTGCAGTGCAGGGCTCCTGGGTTTAATCTCCCCCTCCTACACTATCTACATGAAGTTTGTATGTTCTCAATGTTTATGTCTGTCTTCTTCTGCCACCCAAACAAAAATGGTGATTTAAAGCGGAGTTCCACCCATTTTCTAAACTTTCTCTGTATTCCACCTCCTTAGCTAATCCATTTCACGTTGGCATTTACATTTTTTTTTTCTGCCTAGAAATACCTTTTTTATCTAATTTCTTCTTGTCCTCCGCCTCTAATCGCCTAGACGATTATGTCATTAGGCGATTTGCAAGGGTTCCTGGGATAGCGGTGTCATGTATCCCAGGAGTCCCTGCGAATCACCTAATTCCCAAAATATCATGTTATTTGCAAATCACGAGAATGAATGAGAGAGCCGCACTCTGACAGGAAAATGGGAGGAGGGGGGCAAGCGGGGGAAACCTTCTGAAAGCTTGCCTCCTCCCTGTCACAACGCTGCACGAGTTGTGCCCGAGTTGTGCTGAGCTGCAGCCCGCCCTGTCACCATTTCACTGATGGGGGGATGGATGGATGGGGGGGCGGCGGAGGGCACTTCACAGCACCCGCTACAACAGGCCGACGCCGACATTGCTATGGCAACAGGTCAGTAAGAAGGACGGTCTCGCTGAGGCATTACTGTGCATGTACAGAAGTCCAGGAAATTTAAACAGGAGGGCTTCAGATGCCCACAGCCAAAATGGAACCTGCCTGCTTCCGAGATCTGTGAGTAAAAAACGATTTTTCAAGAAAGTAAAAGCGCAATAAATATGACATGTTAGAAATGTTAATTTACATGTTTTGACAATTACAGAGCTGTCTTTAAAAAAAAAATGTTTGGGGGACTAGAACTCGCCTTTAACCAGCTTTTGATCACATTGGCTCTAGTGTGCCTGTGTGAGGTTGTGTGTCTGTGTGATATTAGACTGTAAGCTGTTTTGGGGGCAGGAAAGATTGTCCTGTGTGTTATATCCTATATACTAATAGCCCTATGTACTGTGCAAAAATATGGCAGTGTTCCAGTACATAAAATATTATAACAAAATCAGTGAAAGGAAAAAGTTTTAAAGGGTTGGTTTACCTACAAGAGATATCTTAGTTAGATGTGGGGCTTGGAGGGCCCATTTAGCCCTTGACTCACTTTATGTCAGCTTTTCTCAACTTTTTCAACACAGAGGTACCCTAGAAATAACTTTCTGGTTTCAGGGAACCCCTACTAAAAATGACTACATCTACATCTCATGATACATTAGTGTGACGGTCAATGGGAAAAATGTTCCTTACACTTGTGGATATTGGGAAGAATTGCCCTCTTACAGAAAGCTAAAAAGATTAATGGTGTCAGTGGGAACTTATTTGAGAGGCAGAAGCTGCTCATTGCCCAAGGAACCCCTTGTAACCTCTGGTGGAACCCTAGAGTTCCAAGGAGCTCTGGTTGAGAAACCCTGCTTTATGTCAAAAGGCCCGTGCACACGATCGGATATTCCGACAACAATTGTGTGATGGAAGGGTTGTCGGATAATCCAACCGTCTGTATGCTTCATCGGACAATTGTTGTCAGAATTTCCGACAACAAATGTTGGATAGCTATGCTTTGTCCGACAACAAATGTGTTCCGTCGGATTATCCGATCGTGTGTACAGGCCTCCGTCGGACTAAAATCCAAAGTACAAACACGCATGCTCCGAACCAATGCTAACCATCAGACAACATTAGCAGAAGTTGTCCAAAGGGTGGCGCTAAAGAGCAGACAAACCACATTGTTTTGTATATGTTCTGCCGTCTATATGCAGAACAAGTTCACAGCCAACGCCCTTCGGACAAAAATCCACAGATTTGTCCCATGAAAATCCGATCGTGTGTACGAGGCTTTACAGTGAGATTTTGGGCGGACAGCGTTTTGACGTCAGATTTTCGCATGGTCAGTACACAAATCCGTCACACAAAAGTCGAAAGTACAAACATGCATGCTCGGAATCAATGCTCACCAAACACAAAAATAGCAGAAGGGGCCCAAAGGGTGGCCGTCAAGAGCTGAAATTTCTCGTAGTACGTCACTACGTTCGTGTTTGTGGCACGACAATTGTGTACCATTAGTATGCAAGACAAGATCCTGGCAAACTCCCTTTTGACAAAAATCAGACGCTGGGTTGGCCAACAATTGTACCGTGTGTGCGAGGCTTTAGGGTCCACCTTAGTATGAAGCACAGAAGTTCACAGAGTGATCAACATTTCTTCATTTTAGTTTTATCCTGATTTGCTCATATCAAATTCAGATTCTGAGTCACAGAGAGAAATTCATGATAATTGCCTGTGTACAGAGGAGTAAGGACACCACAGCCATACACAGTGATGTATAGCTGTGGTAGCAGCTGTACAATGTATAGTCATATAGTCAGCAGGGAAACCATCTGGAGGATGTGTTGTATATTAATGATGAGACGACTTCTGGCAGTCTATGAAGAAGCTTTATCGAACATCTTTATCTAACATGACTCACTGCCCATCACAGATCCCAGAAGTCCATCATTCTGCATTAATATCCTACTGTCCATCAACAATTTTTCACCAATTAGGCCTGATTCCTTACCCATACAGTAGTTATTTTTTTCATTCAACCAGCCAGTTGAACGAAAAGAAATGACCTGATTCCCCCATCCACACACTCAATGTAGATGGGGGAATCTCCCAGATGAGCTAATGAATTCTGACAGCAGGGAGACTTCCCTGCCATCAGAATGCACTGATTGACCGGGAAACTGAACTTGCCGTATTTCGATCCATTAATGGCCAGCTTTAAGGCAATAAGACAATTAGCAAAGTGAATTTTGACTGTGAAAATACATTTTCGTTAGCTTAGTGAATGCTTTGAAGCTCTGCTGAATTAAATAATCCATCATTTTAATTTCTCTTGCACCACATTGGGGATTTTCTGCAAAGTATATGTAGCGGTACCCCCGTAGGAGCTGCTGGTTTAGATTTTGGGCCTGCCGTTACCTTACTGTTCCGTATGCTCGTCTCAGGGGTTCTCCTTGAAGAGTTGTCCAGAAGAAGTTTGCACCAACACAAAGTCTCTTTCAAGGGTTTTATTGAATAAAGTTTCCAACAGAGGGGTTTGAAGGGATGGGGAGGACTCGGGTACCTTAGTTGCGGATCACAGGAATCTTCCTAGGTCCAGAGAAACAACTGTCTCCACGCTGGACTCAGCAACCACCGGATAGGCCCAATCTCACTGGCCTAGCAACCGATGCGTAGCTCGATCTCATATAGTCTCTGCCACAGACTTGGTGTAAATAGAACAGTCTCTGCCACAGACTTGGTGAAAATAGAACAGTCTCTGCCACAGACTTGGTGTAACCCTTCCTTGGGTTACCTTCTGAATAAAGAACACAGCTCTCAGTGCCAGGATCTTCCAGCCGTTCCGACAGAACTGTGAGGTAGATTATGATCCGCATGCATCCTCCAATTGAGTCCTCAATTGCTTGGTCCCTTTCAGCAGGCAAGTCGACACAGGATCATCCCCGGATCAGTAGGCCCCCAGTAACTCCTGGGCCTACATC
Source organism: Rana muscosa (assembly GCA_029206835.1). Taxonomy (NCBI): domain Eukaryota; kingdom Metazoa; phylum Chordata; class Amphibia; order Anura; family Ranidae; genus Rana; species Rana muscosa. The sequence continues at coordinate 358,515,706 of CM055123.1, forward strand.
TCAGTAACGGAGCCTCAGGCCAACGTGGCCCCGAGGCAGAAACTGCCAGCACTTCCCTGAGGCCATGAGGGCCCTCAGGTCGGGATCGGGCGGGTGGTGCCCACCACTAACGAACGACGACCCCACAAAATGGTGTCTGTCTCTTAAGTACACTCTCCCAGAATGCACAGCCGGTTGACCACGCCCCTGAGCCGCTTCTGAGAAAGAGATACCCAATGCATTCAGCCTGTTGCCTTTCCTATCCTGACCAGTGGTGACAGCGACACCCACTGTCAGGAGGAAAATCATGCAACCAGCTGAACTGAAACAGAGTACAATTTGTAACACAATCCTTCTGAGCCAAACTATTGCTCAGACAACTATAATTTTAACACATAGCGCCCACATATTGGGAGCAGGGCGCTACATATACTTTCACCCCATTGAAGCCCCATTGAACCTTCTGGGAGCGCCTGGGAGCTGTAGGTGCAACATTCAGTCCCACTGCCTGCAACCTGTCGAAGTCTATGGCAGGCTGCAGCTGGATGAGGCTGATCGCTGTACCAAGTGGTATCTGCGTTTAGGACCCTATAGGAACGACTGCCTGGAATGTAGAAGACACCACCAGGAGGGACACATTGGGGAAAGGGGCCTTACTGAGTTAAATAAAAATTGCCAAAAAGTTTTCATTCGGGAAATTGCATTTATTCCAAAATCAAAATAGAAATAGTTTTGAATGACATTTGTCAAGTCTCTGTAGGCATTATCAAATGCACTGATGAGATTTTCCTTATGAATATCTACCAGTGTTTGGCCAGCTTTAGCTTGAATGCAAGCTGTTCCAACATTGAAAGAATAATTATTATTTAATGATGTGGGCGATATAGGAGATGGTGGTATATAAATGAATAACATCACAATAAAGAAAGACAATTGATGTAAAAAACAAAAAAAAACGAGGGACAGTTGCCGAGGATATGACAGCGTGCTGATTGTGTGATAGAGGGGATGTGATAACATTTGCAATGTGTGTTGAAGGATATTTTAGTCTTCTTCTTCTTCCTGTTATTTTAAATTTGAAGTGCCCTGTTTGTGAGATTCTACTCAGTCGTCTCTATCTACATGAGCCTCCCCCAGTGTTGTGATGCTACTCCTCTGGGAACTGGATTCTGGGAAGAAGGCACAGCTGTGGTATATGTTTGTGCTATTCTCGGTTGTCAAAAATGATTGCTCATTAATCATCACACTTTGATGCACCTCATTGTTCGTTAAAGCCAATCCATGTTAAATATGGACAACGATCAAGAATTTCTTCACTACCTACCCTGCCTAAGCTGAAGTCTAGGGGGAGGATGTGTGGCCATTAAGTTTCTATTCTCCCCTGAACTTGGGGGTCACTCTTCGGGAGAGCCCCCCTGACCTAGTACACGTTGGTCGGCTTCTGCTGACCATGAGGAGAGGGGTCCACCAGGCCTTTTGGCAAATTCAAAACCTTGTCCGTGTCAGGATCCTTGCGCCCCTGGGGTTCAGGATAAAGTATTACCCCTTGAAGGGGTGAACAAAATGAAGGCCTCTTGACCCCCCTAGGGAAAGAGAGCCTTGACTGATGGGGGCATGGCCAGGTGCAGGACAAGGCGTTGGTCACCCAAGGATTGGTCAATGTGGGGGATGGGTTGGGCCTGAGCTCGGGTAAAGGATTGCCCCAGGGAATTCTGGGGTCCTTTCGGAAGACGTGCTGGGAAGAGCTGCCCACCCTCCCGCCCCTTCTTTCGGTGGTGTGTCACAGCTTGCTGCGGTTTCTCTTGACCTTGCCAGCATAAAATGGCGGTAATGGGCCATGCCCTTGATGGATATCGGAAGTAGGTGGCCTGTCCAGCACTTATTGTAAGGACAGGCCCCTCCCACACCCCTTTGGTATTGTGTGCTCACAGTACAACTGTGACTGGCACTTGTTGAATGTTGTTCAAATGTTATGTTTGGAATCAATAAAGCTGTGGCCTTGCCCTTTCCAACCTAATGGTTGTAAGCGTTTTATTTAATAGGGTGAGGGGGCAAGGGGGGGAAGGTTTATAATACATATATTTTACGGTTAATGGTACCTGGGCTCATTGCGCCTCAGCAGTCAAGCACACTCTTATGCCGCATACACACGGTCGGAATTTCCGACAACAAATGTTCGATGTGAGCTTTTCGTCAGAAATTACGACCGTGTGTAGGCTCCATTGGACATTTGCTGTCGGAATTTCCGGCAACAAATGATTGAGAGCCGGTTCTCTATTTTTCCGACGGCAAAGGTTCTTGTCAGAAATTCCAACCGTGTGTTGCCATTTCCGACGCACAAAAGTGCTGCGCATGCTCGGAATCAATTTGACGCATGCTCGGAATCACTGTACTTCATTTTTCTCGGCTCGTCGTAGTGTTGTACGTCTCCGCGTTCTTGAACATCGGAATTTCTGAGCAACATTTGTGTGACCGTGTGTATGCAAGACAAGTTTGAGCCAACATCCAAACGGAAAAAAAAACCACGGTTTTGTTGTCGGAGATTCCGATCGTGTGTACGCGGCATTAAAGTTCCACCCATTAAAATGTCAGCAGCTACAAAAAGTATAGCAGCTGACTTTTAATAAACTGCCTCGCTTCTCTCCCCCTCCTCTCCGCAGCGCCAGCATTGCAAGTGTGGGTGCCCTGGCTGTTGCTTCACAGCTGGGTGCGTACTGCGTTATGAATGGGCGGGCAATCTTCTAAGAGCCGGTTCACACCAGAGGGACTCGTCAGGCGACTCAGTCGCCTGACAAGTCGCGTCCCACGATTTTCAATGGAACCGTTCTAAGTAAGAGCGACTCAGGTCGCTCTGACTTAGAAAAAGGTTCCTGTACTACTTTTGGGGGCGACCCAAGGCGACCTGCATTGACTTCTATACAGAAGTCTTATGCAAATCGCTTGGCGGGCGTCTCAAGTCGTCTTGAGATTGCGCCGCCGAGGTCGCCCCCACAAGTCGTGCCGCGTCGCGCCGCCCTGGTGTGAACCGGCTCTAAGACCTGTGACGTGTCCCAGAAGATTGCAGGGAGGGAGGGGGAAGAGGGGAACTTCCGGTCTGTGCCGCGGCGCCAGGAGAGGAAGTGGGAGTGGGGTACCTGTCAAAACTAGGAACCCACTCCCCCCCCTCCAAAAAAATTACATGCCAAATGTGGCATGTCAGGGGGTCACGAGTACTTACCGTAAATCGGAAGTTCCACTTTTGGTAGGAACTCTGCTTTAAGTGCACTTTTTGTGTGTGTGTTTGCACATGCAGCTTTTTTGTACACTTATGGGTTTTTGTTTTTGCGCACCACCGTGAAAAAAAGAAAGAAGAAAAAGAGTTAGGCTACTTTCACACTGAAGCGCTGGATGCGCTGGCGGTATAGCGGCGCTATTTTTAGCGCCGCTTTACCGTATTTTTTGCCGCGATTTGTGGGCGCTAGCGGGAGGATTTTAACCCCCACTAGCAGCCGAAAAAGGGTTAAAAACGCCCGCAATAACGCCTCTTTGTGGCGTTTTGGAGGCGCTACCCCATTGATTTCAATGGGCAGGGGAGCTATAGAATCACTCCTACTGAGCTATTGTGTTCTGACGGTGAGGAGCCTTCCCCGCTGTCAGAATACAATGATCGGTGTTGTCGGCTATAGCCGGGCCAGCCGGCAGCACTGATCGTCTGGGAAATACCCAACACCAGGCTGTTTGTACAGAAGTTAATCGGTAGATCAACTTCTGCACAACCTGTGTGCTTTCCCATACATAGATTGTAATTTGTCTGGTCCCTGCTGAACCGTCTAAATTTCAATCTATGTATGGCCGGCATTAGGCTATGTTTACACTCTGTGCATGTTGGGAGAAAGCAGTCGTTTTTTTTTCATTTAACCAAACTAAATGTTTGAAAAAAAATAAAAATGATCCAATTCCCCCATGTACACACTCGAGGTGGATGGGGGAATCCTTCCCGCTGATCTATTGTATTCTGACAGCGGGGAGATTTCACTGCCATCAGAATGCTCTGATCGACTGGGAAAAACCCGACAGGGTGGTTGTCCAGAAGTCGATCGGTAGATCAACTTCTGTACAACCAGGGTGCCCATACATGGATTAAAATTCAACCGGTCCCTGCTGAACCAACCAAATTTTGATCCCTGTATGGCCAGCATCAGGCTATGTTAACATTCTGTGCATGTCGGGAATGCACACAAACTCAAAAAGGTGATGTTCTTTAACAGACGTGCAGTAATGCCATTAATTCTTAATAAATTAAAGTGATACTAAAGTCTCCTTTATTTGTTGTTGTTAAAAATAGCAAACATGTTATACTTACCTGCTCTGTGCAGTTGGTTTTGCACAAAGAAGCCCAGATCCTTCTCTTTTCGGGTCCCTCTTCGGCGCTCCAGGTCCATCCCTCATGATGAGTGTCCCCACAGCAAGCAGCCTGCTATGGGGGCACCCCAGCCGAGCCACATTGTCCATTCAGACATGGAGCCGTGGCCCTGCCCCTTTCTTTCCTCATTGGCTCACCAAATTTGATTGACAGCAGCGGGAGCCAATGGCGCTCCACTGCTGTCTCAGCCAATCAGGAGGGTGTGTCCCGAGCAGCCGGGTCTCTCGTGCAACATCGCTGGTACAAGATGGGCTTAGGTAAGTATTAGGGGGGCTAAGGGGGCCTGCTGCACACAAAAGGTTTTTTTCTTAACCACTAGAGGTCCGCGCTATAGCCGAATGACGGCTACAGCGCGGACCTACAATGCCGGGAGGCTGTCAATTGACGTCCTCCCCTTTCCTCGTTCCCCGCGCGTGCTCCCGAGCGCGCATCGGGGAACTTCTGTGCACGCCAGGTCACGCGGGTGCCGATGCGCATGCTTGGCGGCCACGATGTCCGCCAGGTAGGCGCGATCGACATTTTCAGCGCAAGGGACGTGGATCTCTGTGTGTAAACACAGAGATCCACGTCCTGTGAGGGAGAGGAGACCGATGGGGTGTCCCTTGTACATAGGGACAACCATCGGTCACCTCCCCCAGTCAGTCCCCTCCCCCCACAGTCATTTTTTTACTCCTCCCCACAATAAGAATCACTCATGAGGGAACACATTTAACCCCTTCCTCGCCCCCTAGTGTTAACCCCTTCCCTGCCAGTCACATTTATACAGTAATCAGTGCATTTTTATAGCACTGTTCGCTGTATAAATGTGAATGGTCCCAAAATAGTGTCAAAAGTGTCTGATGTGTCCGCCAAAATGTCGCAGTCCCCCTGTTAGAACACAATAGTTCAGCGGGGAGATCACCGCACCATCATCGAATGTGTTAAATCCCGTACACACGATCGGATATTCCGACAACAATTGTCTGATGGACGTGTTTTGTTGGACAATCCGACCGTCTGTACGCTCCATCAGACAATTTTTGTCGGAATTTCCGACAACAAATGTTGGCTGTGCATGCTCTCAAATTGTCCGACAAAAGATGTGTTCCGTCGGATTATCCGATCGTGTGTACACAAGTCCGTCGGACTAAAATCCAAAGTACAAACACGCATGCTCCGAACCAATGCTAAACATCAGACAACAATAGCAGAAGTTGCCCAAAGGGTGGCGGTAAAGAGCTAAAAAAACACGTGGTTTGGTGAATGTTGGCTGAAAATGTTCTGCCGTGTGAATGCAGAACTAGTTCACGGCCAACGCCCCTTCGGACAAAAATCCACGGAAAAGTCCGATGGAAGTCCAATCGTGTGTACGTGGCTTTAGTATGACAATCTGTATGTTGTTTTTTTTTTTTTTTTTCCTTCAGCCTGCTGGGTTGAGCGAATAAGAAACTTCCCGTATGTACCCAGAATTAGGTGTTTGCCTTGTTAGGTATGAAATGTCCAGCATCCAGGGCCAGGACACGGGGTGGTCAGGAGGGGCAGCTGCCCTGGGCACTGTGGTATCGTGAGGTGGGGGGCACCGCAAGGGGATTGAGGGGTGAGATTTGTGTTGGGAGGGGGAATCTGGGGGGCGGCAGGGAGTAAGAATTGTTCTAGGAGGAGAAATATGGGGGGGTGGTGATTTTAAGGGGATTTGTGTTAGAAAGGAGGATGGGGGAAGAGGATTTGTGCTCAGAGGGGGTATTTAGAGGGTCTATGCTAAAAGAGATGATATAGTAGAGGGGGAGGGGAATTGCGCTAGGAGAGGATGTTATTTTTTTTGGGGGGGGGCTATGCTAGTAGGGATGATTAGGGGGGGTCGTGTTAGGAGGGGGAATTTGAGAGGTCGAGAATTTTTGCTAGGAGGGGCGATTTTTTTTGGAGGGGGGCATTTGGGGGATGGCGGGACAAAGATTTGTGCTGAGAGGGGAATTTTTTTGGGGGGGGGGATTATGCTAGTAGGAATGATCGGGGGGGGTTATGCTAGTAGGGGAAATTTGCTAGTATGGGTATTTGTGCTAGGAGGGGGAATTGGGCGGGGGCTTGTGCTAGGAGGGGAAGTTTGAGGGGTAGAGAATTTGTGCTAGGAGGGATGATTTTTTTGGGGGGGGGGGTATTTGTGCTGGGGGTATTCGGGGGGTGTCGGGACAAAGATTTGTGCTGGGAGGGGGGATTTTAGCAGGAGGGCAGATTTTTACTGAGCAGAGGGGGAATTTTTCCTTGGGGGTAAGTATGCAGATTAGTGCCCAATTCTAGGAGGAGAAATATGGGGGGTGATTTTAGGGGGGTTTGGGTTGGAAGGGAGGATGGGGAAAGAGGATTTGTGCTCAGAGGGGGTATTTGGGGGTCTATGCTAAAAGAGATGATATGGTAGAAGGGGGAGGGGAATTGCGCTGGGAGAGGGCGTTTTTTTTTGGGGGGGGGGTGGGGCAATGCTAGTAGGGATGATTGGGGGCTATTTGTGAGGGGGAATTTGGGGGGGATTGTGCTAAGAGGGGAAATTTTAGAGGTAGAGGATTTTTGCTAGGATATGTGATTTTTTTTGGGGGGGGGGCATTTGTGCTGGGGAGAGTTTTTTTTGCTAATAGGGATGATTGGAGGGTATTTGTGCTAGGAGGGGGAATGGGGGGCATTTTTTTGGGGGGGGGTTATGTTAGTAGGGGAAATTTGCTAGTAGGGGTATTTGTGCTAGGAGGGGGGTTGTGCTAGGAGGGGAAATTTAAGGGGGTAGAGGATTTGTGCTAGTAGGGGTGCTTTTTTTGGGGGGGGGATTTGTGCTGGGGGTATTTGGGGATTGCGGGACAAAGATTTGTGCTGGGAGGGGATTTTTTTTGAGGGGGGGTTGTGCTAGTAGGGGAAATTTGCTAGTAGTGGTATTTGTGCTAGAAGGGGGAATTTGGGGGGGGGTTGGGCTATTAGGAGAAATATGCTAGTAGGGGTATTTGTGCTAGGAGGGGGAACTGGGGGGGGGTTGTGCTAGATGGGGAAATTTGCTAGTAGGGGTATTTGTGCTAGGAGGGGGAATTGGGGGGGTTGTGCTAGTAGGGGTATTTGTGCTAGGAGGGCAAATTGAGGTGGGGGGGTTGTGCTAGAAGGGGTAGAGGATTTGTGCTAGGAGGGATGATTTTTTTTTGGGGGGGGGGATTTGTGCTGGGGTTATTTGGGGGTTGGCGGGACAAAGATTTGTGCTGGGAGGGGATTTTTTGAGGGGGGGTTGTGCTAGTAGGGGAAATTTGCTAGTAGGGGTATTTGTGCTAGGAGGGGAAATTGAGGTGGGGGGGTTGTGCTAGGAGGGGAAATTTGAGGGGTAGAGGATTTTTGCAAGGAGGGGTGATTTTTTGGGGGGGTATTTGTGCTGGGGGTATTTGGGGGGTGGCGGGACAAAGATTTGTGCTGGGAGGGGATTTTTTTGAGGGGAGTTGTGCTAGTAGGGGAACTTTGCTAGTAGGTGTATTTGTGCTAGGAGGGGGAACTGGGGGGGGGGTTGTGCTAGTAGGGGAAATTTGCTAGTAGGGGTATTTGTGCTAGGAGGGGGAGGTTGTGCTAGGAGGGGAAATTTGAGTGGTAGGGGATTTGTGCTAGGAGGGGTGTTTTTTTGGGGGGGGATTTGTGCTGGGGGTATTTGGGGGGTGGCGGGACAAAGATTTGTGCTGGGAGGGGATTTTTTTTGAGTGGGGGGGTGTGCTAGTAGGGGAAATTTGCTAGTAGGGGTATTGGTGCTAGGAGGGGGAATTGGAGGGGGGGTTGTGCTAGTAGGGGTATTTGTGCTAGGAGGGGAAATTGAGGGGGGGGTTGTGCTAGGAGGGGAAATTTGAGGGGTAGGAGTATTTGTGCTAGGAGGGGTGATTTTTTTTGGGGGGGGGGATTTGTGCTGGGGGGATTTGGGGGGTGACGGGACAAAGATTTGTGCTGGGAGGGGATTTTTTTGAGGGGGGGTTGTGCTAGTAGGGGAAATTTGCTAGTAGGGGTATTTGTGCTATGAGGGGAAATTGAGGGGGGTTGTGCTAGGAGGGGAAATTTGAGGGGTAGAGGATTTGTGCTACTAGGAGGGGTGATTTTTTTGGGGGGGGGGATTTGTGCTGGGGGGATTTGGGGGTTGGCGGGACAAAGATTTGTGCTGGGAGGAGATTGTTTTTGAGGGGGGTTGTGCTAGTAGGGGAAATTTGCTAGTAGGGGTATTTGTGCTAGGAGGGGGAATTGGGGGGGGGTTGTGCTAGGAGGGGAAATTGAGGGGTAGAGGATTTGTGCTAGGAGGAGCGATTGTTTTGGGGGGGGGGCATTTGTGCTTGGGGGATGGCGGGGACAAAGATTTGTGCTGGGAGGGAGGATTTTTTTAGTAGGAGGGCAGATTTGTACTGAGCAGGGGGGATTTTTGCTGACACATGCCCATCTTGTAGTGGTTGCAGTTCGGCATGTCACCCTGAGCTCTGCTTGTCCCAGCACTGCCAGCATCCACCAACCAATGAAATATCAGAGTTAGGTGGACTTATCCATTAAGATCACATTATGATTGTGAAAAAATAGTAAGTTCATCTAACAGTTATCTTTTTTTATTGATTGTTTCTAAATCGACTCTTTTTCTGGCCATTCTAACACATGGCCATCGGTTACAGTGAGTGTGTTTTTGTGTATTGGTTGTTTGCATGTGTTTTATGTGTTCAGGCAGAGATTTGGCGTGTGCCTCTTTTGTTAGCCGCCAGACTCAAGGGACAGACAACATGGTCAGAGGAGCAATTGTGCAGATTATTATGTCATGCTATGTTGTTTATAGAATGGAAGTGCAGGATCCACAGATAACTTGTGAGCTCCCTTCACAGGATGTCTGCTGCGGAGCAGTCCCCCCCCACTCCTCTTTTTCTCATCTCCAGGCTATATGAAGGGGGGGGTGATAATTGAATTACCATATCACATTGCAAAGCAAAAGGCATCCATGAAGGAGTTAAATGCCCCCTGCACTCTTGGAAGAGGTGGGGGGGGGGGGGTGTCCTGGGCTGGGAGGAGAGGGCTATAAAGTAGAGTGTGGGGTCTGATAAGGAGTAAGATTGCAGACAGAGAGCACAGACAGTGATGAGCACCTCACCAGAGATGGATGAGGAGACTGACAACTCAACCCTCTTCATGGGAATGGCCGACAACTCAACCCTCTTTCCTGGAATGCCCGACTGCGAGTATGATGAGTGGGAACCATCGGTTGGACTTATACCCACCACTTACTTTCTCATCTTTTTCTTGGGCATCACTGGCAATGGTCTGGTGCTGTGGGCCAGCCACCACCGCAGGGACCGTCAACGAGCGGCAGACACTTTCATCGTCCAGCTGGCAATTGCTGACCTGGCTTTCGTGGTGACCCTACCACTGTGGGCTGTCTATGTATCACTGGGATATCACTGGCCCTTTGGCAAAGTGGCCTGCAAAGTCAGCGGATACATGGTGCTTCTCAACATGTATGCCAGCGCCTTCTGCTTAACAGGACTGAGTCTGGACCGGTACATAGTTATTGTGCTATCGCCAGGACCGGGGCACCCACGGTCTCCACTTTCCAGCCCAATGGCCATTGCGATTACTTGGGCAAGTGCAGGTCTGCTGGCTCTTCCTGCCATCATTTTCCGGAACACAGGACAAGCAGATGACCTCTTTGACAACAGGACAATGTGCTACATGGACTACTCGGCAGTGGACAACAGTGGGCAAACTCACCTGTGGGAAGCTGGCTTGGGATTTTCCTCTACCCTATTGGCCTTTGTGGCACCGTTTTGTGTCATCCTCTTCTGCTATGTGGGCATTGGCCGCCGGGTTTCAGGCCACTTCCACCTGCCTCTAGTTGCAAGCAGGAAAAGGAGGCTGTTGGCAATAATGGTTGGGCTAGTGGTCACCTTTGGGGCATGCTGGGCCCCATTTCACCTGGTTAAGAGCATCTACGTCCTGATGAATGCAGAGGTTTTACCACTGAGTTGCGGTCTGCATGTCTTCCTCAGTAATCTGCATCCTTATGCCACCTGCTTAGGGTATGCCAACAGCTGCCTAAACCCCGTCCTGTATGCTTTTCTGGATCCCAGGTTCAGAGGGCACTGTCGCCGGGTGCTGGGGTGCGGAGTTCTCCTGAACAATACAGAAGGACAAACAGAGCAGAAGGGTCAAAAAACCCATGTTGGCAGCTCTTCTGGGGATTGTGCAGAAGCGGGGTGCAAGACTATTAAGGTTTCCACAGAGGAGGAGGACATTGATGGAATGAAAGATTAGACTTTTGGGGTAACAAGTCCTAAAACTTTTTTATATTTCTTCTGCTGCATTTTTGGATGTTGCAGTTTCAAACAATTCCACCTTAGGGGTGCAGTGACTTCATGTTTTTTTTTTTGTTTTTTTGTTTTGTTTTGTTTTGTTTTTTTGTTTTGTTTTGTTTTTTTGGTTTTGTTTTGTTTTTTTGGTTTTGTTTTTTTTACAACCCCAGTTGGAAGTTACCCATTTTGCAATTTAAGAACATTGATGGATTTCAGAGTTAAAAACTGTTTCCCCAAAAGACTAGAGCACTTACAGACTGATGGGGTTTGGGCATACAGAGGTTTTGTTCTTTGTTTGCTTTTGTATATACTTTTATAATAAAAACATTTTTTTATGAGAAGTTGCACTGGGATAGATTATACATTTGCGTAATGACAGTTGGAGCTTGTAGCGATAGACAGGCGTGTTGTCTTGTGGTTGATGTGTGTGTTCCACAATGTGCGGATGACAGTTCTGAGGCTCCCTTTGACCTGCTTTGCTTTGTATTGCTTTGAAAAAAGAAGGTCCTATTGTGATGCGCCTGCAGGATTAGAAAAAGGTCAGCAATGGATTCCCTTGTATATTTCTCATGACGGGTCTCCTTTAAAGACTATTAGTTTCGGTAATAAAGGAAATCTGTCAATAAGGAATCACAATGGTTCCCATTGCTGGCCCCTTCCTTCTGAAAATAATTCTTGCCTGGCTTTCAGCACGTAAATCCCTGATCCACAACAAAAGTATTTTGCTTCTTGTTTTTAGTTCAGGAGAACTGAAGAAGGCCACGGCCAGGCAACCAGCATCTTCAGAAGAAGGCAAGCAATGCAGCCTTGATACTTCTCTCTGGTGTATTTTATGGAAACCAAATACAGTAAAAACCTTGGATTGCGGGCATAATTTATTCCGGAAACATGCTTGTAATCCAAAGCACTTGTATATCAAAGCAAATTTTCCCATAAGAAATAATGGAAACTCAAATGATTCATTCCACAACCATTTATTCATAAGTCCTTTAGTTTATAGTTCATATAAAAAGAATATAGCCATGTGATAAGATGTGTACCCATAAAATGTCCATCCACAATGGAAGCCTCCACAAGGGGATTAGAAGAAAAATCCAGCAGGAGCTACAGAGTATAAAAGAGAAGAGAGGCGCCTCTAAGTGTAGCAATATGGTTACATTTAATGAAGGTCCAACATTTAGCAACTCACATGGTTGATGATTAAAAGAGGCATATCTAAGTATGCAGGGATCCGGGATAAAGCTGTTCACATAGACTGTCCTCACCGCTGTCAGTCTGCAATCGTGACCGGGAAGACTACCCTGCAGTAGAGCGATCTGAAAGCGAGGCTTGAACCGCTCGCGGAAGGGACGACATCAATGGCAGTGAGGAGAATGGTCTTTGTGGACAGCTTTACCCCGGATCCCTGCATACTTAGATGTGCCTGTTTTAATCATCAATCATGTGAGTTTCTAAATGTTGTACCTTCATTAAATGTAATCATATTGCTACACAATATTCGGTAATAAAGGAAATCTGGTAATAAAGGAAGCCCTGTACACACGATCGGATTTCCTATGGATTCAAATCCGATGGATTTTTCCATCGGAAATCCGATGAAGCTGACTTCCATCAGTCTTGCCTACACACCATCAGTCAAAAATCCGACCGTCCCAAACGCTGTGACGTAAAACACTCAGACGAGCCGAGAAAAATTAAGTTTAATGCTTCTGAGCATGCGTCGACTTGATTCTGAGCATGCGTGGGGTTTTTCTCCGATGGAGTTCCACGCAGACAATCGGAATTTGCTATCCGTTTTTTTTCCCATCGGATAAATTTAAAAACATGTTCTATTTTTTCTCACCGATGGAAAAAAGACCGATGGGGCCCATACACGATTGGTTTGTCCGATGAAAAAAGTCCATCGGACTGTTTTCATCGGTAAAACCGATCGTGTGTACAGGGCATTAGTGGTGCCTCTGTTCTATTTTATACTCAGTTGTGACATGACGCTACTCTTATATCAAGACATCGCTTGTATATCAAGTCAAAACTTATTAAAAAATGTAGCTTGTCTTGCAAAACGCTCTCAAACCAAGGCTTTACTGTATGGGAAATATGGGACCAAACTACTGACCTTTCTTTCTGAAACTTCTAATCCCCTGACTGTCATGCTCATCCAATGGCTTCACTGATTTGAGTCAATGCCCCATAATGAGTAGATAGGTTAACAGTTATGGTCTACACCAGGGGTAGGCAATCTGGGGCCCTCCAGCTGTTGTGGAACTACATTTCCCATGAGGCATTGCAAGGCTGGCAGTTGCCATTACTCCCAGAGGCATGATGGGAGTTGTAGTTCTGCAACAGCTGGAGGGCCCTAGGTTGCCTACCCCTGGTCAACACCTTGACTGTCCTGATCTGCATGTTGTTCTGGGTCAATGTCTCAGCAACTATTGAATCTAGAGATGGCAAGACAATAGCATTTTCTGAAAAATGGCAGCAACCTTTTCTCTTAGTTCAGGTTTCTTTTATGTGAATGTTGTTCTAGTAATTCTCCACCAGGGTGTTCATACATTTCTAAGCCTGCAATTTGAATCGGTTTTGCAGAGCGATTTCAAGGAGCAGCTGCAGTGCAAGATGCGATTCTGATGAATTTTTCCTGCAGTTTGGATACAGCTGCAATTTCTGTCCTGGGGTCTCACTCTCGTCAGGGGGAAAGCAAAGACTTGTGGAAAACGTGCTGTAATCATGCTACTTTAGGACAGATAAGCGACCTGCATGGGGTTTCCATTCAAGTCTATGGAGCGATAAATTGCACTGGGCTAAACATGCACAGGGCCCTTTAAAATGCACTGGGGCAGCACAGTGGTGTCGTGGTTAGCACTTTCACCTAGCAGCAAAAGGGTCACTGGTTCAAATCCCGACCACGACACCATCTGCCTGGAGTTTGCATGTTCTCCCTGTGTCTGCGTGGGTTTCCTCCAGGTACTCCGGTTTCCTCCCACACTCCAAAGACATGCTGGTAGGTTAATTGGATCTTGTCCAAATTGGCCCAGTATGACTGTGTGTCCCAAGTGCGTCAAGATCCTACAGGGTAAAATTACCGCAGCAGACACTGGCTGCAAAAAGCGCCTAGAGGCGATTCAGTTCGCATGTGAGCGCTATACAAGTCACTCATTCATTCATATATGTGAACAGCCTCCACAGAAACTCATGTTATTTCACTTGTCATGCGATTCCATTCTTTTTGGAATGAATCAGAAATCGCATCAGTGTGAACCAGGGCTAATGCTTGAGGCTCCGTTCACACCTAATGCCGATGCAGCTCCCAGCAGGGGTCCGGTGCATCCTGGTTCACTGTTTCAGGTCCAATTTCAGCCTGAATTTTGGGCTGAATTCGGACCTAAAACGGACCAAAAGACGCACAGGGCTCCTGTGCAAATTCGCACCGGAGCCGCATCGGAGATATGTGAACCGGCTCCATAGAGAGCCATTCACATTCTCCTGCTATTGCGATTGGATGCGGAAAATGCCGCACCCAATTCGCAATAGTGTGAACCCAGCCTGAAAGACATACAGATTTCCTTCGTTCAGCTGCAGATTGAACAAAAGAAATGAAGTCTAAAGTTGGCCATACATGAAACATTGGGGGAGATTTACTAAAACTGGAGCACACAGAATCTGGTACAGCTGTGCATAGGAACCAATCAGCTTCTAGGTTCTAGTGGCAGTTCACACTTATGCGAATCAGATGCGATCCGAAAAGCATAGGATTCGCATGTCATTTAAAAAAGCATCTTTTCCAATGAAGGCTGTTCACATATATGTGGTGCAAATTTAATCCGGTAAAAAAAAAAAAAAAGGGGTACCTTGCGAGTTTAGTGCAAATTTTATCTCCAGCTATGCCAAATCCCCTCAGAAATTGCATTTATTTGCATTAGAATTGCACCTGTCCTGACCTGAACAGAAAGCGCACTGTGATCGCACTAGTAGTGTATTTAGGTTTTGTGCTACCATAGGCCTGACTAAACTCATGCCCCCCTAATTTAAATATGACCCACCCCTTCCTGACAAGGCCACGCCCCTTTCTGTTTAAGACCCACCCTGATATCTTAGGGCCTGGGGGGGGGGGCATTGGATTCCCTTAATTTGCATAGATTTCCTCTCACTTCCTGTTTGGCTATGGGGCAAGAAGTGAAGGGAAATCTCTGCAATGGGACAGGGATGGTAAAAACTAACAGGGGCTGTAACCCTCCCTTACTCTATCCAAAATGAAAAAAAAAAGTGTTGCCTATAGTTCTACTTTAAACACAAATTTCTGATAATTTTATGGAGAGGACCAAGAAGATATAACCATGCCAATGATGCAGTAGAAAACATATAGCACAGTGATAAAGGTTTGTGGTCCAGGCTGATAGGACAGTCAAAATTAGAATCAGCTTGCGTTACACTAACAGTGTAGAGAAAGCCAGCGGGGACACTTTTTCCGTGCTGCCCCCCTGCAAAGTGCTGCTAGGCCTAGGGGCCTTGTTGGCCTAGGCCAGGATACAGCGTTGGATTGCACTGTAAAATTGCATCAGAATCGCACCGCATCAGTGTGAACCGAGACTGATTTCAAAGCTTTAGGCTGGGTTCACACCTAAAATGGATCCGTCGCACAGCAGGGGTCTGGTGCGTCCTGGTTCACCGTTTTAGGTCAGATTTTGGGCTGAATTCGGACCTGAAATGGACCAAAAAAGGCAAGTTTTCCTGCAAAACCCACCGGACGAACCTGCTGCGGAGATATGTGAACCGGCTCCATAGAGAGCCAGTCACATTCTCCTGCTATGCGAATTGGATGCAGAGAAAATGCATCCAATTCGCATAGGTCTGAACCCATCCTTAGACCCCTGTCACACAGGCTGTACGATCAGGTCCAGTCCGCTTGTCAGTTTTTCATGCAGACCTGATCGGACCCTCCAGTCTCTTCTATGAAGCGGCGGATGTCAGTAGACACTCTGATCCGATCCTGTCCGCCAAAAACAGATGGATGGTGGTCCTTCTCCCTATTCGTCCAGTGGATCGGATGGAAATGGACAGGTGGTCCATTTATATCCGATTGCCCCATAGAGGAGAGCGGGACTGTGTCCGCGTCTGCTCTGCATAGCGGAGCAGACACAGACCGGTCATCCGCCTGCTAAGCGGGGTTCAGCGGAGCGATCCCCCGCTGAGCAAGTGGATTCCACTTAGTGGAGGCACCCATGTGAAAGGAGTCTAATTGAACAAGCCAAAGTTAGAAGCTGATTGATTACTGTGCATGACTGCACCAGATTCTGTGTGCTCCAGTTTTAGTAAATATCCCATATTTTTTTCGATCAGCCAAAGGGGCTGATCAAAAAAAAAATTAATAGATTCCCCCCATCCACACAAGGGAAGTGGATGGAGGAATCCACCCCACTTGTATTATTGTATTCTGATAGCAGGGACTCCTCCGCTGTCAGAATACACTGGTTAGCGCTACAGCCAATCGGCCGATTGACTGCAGCGCTGATCAAAACATTTTCCAACAAGCCTACTCGCAAGACGTAGATCATTAGGATTGATTTCTCACAAATGGAATTGTCCCTGGTGAACCAGCTGAATCTCGACCCATCTATGGTCAACCTAACAGATTCCTCCATCCACCACAACAAACACCGGCTGCAGCTATTCTATTCTGACAGCCGGCGCTTTATTGTCAGAATAGCTAAAAAGTAGCTGCCTTTGATTGGATTGCAGGTGCTGTTTGGCCAACAATTTTCTACCCGGCCCATTGGACAAAAGTCAAATAAAAAATCAAAGTTTGTCAATCCAGGTGATGGCAACAGGATCCCCCACTGAGCTAGTTTTGGTCGATGTAGCAGGAACCAGACTAAAGTTGATGTGTGTATGGCCATAAGGGCCGCCATCAGGAATTTTGGGGCCCCTTACACAGCTTTAGGCATGGGCCCCCTGGAGCAGAGGAGAACCGGGGGGGGTGGGGTGCTGCCGGCGCAAATTGAGAGGCGGGGGGGGGGCAGCCGCGAATTGAGAAGCGGGGGGTGCTGCTGCCACGAATTGTTGAGGTCGGGGGGGCTTTGGGTGCTGACGAACATAAAAAATACATCAAAACTAGGGGTTACCATCCGTGGCCCCCGCCGGGAACCTCCGGGCCTCTGGGGACCTCTGGGCCCCTTGAAAAAAAAAGGAAAAATAATTTATATAAAAAAAAAAAAGGAGGGTTGCCATCCGGGGGCCCTGGGGACCTCCGGGCTTCTGGGGACCCCTGGGCTCCTTACAAAAAAAATATATATATATATTTATTTTTTTAATAAAAAATAAATAAAAAATGGGGGTTACCATCCAGGGCCCCGGGGACCTCCGGGCCTCTGGGGACCTCTGGGCCCCTTAAAAAAAAAATGAAAAAAAAATATTTTTATAATAATAAAAAAAAGGGGGGTTGCCATCTGGGGCCCTGGGAACCTCCTGGCCTCTGGGGACCTCTGGGCCCTTTAAAAAAAAAATGATTTTTTTTTTATTTTTATAATAAAAAAAAAAGGGGGGGTTGCCATCTGGGGCCCTGGGAACCTCCTGGCCTCTGGGGACCTCTGGGCCCCTTACAAAAAAAAAAAATCAAGAAAAAAAAATGAAAAAAAAAATATTTTTATAATAAAAAAAAGGGGGGGGGTTGCCATCTGGGGCCCTGGGAACCTCCTGGCCTCTGGGGACCTCTGGGCCCCTTACAAAAAACAAAAAAAAAACAAGAAAAAAAAAATTATTAAAAAAAAATATATATATATTTTTTTTAAATAAAAAATACATAAAAAAGAAAAAAAAATGAAAAAAAGGGGGGTCGCCATCCGGGCCCCTGGGGACCTCTGGGCCCCTTACAGGTGTACTGCCTGTACCCCCCTGATGGCGGCCCTGATGGCCATATTTAGCCTCTAGAAATAGGATAAGGTTTGGGTGGAATTTTCAAATTCAAATTCAGGACAGTGCAAATAGAATTAATTAATAAAGTTAAAGAGACACTGTCACCTTAGGATAGTGTCTGTGTATTGGAATAGGTCACTTGCTCCCCCGTACTCAGAAGAGTATTGTTGCTCACAGAGTCAGAGGAAGGAGTGGGGTGGGAGCTCTGGCAAGATGAATATCATGGGTTCGGAGCTCAGGTTAAAACAAAAAAATGGAATTATCTTATATAATTGTGTCAGCAAACTGAACTTAAAGAGTGAGATTGTAATACACTATATTGTCAAAAGTATTGGGACGCCTGCCTTTACACAACTTTAATGGCATCCCAGTCTAAAGCCCCGTACACACGGTCTGACTTTTTGCCAATAAACTTCATTTTGAGCAAGTTTGACAAAAAATCCGACCGTGTGTACGCTCCATCGGACAAACTTTTTTGGTTTTCATCGGACAAATGTTCGGTCTGCAAACAGACAAACTTTTCGCCAACAAAAGTCCAATGGAGCAAAGTCCGACCGTGTGTACAGAAATCCATCGGACTTTTGTCCGATGGACAAAACAACTAATGTTAAAATCAACCAACAATAGCAGAAGTTGACCAAAGGGTGGCGGTAAAGAGCAGAAAAGAGCAGAAAAACCACGTGATGTTGGAAAAAGTTTTGGGAAAGTTTGCAGAAAAGTCAGAGCGTGTGTATGCTATGGATGTGCCCGGCCAACTCTGTTCGGACAAAAATCCACCGAAAAGTCCCATGGAAGTCCGATCGTGTGTACGAGGCTTTAGGCCTGATTTACACCTATGCAGGTTGAGTTTGAATATTGCAGGTGCATTTTGCGTTTTTCAATGCACACTTTTGATCCATTGGAACCAAAAACCTGAAAGAAGTCCCTGGCCCTTTCCATAAAATGCACAGATGTGAACTACATCCATAGGAAACCATGTTAAATGGACTGTAGTGTGTTTCTGCAAAACTGAAAACGCACTAAAAATGCATAGATGTGTACGAGGCTTTAGTCCATAGAGTTCAATATTGAGGTGGCCCACCCTTTGCAGCTAGAACAGTTTCGACTCTTCTGAGAAGGCTGTGCACAAGATTTAGGAGTGTGTCTATGGGAATGTTTGACCATTCTCTTAGAAGCGCATTTGGGAGGTCAGGCACTGATGTTGGATGAGTCTACGCTGTAATTCATCCCAAAGGTGTTCTATCAGGTTGAGGTTAGGACTCTGTGCAGGCTGGTCAAGTTCCTCCACCCCAAACTCACTCATCCAGGTCTTTATGGACCTTGCTTTGTGCACTGGTCCAAATCATTTGGTGGAGGGGGGATTACAATGAAGGGAACTCTTAAGGCATCAGCATACCAAGACATTTTGAACAATTTCATGCTCCCAACTTTGTGGGAACAGTTTGGGGATGGCCCCTTCCTGTTCCAACATGACTGCAGTGCACAAAGACCTATAAACACAAAAATTAGTGCGTTTGGGGTGGGGGAACTTGACTGGCCTGCACAGAGTCCTGACCTCAACCTGATAGAACACCTTTGAAAAGTATTAGTGCAGAGCCTGGCCTTCTTGTCCAACATCAGTGCCTGTCCTCACAAATCTGCTTCTGGAAGAACGGCCAAACATTCCCATAGACACACTCCTAAACCTTGTGGACAGCCTTCCCAGAAGAGTCAAAGCTGTTATAGCTGCAAAGGTTGGGCCACCTCAATATTGAACCCTACGGACTAAGATTGGTATACCATTAAAGCAGAGATCCAACTACGTTAAGGCCCCGTTCACACCTATGCAAATTGGTTGTGGCTTAAACCGCATCCAATTTGCATAACATTATAAAATACATTGATTTTAATGAGGCTGGTTCACATATGTGCGATGCATTCGCACTGCGCATTGCCCAAAAAACATGTGCGTTTTCTAGGCATTGCGGTGCGGCTCAGGTGCAAATTCAGGCCCATTATCTTCTATGGGCACGCATCTGATTCGCAGATGTGTTCCGTTCTCATCAGGATTTCTCTCCTTCTCCTCACTACACTTCCCCCCTCCCCTCTCCCAGGTCACCAAATTCGCAGCTAAAACTGAGATGATCTGCTGAACAGTTCTCTTATCTCTATGCAGAGATAAGAGAGCTGGAATTCGCACCACACATGTGTGAACCCAGCCTAACAAATGTTTACAATAAATACGTTTCATTAGTCAATCACATTGTTCTTATCTGTTCACTTACTTTGAATAAATCCGCCGCCGATCTCCCGTGTAACAGCAGAAAGACACTTTTAAAATCTGTTCCCGGACGTTCTCATTTTGCTTGTAGGCATCTGAAGCCCACAAGCACTTACTTCCAGTACACTGACGATCTGCGACCATCATGCACCGTCCCGTCCCATTCTCGCGCATGCGCATTCTAACCGCACCGCCGTCAACTTCACGGGTTGCCATCACAACGGGCGGAAGTGCCCGCCCCATTGTGATGGCAACCTAGCCCTCAGGGAAGCACACTGACTCCTGGGAAATTATGACACACATTTCCCAGGAGCAGTAGCGAGCGGAGGCGCCGACGGAAATGACGACACAAACCAAGGTAATGAAGAAGGCAGGTTTCGTGGGGCCACATAGCAACAGCTATTTCCAGGTGAGTAAAAAAAAAAGTTGTCCAAATGTTTTTTTTTTTAAGTGTAGCGGGTACTCCAAATTTAGGGGGTCTCCATGTTCAAATTTAGGGGGTATGACCCGAGCACTAGTATGGCTGGGGCCTTCTAATTGTGCTGGACTCTGCTGTGTGCCTATGTGAAGTTCCCTGTGGCCTGCAGGTGGCGCTGCCATGTTGGGTCAGGGTTGAACCATAGGTTGCATTGGCGTGATTGGATGTCCTCTCTCGGCTACCATGCAGTGGACTGGTTCTGCCTGCTGTGCATGCCGGGAGAGGATATAAAAGAAGCAGATGCCATTATTAAGGGAGAGACCCGGGGACAAGTACACGGAGGAGTGTGCCCCCTAAGGAGGGGGCGCGTACACCGACTGAAGGGTCTCGGGCACCTTCAGCCCGAGACTGCAATGTTCCGGGTAGGCCCAGTACCTTCAACTGGGTCTACAGGCAGAACTTTGGAGTCCTAGGATGCCCAGGTGAGGGTATCCGCTCCGACCAAGAGGAAGCCAGGGGAGGATTGGTCCCATAACAGGAGATGAGTGATAGTTAGATTGCTGTCTCAGGAAAGGCCTGGTGACCTGTCGGAGGGAAGGATCCTATGCTCCACAGAACTGACCCTGCGGAGTGCTGCTGCTCCTCGAGGACATACTGAACTTGTCCTTGGAGCTCCACATCGGCTGCTAGGACCATTGAGGGACTATCCGGGAGAGCTGTACCCACTCGGGACCGAGTGGTGATAAATCTGGGAGTTCTGTGCCTGAATCTGCTTTTAGTTCAACTATCATCTCTCATCTACTCTCTCTTACCTATCAAGCAAAGATACAAAATAAACTCAACGTTGGAGTTTAAGTGGTTTGGACATTGACTTTATTGAAGAGGGAGAGGTACAGACTCGTCTCTACACTCTGGAGATGGGAACCAGTGGAAGGAGGTAACTCGCTGCGGGACCCAGATACATATACACCGCCTGACCTCTAAATTAGAGGACACAGGCTTGTGGCATGGGTGCCTCTCCTTTCCTCTAAGAGGAGAGGGTGGTGCTACATAAGTATTATATGCACATTAATGGCATTTTATGTTTTTGATGGAAACTCCACTTTAAGGCCCCATGCACACGAGACGCCGGTGCAAACTCTGCTGAATGCACGTTTTTAAAGGCTGAAACCGGCGTTTAGAAATGCCCGTTTTGCCGCGATTGCAGCCGCGTTTAGAGGTGTTTTACCACGCTTGCGTCTATAAGCGTTTAGTTAAGAAACATCATAAGACCCTCCCTAAGCTCAAAAAACTGTATTATTTAACCATTTCAGCCATTTTGTGAGACCAGAGTAAGTAGCAGCAGCTGAGAGAGCAGCAGTGTACTTGTATTTAGCGTGTCATTTGCCACATCACCTGCCACAAGCTGTGGATTGTCCACTTGCCACGTCACCTGCCCCAAGTTGTGGATTGTCCACCTGGCCACGTCACCTGACACATCACCTGCCACAAGCTGTGGATTGTCCACTTGCCACGTCACCTGCCCCAAGTTGTGGATTGTCCACCTGGCCACGTCACCTGACACATCACCTGCCACAAGCTGTGGATTGTCCACTTGCCACGTCACCTGCCCCAAGTTGTGGATTGTCCACCTGGCCACGTCACTTGCCGCAAGTTGTGAATTGTCCACTTGCCACATCACCTGCCACAAGTTGTGGATTGTCCACTTGCCACGTCACCTGGCCACGTCACCTGCCACAAGTTGTGGATTGTCCACGTCACCTGGTCACGTCACCTGCCACTTCACCTGGCCACATCACCTGCCACAAGTTGTGGATTGTCCACGTCACCTGGTCACGTCACCTGGCCACTTCACCTGGCCACGTCACCTGCAACAAGTTGTGGATTGTCCACCTGCCACGTCACCTGGCCACGTCACCTGCCCCGTCACCTGGCCATGTCACCTGCCACGTCACCTGGCCACGTCACCTGCCACAAGTTGTGGATTGTCCACTGGCCACGTCACCTGGCCACGTCACCTGCCACAAGTTGTGGATTGTCCACTTGCCATGTCACCTGGCCACAAGTTGTGGATTGTCCACTTGCCATGTCACCTGGCCACGTCATCTACCACGTCACCTGGCCACGTCACCTGCCACAAGTTGTGGATTGTCCACTTGCCACAAGTTGTGGATTGTCCACAATGCAATGCAAGCAATTACAGTTTTTTTATATTTCTTTAATGGTTTTTCATCATTTGCCATAATTTTTGAGATTTCTAATGCAAAAAAATAGGTCACCTTTAAAAACACTTATAAACGAAATCGCGGCAAAACGCTGATACCGCGTTTTGCGTCTGAAACGTGGAAAACTTTTGCGTCTGAACCCATTTTTTTGCTTCTGGAAAAACGAGGCTAAATGCAACTGCTTAAAAACGCCAAAAAACGAGACTGTGTGCATGGACACATAGGATAACATTGAATGGGTTCAGGGGCAGTTGAAAAAAGCGTCCAACTGCCTCTGAACGCGCGTTTACCAGCGTCCCGTGTGCATGGGGCCTAAAGTTAATGTGCGTGTATAGGCAGGCGTCCCAATACTTTTGACAATATAGTGTATATACAATGATCTTGAATCGAATGAAGTGTCCACTTCAAGCAGTCTTTAATATGACCCCATCCAATATTTACACTGGAGTCTCTCTGAGCCTACACAAATTAACATTTCTATACAACTGAATTGATTGTTCAACCAGATTGTAACACATGTGGCCAGGATTACATGAAAGGAAACCTTTTAGAGAACCCATAGTGCTCTGTGGCCATAGTGTTATTGGTACACTCCATATTATGTTTTGACTTATAAAACCACGATTTTATAGAAATAGTAAAAATATATAAAATGTAATAGTAGGGATGCACTGAACGTACCTGGGCTTGGTTCGAGGCAGATTTGGTGAACATTATAGAAGTTAAGGTACTGAATTAGAAGCCCATTGAAGTCAAAGGGAGCCTAATGTTAAAAATCAGTTCTAAGCTGATAGGCAAAGGATTGTCAAACAAATGGCATACGGGTTTAATAGGGAGGAGCAATTTTAATAAGGCTTTGACCCCATACACACTATTCGATTTTCTGCAGATTTTTGTCTTTAGATTTACCAAAACCATGTAGTGCAATGGCCTGCCCGATTGCATACAAATTGAAACACTAAGGCCCCTTTCACACTGAGGCGCTTTGCAGGTGCTATTGCGCTAAAAATAGCGCCTGCAAAGCGCCCTGAAAAAGCCGCTACTTTGTATCCAGTGTGAAAGCCCAAGGGCTTTCACACTGGAGCGGTGCACTTGCAGGAGGGTAAAGAAACTCCTGCAAGCCGCATCTTTGAGGCGCGATAGGAGCGGTAAAAATGCCGCTCCTATAGCGCCCCTGCCCATTGAAATCAATGGGGTAGCGCCTCCAAAGCGCCTGCAAAACGCCGCAAAGAGGCGTTATTGCGGGCGTTTTTAACCCTTTTTTGGCCGATAGCGCCCGCAAATCGTGGCAAAAACGACAGTATAGCGGCGCTAAAAATAGCGCCGCTATACCGCCAGCGCATCCAGCGCTTCAGTGTGAAAGTAGCCTTAAGGTTTGACCTCATATTATATGGTTTTGGTAATTCTGAAGACAAAAATCTGCAGAAAATCTAATAGTGTGTATGGGGCCTTATAGTAAAACTTCAAGGATGACGGATGCAGGGATGATGCCCAAGAAAAAGGGGACGCAGGGGTCCGGTGCATCCCTGTTCTCCTTTTCAGGGATGAATTTTTGCCTGAATTCGGCCCTGAAACAGAGCCAAAGACGCACAGGACCCTCGTGCAAGCTGCTCCACGACCGCCACGGAGGTATGTGAACCGGCTCCATAGAGAGCCGGTCCCAATCTTCTGTCATACGAATTGGATGCGGGGAAAAACCCACATCCAATTCGCACTAGTGTAAACCCAGCCTAAAAATGCACAAATCCTAGATAAGGGTCTGATAAAGATGTTAATTGGGGACCCCGTGCAAAAATAAAGAAAAAACATGGCGTGGGGTTTCCGCCTTATAACTTAAAATTTTACGGGGGGCCCCATGCAAAAAGAATTAAAAAAAAAGTGGGGTCCCCCAAATTCCATACTAGCACATACCCCCGGAAAAGCACCTTGCCCACATGATGAGGAAATGGGTACAGGATCTACTTTGTCAGGTTTTTGTGTGTAGGGCAGCCTATTCAAGTGATTGGGCTATCCTCATGCCGCGTACACACGACCGTTTTTAATGTCATTGAAAAAAACAGCATTTTTCTCTACGTGATTCTTCTCAAGCCTGCCTTGCCTACACACTATCGTGGAAAAAATGCTTGAGTAAAGCGCGGTGACGTACAACACGTACGACGGCACTATAAAGGGGAAGTTCCATTCGGATGGCGCCACCCTTCATGTTAGTAAAGTTTGTTGAGCGACGATTCGCGCTTTTCAGCCTCGTGCTTTTCAGTCCGTTACAGCGTGACGAATGTGCTATCTCCATTACGAACGCTAGTTTTACCAGAACGAGCGCTCCCGTCTCATACTTGATTCTAAGCATGCGCATTTTTTTTCACGTCGTTAAAGCCTACACACGGCCGTTTTTCATGAAGAGAAAACGACAATGTAAAAAACGACGTGAAAAATGAGAGCATGTTCCAATTTTTTCGTGGCCGTTTTTCACGCCGTGAAAAATGCTCTGAAGCCCACACACGATCATTTTTAATGACCATTTTAAAAAATTTAATTTTTCTCGTCATTAAAAACGGTCGTGTGTACGCGGCATCACACTTTCACACAAAAGACACTTACAAAAAATGCATTGCCCAGTTGTGAATGGGGCCCAAAGGACTTTGTCAAAAATTGTGTTTTTATATTTACTTTTTTTTGTGAATGAGCAAGGGTAGGTACTCATTCACATGTGGGGGGCTTCCAGTATATAGGTGCCCCCTTATTGTTAAATGGAGTTTTCCATTTTGCCCCCCACCCACAGACCTCGCAACCACCAATCCAGGGTTGTGGGTAAGAGGCTCTTGTTCTCATCAACATGAGGACAGGGTGTTTTGCCAGGGGGTGTCCTCATTGGCAAGGTTCCCCCTAGGATAGAGGGCATGTGAGCTGTGGGCTGGTATGAGTCGGGAGAGGGGGGGCATCAGCCTTGTCCCCCCCCCCCCTTGGCCTGCAAAGAATACAAAGGACACATGCTTTGATAAGGGTGTGGTGTGGATTTTTTTTGGGGGTGGGGGTCCATGCTTTTTTTTTTGATTTTTGTGTGGAGTCCTCTCCCAAAATCCATACCAGACATGAAGGCCTGGTAAAAAATTACTGGAGGAACCCTATGTATTTGTTTAGACAATCCCAGTTGCTTTCTTTTACGGGGACAGGGATTCCTGGCCAACAAATGAATGGGGCCAGGTAATGTCACCAGTTTTTAAGCATGTCATAGATGCCTGCACCCGCCGTTTCTTTAACGACCTTGACAGCGCAAGTAGGAATATATATATATATTTTTTTTAAGAAGAAGAAGGAAGCCGTCACATATATTAATAGGAGGAAAAAACTCGCTACTATACCGTACATGACGTTCAGCTCCTGCTGAATAGGCTAAAAGTCCATCATTCTGACAAACGCCCGGACAAGAAATGATCGGACCAAACTGGGAGCTCATCCTTATATTTAACAAGTAAAAAAGGTAAATACCGTAAGTGTGTTTATAGTTTCCTTTTACACTACCTATAGACCCATAATAACATGCAAACTTTAATTCCTTTCAGAAAGACCTTTTGTACCAAATATCTTTTTTTAACTGGGCATACACTTCACAATCTGATTGTACAAACTCTCTACAATTAGATTTACCAAATCTATGAAATATGAGGGTTTTTGTATCCAAACAAGCAGGCTCTTTGGTAGATGCAAAGGAGATTATATAATCATAATGTTAGGGTTGCTTTAGACAAACGCCATCATTAAAATCGATCTGTAGAACTGGATGATTGATCTCTTTTTATGTCTGGTATTCCACCTAAAAACAATCAAATGGTCGAGAAACACAATACATGCAGATTGTGTTATAATCCTTTAAAGTGGGAGTAAACCCTCTTGATTTTTACATGCCCATGTGCTCTGAAGGAACTGCATGCCCATGCCGTAACTTCAGAGCCCTGCACCATAAACATTGACATCAATGAAGACCAGGTGAAGATGGAAGCACCTACAGCAGTGACAGCGCGTTGTGGCACATACTAGCACATTATGACTTAAACTGCCTGGGGCCCAATTGAATTTTTTTGTTGCTGCAGTTAACTACCGCTTTTAGCCCCCGTTTACATCGGTGCGATTTGACATGCCAAATCGCAGCTTATTGCCGGCAATGTCCTAATTGATGCAACGCACTGATTTCCAAAAGTAGTTCCTGCACTACTTTTGGTGAATTCGGGGGGCGATTTCAATAGACATCTGTGCATGAACCCACGCAAATGTCTTTCAATTCGCCCCCGAACTCGCACTGAAATGCGGATTTGAAAAAGTGCGAGATCAGCTTAACTCGCACGATTTCAAACCCCGCCTTTATTGTGAACGAGGGCTTAGACTGCATTCACACTTCACGTTTTGAATCACAGGCAACTTTGCCGCAATTCTCCCCGTGATTTTAAAGCGCCGAGGTGTATATGACAGATCGCCTAACGCACATTTGAGATGCCATTCATTTGTGGTTCTGCTGTGATTGTCGCGTGATAAATCGTGGCAACCTGCATCGCGTGTAGCATGTCTCCCAAAGTAGCTCCTGAACTTTTTTGGGGTAACAAGCTTTACGCTATGCGGGTTGCCGCAATTGCAGCGCGATTTATCGCTCTACAATCGCGGAAGAAAACAGCACCGTGATTTTAGGTGCCATTCAAATCAATGGCATTTCAAATGTGCGTTCTGCGATTTGTCATTCACACCTCGGTGCTTTGAAATTGCGGGCAGAATCGCCGCAAATTTGCCTGTGATTCAAAACGCTGAAGTGTGAATGCAGCCTCAAAGCTGAACTCTGGGCAAAAAAACCTTAATGCAAAAAAATTTGAAATTAGACAAAGTCTACCTTGCAAAGGGCCCCCACTGCAAGGGTTAAATGCTCATTAAGTTTAGGGTGGAGATAAAGAGGCTCTACTACTACATATATTAACCCTCACTCCAGCTTGCTCAGGTGCTCTCCTTTTATCCTCAAAGCTCCAGTTGGTGGGTGGTCCCTCAGTGTCATCATGTACAATGTAGGGCTATAAACCCTGCATTGCATGTGGAAAAGGCAGGTGTACCACCATGGCCTAGAGCAGTGGTTCTCAACCCTGTCCTCAAGTACCCCCAATAGGCCATGTTTTGTGAATTTCTCATAAAATAAGATAAGATACTTGTCCAAAATACCAAGCCATTGACTCTGATTTAAAGCACATGTGGCAGATAAAGTAAAACCTGCAAACATGGCCTGTTGGGGGTACTTAAGGACAGGGTTGAGAACCACTGGCCTAGAGCACATTAGGCCCCTTTCACACGAAGGGTTGACTCTAGGGTTGCCACCTTATCCCTTTAAACCCGAACACATATGAATTACACAGGTTCTGAGGCTAATTTAATGCAGATAAGGCACCAAGTGAGTTTAATTACCACCTTAATCAGCCACAGGACCTGTGTCATTAATATGTGTTCGGTTTTAAAGGGATGAGGTGGCAACTCTAGTTGACTCTGATCAGGTCTGCCTGTTAGTTTTTTAGGTGAACCTGATTGGACCTTTTATTCACCCCTTTGGACCGGTGTGTGTAAACAGACTTGTGTCCGTTTACACCCACCTACCTCCAATGTGATCCGATCTGCTAAAAAAAAAAAAAAAACATGTCTAGACAGATGCGTCTAGACAGATCGGATCACAGGGCTGTCGGGGCAAAACAGACAGTGGAGTCCAGCGTTTACACCAGATTGCCCATAGCGAGCTCGGTCCATGTCTGCTCTGCAGAAACTGAGCGGACACAGACCTGCCATCCACCCGCTCTGCTCTGCTCAGCAGGGGATAGTAGACAGATCTAAGAGAGTCTACCCCGTGTGAAAGGGGCCTTAGGCTGGGTTCACACTTATGCAAATTGAATTTTGCCCGCCCTGCATTCAATTCACATAGCAGGAGAATGTGACTGGCTCTCTATGGAGCCAGTTCACATATCTCCGCAGCGGGTCTGGTGCAGTGTGCCGGAAAAACGCGTGTGTTTTTTAGTGCGTTTCAAGTTCGATTTCAGCCCAAAATTCGGGCTGAAATCGGACATGAAACGGTGAACCAGCATGCCCCGGACCCCTGCTGTGAGCCGCATGCTCGATTCACACTAAGGCCCCTTTCACACTGGGGCGTTTTTCATGCGGTTTAGCGCTAATATTAGCGCTATTATACCGCATGAAAAATTCGTGCCTGTAGCCTTCAATGTGAAAGCCCGAAGGCTTTCACACTGAAGCGGTGCACTAGCAGGACCGCTCCAAAAGTCCTGCTAGCCGCTTCTTTACAGCGGTGAAGGAGCGGTGTGTTCACTGCTCCTTTACTGCGGCTGCCCATTGAAATCAATGGGACACCGCGGTAATACCGCCCGCAAACCGCGGCAATAGCCGCGGTTTGCGGTCGGTATTAACCCTTTTTCACCCCCCTAGCGGCCGCATACCGCGGTAAGAACGACGGTATAGCAGCGCTGAAAATCGCGCTGCTATACCGCCACCGCACCTGCCCGCCCCAGTGTGAAAGGGGCCTAATGCATGTTGCTTTTGAGCGTTTTTGCCTTGCTTTTTGCGGTGCTTGCCGCGTTTTTCAACATGCGTTTTTACCGCGTTTTTACCGCGATTTGCGTTTTGCATTTTTTTTTTATTATTATTCATTTTTATACAGTAATTTTTATTTTTATACATTTCCATAAAAAAAAACACAAAACGCAAATCGCGGCAAAATCGATTGACTTCTATTACATGAAAAACGCTGCTTTTTGCAGGAAAAAAAGTCCCCGACCCTTTCCAAAAACGCAGAGGTACAAAAATGCATTGATGTGAACATGTTCCATAGGAACCCATGTTAAAAAATTTCCATGCATTTCAGCAAAATGCACCAAAAAACGAATTAGTGTGAATGGAGCCTTAGGGGAGCCTTAGGGGATGGATCTTCTGTTGACTGGGATGGCCACCCGAAGTCCCTGCTGCACCAGCCGAATCACGATCCACCTATGGCCAGCTTTGCTCCTGGAATCAGGTGAAGCAGCTTGAATATCTTTTGTGGTTGTAACTAAAGCCGGCCATAGATGGAGTGATTTTCTTTCCTGCAACCACGCAGAGCAATTGTGTTCTCCCTCTCCGGAGAACACAGTGATTATTGCTAGTGGCTATAACAGCCGCTAGCTATAATCGCATTTCAAATCTGGCAGGCTGGTTGTATCCAAGTTGATCGATTTACCACTTCAGTACAGGGCACTTTCACCCCCTTCTTGCCCAGGGCAATTTTCAGCTTTTAGCGCTGTCACACTTTGAATAAAAATTGTGCGGTCATGCAACGCTGTACCCAAGCAAAATTTTTATCATTTTCTTCCCACAAAATAGAGCTTTCTTTTGGTGGTATTTGATCACCACTGGGTGTTTTGTTTTTTTTGCTAAACAAAAAAAAAAAAAAGAAAAGTTTTCTTAGTTTCTGTTATAAAATGTTGTTTTTTCCTTCACTGGTGGGCACTGATGAGGTGGAACTGATGGGCACTGATAAGGAGGAACTAATATGCAGCACTGATATGCAGCACTGATGGGTGGCACTGATGGGCATCAATAGATGGAACTGATAGGCAGCACTGATGAGGAGGCACTGACAGTCATTACTGATGGGCACTGATTTGCGTCTATGAAGGGCACTGACAGGCGTTACTGATGGGCACTGATTGGCATCTGTGGTGCGCACCTCTGATGGGGGCTGCGTTGATAATCAATGCGCTGACTATCAGCGCAGACCTCTCCCCCATCAGGAGAGCCACTGATCGGCTCTCCCTGTCAGCGCAAACAGAGGAAAGTCGATTACCAGCACTTCCTGGGTACCGTTGTGATTGGCTGTAATTGGTCACAGCCGATCACGTGATTAAGAGCCTACGTCATAGGCTCTTTACCACGATCGGAGATCAGTGCGTCGGAGCGACACACAGCACCACCGATCGCCACACCACTTATTCTGCTGGACGTCATATGATGCCCAGTCAAGATAACAGAGCCACCTTGAGGACGTCAATTCGCTATAGGCTGGTAGGGAAGTGGTTAATCAACTTGGGTACATTCAGCCTGCCCATACATGGTGTGAAAAAAATACTAACAGATTCCCCCATCCTCACAAACAAGGTGGATGGAGGAGTTGCCGATAAAACCTGGGACATTTTATACACCAAACATCAGCTGCAGCTGCTGATTGATGGAACATTTTTCAAATAAAGTCAAATAATGACCCAATATGCACTGATCCAAATTTAATTGGTCCCAACAGATTGTTCATTTGATTTTGTAATGGTTAGTGGGGTTGAATCGACAATATTTTTCAACCGTTGCAACGAGGAAGTTCGAAGGAGCAAGATAGAAAATGTTTGGCCAACAAGCAAAATCCTAACTGCGAATATGTTTGGGTAAAACTCGTACACATCATAGTGTGCATGTTATAGGCAAAAAAAGAAACCCGTTTCATGTCGGAGATTCCATTCAAGTAGCAGGTCTCGATTACATTTTAAGAGCTTTCAGACGAAATTAGTTGACTTAATGATGGCGAAATCAAATGCTCTGACAAACGATTCTTCAGAATTTCTATATAAACATTTGAACGAAATTCTACTATGGTCTATGTCTAGTTAGAAAATCTTCTTGGATGATTACTGGCCGGGATGGAAGATGCAATCAGTCAAGAACTATATCAGCTCTTATATTCTGATGATCCCCATTGCCTGCTGAAAAATTGGAAGGAAAGGATGGCTGCCCTTCACTTTTACTGCCTATATCTGTCAGATTTGCCCATTATTATGTCTAGTTGGGCAGCTTTACCCGACTTACTCTAGCCATTATCAGATATTTATCAGGACTCTTGATTGAACTGTTCACAGTGGTCTTTGTTGCTTCCCGTCACCTAAGTGAAATGTTTTCTCTGCTTCTCTCTCCATCCTGTGCCACTTCCTAGCACTCGCCGCTTGTCTTAAACATGTCATAAGAAACTGTCGGCCTCATCCTGTTCCTTCATCTAACCCTCCTCTCCCTCTTTCCTCTTTCCGTCACAGCAGTATGAACGGCTCCCAATCTTTTCTCCAGTGTCACAAGGTCTTCCTTGTCAGCATTGTTATATTTTGGCAGCTCCAGGTCTTCTGTTCTCCCGATCACAACCAAGCTTAGTGTTGTCCAAGCTTTGTGTTTAGCCATAAAAGGTAAGATCACCCAGACTTGATATTTTGGTGTTATTTGAATGCTGGAAAGGTAAAACAACCTGAAAGTTTCTTCCTTCTCCCAAGGACTCAAGGAACACTTAAAAGAGAAGGAAAGTATTTTTTATTTATTTATGGGTGCAGCATCCGTCCGATGCTGCATCTGTCCCCTGGTGCCTCTACACTGAGAACCAAGCGATCAAGCACTGCCGACCGCTCGGTTTTCAGATCTCTGTGAGCAGAGAGCTGCAGACTGTCACAGCTCTCTGCTCTCCTCCCTCCTCGCTCATTGCAGCGCTGAGCTATGGAGGGGGTGGAGCGGCCGTCTCAGCCTCTCAGCGGCTCGCTGAGAGGCTGACACGGGTGTCAGTCCAGGCACCTGGCGGATCCAGGCTTTATTGTCGTGATGACGCGGTGCCTGGTCTAATATCTGTGACGTACAACAGAGAGAGGACTTCAGACCGCTCTCTGCCGAAAAACGGGTCACAGGAGTGCAAAACGAACTGCACTCCTGTGATTGATAGGAGAAGTACATAAATCGGGGTCGTGCCATGTCCTAGAACCACGGCGGGGCTGCGATCGCCGTGCTGCGTGCCCCCTTTCTGG
Organism: Rana muscosa; assembly: GCA_029206835.1. Lineage (NCBI taxonomy): Eukaryota > Metazoa > Chordata > Amphibia > Anura > Ranidae > Rana > Rana muscosa. The sequence goes on from CM055123.1 coordinate 358,548,016, forward strand.
GACGCCATCATATGATGGCGTCCCAGAACGAGAGCCGAACCGCCCCGTCGTCATTTGATGGTGGGCGGGCGGCAAGTGGTTAAAGAGATTGTAAAGTTTATATTTTTAAAATAACAAACATGTTATACTTACCTGCTCTGTGCAAGGGTTTTGCACAGAGTGGCCTGATCCTCCACTTCTGGGGTCCCCTGTCGGAGCTCTCGGCTCCTCCTCTTCTTTGCTCTCCTGCCTAGAGATGTAAAATTTCCGGAAAAAGCTCGGAAAAAAAACATTTTTTTTGGGGGGAAAAAATTACATTTTCGTAAAAATTGAAAAAAATGCTACATTAACACTTTTTTGTCTTTTTAACATTGAAAGTCATTCTGTTACGAGAACGTTGAGAAAAACTATGTGCATTGTCATCATTGTTGTCCTCTCCACTTCGATCCATGAAGGATTTTTTAATATCTACAGGACACTTGTTACAAACAAGAATGTGTTTTGTCATCCTGGTAGCATTTGGAAATGCATATTTCATTTGACAATATTTGCAAATCACATTTTTCTTTTCAGAAGAACTTGGAATGTGAAAATGCCTCCATATGCTAGATATTGGTATTGGAGGGGAGTAGGAAATAAAAACAAGAAAAAATGACTACTTTGCAAGAAGACACTAATTTTACTGGTATATACTTTCAGGTCCTTTTTGTTGCTCTGTATTTTCTTCCAATGCTTTTGAGGCCTAGTGAAGAGGACAGAACAAACCAAACACACCCACCTTTTTCTTGTTACAATAGCAGCACAGCACCTCCTAAAGGAAGAAATGCATACTGTTCTTGCATTGGAGGGTTCAGTTTGTTACCTAGGACTTGCTTGTCCTCACTCAGTGCACCGAAATTAGAATAATCTGATATCATACATTTTTTTTAGAAATGATTTGGAATACCACCACTACAACTGACCCACCTCCAGTCCAGTTTCAAACTGAAATGGACAAACACAGCCCTGAATTACCTAGGCACGCACATCCCCCAAACATTCTCGAAACTCTATGAACTTAACTTCCCACCACTACTAAAAACAATCAAATCCCTACTGAACCAATGGAACACGGGCCTACTCTCCTGGCTGGGCCGCTGCAATATCCTAAAAATGACCATTCTCCCGAAACTTCTTTACCTCATGCAGGCTCTACCCATCCACATCCCGACATCTTACTTTAAGCAGGTGCAAGCTCTGTTCACAGATTTTGTCTGGGCTAAGAAAAGACCCCGGATCGCACATAAATTGCTCGTCCTCCCCAAATTACATGGAGGACTTGCACTACCGGATGTACGCGCCTACTATCAGGCAGTACATCTAGGGAGACTGATTGATTGGTGCCGCCACCGAGAGACCAAACTCTGGACCCAAATAGAGCAGACTCAGAGTATGATACTTCGATATACACACAAATCCTCCATATGCGCCAAAATTCAAGAAACTAATTACAAGCTTTTATCACGTTGGTACAGAACCCCTGCGCTTTTACACAAGTTCTTCCAAATGGCGTCTGACCTTTGTTGGCGCTGCCTGGAGGACAAGGGTACCTTGGTTCACATCTTTTGGACATGTCCTAGACTAACACACTTCTGGCGGGTAGTCAGAGAAACAACACAGAAATTCACAAGCCATGTCATCCCAAACGACCTGGCTCTCTCCTCCTCTATGCGTCTAACATACCTGATAGGTTTACAAAAAGTCCGTAATTTGACACTTGCTAGATGCGGCTAAAGCTTGCATCCCACTCCAGTGGAAATCCCCTCTCCCACCAACTGTTGCCCTGTGGCTCCAAAAAGTGGAAGCAATTAAACACATGGAAGACCTTATTCTCACAGCGCAAAATAGGCAGGAGACATTCTCCAAGACCTGGCAACTTTGGAACATATTTATATTCTCAGATGAAGGACAGGCGCTAAAGAATGGCACCACTGATGTGTGAACACATAAGACACAGTACTCTGCTCCCGGTGTTTTACCGACAACTAAGTAGAGATCCTTGACCTTGAAACCAAACAAGCAATCTTGATACTCCATACTTGCGGGTACACCCACTCCCACCCCCCCCTCCTCTCTCCCAATCTCTCCCAATCTCTCCTTTTTTCCACTCCCAGCTACCTCCTCTCTATATCTCCTTCTATATTTCTTTTTATTCTTTTTATTTTCTCTATTCTTTCAAGTAGGTTCTGCCTACGCTAAGTCGGACTCCCACGTTGGGGAGATTGATAGAACATGGAAAAGACGGGACGGAGCCCAGGGGGCAGCAGTCTCACACCACACCTTGCTGATAGTACAAACCCGACCTCCCCGAGCGGAGGAACAACTGTTGATTCTGAACGCACTATAGGGCAGTGAACCCAGGCTAGATGTAGAATACACTAGAAGCATTGTGGGAATATACTATGTTGAATACACATACCTGGATGTTATCTATTACCAACTGTACTGTCCTTGATGTCATACCACGGTTTACAAAACTATGTTTATATCTATGTGCTAGTATTTTATGTTATGCCTTGCCTTGTACTGTGGCGGCCCTTGTGGGTCTCTTTCCTGATATAAATAAACAATTTGAAAAAAAAAAAATGATTTGGAAAATATTTGAACACCCTGTCTTAAAATATTTTATTCATCATGTTAAAAAAAAATATTCCACAATTTGGGAAAACAGGCCCCAGCAGCTAAATAGAGGGGCCAGGGGAAGCTTTATTGTTCATTTCTGCCTAAATGGATTTTACTAGACCACACCCTCACTCCTACTTGCTTATCAGGGCCTAAAAATCTTTTCCATCAGGTCAACAGAAGGGCCCAGGAGGTGGGAGCATAGAAGAGACCTTTTTTTATTTTCGGGGTGTAGACGGATAAAGTCAGTGCTGCTGTTCTACTGCACCACAGGGGGGTGGGTGGGGTTGGGGGAATCCTGTCAGGAAGGCTGTACAGGACCCCATGCTTTCTAACAGCGGCCCTGATCCCACCAGTGCTCTCAGCCTCCTCCTCTTCTCTGTGCGCCACCATAGAAAAATACTTCCTATGAGGGCACATCTGTGGGCTTGTTCCCGAGCCAGGCTCGACCCCGCCTCCCACGCTCTGCTCACAGGATTTGTTTGACAGCAGGAGGAGCCAATGGCTCCCACTGCTGCCTCTCTGTCCTGTGAAGGCAGGGAAAGAGGAGAGAACTGCCACAGATGGGTACAGTCCTGGCTTAAGTGAGGTGGGGGGATACCTACACTGGGACATTTTTACCTTGGTGCAGGGAATGCATTAAGGTAAGAAATGTTTAGCCTTTACAATTGAATAATGCCCTTGCATTAGGTGAAGGCCATTTATATACCTCAAGAAGCCTGACTGGAAAGCTTCTAGGATGTTGCTTAGGATGTTTCCAAGCCCTTGAGCTTATTTTCTGATTCAAACCTCCTCACATGCACTTTCTCTCCCCGATACCGTAGCTCTGAGCTCAGTGTTTGAAAGCTCACTCCTGTTATGGTGGAGGTGAACAGTAACCGTTAGCCATTTCTTAGCAATTTTCTTAGAAACATCCTATAATTTTTCCAGTCAGGGCATTCTTCAGGGTTACAATGATGTATATGTTACATTCGATGGGACAGGTTGAGTCACTGCCCACTCCACCAGTCAGAGTACCTGTTACCTCACTCCTAGTAACAGAATGGGTCCCAACGAGGACATAGCAAAGGCCTTAAGGCAGGAGTGCCCAAACAGTGGCCCGGGGGCCACATGTGGCCTGTGGAGCCCTCTGATGTGGCCCGCGACCTCCTGCTCTGGGATGGAATAAAATAGAATACTGTTATTAAAGGTCAGTTTATTTCGAAAATCATAGTGTATATGTAGCGGGGGTCCTAAATTGAGGTCATGTTATGCCAAATTTAGGGGTGACTTGAGTGATAGTTGGCTCAAGTCTTTTAATTACTGGACTCTGCCTTGCTGCTGCTTCACCTGGCTTGCATGTTCCCCTAAGTAGTATAGGTGGCGCTGTCACTTGTACTCGGGGTTGAACCACAGGTGTTGGAGTGGCGATTTGGTGTCCTCTCTCGGCAGCCGTGCGGTGGGCAGGGTCAGCCTGCTGTGCATGCTGGGAGAGGCCCGGCTGAAATTCCAGCTGTGTAGTTCGTGGGCATGTCTTAACTGGAAAAGCCCGCAAAGAAAGTGCAGCAAAGGAACAATAGAGGGGAGGAGCTTGGGAAAGTGTGAGCTCCTCGTGGTGCGCTTGGCGCGAAAAGGGGGGCATTATCCGATAAACTGTTGATGAAGCGACATGTCTGCTCTTACTTGGAAACCTGCTTCACCAGGATCTTGTGCTCTCTTGCCCGGTTCAACTATGGATGTGACCCCTATTGCTGCCTCCTTGACCGACACAGGAATCTGGTTGAAGCCCAGGGGCCGCTTTGCCCTGTATGCATGCCGAGATGCAGAGGCCTTGGGCATGATCTGTGGAGGGTGTCAGAGACTGATTGTACACCTCCGACCTTTCGGGAGATGTATCCGCTGTGGGGAATTCCTGTTTGAGGTAGAACAGCTTACGGAAAAGCCAAGAGTCTACCGAGTGAACTGGATTTCAGGGGCTGTTACTCCTGAGGAGGAAGTGCGTGTGTTAACCGCCCTACCCCAGCACAGTCCCGTGGAGGTGGCAAATGTAAAGGCAGAGGTTCCGGCTGTAGAGGAACTTGAGGTGGAGAACCCCGCAGACACTGCCTCTGTTGCAACGGAGCCCTCCTCTCCACCTGCAAAAAGGAAGGTAGGACTCGTGAAGGCTTCCCGCAGCCGCGGTGGAGACCCATCCCAGCGCCAGCCTGACTTGGATCGTCCAGCCGGAGGAACTTCAGAGCGATCCACGGCAGCAGCAGGTCGAGGCCGGCCGGGGAAAGAAACAAAGGTCAGTGTCCGTTCGATTGGGGATGCTTGGGTGCCTGACCCAAAGAGACTTTTGGAAGTTGATGCTGTGTCCACAAGAGTTTGCCTGCCAGCTGAGATGTGGGACTCTCCGGACATGGATTCTTCCTCTGACATAGGGGATAATGGGGAAATTGATGAACGGTTTGTCAAAAAGGGATGGGACAAAATTTCTTTAACTTCTCCTTGTAATGCAAAGGGATTGCCCATGGACTCTGGGCATACTACACCCCGGGTGGAAGCCCCTGTTAATGCTGGAGAAATCGTTCCCATGCCCGCTCCTCACGCTCCGGTGTTTACTGTGCCTGCTGTGCTGGAGGCCCGTCCACCATTGAGGTCTCCCATGCCACAGTTGGAGCCTCTACGCCCCAGAAGATCTCCAGACGCTATCGTTCTGCCAGGAGCTGGAGATCGGGCGATTTGGCTCGTCTACAGCAGCTACTGAGCCAGAAGGTTGCTGCAGAGTACGGGTGGGAGTACCCATACGTCCCAAAGGATTTATTGTTTGAGATCGAAACCTCTCGAGAGCGGTGGTATAGTGACTTTATTTGGGATCGCTTGGAGGTGAAGAAAGGCCACAGATACTTCAGTTGTTCAGCAGTGATGACTGGAAGATATAAAGGCTGCCGATAAGACTGGTCTCTTGGTCGCCACATACATGCGGATCGAGTCATGATCTGCAGTAAGGACAGAGATGATGCGACCTACTCCATTGAGACTCTGGATAAAGACTGGAAGTCTATGACTTTACCTGACCCACGGTTTTATCTTTAAAGTAGGACTTGTTTTTTTTCTTTTTTTCTCTGCTTTTGGTGAAAAATGCCTTGAACTGCTGTGCTGACTCTATCCCCGGAGACTTTTTACTTTTTGAAGGACTGTTTTTTTTTTTTTTTTGTTTCCTTCCTTTTTCACAAGTGAAAAGAACTTTGGGTAGGGATAGTCAGGGCCAAGCTGGAAGCCGTCGAGATCAACAAGGGGACCCAGAGTTACATGTGTGGGCTGCCACTAGGTGGTAGTGTTCTGCAAATCTTTAATGAGCACTTACACGGTACTGCTATAGGAACATATACACTAGGCTTAGTGTGTACCGTTAGCTGAAGCAAATCATCTCCTTTAGGGGAGGTGGTTTGATTCATGTACATACAGTAGATATTGTATGATATTTGTTTGTATGATATGTGTTTTCTTTCCCATGCAGGAGACCATCAAGCAACTCACTGGAGATTGGGTGGGATTTAGTTGCGATAGGATGGTGGGAGGGAATGTCATTTGTTGTAAACCATGTTCTGTCTTCTTCTCTTTGCTGCAATTCACTCCTCTCATTCAGGCACTTTGGTATTTTTTTCCATTTTTTCGGATTTTTGAATATACTTCTGAAGGTAAGTTTGCGCCTGCTCAGGATTGAGTGTGCAAATTTGTCTCCAGACACTGGGGACAGTGTCTCTTTAAGAGAGGGGAGTATGTAGCGGGGGTCCTAAATTGAGGTCATGTTATACCAAATTTAGGGGTGACTTGAGTGATAGTTGGCTCAAGTCTTTCAATTACTGGACTCTGCCTTGCTGCTTCTTCACCTGGCTTGCATGTTCCCCTAAGTAGTATAGGTGGCGTCACCATCTGGATACAAGAGACACTTCTCCCTACCTTCTGTATTTGATTGAAGTTTGAGGTTCCTGTTTGAATCGCAGCTGGAGATTCGCTGTTCACAGCGGCTTACCCATGTCTGGTTGACCCTCTGAACGTATGTTTTTGGGGTCCACTCTCTCTGGTAAGCCTTTTCTACTATCGATTGGTGGTGGTCACTTTAAGTGCACTCGCTTCACGTCAAGTTCATTTAGGAGCACCATTATTTTGATTCTCACCAGCATCTTTCAATTTTGTTTTTATTAATAAACTCAGTATTTTCTGGTGACTTTTACGTTACACAACTCATATCACTGAGGACTATTTGAATATTTTCATTTATTCATTTATCACTTCTTGAATGTTACGTTGTTTATTTTGACTGTTTATCACCGTCACATACTGCACTTCATTCCAGTGCAGTTCTCATTTAGTTTAGCGCTACACTTTTTTGTCTTGTTCGTATTCCACCATTTTTCAATTGGTTATGTGAGCTGCTATACAATCAGGCAGCGCAGAACTTTTTGTTTTTGTTTTCAGGACCGTTCCGAAGGACTGGTGAGAGATTACAGTGAAGGGAGGGGCCCAGTAACTCTCCAGGGGGATGTCATCCATCCGGAACCCAGGGGCCTAACAATCTGGACCATCAGGAGGTTTGGGACACTATAGATCCTGTGGCAGAGGATCTCCTAGACACATCTATTAGGGATCTAGATTGACTGTTCGAGCTGCACGCCGGCTGCTAGCACCATTGGTGGCTATCCGGGTTAGCTATACCCACTCGGGACCGAGTGGCGACAAAGCCAGAAGTGCCTGAATGCTGTCTATCCTTCTAGAACCTTTCTCTCTTCGTGCAAAGAAAATAAAGCTCTACGTTGGAGTGATATACTTGTGTGGACCTTGGAGTTACTTGGGGTATAGAGACTCTGTCCTTGCACACTGAGGACGGAAACCAACTTTGAGGAGAACTTCGCTGCAAGACACGTAGGTGAAACAAGTATGCTTAACCTCTGCAAACCAGAGGGTACAGGCATGGTGGCACCTTGCGCCTTTTCCTCTCATGAGTGAGCCAAAGAGACGGGAGGAAAAGGGTGAGGGCACTACATATACTGTATATGGGCATATCATTTCTGCAGTGATTACTGGGCTGCTTTCAAACTGATCCGCAGGTGCAGAGCAGTTTACCTGCGGGTTACCTGCACTGAGCTATAGACTTCTGTTATTATCTGCGAGTTTGGGGAGCTTTCTGAAAGTGCACCAAACCTGCAGAATATAATAGAGGTCTATTGCAAAGTGCAGGAAAGCCAAAGGTACACTGCGTTGCACCCGTGGTGTGGGTAAACTGCAGCGCATCAGTGTGAAAGCAGCCTTGGGCCCCTTTCACACGGTCAGTCCGACAGTACGACCAATTGGACCCTCCATTCACTTCTAAGTAGTGGCAGACATAAACCGACTTGTGTCCTACCTCCAATGCGATACGCTAAAAAAAAAAAAAAAAAAAAAGAGTCTAGTGGGCTGTGTCCGCTCAGCATATGCAGAGCAGACACGGACATGCCATCCACCCGCTCCACTCATTGTGGCCCGCGATCGGTTACCAAGTCGCTTAAGTGGCCCTCACTCTTCAAAAGGTTGAGCACCCCTGCCTTAAGGGGTGCTCTCACTTAACTCTTCTCTTTCTGTAGGCCTAGATCTCTGTAACGTTAGTCTACTCCCTGTGATCAACGTAGGTTCCCCTTGCGTTTTCCAAGTGTTCCCCGGAGCCCCCATAGGATCCGGACCTCTTACTTTTATAGAACACGGGAAAGAGGCTCGACCCAAGCGAAAGCCTGCAAACCTAACGGGGAGAGGCAGCAAAACCATTAACCCCTTCCCCCTGACCTGGGCACCCGGATGCAACTACATATACGGTAAACAACCTGACTACACCCAGGTTCCATGCTAAGGGGCTGCCCTGGTGCATTCTGAAAACAGGAAATAAGCCTCTGCGCAAAGGTGCAATTCCGAGAATGGTTTGCATTTTCTCAATGATGAGACGAGGCGAAGAGCGTGACATTACCATCCTGCCTCTTCATCCAATCAAAGAATCCTTTGCATTGCATTCATTAAGAAAATGCAAGACATGCTCTGTATGGTGCCTGTGCCAAGCTGCTGACCTCCTGTTTTCAAAATGCAGTAGAACACCCACTCTGCACAGGACCCGGAAGCTAGTGGAGACCACTGGAGTAGCAGTGTCTACTACAGTGATTTCCAGCTTCTAGAGGGATCCCACAAGTATGGTTTATGCATAGATATATATTGGTCCAAGCTGTAAATACCTGGAATTCTTCTTTAAAATTGCACTATTTACCTTAAAATAATGTGACTTTCACATTTTTACAAGCTTGAGCTCCCATTAGTTTTTATTAAACAAGCAAGAGTTCCTATGTTTTCGTGCATAGGACGTAGAAACAAGGCTAAGCGACCCAACTATCCATGAAAACATAGGAACTGGGGTGCAGAAAATGGCAGTAAGGGCTCTGGACTGATGAGTCAAAATTTTAAATATTTGGCTGTAGCAGGAGGCATTTTGTTTGCCGAAGGGCTGGAGAGTGGTACAATAACAGAAAATTATTTCCAACAGTCCTGATTTGCGGGACAGGCTCAGACTGGTCTTATTTCCAGGAATGTCCTGGGCAAAGTCCTGAAAATCAAGCTCCATCATGGACATCAGGACTTTTGGTACTGACACCAGATGATCCGCCCACTACCTCCCTCAATTGGTCAATACTAGCGAGCGGGGACATGGTGGATTATTCGTGGGAGCACGTGGAGAGGCAGCCGATGCCAGAGTGGGAGCCGGCAGCACTGTTGCCCGTAGATAGTGAGCTGAGCTTGGCTGGCGTGTGAAGGACCAGGTAAACTCTGATCTGTGCACTGATAGACTGAACTGGTAAGGCTGCACTGATAAGACGGCACTGATGAGACTGCGCTGATGGGCACTGATGAGACTGCGCTGATGGGCAATGGTGAGACTGCGCTGATGGGCACTGATGAAACGTCACTGATGGTAAAGGAGGGCTATAATGGTAAAGGGGGGCTCTGATGTTACAGGGGGACATTAAAGGTAAAGGTTTTTATCCAGCAGTCCCTGGACTGTGAGAAATTGGGTTTGAAACTGTACTGGCCAATTTCTCACAGTCAGAAGTGCTACATGTCAGCTAACAGCACTCTTTTACTTCTATCTTTTAGACTTTTAGATAGAAGTGAAAAAATGCTGTTAGCTGACAAAGATGATATCTCCTTTTTTAATGTAGCACTGTCCTGACTGTGAAAAATTGGGCAGCGCAGTTTTAAACCCAGTTTCTCACAGCCACTCCTTGCTGACACCATCACTAAGGCCCCTTTCGCACAGTGTGTCCGATCAGGTATACCTGTCAGTTTTTCAGGTGGGCCTGATGGGAAAGTCCATGCATCCCTATGGACAGGCTGATGTAAACACACTTTATTTAACCACACCCATTTAAGCCACGCCCAATATTTAGGGTAATTTAAACCACTCAGAGGCCCACAGCATGAATGCCCGGCCCCTATTTAACATACTACTCCGCCTACACTGGCTTTCTGTACAAAAATGTCCCTGATTTTTATTTGGAAATGTTGGCAACTATGCAATAATATGTGTCTGCAGGTGGAGATCTTTGGAGGTTTGGAGCTGCATTTCTGCAAATGGAGTTGGAGATTTGGTCAGGATCAAGGGTGTCCTCAATGCTGAGAAATACAGGCAGATATTAACCCATTATGCCATATTATCAGGGTAGCGTGTGATTGGCCCCAAAAGTATTCTGCAGCAGGGCAAAGACCCCAAACAAGCAGACAATGTCATTAAAGCGGTGTTCCGCCGCCCCCTCCAAAAATATAAAGTCAGCAGCTACACATACTGTAGCTGCTGACTTTTAATATTAGGATACTTAGCTGTCCTGGATTCCAGCAATGTTGGCACCGCAGCCGATGCGTCCATCGGCTTTCGGGTGCTGCCGCTACCCTTTCAAGCAAGGGAACGCGGCAGTGAAGCGTTGCGGCTTCACTGCCGGGTCCCTAATGCGCATGCGCGGAGTGTGCTGCTCTCTCTTACTGGCCTGGGAGCAGGGGGAGGAGAAAGGAGAAGGAGGGAGTGACAGAAGCGGTGACAGAGTACCTGTTAAAAAAAACAGGTACCCCCCCCCCCCCGAAAGGTGCCAATTAAGCATAAGTTCCACTTTTGGGTGGCATTTTTCTTTAAGAACAATCTGTAGCATAAAGAAGAACAAGGAGTCCTGAAAGTGATGGTTTGGCCCCCACGGAGCCCTGATCTCAACATCATCGAGTTTGTCTGTTTTTTTTTACATTTTTTGGATAGCACAGGTAATGGTAAACACCCCTGTAACATTTGTTTTCACTTCACTTTCTGTGCCTGTTACAATTGAATTTTGGGAAGTCGTGGAAACAAGGATTGGTGTTAAAGCTTCAGTGGAGAAACCTTTTTCCCATGATAATTCTTTATTACCTAAGGGTAGATTTCCTCTCACTTCCTGTTGTCTACCTCCATTTGTACGTATGAGTCGTATGTAAGTCGGATGTTCGTAAATCAGGGACTGACTGTAGAATTATCAACTATACATAAAATCAAGGTCTTAAAAACAGCAACACGCATTGTGTGACTGGCGGTATGATTCTGTCAGATTTTAGGTTCTGAAAGCGGTACCATTATTCTGCATGGAAATTTGGCGTTTTATATTGTAGGCCTGTAATTCTTAGGAATAACTCACTTAAATATGTCCAAACAGGAGTCTAGTAGACATCCCGGGTATGATAAAGTTCAAAAAACAAAATCATAAATTATACTATAATAAATAACTATAAAATAATTATAACCAATAATAATATAATAATAATAAAAGTGTTTTTCAGTGTTTGATGACGAATTTCCCCACAAATCGCTATCGCTCAATCCTGCAAGTGATTCTAATTTATTATCGCTGTTTTCTAGCTGGTCTAAAACCACTTTTGATGTAAAGGGACACTTTTTGGTTGCTATGGACAATCTCCAGTTTCCAGGCAGAAAGAATAGTTTTTATTTTATAAAAGTGCATGCAGGACACTGGGCAGACCACTAGGGACAATGGGGGTGTGTAATTATTTGATACAGTACTGTAATCTGTAAGATTACAGTATACTGTATGTGTATCGTGTGTTTCACTTTTTGAATTTGGCGCCGAACTCCGCCCCCGTGCGCCGCAACGTCGCAGGGAACGGAGCTTGGCGGCACTCGGCAGTGTGGATCGAGCGAGATGACGGCTCGCTCACACAGCGGGGAGACATCCCAGGATCCAGGGACAAGGTAAGTAACTTCCCCTGTATCCTGCGATGTGATCCCGAGTCTGGCTCGGGGTTACCGCTTTAGGTACTGAAATCTTACCCCTAGCCAGACTGGGGAATACCAATAGGCGGGTTAACGAAGAGAGACACAACACAGTCTTGGGTGTCTATCGTAGAAGCCTGTCTATAAGAGGTTACATAAAATCACAGAGGTAAGTAGTACATCGATATTGAGCTATCTGGAAGTATAATTATGGAAGGTGTCTAGAGTTGGGCTTTAATAAAGGGGCATATTTCAGATTGCAAAAACGCTAGTTATACTTCTGGCAGTTGCTGGGAGGGGACCTTCTACAAATTGTTTACGAATATAATAATGACTTATGCCCTGTACACATGAGCGGAATTCCCGCCGGAAAAAAGTTGGAATTCCGCACAAAAGTTCAGTGAACTTCCAAGAACGCGGTGACGTAATAGACTACGATGAGCCGAGAAAATGAAGTTCTATGCTTCTGAGCATGCATCGATTTGTTTCCGAGCATGCGCCGGAATTTTGCGCTTCGAAATTTGTACACACGATAGGAAATTCCGATCAGATTTTTTCCTGACGGGAAAATAGAGAACCTGCTCTGTATCTTTTTCCAGCAGTTTTTTTGCTGGAAAAAGTCTGATGGAGCATACACACGGTAGGGATTCCCGACTAAAAGCTCTCATCCATTTGGATTTGGGACAGAGCTGCTTTAGAGTCCCATGGGCCTTAGTTGTCCACATCTGGTGGGGGAGGGTGTCTAGTGTAGGTTAGCAGGTAGTAAAAAGGATAACTAAACTTTCTATGAGACTATAGTTATTCTCTAAATATACAGATGCAGTATTTGATATTTCCTTGACCAATTCTTTTTTTTTTTTATCCTGAACACAATAAATAAAAGTATACAATACAGTGTATTTCTTTTTACACAATCTCCTATATCTTACTATATTGAAGAGAAAAAACACAGTCATTTGAGTGGAATCTCAACAAAGTAAGAGCAATTCAAATGCTTTGTGTAGTTTAAAGGAGGTCACAGACCTGAGATGGCCATTGGCTTCATTGGCTGAACAGTCTGTCTTTCCTCAATTGTAGACTTGCCTAATTATATCTTACAAAAACACAGGATGTCCATTGGTGGTACTACCCAGGCTTGTGAGGTTAGATGAGACCTAGGCTACAATACCCCCTGTGTGAATGGCAAAGGGTCTATCTGCAGACTGGAGTCTTCTGGCTCGCTGAGGGAAGGGTCCTTCTGTACACTGGGGGTGAGTCGTTTTGCATACTAATGGTTGGTTTATTCTGCACACTAGGGAGCGCATCTTACTGCTTCAGGTAGGTCTTTTTAAACACTAGCTGTTAGGCATGTCTCTTTTTTAAGGGGTGGACCTTTCTTCAAGCTAGGGTTGTGGTCTTTTTTGCAAATACAGGTCTAGATATTTTTGCACATTAGAAGGTGAACCTTTCTGAACAACGGGGAAGGGAGTTTTTTTCCATACTAAGTAAGAGTATGTCGGTATTTTTATGCAAATTGCTAATGGGGATTTGGCACACTGCAGAGTTTCTTGCTATATATTGAAGCAGTGGTATTCCTGTTTACTGAGAATGTTTGCTAAAACTCAGCACCAAAATTGACCATGAGTACTGAGAGATTGCGTTTGTGTCAGAAGCGTGTAGCACTCCTGCTCCTCAATCCAGCATCCTGGTTTTGGCTGTGGAATTCTCCTTGTCTGTCTGTCCACCTGTAAGGTGATTGATGTGGCCAGTCTCTGGGTGGAGACCAAACCCGATTTAAGCAAGCCAAGCCTGAAGTGTCGTGCTTGTGATATTGCATTTGTTTGACATGCTACAAACTCCCTGTTTGCCTGCCCTGCTCTGTTAGATTGGATTCCCTCATTGACGACCTCGGATCAGATATCGACTACTCTTTGAATGCTGCCTGTCTTTGCACTACTGATTGGACCCTGACTACTCTGAACCTTGCCTGCCTTGTACCTGGACTGTCAATGAACCACTATGCCTGTCTGCCAACCGCAAGTACCTGTTTGCTTTGCTCAGTTTGCAGCTGCCCCATCTTGGTAACCAGGTACTATAGCATTGTGTATAAGTCCTGGGGGGCAACCGAGTACCGGTAGGCCTGCTTACCTTTTGGGAGAGGGGGTTGATATTGGTGAAGGACACAGAAGCCAGCTATAATGTCTGATTACCTACGTAGGGGTAAGCCTGAGAGTTTGGGGTTGTCTACAGAAGCCTACCACTTTGGGACTTCACCCTGTTGGCAATTTTTTGTCACCTTACTCCTATACTTCGGTGATATTAAGACATTTACAGTCCTTAATAAATGACTGCTAAAAGTGTCTCACATATCTGGCACCTCCAACCCCTTGCTGACCATGCTCTGGGGAAAAAAATAGTTCCAATGGTCCAATTCAAGAGGTGTCTCCTCTCAAAGCCTTTTTCCACCTCCACAGTGTAAACATACAATGCTTTGACTAATTAATCCATAGTTGGGTCTCTTGAGGAACATACAGTACATCATCATTTCCATTTGGATAAGCAGACTGCAACATAGACAGGACCCATGCAGCTAAACAGGACATCTTTCAGTGATCCCCAATAAAAGGATAGACATTTGGACTGAATTTTCTTACAGACCAGATCCTTGATGATATGGACTGTTAGACGGAGACTGCAACTAAGTAGCAGGGAAATGATACACACCTAAACACTTTTGAAAATAGCCTATAAAAAGGCAGATCCTGGGTTCTTCGCTTCTTTTTGCTGGTTGGTCCTCATGGAGAAATTATCCACCATGTTTTTATATACTCTGGTTTAGCACATATGGTATTTCACGCAAGATGTCTACATGATACCCCCTGAGGAAGATTATCACATTATTAAAGATCAAAACACATCGGGGATCCATATACATGCCAACCCATAGTGGTGACCTGTATATGGTTATTGTGACTCATGACTGTAATACCGTTATAATTTGTACACCAGAGCTCTTATTGTTGTTCCCTTCTATGTAATTGGATCCATTCCCCAATCCCTCTTTTTTACTTGTACTGTACTTTTCTAATGAATTTGTAAATTCGATATCCATGTATAATAAAATTATCTAATACTTTTATCATGAGTCAATACATCATTCAAGCTGCGCACAAGCCACTGGGAGTTTCTTTCCTTTTTCTTTAAAGGTACAATTTGGCTAGCAGCATAGTCCACATACTAGAAGGTGGGTACCCCACTTTTTTACTACATACAGTACATCAAACCTAAATTGTACATCGATACAGATCTACACTTCTGACCTAAAAGAGATACTTTTGTGAGGAAAACAAGGTCAGAAGAGTTTCAAAAACAGGGACTATGCCCTCAAAAGTTTGGGAGACAATTAGGAGATTACAGTAAATATTTTATTCTGTATAGTGATTAAACATATTCTTGTGCTGCGTGCACACAAAAAAAAAATCTCTCAAACAGGATACAAAGCAATGTTTATCTTGTAGACTTGGATTTCTAGAAAAGGAATGGCACTGAATTACCTCCGGGATATCTATAGGAAGGGGCTCTTCCTGATAAACTCTTATTTCCTTCCCAGGCTGGATGCTGTATGTCTTCATAAAGAATTGTGTCTCCTTACAGCTGTCTTGAAAAGTTGTAAAAGGCCAATTTTACATTTTGATATTTAGCATCTTATTTCACTTTTAAATTGAAATACTAATTAACATTGTTGCCATGGTTACCATGTGTCCTTTTAGAGCATCCATAAGAAGATCTATTTATGATAGAAAATATGTGTTGTGAATGTTGTTTCTGGGTCAGTAAAGAATCGGCGCAAGGTGGAATAAACCGGTTCTTAAAGAATAAGGGAGTCATTCGTTGCATCAGTATCAGTAATATTGAATCCATATTTTTACTTGTGTTTATATTTTATATTATTAGAGGTCATGCAGTTCTTGGTAGTGGATAGAGACACCTGAGATAGTATGCATAAAAAAATATATATATATATATATATATATATATATATATATATATATATATAATGATTAAATAGGTGCTGTGCTTATACAGTAAATATTATCCAACAAATTGTAAAAATCAATATTATAGCAAATATAAGTATTGTAACAATTATAAAAATCCAATGCCAAATATTTGAAAGTAACACAAGTAATCAAATACACAATAAACAGTGAGAAACTGTAATAAAATAATGTGCTCAAAGTCCATAATGTAAACAGTCGTCAATCAAGGTGAAAAACCAATTGAACACAGGATTGGTGACACAAATCCTCCCACCGAATCCCCCAAAGTTGTACCTTCACCTGGTGGATTGACCCTCACTACAACGGTCAAACTCGTATGAAGGACTCAGAATTCCCATTTCTGACAGATGGATTCAATCGGTATACAACATACCGGTCAGCATTTCGCTACCCAGCATCTCCTCTTTACAATTAGTGGTTAACATAAACCCTTAACCTCAATAAAAAAATAAGAAACTCCATAGTGCTCACCGATAATGCAATTCAAATGCTTTGTGTGGTTTAAAGGAAGTCACAGACCTGAGATGGGCATTGGCTTCATTGGCTGAACAATCTGTCTTTCCTCAATTGTAGACTTGCCTAATTATATCTTACCAAAACACTGGATGTCCATTGGTGGTACTACCCAGGCTTGTGAGGTTAGATGAGACCTAGGCTCTCTACCAGCTTTGCTCATCTAGAGAGTGACATTTTTGCCCATTCTTCTTTGTAAAATAGCTCAAGCTCTGTCAGATTGGATGGAGAGCGTCCGTGAACAGCAATTTTCAAGTCTTGCCAAACATTCTCAATTGGATTTAGGTCTGGACTTCAACTGGGCTATTCTAACACATGAATATGCTTTGATCCAAACCATTCCATTGTAGCTCTGGCTGTATGTTTAGGGTCATTGTCCTGCTGGAAGGTGAACCTCCGTCCCAGTCTCAAGTCTTCTTCAGACTCTAATGCCGCGTACACACGACCGGTTTTAATGTCATTGAAAAAAACAACTTTTTTCTCGACGTGATTCTTCTCAAGCCTGCCTTGCCTACACACTATCGTGAAAAAAAATGCTCGAGCAAAGCACGGTGACGTACGAAACGTACGACGGCTCTATAAAGGGGAAGTTCCATTCGGATGGCGCCACCCTTTGGGCTGCTTTTGCTGATCCTCGTGTTAGTAAAGCTTGGTGAGAGACGATTCGCCCTTTTCAGCCTCGTGCTCTTCAGTCCGTTACAGCGTGATGAATGTGCCATCTCCATTATGAACACTAGTTTTACCAGAACGAACGCTCCCGTCTCATAACTTGCCTCTGAGCATGCGCGTTTTTTTCACGTCGTTAAAGCCTACACACGGCCGTTCTTCACCACGAGAAAAGGAAAACGACGACGTGAAAAACGGCGAGAAAAATAGAGCGTGTTCCAAATTTTTAATGGCCATTTTTCACGTCGCGAAAAATGCTCTGGAGCCTACACACAATAGTTTTTAATGACCAAATTAAAAAATGACATTTTTCTCGTCATGAAAAACGGTCGTGTGTACGCGGCATAACAGGTTTTCTTCTAAGATTGCCCTGCATTTGGCTCCAATCATCTTACCATCAACCAGCTTTCCTGTCCCTGCTGAAGAAAAGCATCCCCACAACACAATGCTGCCATCACCATGCTTCACAGTGGGGATGGTGTGTTCAGGGTGATGTGCAGTGTTCGTTTTCTGCCACATAGCATTTTGCTTTTAGGCCAAAGAGTTCAATTTTGGTCTCATCTGACCAGAGCACCTTCTTCCACATGTTTGCTGCCCCCCCCCCCCCCCACATGGCTTCTCTCAAACTGCAAACTGGACTTCTTATGGCTTTCTTTCAACAATGGCTTTGTTCTTGCTACTATAAAGGCCAGATTTGTGGAGTGCACGATTAAAAGTTGTCCTGTGGACAGAGTCTTTCACCTGAACTGTGAATCTCTGCAGCACCTCCAAAGTTACGGTGGGCCTCTTAGCTGCTTCTCTGATTAATGCTCTCCTTCCCCGACCTGTCAGTTTAGGTGGATGGTCATGTCTTGGTAGGTTTGCAGTTGTGCCATACACTTTCCATTTTCGGATGATGGATTGAACAGTGCTCTGTGAGATGTTCAAAGCTTGGGATATTTTTTTATAACCCAACCCTGCTTTAAACTTGTCCACAACAATATTCCTGACACGTCTGGTGTGTTCCTTGGCCTTCATGATTCTGTTTGTTCACTAAGGTTCTCTAGCAAACCTCTGAGGGCTTCACAGAACGGCTGTGTTTTATATTTATATTAAATTACTTAATTAGGTGACTTCTGAAGGCTATTGGTTCAACTAGATTATAGTTGGGGGTATCAGAGTAAAGGGGGCTAAATACAAATGCACGTCACACTTTTCAGATATTTATTTGTAGAAACTTTTGAAAAACATTTATACATTTACATTTTTTGGTTGTAACATGACAAAATGTGGAAAATGTCAAGGGGTGTGAATACTTTTTCAAGGTACTGTAATTTCACAATAAGGGCGCTTGTCAATATGGTTGCATCTACAAGGGATTGTCCGTGGACAAAGTAGCAGCTAGCAGCAATGATCAAGGAGCCAGAGAGCAGCACATGAGCTGGTATAGGTAGTAATTGGAAACCACGGTGGAACGAGAAACCAGAAGAGACGTAAGCCAGGAGACGGTCCATTGCCTAGAACCATAGATGCAGCCATATTGACAACCGCTCTTAACATGGAATTATGTGAGTGTACATTTGGCTGCCTTATTAAAGTTGTTTTAATACTGCACTTAGTGGTGCCCCCTTGTATTTTTCTACTGTATTCCATAGATCCATTCCTGTCTTTTAGTGGAGCTGCCTATCTTCTATCTGTATTGTGACTAGTTCCATTGTGGACTGTACCCATTATTATGGACTGATTAAGCCCTTATTGTAATACATGTACTAAATGGGAAGTTTTCATTATTTCTTGCCTGGGATTGTGGCGTATGTCTGTGTTTTTCATTGCTCTTGTTCAGCCATTGTGTAGCCACTAGTGATGTAAACCCTGCTCATTCGTGCTGGAGCTACATCATAGCATTGATAATGCAACAGGCAATATACACTAGAAAAAAAATTACATGAGACATGACACAGTTTTTTTTTTAGCAGAAGAGTTTTGGAGATCCAATGACTTGGAGCTTCCGATCAGGAAAAAAACTCACAGGCAGACCTGATTGGAAAGCCCATGTAAAAGAAAAATGGCCAAATGTGACTCAGCCCTTAGGATGCATTCACACTTGGGTGTGTAGTATACTGTATGTGCTTTGGAGTGTGCCCCAATTGCCCATCAAAAACGAAAAAAGATGGTTAGGCGCCTTGTTTGGTCCATTAAAATTAAATGTGTGCTTGGGACAGTAGCGGCTGGTGAAAAATTCTGAAAAAAAACATCAATTGCAGCCCCAATGTGCCCATCAAACGCAGCCACTGTGCCCTCAAACGCAGCCCCTGTGCCCATCAAACGCAGCCACTGTGCCATCAAATGCAGCCACTGTGCCCATCAAACGCAGCCACTGTGCCCATCAAACGCAGCCACTGTGCCCATCAAACGCAGCCACTGTGCCCATCAAACGCAGCCACTGTGCCCATCAAATGCAGCCACTGTGCTATCAAACACAGCCACTGTGCTATCAAACACAGCCACTGTGCCCATCAAACGCAGCCACTGTGCCATCAAACACTGCCACTGTGCCATCAAATGCTCCCACTGTGCCCATTGAATGCTGCCACTGTGCCCAAATGCCGCCACTGTGATCCCCCCCGCCCGCTGTCTGCACGGCACTTACCCTGTCTCGATGGGGCAGCAGGTGACGGCAAGCGGTGTCCTCCATGAGTCTTCTCCCCTCCCGTCCTCTCATAAGCGATTGGACGCCTGATCACAGCGCCTGTCGTTTCAGCCAATCAGGTAATGGGTAACAGACCCGAGCACCTGATTGGCGGAGAGGTGGTTCAGTGTTAGAAAAGCAAATTTTCATTCTATGCATGAATCTATCCATTGGTCATAAAGGGGGGTAGCTGGAGAGAGGGGGTGGCGTCCATGCGCCCTTATGGACGCACCACCACTGGCTTGGAACCTTAATATCCTCAAATAGACAGCTTTGCAACAAGAACATTCAAGTTTGGCAGTGTCGTAAGTGCACAAATAAGGCCTGCTGTTATGGCAAGGCGCTAATGAGGAGCCTAGGACCTACAAGTGACCAAGCTTACCCTGAAAAAACTTTGCAGTTGAAGCAGAACAGTGATGGAACAGATAGAACACAGTGTCTAGTAATTAGGAAAGTATTTACCTTTTGATTGATCATTGCTAGCTAGTGTTTGATACATTTTGCAGGCCTTGCTGGCAAAAGGGAGGAAGTTTGTGTTTTTAGGAAGTGTGAAAAGAATTAGCATCTCAGCATGGGGCATACTGAGCTGTCTAGAATGAGACTGAGAAGGTGGGCTCTGTTTTGTGTCCAAACAAGATAACATTTCGCCCTTCACACACATACGCTGACCCCCCAGACTCTGCCGCTGAGTAATAGAGCAACCATTCATGGTGCCCTGCAATCACTGAGAGGGAAATCCAGCAGGGACCTGTCTCAGTGCTGTGATTTATAGATGATGATGAGTATGGTCTCATTACATCTACCCCATTAGGGTGGCCATAAACAGTTTTTTTCTTACAAAAACAAGGTGGTATCTGTGCGGAGTTGAGTCGTAAAAACAATATTGGGGTTTCTTATATATTTGCAGATAGCTAAATAAATTTGATCAGCTTAAACTTTTATCGAAATAACGACGAAAAGAACAAAAATGTAATAGATTGTAATAGATGGGGCACCATTGGCTGCATTTGATGGGCACAGAGGCTGCATATGATGGACACAGTTGGCTGCATATGATGGACACAAATGGCTGCATATGATGGGCACAGTTGGCTGCATATGATGGGCAGAGTGGCTTCATTTGCTGGGCACAGTTGGCTGCATATGATGGACACAGTTGGCTGCATATGATGGGCACAGTTGGCTGCATATGATGGGCAGAGTGGCTTCATTTTCTGGGCACAGTTGGCTGCATATGATGGGCACAGTTGGCTGTATATGATGGGCACAGTTGGCTGCATATGATGGGCACAGTTGGCTGTATATGATGGGCACAGTTGGCTGTATATGATGGGCACAGTTGGCTGCATATGATGGGCACAGTTGGCTGCATATGATGGGCACAGTTGGCTGCATATGATGGGCACAGTTGGCTGCATATGATGGACACAGTTGGCTGCATATGATGGGCACAGTGGCTGGAAATTGATGTTTTTGTTTCAGTATTTTTCAGAATTTTTCAGTTTGTTTGCGCCCCCAAAAAATTTGAGCATCAGCCGCTATTGGTGAGTATAAGATGTTGTCTGTCACCCTTTAATAAAGTGTTGGGCTAAAGTACAAGGCATTTGCACCCTCTTCTTTCTTGTCTTTATACAGTAAATGATCTCTACTAGCCTCATGTAACACGTCCCCAGTCTCACCATCCTCTGCAGCGTGTTTCACGTGTTCAACAAATCTGTAGAACCTGTGCAATGTCCACAGTCTTTGGCCATCCTTTTTTCTAGTATGTTTCTACTCTCTGATGTTATGCTCTAGTATTATATACACTGAACATTATGTGTGACCATTTTGTGATGTCAAGAGAGGTGCAGTTGAGTTGTCAATCACTAGTCTATGGCCATCTTCAGAGACAATGCAGTCCCTTGCACCAGAACTTTCTCCTCCAGCGAGAACAACCCCATCATCCCCCCCAGCTGTGTCTTGATATCTTTTCTTCCTGTGTTTATTTATGTTTTGTGGGTTGTGGTTGGTCATTGAGGTCAGTGTGGTATCCCAGTGGGAAGTCCATCCGTCTTCCATGATCATGACTCTTAGGGGTTGTTTATAGTGTCCGTCCATGTGCTGACAGTGTACAGTAAACAGTGTCCTGCCAGGCTTAGTGGTAGATAGTGAAAGAAAATCTGGACATATGCAGCTGAACAGGATGGAAGAGATGTTATATCACCAGCTGGGAATCGAAAGAGCATCTACAGTAGATGTTTTCGTGCTCATATATCCCAATTGTAGATAGAAACATAGAAGGGTGACAGCAGAAAAAAAAAAGTGGTCCATCGAGTCTGCACTACTTTTTTACTTATGTACGTTTTGGGGTTTTTAATGCTATATTTGTTGTTTTTGTTTTTTTTACTTTTTTAGTTTTAGTATAGATCTATGTTTGTCCCAAGCAGGTTAAAATCTACTTACTGTTGTCTGACTCGCAACCTCTGCTGGAAACCTATTCCATGCATCAACTACTCTTTAAGGAAAACAATACTTTCCAAGATTAATTGTGCACTTTCCTCCAGCTAGTTTGAGGTCATGTCCACGTGTTCTAGATCTTCCCTCCAGAACCTTATTTACCCCCTTAATGTCTTTAAAGCTTTCAATCGTGTCTCCCATTTCCCTTCTTTCCTCCGGACTTCCTGAAGTCTCTCCTGAAATGTTTTATCCCTCAAGCCCTGTACACACGGCCGAGATTCTCGTCAGGAAAAAAACGTTGTTTTTCCTGATGAGAATCTTGACAAGAAACTTGTCCCGGCCGAGTGTACACACGTACGATTCAAAAGAACCGCCGTTCTTTTGAATGACACGAACGCGGTGACGTCATCGACTACAACGAGCGTGCGCTCGTCACATTCGATGCCGTCGCCGCCATCTTGCTACACCCTATGCCTAGGAAGCTACCGCGCATGCATCAAAGTAATTTTGAGCATGCGCGGGTTTCCACGGCGACAGGTAAGTGTACACACGCTCGGGTTTCTCGTCGAGAAACAGGCCAACGAGATTCTCGACGAGAAAAAAGACCGCAGGTCATCTTTTTTCTCGTCAGGGAATCTGGGCAGTTTTCTTGACGAGAAAACTGAAACCCACATACACACAGCCGGTTTTCTCAGCAAGAAAGCTCTCCAGGCAGTTTTCTTGTCGTTTTTTGCCGAGAAAACCGGTCGTGTGTACGCGGCCTCAGAACTCTATCCAATTTTTGTTGCCTGGCTCTGGCCTCATTCTATGTTAATCCATCTTTGATGGATCTATATCAAGCTGTATCCTACTAGAGAGGGTGGGGGGGGGGGTCTAACATCTTACTGTCCTTCACATCACACTGCTCTGACCTGTTACCTGCCGTTATAAGGTTCCTCCAGCCAAAACTGGTATTTCATTGTTCGGTAGATGCTGTGGAGTTAAAGCCCAACTCTAGCCAAAACAGTGTTCTCTGTTTTGTATATTCGATGTAGAGAAGGAACTGTCAGGTTTTTATCGCTGACTTTGTTAGTTACAGTACATAGTAGGTGAGCTTGAAAAAAGACACAAGTCCAACCTATGTTCCTGTTGGCAACATTTTCCTTTGCTTATTGTCTGGATAACAGGGTGTCAGAGACAGGGAGCAGGAGGAAATCTCTGAAATGAGGCCTGAGAGAGAAAAGCCTCGTACACACGGGCGGGAATCCGGTTGAAAAAAAAAACGTCGGTTTTCTCAACGAGATTCCTGGCAAGCATGTCTTGCAAAGCCCTGTGTACACACGCGCCATTCAAACGAACCGCCGTTCTTTTGAATGGCAAGAACGTGGTGATGTTATCGACAATGACGAGCCGGCGCTCGTCACATTCGATGCCGTCGCCGCCATCTTGCTACACCCTCCACTACCCTTGCATGCTACCACGCATGCGTCAAAGTTTCATCGAGCATGCGCGGGTTTCCCTAGACAGGTAAGCATACAGACAACTGGGTTTCTTGGCAGGAAACACTCTGCCGAGAATCCCGACGAGAAAAATAGAGAGCAGGTTCTCTATCTTTCTCGTCGAGATTCCCGGCAGTTTTCCTGCTGAGAAACAATACAAACGTTTTTCTCGGCAAAAAGTTCTCCCAGCAGTTTTCTTGCAGAGAAAACCAGTCGTGTGTACGAGGCTTTAGAAAAATACTTTTAATCACTTGCCTACTGACCAGGCCAATTTTCAGCGCTGTCACTTTTTCCACACAAATAGAGTTTTCTTTTGGTGGTATTTAATCACCACAGTTTTTTTTTTCTAAGCAAACAAAAAAAGACAGAAAATTTAGAAAAAAAAACAAAACAAAATGTTTTTATAGTTTGTTATAAAATTTAGCAAACAGGTAATTTTTCTCCTTCACTGATGTGCACTGATGGGCACTGATCAGGAGGCAATGATAGACAGCACTGATAAGTGACATTAACCACTTCCCTACCCAGCCATAGTCAAATGACGTCCACAGATGGGATCTGCCATCCTGGGTGGACGTCTTATGACGTCCTGGGCTTTGTGGGGGAATATCTGAATGATGCCTGCAGCTAGAGGCATCATTCAGATATCCTTCTGTTCTGCCGGCGATTCTGTGCGCCATAAGAATGATCATAGTGGCGGTCCTGTCGCTTGATCGTTATTATAGGCGGCGGGAGGGGACATCCCCCCCTCCCGCCGCCATCTGGTGCTTCTCCGGGCTCTCCCGTGCCATCGGGGGCCCGGAGAATGAATTGTCCGGCGCACGATAGGAAGCATAGAGATGACTGGTGACCAGATGGTCACCAGTCATCTCTATGACCGTCGGAGGCCCGGGCGCGATGTGATGACGTCTGGGTCCTCAGATGTAAACAAAGCCGCCATTGCGGCTAGGAAACATGAGATTAGTGAAAATGTTTTCACGATCTCATGCTTTCCAGCCTGGAGGAGAGATGTGGGGTCTTATTGACCCTGCATCTCTCAATAAAGAGGACCTGTCACACACATTCCTATTACAAGGGATGTTTACATTCCTTGTAATAGGAATAAAAGTGATAAAAAAATTAAATAAAATTTAAAATAAAATAAAAGTAAAATAAAAAAATAAATAATAATTAAAATTTTACTAACCTGGTAACCTGTAAAAAAAAATAAAGCGTCGCCTATGGAGATTTTTAAGTACCGAAGTTTGGCGCCATTCCATGAGTGTGCGCAATTTTAAAGCATGACATGTTAGGTATCTATTTACTCAGCGTAACATCATCTTTCATATTTTCCCCAAAAATTGGGCTAACTTTACAGTTTTGTTATTTTTTAATTCATGAAACCATTTTCCCCCAAAAAAAGGCGTTTGAAAAATTATTGCGCAAATACCGTGCAAGAAAAAAAAGTTGCAATGACCGTCATTTTATTCCCTAGGGTGTCTGCTAAAAAAACATATATAATGTTTGGGGGTTCTGAGTAATTTTCTAGCAAAAGAATGATGATTTGTACATGTAGGAGAGAAGTGCCAGAATAGGCCCGGTATTGAGGTGGTAAAAAAAGTCCGGGGTTTAAGTGGTTAATGATGAGGCACTGATTAGCAGTACTGATGGGGGGGAGTTTACTACCGCTTTAACCACTTCCATACCGGGCCAAATCTGACACTCCTCTCCTACATAGAAAATTACTCAGAACCCCAAAACATTATATAGGTTTTTTTTAAAAGACACCCTAGGGAATAAAATGGCGGTCATTGCAACTTTTTATCTTGCACGGTATTTGCGCAATAATTTTCCAAACGCCTTTTTTTTGGAAAAAAAAAAGTTTCATTAATTAAAAAATTACTGTTTTGTTAAGTTAGCCCAATTTTTTTGTATAATGTGAAAGATGATGTTACGCCGATTAAATAGATACCCAACATGTCACGCTTTAAAAAATTGCACACACTCATGGAATGGCGCCAAATTTCGGTACTTAAAAATCTCCATAGGCGACGCTTAAATTTTTTTTACAGGTTACCAGTTTAGAGTTACAAAGAATGTCTAGTGCTAGAATTGTTGCTCGCGCTCTAACGCACGCGGCGATACCTCACATGTGTGGTTTGAACAGCGTTTACATATGTGGGTGGGACTTACGTGTGTGTTCGCGTCTGAGCGCGAGCTACCGGGGACAGGGGCGTTTTAAATTTTTTTCTTTTTACACTTCCTTTTACATTATTTTTTTTTTATCACTTTTATTCCTATTACAAGGAATGTAAGCATCCCTTGTAATAGGAATCTATTGTGACAGGTCCTCTTTATGGAGGGAGGCGGGGTCAATAAGACCCCACATCTCTCCTCCAGGCTGAAAAGCATGAGATTGAAAAAAAAATTCACCGATCTTATGCTGACAGCCACGATCACACCTTTGTTTACATCCGCGGCCCGGACTTTACGTCATAACGTCGCGCCCGGGCCTCCAACGGTCATAGAGATCTGGAAATCTCTATGGTCGTCATCCGGCAGTGGCCGTTTCTTTCTCCATCTGGTCACCAGTCATCTCTATGCTTCCTATCGTGCGCCGGACGATTCATTCTCCGGGCCCCCGATGGCACGGGAGAGCCCGGAGAAGCACCGGATGGCGGCGGGAGGGGGGACGTCCCCGCCCGTCGCCTGTAAAAACGATCAAGCGGCGGAACTGCCGCTATGATCATTCTTATCGTGCACAGAATCGCCGGCAGAAAATAATTATATCTGAATGATGCCTGTAGCTGCACCCATCATTCAGATATCCCCCCCTGAAAGTCAAGGACGTCATATGACGTACTGCGGGCGGGAAGTGGTTAAGTAAAATCAACCCCATTGACACATTTAGGTCTGTGTATACATTTTTATCTTGAGCTATTGAGGTCTATACACAAAAGGCTTTTAATCAAAAAAGCCAATCAGGAAAGCCCAGTACACATTAGTTAATCTCTACCTGCTGGATGCACATGTAAACAGAATGTTTCCTATGCCATACTTCATATTTACCAGACAAATTTTTTTTTTCTAAAATGTTATTTTAGTCTTGGCAATTATAAATGAAATTACATGCAAAACCACAGTACATGTTTCATTTCTTATTAAATAACCCACTATGTTTTTTTATACAGGGTCATCGATGTACCCTACAATGTTATTTCAAAAATAAAGATTTTATACAAATAAATACAAAAATTACATCTACACTAATTTATAATCTTGTCAATGTTTACAAAAGAATTAAACTGATCAAAAAACACAATTTCTCTTATCCTCCATGGACTGACACAGCCTCTTCATACTGAAACACATGGGTATATGTCCCTGCTTGCAGGAGAAGATCTAGGCAGAATGTTAGATGTTATAACATACATTCTAAAAAACCAGAGCTGAACAGCCACACCCAGGGGGCGGTCCCTCCGGACATAACCCTCCTACCTGCAGTCAGCAGCCTCAGTTTTTTTCTGCCTAGCAGAAGGAGAAGACGTGGCTCTCTCAGGAGCCAGTCTCCTGAAAGATTTTTATTCCTTTGAGAATTTTATTGTTTTATTTTTGAGATCTTCAATCAACTGTCGGCTGGCCAACAGGTTGGGCACAAGGTATCTTCATAGTCTTCCCTGTCTGACCATCGAGCCTGCTGATCCTCGCCTTGTGTGCGTGAGACTCAGTTCACGACTTGCCCCACAACTCCAGGGGTGGCTGGTGGGCTTTCATGCTCCGCAGTCCTCACAAGATTGAACAGTGCCTGCTGTATCTTTTGCGGTGGACCGGGCCAACAGCTACTCAGTACTGCGCTGTGATAGGTCTGTCAGAAACACACCAGTGGGTCCCTCTGGGACGGGTAAGTAGTACATGCTGTGTGTTTCTCTGTATGGGGGATTTTCCCTGTCTCCCCCTTGTTATGCTGCTCTCTGCACCCTAATCTGGCGCTGTGCTGTGTGGGGGTGCCTGGGGGTCACTCTGGCCTGGCGGAGGGGGGCTCATGACTGTCTGCATGGAGCTGAGGGACTTTTTGTGTGTGTTGGGCCTGGGCGCCATTCGGCGCCTTGTCTGTAGTATTTTACTGTGCGCATGGCGGCCATCTTGTCGCGGATCGATGGCGCAGTTACATTCGGCCGGCGGCCATTTTCTTGAAGCCGCGCGCGCCTTTCACTTTACTTTGGCCTCTATCGCTGCTGCAGCAGCGCAAATCTCCTCACACTCTCCTCGCGGCTCACTTGCGCTGGTTCAGCGCAGTACAGGCAGCGGAACTGAGTGGTCCTCTCCGGGTTGGTGAGTCCTCTGAGTATCCCCTCCTCAGTCAGCGCAGCCAGTGGGTGGACTTTTATTCACTTTGTGCATTAAGGTCTATGAGGGTGGCGAGTTATGAAGTCTGGTTCACCTGCTTCCCCACTCTTGTCAGAGGCAACGGGCAGTGCTCCAACACCTGCGGTCCCTATAGACCAGTTGTCGGCAGTCCTGGAAAAATTTCTTGTCAGGATGGAAGCGGTGTGCGAGCTCAAGGGAGCTATAAAGCGTCCTCTCCCCACACAATCTCCACATGGGGAGTGCTCTGATTCAGATATGGGCCTAGCTGCTGCTGCTCAGGGCCCTAGCTCTGAATATTTTAATGTTTTTGAACAGGACATTACTTGTGAGGAAGACTCCAGTTCTGAGTCAGTAAATGACAGGGCGCTTGTAAGTGAACTCATTGATGCTGTGAGGGACACTCTCAAGCTGGATTCTGCGGCTGCGGAACCTCAGGTGAAGGCTGTCTCCTTTGGTTCCTTTAAGGCCATGCCTTCTAAAAAGGTTTTTCCATATACGCCTTTCTTTGATAGATTAATTGATCAGGTTTGGGAAAAGCCGCAGAAGACTTTGACGGTCCCGCGGCGTCTATCTATTAGGTACCCCTTTTGAGGAGGCCCTGGTTAAAAAGTGGGCTTTCCCCCCCCGGTGGTCGACCCCCCGGTTGCCCGTTTGAATAAGGCTACCACTCTCCTAATAGGAGGGGACTCCTGCATTTAAGGACCCCACTGACAGGAGGTCAGAAGTGCTGAGCAGAACTATGTTTGCCTTGTTGGGATCCGCCTTACGTCCTATCGTAGCGGCGACACTTGTGTCTCAGACACTCACGGAATGGGCAAAGATTTTGCACCAGACTGTGCAGGAGCATAATCTCCCTCCAGATACCCTTGCCCTGGTCCACCAACTTGTGCAGGGTCTGGTGTATGTGTGCAATGCCACTTTAGACGTGGCCCCTTTAATATTTGGGGCCTCTATCTCTGCTGTGGTTGAAATGCTGGTCGGCTGAGCTAGCCTCCAAGAAGCTCCTGGCTGATTTGCCCTTTAAGGGTGGTAGACTGTTTGGGGCTGCCCTGGATGACATCATTAAGGATGTCACAGGGGGTAAGAGCACCCTCCTTCCTCAGTCTACTAAGGGAAAGGAGCCCCGCCGTAAGTCGGGCCCCTCCTTTCCAGCAAGAAAGTATTTTTTTTGTCAGTTAGAATCCGCGGGTAAGCCCCCCCAGACTGACAACAGTGCGGCTGGTGGACAGAAGTGTCCCTGGGTGCGTAAGCCGCACAAGCCGGCTCCCAAGCCCGCCACCGCATGAAGTCTTGCCCCCGCCCGACTCTGGGGTGAGGGGACGACTTTGCAGGTTCACGGATTGGTGGACCTCTCGGATCTCCGACCGGTGGGTGTGCGAGGTGGTCACCTCAGGGTACAGGATAGAGTTCCGTTCATGGCCCTCAAACAGATTATTCCCCTCAAATCTCCCTCTCCTTCCTGCCCGTCGGGCGGCCCTCTTGGGGGCTGTACAGGATTTTCTCAGGTGCGGAGTAATTGTGCCGGTACCATCACAGGAGAGGTTTTGGGGGTTCTACTCGAATCTGTTTGTTGTCCCGAAGAAGGACCGGGTACGGTCAATCCTGGACCTCAAGGCCTTGAATGCCTTTGTGAAGGTGCAAAAGTTCCGTATGGAATCCATTTACACGGTGATCGCAGCACTCCTTCTGGGGGACTTTCTGGCGTCCTTGGATATCATGGACACCTATTTGCATGTTCCGATCTGCGCAAGTCACCAGAAGTTTGCGATAGGCGAAATCCACTATCAATTTGTGGCACTTCCCTTCGGCCTAGCGTCGGCACCACGGATTTTCACCAAGGTGCTTGTCCCGGTTCTAGCTTTGCTGAGACAGCGAGGCATTGTTATAGTGGGCTATCTGGACGATCTTCTTCTAAGAGCAGGAAATGGCTCAGAGTTGGAAGAAAATGTGCAAATAGTCAGTCAGACCCTCCGGGACTTCGGGTGGCTCCTGAACATTCAAAAGTCGGTCCTGGTCCCGACTCAGCATTTGGAGTATCTGGGTTTGATCCTGGACTCCTCGGAAGTGAAAAGCCTCGTACACACGACCGAGTTTCTCGGCAAGAACCAGCAAGAAACTTGCTGGCAGAGATTTCTTGCCGAGAAATTCGTTTGTGGGTATGGTTTCTCGTCAAGAAAAGCGACAAGAATCTCAACGAGAAAATAGAGAACCTGTTCTCTATTTTCTCATTGAGATTCTCGTCAGCTTGTTTCTCGACGAGAAAATTGAGTGTGTGTACACTTACCTGTTCGCCGGGAAGCCCGCGCATGCTCGAAATGACTTTGACGCATGCGCGGTAGCTTCCTAGGCATAGGTAGGGTGAACCAAGATGGCGGCGACGGCATCGAATGTGACGAGCGCATGCTCGTCGTATTCAATGACGTCACTGCGTACGCTCCATTCAAAGAACCGCGGGTTCTTTGAAATGAGCGTGTGTACACTCGGCCGGGACAAGTTTCTTGTCCAAGGATCTCGTCGAAAAAAACGACTTGTTTTTAACGACGAGATTCTCAGCCGTGTGTATGAGGCTAAAGTATTCCTGCCCTCTGAGAAGTTGCGGACGCTTCAGTCGGCAGTACGGGTCCTGACATCCCGAAAATGGTCGTCAATCCGTTTCTGCATGAGAGTACTGGGACTCATGGTGGCCTCCTTCGAGGCCGTTCCGTATGCCCAATCACACACTCGGGCTTTGCAGAAGGAGATTATGTCCACTTGGGACAAGTCCCCGTTGTTATTGGATCTTCAGATCTAGGTGAGTCACCCTGTAAGGGCGTCCCTGACGTGGTGGCTGAGGTCCCCGGCTCTTCGGTCCGGAAGGTCGTTCCTCCCCATCCAGTGGACGGCGATCACGACGGAAGCCAGCCTGATGGGCTGGGGCGGAGTTTGGGGAGTCCTGTCAGCTCAGGGGCTCTGGATCCCAGACGAATCACGTTTACCGATCAATGTCCTGGAATTGCGAGCAATCAGACTGTGCCTCTCCTCGTGGTCGGAGAAGCTACAGGGCCGCTCGATCAGAATCCAGTCGGACAACGCCACAGTCGTGGCGTATGTCAACCATCAGGGGGGAACTCGGAGCTCGGCTGCGGCATCCGAGGTCGCCCACATCATAAGATGGGCGGAAAGAAGCGTGCCGGCGCTGTCTGCCGTCTACATTCCGGGTGTAGAAAACTGGCAGGCGGACTATCTGAGTCGCCAGACGCTGGACAAAGGGGAGTGGTCCTTGCACCTGGAGGTGTTTCAACTTCTTTGCCGGCGGTGGGGCACGCCGGATGTGGACCTGATGGCCTCTCGACTCAATCGCAAGGTGTCGAGGTTTGTGGCCAGGTCCAGGGACCCCTGGGCGGGCGCCTCGGACGCGTTGGTTGCCCCGTGGGGTCAGTATCACCTGATATATGTTTACCCTCCGCTGCAGTTGCTTCCTCGTCTGCTGCGCAGGGTAGCGGTCGAGGGAGTTCCGGTGATCCTCATTGCTCCGGACTGGCCTCGGCGTCATTGGTACGCTGATCTGGTACGTCTCGTCGTGGACGTTCCTTGGCGACTGCCAATGAGGGAGGACCTTCTGTCTCAAGGTCTTATATTTCATCCTGCTTTACAGTCTCTGGCTTTAACGGCATGGCTATTGAGAGCCAGGTGCTGAAGGACCGAGGTCTCTCGGATTCAGTCATTCCGACCATGTTGAGGGCACGGAAGTCTTCCTCCAGAAAGATCTATCACCGTACCTGGAAGGCTTACATCGCTATGTGGGAAGAGCTAGACTGGCGTCCAAGGACGTATTCCGTCCCCAGAATCCTGCGGTTCTTGCAGCGTGGTGTGACCCAAAAGCTGGCTTTGAGCACAATTAAGGGTCAGATTTAGGCCTTGGCCGTTTTCTTTCAATGACCGCTAGCAGGCCATTCTTTGGTTAGCACCTTTGTGCAGGGGGTTCGCCATGTGATTCCCCCCGTCAAGCCTCCTCTCCCTCCTTGGGATCTGAATTTGGTGTTCTCGGTTCTCCAAGAACATCCCTTTGAAAATATCAGAGCGATTCCTCTCTTGACCTTGTCCCAGAAGGTGGCTTTCTTAGTGGCCATTACTTCTGTTAGACGGGTGTCTGAGTTGGCGGACTTGTCCTGCAAGTCGCCTTACTTCAGTGGTTCTCAACTCCAGTCCTCAGGGCCCACCAACAGGCCAGGTTTGCAAGATAACTGAAATGCATCACAGGTGATATAATTTGCTGCTCAGGGATTGCAGTATTCTAGTCTGCATCTCACCAAGGTAATACTTAAAATCTGGCCTGTTAGTGGGTCCTGAGGACAGGAGTTGGGAACCACTGCCTTACTTGGTCCTACATAAGGATAAGGTGGTGTTGCGCCCGCGACCGTCTTTCCTTCCAAAGGTGGTCTCGGCCTTTCACCTTAATGAGGACATTGTTCTTCCGTCCTTGTGTCCTCACCCATCGCATCCCAGAGAGTTTGCGCTTCACACATTGGATGTGGTACGAGTCTTACGGGCGTACCTGTCTGCTACTGTTTCCATTCGGAAGTCTGACTCACTGTTTGTGTCTGTCTCTGGTCCAAAACAGGGCCAAGTGGTGTCGTCTGCCAACATTTCTAGGTGGATCAGACAGACCGTCATACAGGCCTATGCCCTTAAGGGGCCGGCGCCTCCCTTTCCGGTTACGGCGCGTTCCACCAGGGCAATTGGTGCTTCCTGGGCTTTCCGACACCAAGCGTCGTTGCACAAGTGTGCAAGGCGGCGACCTGGTTGTCCGTTCATACCGTTTCTAAGTTTTATAAGGTTGATGTGGCTGCATCTTCGGATGCTTCATTCAGCCGCAAGGTGTTGCAGGCCGCTGTTTAAAGTTGCAACTCCTCCGTTGAGGAGCTCAGTTGGTTTGGAGTGAAGTTTGGTTTTTCCTTTACTATTGCTCCCACCCTCTTCTTTATACTGCTTTGTGACGTTCTACGTATTTCAGTATGAAGAGGCTGTGTCAGTCCATGGACGATAAGAGAAAATAGTATTTTTGTACTCCGCGTAAAATCCGTTTCTCTGACGTCCATGGACTGACACAGCACCCACCCTTCCTTTTAAGGTTTGTACTGCTTTGTTACGAACTGAGGCTGCTGACTGCAGGTAGGAGGGTTATGTCCGGAGGGACCGCCCCCTGGACGGGGCTGTTCAGCTCTGGTTTTTTAAAATGTATGTTATAACATCTAACATTCTGCCTAGATCTTCTCCTGCAAGCAGGGACATATACCCACGTGTTTCAGTATGAAGAGGCTGTGTCAGTCCATGGACGTCAGAGAAACGGATTTTACCGTGAGTACAAAAATCCTATTTTCTTCTTTAAAGCCCAAGTCAGCGTTATGACACCCCCAGCTTACAGAAAGTGGTTCAATGACACTGGATGTCGTTCTCACACAGGGGGGTAATAATTAACATATTTTAATAAAAGGTGAAATTGGGGTTTGAGAAACTTGTAATTTTTAGTCACAGTTAGTATGTCTGGGAAAAATCTTACAAAATCTTAAGTGGAACTAAACCCTTTGGGCCAGTTCACACCACATGCCGTCCAGTGCGTTTTCTTTCTGCATCAAAAACACATAGATAGCAGGTTATATGGTTTCCAATGGCATATATCACACTCGTGTGGTCAGTTCCAGTGCGTTCCAGTTCCAGATTAAAAAAAAATAGAACATGCTGCATTTTTTTCTGCACTGAACTATACTGAAACGTGGTAAAACGCAACAAAAATGCAGTGAAACACACAAGTCCTTAGACAGAAGAAAAAAGGAGGGGCAAAATGCACTGGAACGCACCAAAAACACATCAAAAATGCACTGGAATGCATCAAAAACGCGCATGCAGAAAAGCATCTGGAACACATCCGGACTGCGTTTCGATGGTGCGAACTGGCCCTTCTATAGTTTTCAGCTAAGGAAGCTGCCATCTTCAACTGCCATGATGATCAGTTATGACACCAAGCCATTTGATAGGTTTAGTTCCACTTTAAAGCGGCGTTCCACCCAAAAGTGGAACTTCCGCTTGCTGTACCCCCCCCCCCCCCGGTGCCACATTTGGCACCTTTCGGGGGGCAGGATACCTGTCTTTCACAGGTATCCTGTTCTCACTTCCGGGAACCTCAGCCTCAGAATTGACATCACCACCCGGGCTCCCTCCTCCTCGCTCCTTGTTTCCCGGCCGCCGGGCCAGTAGGAGAGAGGAGCGGAGCCTCGCGCATGCGCAGTAGGGTTCCCGGCGTGAAGCCGTAAGGCTACATTCCCGGGTTCCCTTACTCGCAATGGAGGCGGACAGCTGATGGAAACATCAGCTGCGGTGCCAACATCGCTGGACTCCAGGACAGGGAAGTGTCCGATTATTAAGAGTCAGCAGCTGCAGTATGTGCAGGTATAGCTATGGAAAACATTAAAAAATAGATGTCTGTACTGTTCAAAATCCAGTAATACACTGTCTCACCCTCAGTTGCACATGCTCAGTTGCTCTCTATTTTTAGGCACTGTGACTAATTTGTAGAGGCCAATCTGCTGACACCCTTAAAGTGGAATTAAACCCTCCTTATCCTTTACTTGGAAGCTGCTTCTGTTTGATCTGCAACTACCATGTTGCTGCACATGTGATCAGTTATGACACCAGTCATTTGATGGTTTGACATTTTGATTGAGGACACAAGGAAATTTGACAGTTACATCCCCAGCATTCCAGGAATGTAACTGTTTTTTGAAACGATTAAATCAATGGGTTTATTTCCGCTTTATGATTTACTGCTGTTCAGGGGCTCTGGGCTTCAGCAAAATGTCAGCGTCTGGCAAGAAGAAACAGGAACAATACTGGAGGCAATTTACTGCACACACTAATTTTGGTAGCATAATTATTAATGTGGAATATATGTTCCTTGCTAAAGAACATTATTTTTAATTTTTAATTTTGAGTTGTTATGGGTAAAGTTCCACTTTAAAGCGGAGGTCCGCCAACTTTTTTTTTAAAAGTGAGCAGCTACAAATACAGCAGCTGCGGACTTTTAAAATATGGACACTTACCTGTCCAGCGCGCCCGCGATGTCGGCACCCGAGGCCGACCCGTGCCTCGGATGCTGCCGCCGCCATCTCCTGTAAGGGAATCAGAAAATGAAGCCTTGCGGCTTTACTTCCCGGTTCCCTACTGCACGAGTTAAGCTGCGCAATCAAAATGCTCCCTCCTGTCTTCTGGGACCCGTGTCTCTCCCAGAAGACAGCGGGGGGGGGGAGTGACATAGACTCCCGCAGATTCTGCGGGGGTCTATGCCCGGAAGTGGGTGCAAATACCTGTATTATACAGGTATCTGCACCCCCCTCCCCCCTGAAAGGTGCCAAATGTGACACCGGAGGGGGGGGGGAGGGTTCCGAAAAGCGGAGGTTCCATTTTTGTGTGGACCTCCGCTTTAAGCTGTCAGAATAATCTTTTCACATGGCTTTTTTTTTTTTTTTACATCTGAAGGCAATCATACACACATATGTATGTGTACATTATGTAGAAGCTGTTTTAATATAATCTTGCATGTAAAGATTCTGTATGTACCATTTTCTCAGAAAAAGAAAGCTGTTAATTTTTAAAGAACATTGGTAATATGAAAACATGTTGGGCCAAGTAACCAAGTACAATTCGAGACTCCTATATAATTAGATGAACCAAGAGTGGAAGTAATGGACTACTTTCCATCTTCTGCAGGGTAAAAGAACTGCTAAAATCTGATTGGCAGGTGTGGCTAGCTTATTCAATACACCTTTCTTCTATGCATCATGATTAGTTACTATGGACAATACAGGATGCAGCAGCCCTTATAAGACAATCACCATTGCTACCTCAGTGCTGCCTGCAGCCTGGGTTGTCTCTTGGGCTTCCTGTACACTCTCTGTTAGCTCTAGATACTCAGGGAAGACGGTCTCTTTAATGCTCTCTTCAGAGACAGCTGTCAACTCGGTCAGAGTCTCCTGGCAATCCGCTTTAAAGGCCAGTTCAGTCTGATTGGAATATTCGGCAGAGGTAGCGTCACCCTCGAAGGAGGG
Source organism: Rana muscosa (assembly GCA_029206835.1). Lineage (NCBI taxonomy): Eukaryota > Metazoa > Chordata > Amphibia > Anura > Ranidae > Rana > Rana muscosa. Next base: position 358,584,165 of record CM055123.1, read on the forward strand.
CTGTGAAGCCCCTTCACGTGGTTCAGGATGCTTACGACTCTTGTGAGCAGCAAGATTGTCTTTCTTCTCAAAGCGCTGCCCGCAGATGTCACAGGGGTGTTGGTACAAAGCGGCAGCATCGTGCTTCTTCATGTGCCAGTTCAGGGAGGCCTTCTGTCTGCAGGTGAACCCACAGAACTCACACCTTGAAGATAGGAGGAACATTTATTTAGAGAGGGGTTATGAACACAAAGGGAAGAGCAGGATTCATGCTGTTTGGCTGGCTGTGAGAACACATAAATGAGTTCTAGATGGGATCATGTGCCTAAATGTAGCATGACTAGCTACCCTGGGAGTCTGGAGCCACAATTTGCTTGGTATAGGTATTACAGTACAGGACCTCTTTATCACCTGTAGGTACAGTATGGCAAGACTGAGTGCTTTTGTCATCATAAGATGGACTTTAACAGCAGGTCAAAGGAATGTCTAAAAGTGTCTTTTTTGTATTAAAAAACACATTTGAAAAGTGATCAATTGAACACAAAAATATACTCAGCAATTTGTGCTAATGTAATTAAAAAAACATGTTTCTATGCATAGTTTTAAAAATATATGCACAAATGGCCATGTTTGCGCATTACATATAAAGGTTACCGTTTCTTAGTAGTGCTGCACGATAGTTGTGCCTGTTCCCCTTTCAAGGTAACTTTACTGTCATGGAATTTGGGCTGCAGGAGAATGGCCTGGAGAACTCTGTGTTATAATGTGTTCATAAAGAGGAAGTAAACCCTGATGGGTTTTACTTCCTCTTTTGCTACATGAACAGCCTGCTAATGTAAAGCATAATGGGCTAGTATGAATCGCATATTAGCCCATTATGTGACACTTACCTGCAAAAGAATCCAGCGATGTCCCCACAGTAGGAAGCGTCCATCTTCTGTCTCCTCTTCCTTCCGGGCTGCGGACTCCGGCGCTGTCATTTGCCGGAGCCGCGTGACGTCACTCCCGCGCATGCGCACGAGAGCCGCAATTCACGGCACAGGCTGGGGAAGAAACGGCACTTAGTTTTGTTTCTTCCCCGCGCATGCGCCGTTAACATTTGCGGCGGACTACAAGTGAAATATCTCCTAGACGGCGCACCTTTAGGAGATATTTCCACTACCTATAGGTAAGCCTGTTTCTAGGCTTACCTATAGGTAAAAATAGTCAGAAGCGGTTTACAACCACTTTAAAGCAGAGTTTCCCCTGAAAAAAAATATTAAAAGCCAGCAGCTACAAATACTGCAGCTGCTGACTTTTAATATTAGGACACTTACCTGTCCTGGAGTCCAGCGACATCGGCAGCAGAAGACGAGCAATCGCTCGTCACTCTGCTGCCCCCACCGCCATCCTCGGGGCGGGAACCAGGAAGTGAAGCCTTGCGGTTTCACTGCCCGGTTCCCTACGGCGCTTGAGCGAGTCGCGCTGCGCCGGTCTCACTGGTGCCTGTTGTGTTCTGGGAGCCGAGTGTCTCCCAGAACACAACGTGTAGTCTGTGGGAAAACGTACTACCCGCAGATTTCCCGCAGAGAGGACTCCCGGAAGTGGGTGCAAATACCTGTCTTAGACAGGTATCTGCACCCCCCTCCCCCCTGAAAGGTGCCAAATATGACACCGGAGGGGGGGAGGGTTCCGATGAGCGGAAGTTCCACTTTAGGGTGGAGCTCCGCTTTAAGTTATCCAGACAGGGCTGGTCACTAATTGCGTGTGGCTTCTTATGCAAGTTAGTCCTATGGGGGAACCGGACTGTCTAAGGAGATCATTGTTATGATAATAGGACTAGTTCTACTGTGTAAGGCAGGGGTCTCAAACTCAAATTACCTGAGGGCCACAAGACAAGTTTTCATATCACATGGGGGCCGCATGCAAACTTTCAAACTTCAAAAACAGCACTGGTGTCAGCGGACGCACTATTAACCCCCAGCACTGGTGTCAGCGGACGCACTATTAACCCCCAGCACTGGTGTCAGCGGACGCACTATTAACCCCCAGCACTACCCCTACACTTCACAAATACCCCCCTACACTTCACAAATACCCCCTGCTCACAAATTTCAAACCCAGTCACCTACCTAAGGACTTAGCCTCAGTGTGATGGCTCACTTACCTCTCCTCCTGGCAGGGCTGGACTGGGACAAAAATTTGGCCCTGGACTTCATCCAGACCGGCCCACTTTAATTTTGCAAACACACACAAAAACATTAATTCATCAGTGACCATGACCAGCAGTGGCAGTACATTAATTCATTCATGCCTGTAGCCCTCCTTTATTGCAGAAATACTACAGGAGAGGGTCAGAGACTGCAAAGCGTACTACAGGCGAGGGTCAGAGACTGCAGACATAGTACAGGAGAGGGTGAGAGACTGCAAAATGTACTACAGGCGAGGGTCAGAGACTGCAGAAATAGTACAGGAGAGGGTGAGAGACTGCAAAATTTACTACAGGCGAGGGTCAGAGACTGCAGACATAGTACAGGAGAGGGTCAGAGACTGCAGACATAGTACAGGAGAGGGTTAGAGACTGCAAAACATACTACAGGCGAGGGTCATAGACTGCAGACATAGTACAGGAGAGGGTCAGAGACTGCAAAACGTACTACAGGAGAGGGTCAGAGACTGCGGACATGATACAGGAGATGGTCAGAGACTGCGGACATGATACAGGAGATGGTCAGAGACTGCGGACACGATACAGGAGATGGTCAGAGACTGCAGACATTGTACAAGTGTGTCCTAGGCTAGCAGTGAACAGTGTGGAAAAAACATTGATTGCTGCACTGCAACAGGAGTTTACAAGATATAACAAAGTGCCAAAAAAAAAAAAAAAAACTTTGCCAACAGTCATTTCTCAAGCACAGGAGGACAGTAAATGGTTAACAGGTCTGTGAAGCTCCCAGCCTGACCAGCTAATGCCTTCAAAAGATAACAAGGAAAATGTCAAACAAATCAGGGATGGCTGGCACAGGACTCTGGCACAAATAGCTACCCATATATAGAAACAGCTGAAGTTCCAGCTTCTTGCAGAAAGCTAATCAGCATTCTCCTGTCCTGTGTTCAGTGTAAATAAAAACAGATAAGAAGCAGTGTGAAAAGACGGGGAAATCACCCCTCGATCAGTGTGTTCTCCTTCTCCTGTGCTGTGTGTGGAATATGCAGTGATCACACTGATTCCCCGTCTTCTAACACTGCTTCTTATCTGTTTTTATTTACATTGAACACAGGACAGGAGAATGCTGATTAGATTTCTGTAGCCAGCATTGTAACATGTTTGATCTCATACCTTCTTCATGTTCAGGTATGTCGGATCTTCTGCATCCCGCCCTGCTCTGGCCACTAGCCTCTTCTAAATGTGGCGGGCTGGACAATCTGATTGGCTAAAGAGGTGGTGGGAGGCGAAGCAACTTAGCAGTCACGCCCTCCCACTCAGAAGAGCAGCGCTATTGGCTGCCTGCCCTGTTACACACAGATATCCCTCTCCCTCCAGCATGTCAAAGCCGATGGGAGGGAGAGGGGCGGGAAGCTGCACACCACTCCGCAAGGCTACCACCTGCCGCTGGTAGCCTTGCGGGTCCGTCCTGTCCTGGTCCCCTATCAGCGGCTCTGCCGGAAGTTTGAGGGGGGGCAACAAGGAGGAGGAAGAGATAAGGCAAGGGTCAGCTGCGTTCTAGGCGGCTGCCTAGTGGGAGCACCGGCTCTGTCCACACAGACAGACTCCGACAGACTCCGAGAAAGGTAGAGAGACGAGTGACACACTGAGCCATCGGCCCCTGCCTGCGGGCCAATTGGAACCTGTTCGCGGGCCGCAAATGGCCCGCGGGCCGGTAGTTTGAGACCCCTGGTGTAAGGTGACCTTTGTCTGAAATAATGGGGTGTAGCGCTTATCTGATGGTTTGCTGTATAAATTCAGTGTGTTTCTAAAAATAAAGCAGTTCCTTTTCTGGTGTACTCCAAGACTGGTGTTGTCTGGTCCTTGGGGTTTCTATAGCCACATCCATTGGTCTCGTATTCCAGGACTTGGGAAGCAGCTTCTTGGTGGAAATACCCGACAGGGTGTCCGGAGTCCGTCACATTTACCATTCTGAAAATTATACAGTCTCTAATATTCTTGAGGCTGAGATTTTGGGGTTGATTTACTAAAGGCAAATAGACTGTTCACTTTGCATGGGAATCTTCCCCAGAGCTTAGTAAATGTGAAGTTTCACTTTGCAAAGAATACCCAATCACTTGCAAGGAATTAAAAAAACAAAAACAAAAAAAAAAATAGCATTGTTACTTGTACGAGTGGATTATGGAAGTCAGCAGAACTTCACCTTATTTGCATGCAAAGTGTATCCTCCCTTTCCGCTAGTTAATCAACACTATAACCTCAACATTTATTATCAAGGGGAATTCAATAATAGAAAAGAAGGCCAATGGGTGAAAGTTTACACATCTGCATATACAGTATCTCACACAAGTGAGTACACCCCTCACATTTTTGTAAATATTTTATTCTATCTTTTCATGTGACAATACTGAAGAAATTACACTTTGCTACAATGTAAAGTAGTGAGTGTACAGCTTGTATAACAGTGTAAAATTCCTGTCCCCTCAAAATTACTCAACACACCAACCTAAACCTAAGCCTAAATGTCTATAATGGTGGCAACAAAAGTGAGTACACCCCTAAGTGAAAATGTCCAAATTGGGCCCTATTAGCCATTTCCCCTCCCCAGTGTCATGTGACTCATTAGTGTTACAAGGTTTCAGGTGTGAATGGGGAGCAGGTGTGTTAAATTTGGTGTTATCGCTCTCACTCTCTCATACTGGTCACTGGAAGTTCAACATAGCACCTCATGGCAAAGAACCCTCTGAGGATCTGATAAAAAAAATTGTTACTCTACATAAAGATGGCCTAGGCTATGAGAAGATTGCCAAGATCCTGAAACTGAGCTGCAGCACGGTGGCAAGACCATACAGCGGTTTAACAGGACAGGTTCCACTCAGAACAGGCCTCGCCATGGTTGACCAAAGAATTTGAGTGCACGTGCTCAGCGTCATATCCAGAGGTTGTCTATGGGAAATAGACATGCCAGCATTGCTGCAGAGGTTGAAGTGGTGGGGGGTCAGCCTGTCAGTGCTCAGACCATACGCCGCACACTGCATCAAATTGGTCTAAGTGGCTCTTCTAAAGATGATGCACAAGAATTGAGCATCTGTGGGGCATCCACAAATAGAACATCCACCAGCTCCACAATGTCGTCATGGAGGAGGGCAAGAGGACTCCAGTGGCAACCTGTGAAGCTCTGGTGAACTCCATGCCCATGAGGGTTAAGGTTATACAAGCTGTACACTCACTACTTTACATTGTAGCAAAGTGAAATTTCTTCAGTGTTGTCACATGAAAAGATATAAAAAAAAATATTTACAAAACTGTGAGTGTGAAATACTGTATATTAGTAGGACTGCCTTACTTAGTGTAACATCCTTTTCTTGCAGCCAACAAAGGAATGGGAAAACAATGGTCTTTGGAACAACTAGCAAGAGCATAGACCAGACTCTTATTAGTGCTAAAGACCAAATGCTGGTCCAAACCAACCTTGTAGAAAGGAGAGAATTTGTCTCACTAGGTAATTTCTGGGGTCAAAGCCTCACACCAAGCAAAGTATGCCTTCTATGTATGAGATAGACAACGCAAAAGGTAGATTTCCTAGCTCTTAACATCAGGGGAATGACAGAATTCAGAGCTGTTCCTGTCCATCAGAATCTGGGCTTCAACAGTTAAAGCAAGTGCCTGCAAAGCAGGATGGTAAATCAGTCCTGGAACAGAAGATCTAGATCAGTGGTTCTCAACCTGGGGGTCGAATGATGATTTGCCAGGGGTCACCAAATCCTGGGCTGTTCCTGAAGCCCGCACCACACTCCTGGCCTTTTTTCGGCCGCCCAGCAGGGCTGTCCCTGGAGCCCGCGGCCGCTCACTCAGCCTCTTCGCAGCCACCCACTCAGTTTACAGCATGGCTGGGGGGCAGAGACTAGAGGTCAGCTGACTGGTGACGGTGAGGAATGTGAAGTGGGAGGGGCTGGAGGAGAACCTATCTCCTGATTTTGGCATAGGTGTCACTGCTATGGGACACCACAAAGTTGGAGACACAGTGAAGCCACAGTGAGTAACACTACCTGTGATTATAGTTGCTATTAAAAGTACAGTTCTCAGATCAGCAGATGACCTTGATCAAGAGCACCTAAGTTGGCTGATCAGAACCCAACTCCCTGCTAGCACTGCCACTCATGCCAACTCCCCCTAGCACTGCCACCGATCCCCCCCCCCACCAGCACTACCACTGATCCCACCCCCCACTAGTACTGCCACTCATTTCATTCCCCCCCCCCCCCACACTAAGGAGTAAGAGAAGGAATAAAACTAGAGAATACATGGAAGTGAGAGGAAAAGAGGGGGAGAAACAAAGAGAAAGGGAGAGAAAGAATAAGAGAAAGAACAAGAAAGATGGCTAGAGAGAGGGATGGGGGGGAAAAAACAAGAAATTAGGATAGAGAGAGATAAAAGGGAAAGAAAAGAGAACAAAGAAAAAGAGTGGTATATCCTAAAATGTACCATAAGGGGTTTTAATACTGTTCGAGTGGATGTGACAACCCACGCTATGAAAATCATTTTACTGTTAGGGGTCCCTACAACTTGGGAAATTTTATCAAGGGGTCACGGCACTAGAGAGGTTGAGAACCACTGATCTAGATGATCTGGAAGAGCCCATTAAGCAGAGCTAGATTTTGGAACCACCAAGCTCATTCGTGCCAGATGATTTGGTCTGTCCAAGGACTGGACTGACTTGTCTCATGAAAGCGGAATATTGTGTTATATGGGTCTGGAGTGAAACTAAGCAAATCGGACTGACTCAAAGGTGGCTATGATCAAGTGTCCACAAAGGCTAACAGGTGTCCCCCCACTTTGGAATGTAGGGGCACACCTTTATACCAACGAAAATTAGCTTGAGGGGCTTGGTAGACTCGGCTTATAAAGCAATGCAGGTAGACTGGGTGCCAGGCTTGGGTATAGGCTTGGCAAACTTGGAGTAACAAAAATAACTTTTTTAACCTCCAGTGAGGGGTGAACCTTCTCAAATGGAGCACTATGCTAGATTGACTGAGGATGGGTGCTCTTGCAATCTATGGCATCCAAGGTAGAGCCCAATAGACATTGTCTCCTGAAGCCCATGCAAAGTAAGCATTTCTTGAATGCAGGTTCCAATCTCCAACACGTTAGACATAGTTTTTTCCATATGTGGAGACTAAAGGATTTTAGAAACATTCAACAAAGGGCTGCAGCCATTTGTTCCATACATTCTATGACCAAGGGATCAGCTGAAATAATTAGCATAGTCAGCAGTGTTTAGAAAATCAAGGTCACAGCTAGAAGAGAGTGAAGAGCAGGAGCCCCAAGTTGTAACAGAGCTCTAGAGAGGGCCCTCCAACCACTAAATGGTGGAGTTTATGAAAGACAGATGCACCTTCCATCGGGATGGTGGTTGCGAGACACTGCTGGGTCAACAGAGGGGGCAGATCAATTAAAAAATAAAATCAAGTCCTCAAATGAGTGCAAGGCTAAAAAGTACTTAAGAGGAACGAACCTCTTGTTTGGGTGTTTCCAATCGCTGTAATAAAAGTTTTTATTTACTTCACATTTTTCTTTATGAGGGATCTAAATCCAGTAAGTAGAGACCAGATCCAATCCCCCAAGCAGCAGCAAATAGATCACTAGCAGTGATTTATAGCTGTACAGAGAGGTCAGACAGAGCTAAAACAGCTCTTTTCAAATCTCCGTACTGACAGGAAGTGTGGTGCTGTCACTCATGACATCACTACACGCCTGATGTAAATCCCATGCGGAAGCACAGTGATTACATGCCCTTCTACATTGCTCCTAGGAAGTGATCTGGAGATGTATTGGAAACCCAGAAGTTGATCATTTCAACAGTCAGTTGGCAGTTCCAGCTGAAACCCCAAACAGGACCCATAGAAGCCATGGATTCCCGGCATTGTTTTAAAAGGGCACTGGGATGAATAGTCACTATTACAAAGCCATTTTTAAAATGGCAGCTGGGACTCTAGTGGTTAAAGAAGAATTGCTCTGACAGTATTTACAAGCTCTCTCTTCTAAATTATATATGCAATTACAATGTAGGACACCCTCTTATATCTAAAAATGTACCTGTGCTGTGAGAATGTCGGTTCAAAAAAAAAAGCGGTCTGCTGGTAATAGAAGGCATAGTAAATACTCACTGAAGTGGTTTTTCCCCAGTATGAATACGCCGGTGGATGATGAGGTTACTGCTGCTGCGGAAGGCTCGGGCGCAGAATTCACAGATGAAATCCCTCCGATCTGACATAAAAACACAAGCAAGGAACCTACTAAGCATTTTTAGTTCACTGTTTATATGCTGCTATTGTAACATTTACTTGGAAGTAATGTCTTTTGTGACTTTTACATTTTTCAAGCTTGCTTATGCATATTTCCATATTAATGGCACAATTTAGCTGCTTAACCTAATGTATGTCTGTAAGTCAGGTAGAGCAATCAGTATCTCACCTGGAAAATAACAACTGAGTTTGTCTTGTTTTATAGGCTTTGTATTACATTAACAGCAAGGGTTTTCCTAAACTATTTTACCTGCCAAATGATTTTGAATTCCGTTCAACTGGTCCTGTTAATTGAGCATGCCTGCCATACTGCATAGCCAAAATAGAAGAAATACCCTGGAAAAAGGAGAACCAAAGCCTTTAATGGTTGGCTGCTAGAGCATTGGGGATTCTTTAAGGTTTCAGGGTCCTCCAGAACCGCCTCTCATGGATTTCATCAAAAATGGGTCAAAGTGGATTAAACAAAGAGGGGACTAATTAATCGAAAATCAGGTTGGCTTTATGTCCACCAGACAAGCTAGTGACTGATGATCAGATATATTTGCAAAGTTGGGAGGCTGAATTCTGAGTCAGAATATGTGTTTGGGTAAAATGTTCTGTTCTGAGACCTTTGGGTCCACTTGGGCCCTGGACAAAAAAAAAAGGAACTAAAAGGTGTTTAAGTTCTGTTAAAGTCCTGCTGAAATACTGGATTGGAAAAAAAATAGGATTTTTATAACAGCTTACCTGTAAAATCCTTTTCTTGGAGTACATCACGGGACACAGAGCGGCATAGTATTTACTATGTGGGTTATAGAGCTACCTTTAGGTGATGGACACTGGCACACACAAGACAAAAAGTCCCCTCCCCTATATAACTCCTCCCATACCGGGAGTAGCTCAGTTTTGTAGCAAAGCAATAAGTGTCCCCAAAAGAGAGGCGGGAGCTCTGTGTCCCGTGATGTACTCCAAGAAAAGGATTTTACAGGTAAGCTGTTATAAAAATCCTATTTTCTTTCTCGTACATCACGGGACACAGAGCCGCATAGTATTTACTATGTGGGACGTCCCAAAGCAATGCCAAAATGAGGGGAGGGAGACACCATACATAAGCTGGGCGCCATCAGACATGAGGATCTATTGCAGCCTGCAGCACACTGCGCCCAAAGGCGACATCCTCCTGACTTCTTACATCCACCTGGTAGAACCTAGTGAACGTGTGTACTGAAGACCAAGTTGCGGCCTTACAGATTTGAGCCATGGAGGCCTGGTGATGTACTGCCCATGAAGTTCCAACTGCTCTCGTAGAGTGTGCCCTAACTTTGAACGGAGGCAGTCTTCTTTTCAAGTCATAGGCTTGCACAATGACCTGTCGAATCCACTTGGCTAAAGTAGATTTCGATGCTGCCTGACCCTTTCTGGGGCCCTCCGGCAGAATAAACAAAGTATCCATTCTCCGAATTTGAGCAGTGGCTTTAAGATAAGCTTTAACTGCTCTTACTACATCCAAGGAATGTAATCATTTTTCTTCTACCGAGCTAGGCTTGGGAAAAAAAGGAAGAACCACATCTTGGTTCAAATGAAACCTCGACACCACCTTAAGAAGAAGGGCTGGATGAGGACGTAGAACTACTCTGTCCTTATGGATAACCAGATATGGCTCCCTACAGGACATAGCGGCCAATTCTGACACTCTCCTAGCCGAAGATATGGCTACCAAAAAGATCAATTTCCTGGTGAGAAGAACCAAGGGAATATGCCGCAAGGGTTCAAATGGTTGTTTCTGAAGAACCGATAGAACCGGATTTAGGTCCCATGGACATATGGGAGCTTTAACCGGTGGGTTAATATGGGTCACCCCTTGTAAAAAGGATTTGACAAGAGAATGCGTAGCTAGGGGCCTTTGAAAAAGTATTGACAAGGCCGAAACCTGACCCTTGATAGTACTTAAGGCTAACTTCCTGTCTACAGACCACTGCAGGAAGTCCAGAAATCTGCTTATAACGTACTTACGTGGATGCCAGTTCCTGGCCTCACACCAAGCTACGTACACCTTCCAAACTCTATAGTAAATATGCCTAGATACTGGCTTCCTGGCATTGATCATAGTAGATACCACAGAGTTAGAGAGACCTCTCTTTTTTAGGATGTGGGATTCAACAGCCAGGCCGTTAAATCTAGAGTTAGTAAGGAAGGGTGGTATATTGGTCCTTGCGAAAGCAGGTCCGGACGACGTGGAAGGGTCCAAGGACTCCCCACAGACATTTTTACAATCTCTGCGTACCAGGATCTTCGGGGCCACGCTGGAGCCACCAGGATCACCAGCTTCTTTTCCAACCTGACCCTGCGGAGGAGTCGGGGCAACAATTGTAGCGGTGGGAACGCATATATCACTTTGAACTGATCCCAAGGGAACACCAGAGCATCCGAGCCGCAAGCGAGGGGATCCCTTGTCCGAGACACAAATTTGTCCACCTTTGCGTTGAATCTGGATGCTAGCAGATCTACATCTGGTGTTCCCCACCGTTGACATATTGATCGGAATATGTCGGGATGAAGGGACCATTCCCCTGGGGATAACTGTTGGCGACTCAGAAAGTCCGCCTTCCAATTTTCCACTCCTGGAATGAAGACAGCGGATATGCATGGGACATGCTTCTCTGCCCATTCCAGGATGTGATTTACTTCTCTCTGGGCTGCACGGCTCCTGGTGCCCCCCTGATGATTGATATATGCCACTGTTGTGGCATTGTCTGATTGAATTCTGACAGGGGACCCTTGAAGCTTGGATGTCTATGCTTTTAGGGCATACCGGGCTGCTCGCATCTCCAGAAGGTTGATGGCCAGGGCCTTCTCTGTTTCTGACCATCTCCCCTGGAGAGATCATTGCTCCAGTACTGCCCCCCAGCCTACAAGGCTGGCATCTGTAGTGACCACCTTCCAAGAAATCGGACTGAAGGATTTCCCCTTTTGCAGATTTTGGGGAATCAACCACCAACAGAGACTCTTCCGAACAGAAGGGGACAAGGACATTGGGAAGTCTAGAGCCTGAACCTTTTTGTTCCAAGCTGACAGTATGGCCCCTTGCAAGTTCCTTGAGTGGAACTGGGCACATGGCACAGCTTCGAATGATGCCACCATCTTCCCCAGCAGCCGCATGCACAGGCGTATGGACTGCTGTCTTTTTGCACAAACCAGGTGGACCAAGTCCCTCAAAGAAGATACTTTTGCCTGGGGCAAGAAAATCCTTTTCTGGTCTGAATCCAGCCATAGCCCCAAGTATTCCAGACTTTTGACTGGTTGTAAGACTGACTTGTCCAGGTTGATGATCCAACCGCAAGACTCTAGATACCTAATCGTGTCGTGAATCACTACCCTTAGTTTGGTAACTGAGTGGTCCATCAACAATAGGTCGTCTAGGTATGCCATTATCGTCACACCTTGGGTTCTTAGATCGGCCAACAGAGAAGCCAGAATTTTTGTGAACACCTGTGGTGCTGTGGCCAGACCGAAAGGTAAGGCCCTGAACTGAAAATGGCGCCCTTCTACCGCAAAGTGTAGAAACCTTTGATGACCTGGAAAGATGGGAACGTGCAGGTAGGCATCTTTGATGTCGATGGAAGCTAACCATTCCTCCCCTTGTAGGGCAGCGGCTACCGACCGGATCGACTCCATCCGAAAAGACCGGATGTCCAGGAATTTGTTTAGACCCTTGAGATCCAATATGGGCCTTACGTCCCCGTTTGGTTTCGGGACTGTGAAGAGGTTTGAGTAGAATCCCAACCCTCATTCTCCTATAGGAACCTCCATAATTTCTCCTTGGAGCAATAGTTGGTCTAATACCAAAAGGAGAGGTCCTCTTTTTAGCGGATCTTTTGACATGCTTGACCACATAAACTGGGGAGGAGGAGACTCCATTAACTCCAACTTGTATCCCAGAGTTACTGTGGAGAGCACCCATCTGTCTCTGATTTTCTCCCGCCAAGTCTCTGTGAACAACTGAAGTTTTCCCCCCACCCGCTTGAGTGGGGGCAGCCCTTCATAGGACCGATTTGGAGGCTGGTTTAGTACCTCTTCGGATCCAGGGTTTTTTATTACCCTGTAATTGTCCTTGAGTTTTACCGCCGGCACTTGATCGGGGAGGCCGTCGGAACTGCTTAGGGGCAGACGTCCCAGGGACTGGAGAGGTAGGCCTCTTAAAAGAGGGACCTCTAAACCTCTTTTTAACCGGTAAATCTTCTGGATATATTTATCCAGGTCCTCGCCAAATAAGCGCTCACCGTGAAAAGGGAAACTAGCTAGGAGCTTTTTACAGGGAGTCTCAGCAGACCAGTTCTTGAGCCATAGAAGTCTACGCATATGTACTAAAGATAGCGTAAGGCGGGAGGCCTGATGGATCGAATCCTTGATGGCGTCAACCGCAAAGCATAATGCTCTAGGCAAATCAGCCAGATTATGGGCCTGCTGATCCGGTAAATCCCTTAAGACCAGTTTCATCTGATCCTTTAAGGCTTGGCAAACCCCAATAGCTGCCACTGCTGGCTGTGTTACAGCTCCCGCTGTAGAAAAAGCAGATTTTAACAAGGATTCCAATTTTTTATCTATTGGGTCCTTGAACATTTGAACATTATCTACTGGACATGTCAGTGACTTGTTCACACAAGAGATGGCTGCGTCTACTGTAGGCAAACTCCACTTTTGGGTGAACTTCTCCTCCATGGGATAGATCACCGAAAACCTCTTAGGGTGAACAAATAGTTTATCAGGATGTTCCCAATCCTGGTAAATAAGCCCTTCCAGTAACGGATGAATTGGAAAGGAACAATTAGTCTGGGGAGCTTTTAAAGACCCCAACGAGGAGACAGAAGTAGTCGAAGGTTCAGAAAAAGGCAATTTAAATGCCGATCGAACCATAACAGTTAAGGACTGGACCAATAATCTTTCAGCTTGTGAGGCTGAGAATGGTTTTTCCACAGTCGACTCTTCTGAGGCAGAGTCATCCTCAGCCTGATCCCCCTCAGGCAGGTCAATCCCTTCATGGGGCTGTTGCTCTGCTAACAGGTACTCTGACGGAGGAGATGGAGATCTGGCGCGCTTTCTCTCTGGTAGGGAAGTAGCGATCAATGCTGCCAATTTTTGCTCCAATCCACCCAGAGCTGAGGCAAAAGCCTCCTCTGTTACATACACAGGAGCAGGTGAACTGAGGGCAGCCACAGTACCTAGCACACCTGAGGGCTCTCTACGGGTACCAACCTCTGATTTATCAGGGGAGGCTGGTGCAGCAGAAGCATGCCCCAGATCCTCAGAGCCCGATGGAGACTCTTTTTGCTTCCTAGGAGTTTTAGTCCCGGAGCCCTTGGACGGCATATTCCTAAGCCCAAAGCTGAGGTATTTAGCCGAATACACCACTTACTGATCTATAGTCTAGCGTTTTTGGTGCTATGTATATCAGTTGGTGCTCACTAATGTGCCTTTCTTAGGGGATGCCTGTATCAACCACCTGCTGTATGCCTTGCTTGCTTGTCACCAGCCCTTGCTCTGTCCACTCCACAGCCAGTCTACCAGAAAACTGCACTTTTAAACTGGCTGGGATGCCCGCACATGCGCAAAAGCGCTCCGGCGAGCACAAAACGTCATCCGCCAAGCCCCGCCCCTTCCGGCCTACTTCTCATATACTGAGTATGAGCACCGGCGCTACACACATGGAGAAAGCATGTAGGAACAGGGAGAGGAGCCAGGGTCCACTGATTACAACAGAGCCCGGGGACGACAGAGCACATGGCAAGCATGACAGGGGATATGCAGCTTCCCTCAGCGAGAGCTCATCGTCTGCCTGGATTTACACACCAACAGGAGGAATAGCCCAAAAAGACATCCCACAGCGGCCTCTACTGGTATAATACAGGTACCGCACAGATGTCTTTAAATCCCATGTGAGATTAATTTCTAGGATTAGCAACTAGGCATATATATAAACCAGTGGGAATACCGTCAGGTAACAGGCAGAAAAAACACATTAGGATTGGAGGTCCCCATAGAACCAAGTTCCTCAGGGACCACCACTTACCTTTTCCACGCCGCAGGACTCTGTTTGGCACAGAAGCCCAAACTTCACCTCTCACGGCGGGCAATGTCAGTAGACCTTCAGGGACCGGGGTCCCAAGGATCACCACTCCCCTGGACCTGTATAGCACCCTGCCAGATACCTTTTGGTTTTGGGTATGACCAGAGTACTGGATCCCAGGGTCCAGCCCTCCTAAGAGAGGCATTACAGGCAAAACCTCGTTCTTCTTTGCCGAGGCCCGGGTACCGACCGTTTGGCTATGAAGCACTTTGGACGGATCCGGAAAAGCTTACTTAGGCCCAAAAAAGAACCTATACACAAGCCCAGATGAATACATGTTTAACCGTGGCCAACACCTTAGACACCGGTATGGGAGGGGTTATATAGGAGAGGGGACTTCCTGTCTTGGGTGTGCCAGTGTCCATCACCTAAAGGTAGCTCTATAACCCACATAGTAAATACTATGCCGCTCTGTGTCCCGTGAGGTACGAGAAAGAAAAAATGTTTAGTTAAATATATTGAATCTATATAATGAAGACTGTTCTTGAGAAACATTTTTATTTCTGCATGCTTTACTTATGTTTGAGTTAATGAGGAATATTGTTTTTAATAACTCCAATGATTAAGGCCTGAATTGATCAGTTAGATTCTGTGATTATTTATGTTGGATGAGAAATATCCGCCCCAGCCAGCCAGCATTCACCCCTAGCCCCATGCACATGAAGAAATGCCCACCCCAGTCATACTCTATCCTATACCCTATCCGGATGAAGAGATGACTACAGATTTTACATGGAACTCTTCGTTGTTCATCTTTGCTGTTCAAATGCCATGGGAGGTGCTGAGATGAGTAAAGGCGGACTCCTGCTGGAAAATATTCATACTTTTCTGAATTAAATCCTTCTTTAACATTCACTCTCCACCTCAGCAGTGACAACATATGCAAATTGGCCCTACTCACCAATTCCTCCAAAAGACAAAATATCTTGCTAATACTTCTCTCATTGGACATACAAAAAAAAAACTTCAACTCTGTATCCTGGCCCTATCTTTTTTACGTTTTAGAAAATAGGGCTTCTGCCCTAAATTTCTCTTTTGGATCCAAAATCTTTATAATTCCCCATTAGCTTTTATGAAGTATGTGGGCTTTAAATCATTCTCAAGGCACTGGACAGGGTTGTCTGTTATCTCCGCTCTTGTGTTCTCTAGAAATTGAACCATTAGTCCAACTCATAAGGGACTCATCCAATATTTAGGAAAAGGACATGTGTTAATATATATTAAAATCCTGTCTCTCATAGTCCTGTTATGGAAAAAAATGACATCTTAGAAAATAAATACAATGAAAGAAGCAAAAACAAAGTTGCTAGAAAAGGAGTGAGCTGCAGCCTCCAGCTGCTTGAAATTCTATGACCTTAAGCCTGGCCCGTAAACCACTACAACCCAAATAATAGGATTTTTATAACAGCTTACCTGTAAAATCCTTTTCTTGGAGTACATCACGGGACACAGAGCGACATAGTCATTACTAATGGGTTATATAGATACCGTCAGGTGCTGGCACTGGTAACTTCCAAAACCGGAAGTACCCTCCCCTATATAAGCCCCTCCCATCCGGGAGCACCTCAGTTTTGTAGCAAAGCAATAAGTGTCCCCAAAGAGGGGCGGGAGCTCTGTGTCCCGTGATGTACTCCAAGAAAAGGATTTTACAGGTAAGCTGTTATAAAAATCCTATTTTCTTTCTCGTACATCACGGGACACAGAGCGACATAGTCATTACTAATGGGATGTCCTAAAGCAATGCCAAATGAGGGGGGGGATACACCATATATAAGCTGAGCGCTATCAGACATGAGGATCTTTTGCGGCCTGCAACACACTGCGCCCAAAGGCGACATCCTCCTGACTTCTAACGTCCACCTGGTAGAACCTAGTAAACGTGTGAACTGAAGACCATGTTGCGGCCTTACAGATTTGAGCCAGGGAGGCCTGGTGATGCACTGCCCATGAAGTCCCAACTGCTCTCGTGGAGTGCGCTCTAACTTTGAACGGAGGCGGTCTCCTTCTCAAGCCATAGGCTTGTATTATGACCTGTCGAATCCACTTGGCTAAAGTAGATTTTGACGCTGCCTGACCCTTTCTGGGGCCTTCCGGCAGAATAAACAAAGTATCCGTTCTGCGAATCTGAGCAGTGGCTTTTAGATAAGCTTTAACTGCTCTTACTACATCCAAAGAATGCAATAACTTTTCCTCTACCGAAGTAGGTTTGGGGAAAAAAAGAAAGAAGAACCACATCTTGGTTCAAATGAAACCTCGATACCACCTTAGGAAGAAAGGCTGGATGAGGACGTAACACTACTCTGTCCTTATGGATAACCAGATATGGCTCCTTACAGGACATAGCTGCTAATTCCGACACTCTTTTAGCCGAACAAATGGCTACTAGAAAAATCAATTTCCTGGTGAGAAGAACCAAAGAAATATGCTGTAATGGTTCAAAATGGTTGTTTCTGTAGAACCGACAGAACCAAGTTTAGATCCCATGGACATATGGGAATATTAACCGGAGGACTAATACGCATCACTCCTTGTATAAAGGCTTTGACTAGTGAATGCGAAGCCAAGGGCCTTTGAAAAAATATTGACAAGGCCGAAATCTGACCCTTGATAGTACTCAAGGCAAGCTTCCTATCTACAGCCCATTGTAGGAAGTCCAGAATCCTACCTATTACGTTTTTACGTGGATGCCATTTCTTGGCCTCACACCAGGCGATGTACGCCTTCCAGATTCTATAGTAGATCTGCCTGGATACCGGCTTCCTGGCATTGATCATGGTAGATACCACAGAATTAGAGAGCCCTCTCTTTTTTAGAATGTGGGCTTCAATAGCCAGGCCGTCAAACCTAGGGCTGGTAAGGAAGGGTGGTATATCGGTCCTTGCGAAAGCAGGTCCGGACGACGTGGGAGAGTCCAAGGACTCCCCACTGATATTTTACAATCTCCGCGTACCACGCTCTTCGGGGCCACGCTGGAGCCACCAGAATCACTGGTTTCTTTTCTACCCTGATTCTGCGGAGTAATCGAGGTAACAATTGTGGCGGTGGAAATGCATATATCAGCTTGAACTGATCCCAAGGGAACACTAGGGCATCCGAGCCGCACGCTAGGGGATCCCTTGTCCAAGAGACAAACCTGTCCACCTTTGCGTTGAATCTGGATGCTAGAAGATCTACATCCGATGTTCCCCACCGCTGATATATTGTCCAGAAAACCTCGGGGTGAAGGGACCCTTCCTCTGGGCATAATTGCTGGCGACTTAGAAAGTCCGCCTTCCAATTCTCCACTCCTGGAATGAATACCGCAGATATGGCTGGGACATATCTTTCTGCCCATTTCAGGATGTAATTTACTTCCCTCTGGGCTGCACGACTCCTGGTGCCCCCCTGATGATTGATATATGCCACTGCTGTGGCATTGTCTGATTGAATTCTGACAGGGGACCCTTGGAGTTTGGATGTCCATGCTACTAGGGCATACCGGGCTCTCGTATCTCTAAGAGATTGATGGGCAGGGCCTTTTCTGCATCCGACCATCTTCCCTGGAGAGACTATTGCTCCAGTACAGCTCCCCAGCCTATAAGGCTGGCATCTGTAGTGACCACCTTCCAAGAAATCGGACTGAAGGATTTCCCTTTTTCCAGATTCTGGGGAACCAACCACCAACGGAGGCTCTTGCGAACGGAAGGGGACAAGGACATTGTAAGTCTAGGGCCTGAACTTTTTTGTTCCAGGCTGACAGTATGGCCCCTTGCAAATTCCTTGAATGGAATTGACCGTAGGGTACTGCTTCGATTGATGCCACCATTTTTCCCAGCAGCCTCATGCACAGGCGTATGGACGGCTGTCTTTTTTGTACCCACTAAGTGGATCAAATCTTTCAAAGACAACACCTTTCCTCGAGGCAAGAATATTTTTCTCTGGCCTGAATCCAACCTTAGCCCCAAGTATTCCAGACTTTTGACTGGTTTTAGGGCTGACTTGTCTCGGTTGATAATCCAACCGTGATAATCCAGATACTTGATTGTCTCGTGAACAACCACTTCTAGTTTTTTCACTGAGTGGTCTATCAGCAACAAGTCATCTAGATATGCCATTATCATTACACCTTGTGTTCTTAGATTGGCCAATAAAGGGCCAGAATTTTTGTAAACACTCGTGGTGCTGTGGCCAAACCGAAGGGTAAGGCTCTGAACTGAAAATGGCGCCCTTCTACTGCAAAGCGTAGAAATTTTTGGTGGACTGGAAAGATGGGAATGTGCAAATAAGCATCTTTGATGTCGATCGCGGCTAACCAATCCTCCCCTTGTAGGGCAGTGGCCACCGATCGGATCGACTCCATCGGAAAGTCCTGATATACAGGAATTTGTATAGCCCTTTTAGAATTAATATGGGCCTCCCGTCCGCGTTTGCTTCGGGACTGTAAAGAGGTTTGAGTAAAACCCTCATTCTTCCAGGGGAACCTCCATAATTACTCCTTGGAGCAATAGTTGTTCTAGTGCCACAGGAGGGACGCTCTCTTCCGGGGATCCCTTGGCACGTTTGACCTCAAAAATGGGAAGGAGGAGAGTCTTTTAACTCCAAACTGTATCCCAAACATACCGCGGAGAGCACCTATCTGTCTTGATCGTGTCCCGCCAGGTCTCTTGCGAACAACTGGAGTCCTCCCCCCACCCAACTGAGTGGGGGCAACCCTTCAATGAATTTAACTTTGGGGGAGGTTTTGTACCTCCCCTGACCCAGGGTTTCTCATTACCCTGCTATTGTCCCTGTTTTTTACCCCCGGGAATTGACCGAGGAGGCCGTCGGAACTGTTACACAGCCGATGCCTCAGGGACTGGAGAAGCAGGCCTCTTAAAGAGGGACCTCTAACTCTGTTTTTAACCGGCAAGAGCGTATTTACCGCTGGAAATTTTCTGGATATATTTGTCCAGGTTTTCCCTGAATAAGCGTTCACCATGAAATGGGACGCTAACCAGCCATTCTTTACAGGGAGCTTCAGCAGACCAGTTTTTGAGCCATAGAAGCCTACGCATATGTACTATAGACAGCGTAAGGCGGGAGGCGTGATGGACTGAATCCTTTATGGCGTCAACCGCAAAGCCTAAGGCTCTAGGTAGATCAGCTAGGTCAAAGCCTGCTGATCTGTCAAGTCCCTCAAGACCTGTTTCAACTGATCCTTCACTGCTTAGCAGACCCCAATAGCTGCTACTGCTGGTTGTGTCACCAAGCTTGCTGTAGAAAGAAGCAGACTTTCATAAGGACTCCAATCTTTTATCTATTGGGTTCTTGAACATTTGGACATTATCCACTGGACATGTCAGTGATTTATACATACAAGAGATGGCTGCGTCCACTGTAGGGACCTTCCATTTTTTTTTTTTTTTTGATGAACTTATCCTCCATGGGATAGACCACCGGAAATCTCTTGGGGGAATAAATATTTTCTCAGGACGTTCCCAATCCTGGTAAATAAGCCCTTTCAGTAAAGGGTGAAGTGGAAAAGAACAGACAGTCTGGGGGCTTCTAGCGACCCCAACGAGGATACAGTAGTGGTTGATGGTTCCGCAAGGTGCATTTTTAAATGCTGATCGGACCATGTTAGTCAGAGACTGAACCCATAATCTTTCAGCTTGAGATGCTGAGAAAAGGTTCCCCCACTGTTGACTCCTCTATAACAGAATCAACCTTATCCTGATCCCCTTCAGGCAGGTCGATCCCTGTATGGGACTGTTGCTCTGCTAACAGGCACTCTGAAGGAGGAGACGGAGATCGGGCGTGCTTTCCCTGACAGGGAGGCAGCGATCAATGTTGACAATCTCTCTCTAATCCTCCCAGAGCTGAGGAAAAAAACTCCTCTGTTACATACACAGGAGCAGGTGAACTGAGGACAGCCACAGTACCAAGTACCCCTGCGGGGTCTCTACGGTCACTTACCTCTGAACTTCAGGGGAGACTGGTGCAGCAGAAGTATGCCCAAGATCCTCAGAGCCCGATGAGACCCCCTTCGCTTCCTGGAAGATTCAGTTCCGGAGCTTCTGGATGGCATATTCCTAAGCCTAAAGCTGAGGTATTCCAGCCGTAATACACCACTTTTACTGAGAATAGTCTAGCACAATTGCTGCTATATCACAGTTGGTGTCTACTAAAGTGCCTTTCTAGGGGATGTCTGCATCAACCGCCTCTGTGTGCCTTTATATTGTTGC
This sequence comes from Rana muscosa, assembly GCA_029206835.1. NCBI lineage: Eukaryota > Metazoa > Chordata > Amphibia > Anura > Ranidae > Rana > Rana muscosa. The sequence continues at coordinate 358,604,901 of CM055123.1, forward strand.
TAGCTCTGTCTGTGCACTTCAACAGCCAGCTATAATGTGCTTTAAAACACGCTGGACGCCAGCACATGCGCAGTAGCGCCGCGGCGCACACCTGAGCGTCATCCACCCGCTCCGCCCCTTTTTCCAGATCGCCTCTATGAATAGAGGCGCGGGCACGTGCGCCTTCGGCGCCTTTTTTGAAAACAACAAGGAGCTAGATGGGAGCCAGGGTCCCTTTACCGCAGGGCCCGGGGATGGATGAGCGCAGCAACAGGGCAGAGGAGACAGCTTCCCAGGAGAGAACATACCAACTGCCTGGATTTGATTCTGGAAGAAAAAAATCCACATTACAAGAAAAAAGAACCATAGCGGCCTCTAGTGTCTAACACAGGTACCGCGGTCTTACACATTTTTTTTTTTTTTTTCTTGCCTACTATTAAAATTTTTACATTTTCTCAGTAGTAACAGGCATACACAGAATATTAGCGGGAATACCTTAGGTAACAGGCAGAAAGACAAAATAGGCTTGGGGGTCCCTCAATAGAACCAAGTTCCCGAGGGCCCCCACTTACCTTTTCCTCGCCGCAGGACTCTGTTTGGTCCACAGAAGCCCAAACTTCACCTATCACGGCAGGCATTGTAATCAAACCTTCAGGGACCGGGTTCCCAAGGATTCCACTCCCCTGGACCTGTATAGCACCCTGCACAGAAAACATCTTGGTCGTGGGTATGACCAGAGCTCTGGATCCCAGGGTCCAGCTCTCCTAAGAGAAGCATTACAGGCAAAACCTTGCTCTTCTCTGCAAGGCCCGGGTACCGACCGTTTAGCTATGAAGCTTTTTTGGTCGGATCCGGAATAGCTTACTGAGGCCCAAAAGAACCTGTACGCAAGCTCAGTGAAAAACACATGTTTCTTCTTGGCCAACACCTTAGACACTGGCAAAAAACTGAGGTGCTCCCGGATGGGAGGGGCTTATATAGGGGAGGGTACTTCCGGTTTTGGAAGTTGCCAGTGCCAGCACCTGACGGTATCTATATAACCCATTAGTAATGACTATGTCGCTCTGTGTCCCGTGATGTACGAGAAAGAAAATGGTTGACCTATTTCCAGTTGTAACCCAGTAAAATAAATCACATAAACAAATGCTTGTGACTGTCAGACATTTTTTTACATTATATTAATGTCCAAATTAATTGTTTGTAGACTGTATTAGCATTTTTAGATCTTATTATGACACGTCATTATGCTGCACCTAATATAGTACTTTGCTGTTGAAAGACATATCCACCTTTTGCAAAAAATCATAAATGCACATGCATGTGCAGAAAAAAAATGTGCATTTGCAACACTGCTAGGCCACGCGTGCCAGTTCATTGGAGGTCTCACCCCTCGAGGAATGAATGGTTTCATTGTATCAATCGCATAGCAGAGATGGAGGAGCTGCTTTATACCACTCTAGAATCTCCAAGTTTTCAGACACATGGGAGGTCTGGACAACCTTTCAAGGCTCTCGGTTATATCAGGAGCTTTTGCAGGACACAAATTGATATCTTGTAGAACGAAAATGATTTTGGATCTCAGATGACAACCTCATATCATGCCATTAGTGTGATGCCTTTAGACATATTTATCAGAGGAACGGAGATGGCAGTTGGTGGTACTCACACCCCCCCTCTCCTTACTTCACCCTGTGTTGATCACCCCTCTCCCTGTACCCCCCCTTTTTTCCCCCTCCCCCCTTTTTTTTCCTGCCATATTTTCTCTTTGAGGCTTCTGACGTCAGGGAAGTCTACATACCCTCAGCCTATTATGGGTTGATGCAGATAGAAGGGTCGGGAGTGCCTTGAGATAGCTGCCTGCTATTCTTATAGTATTTAAAACCTACTTACCAACCCCTCTATAAATGACCTTTATGCTCTCCATATTCACATGTTGGTTACTAAAATGTCTCAGAATGTACTTCCAGCTTCATGGGTCAATAATGATAATAGTTTTTTGTTTTGTTGTACCCTCTTTTGGGGGTTTACAGTTAGTTTCCCCTACTTCCTTGTAGGAATTGTTCATGTTGCAACATGTTTTCCTTTCTTTGTCATTGTCTATTTACAGGACTGTGTTCCTGAAATTAGGACTTGGAGTTTTCTTTCTGTATTTCTTTAAATGTTGAGTAAAACGTTTATGCAAAAAAAAAATTGTGCATTTGTTTTTTTTGCATAGGAACCTGATAAGCGTTGCAACTCTGATCAGGGTATCCCAGGTGAAGTGCCAGGCTCCTGCAGACTTTTCCATCAGCTTCTTGTCCATACCCAGGGCTGGCCTAAGACATTGTGCTGCCTGGGCCCAAGAATGAAATGCTGCCCCCCCCCCCCCAAAAAAAAATCCTATGCCCATCCAGCAAAAGAGACGTTTCCATAAAGCAAAGAGACAGCCCAATATATTCAGCAAGAGACATCCCATATATTCAGCAAAGAGAGACATACCCCTTCTAGGGTGACCACGTGTCCCTGATTGCCCGGGACAGTCCCGGATTTTGCAGGTCTGTCCCGGGCACCTTTATTCCAGGACAATACAGTGTCCTGGAATGAAACAGACACAGCCACCCCCCCGGGCCAATCTGATGCCCCCAAAAAAGGCCGCCACATCACCGCTTTACTCACTGACAGTTCTTGTCCTGGCCGGGAATGCCTGGAAGAGCACAATCCCCGCCCCCTGCTTGTGATTGGAGAAATCATAAATCCCACCTCTTGTGTCCAATCACTGTGCTGTGATTCGTTACAGCACAAGCTGATTTTTGGGAAGGGGGGGGGTGTCCCTGAATGATAGTTTAAAAATGTGGTCACCCTAGCCCCTTCCTGCAAAGAGTATTGTGTAGCACCACAAAAGCTCCCCCCTTTCTCTCCACTGCCACCAACCAGCTACGCTCTGATCCCAGCTCAGTGATGCAACATGCTGCAACAACAGCGCTGCAGTGGTGGCTAGGGTGACCATATTTCCAAACTGCCATTCAGGGATACCCCCCTTCCTTCCCAAAAAAAGATGAGGGGGGGTGTAGTCTCGCTGACAGGGAATTTGGCAGAGGGTGATTTGTCGGGCGAATGGCTGGTGTTAGCACTTAAATCATCCTAACATTATGATTGATATGGTGTCAGGATGATCAAATCACATTATTTCTATTACTACATTGTAATATATAATGAAATAGTTTAACTCACCATAATGCAGAATCAGTGGAAGCCCTGAGCTTGTCATTTGCCACCGTTGCCTGCCACCAGATGTAGCTGTGCCACTTGCCACCCATAGCCTGCCACAACATGCAGTGTGTCACTTGTCAACATTGCCTGTCCCCAGTCACCATTGCCTGTCACCAGATGCAGCGTGTCACTTGTCACCAATGCCTGACACTTGTCACCAATGCCTGTCACCAGATGCAGCCTGTCACTTGTCACCAATGCCTGTCACCAGATGCAGCCTGTCACTTGTCACCATTGCCTGTCACCAGATGCAGCCTGTCACTTGTCACCAATGCCTGTCACCAGATGCAGCCTCTCACTTCTCACCATTGCCTGTCACCAGATGCAGCCTGTCACTTGTCACCATTGCCTGTCACCAGATGCAGCCTGTCACTTGTCACCATTGCCTGTCACCAGATGCAGCCTGTCACTTGTCACCATTGCCTGTCACCAGATGCAGCCTGTCACTTGTCACCATTGCCTGTCACCAGATGCAGCCTGTCACTTGTCACCATTGCCTGTCACCAGATGCAGCCTGTCACTTGTCACCAATGCCTGTCACCAGATGCAGCCTCTCACTTGTCACCATTGCCTGTCACCAGATGCAGCCTGTCACTTGTCACCAATGCCTGTCACCAGATGCAGCCTCTCACTTGTCACCATTGCCTGTCACCAGATGCAGCCTGTCACTTGTCACGAATGACTGTCACCAGATGCAGCCTGTCACTTGTCACCATTGCCTGTCACCAGATGCAGCCTGTCACTTGTCACCATTGCCTGTCACCAGATGCAGCCTGTCACTTGTCACCATTGCCTGTCACCAGATGCAGCCTGTCACTTGTCCCTGATGCCCGTCACCAGATGCAGCCTGTCACTTGTCACCGATGCCTGTCACCAGATGCAGCCTGTCACTCAGCCTGGCTCTCTCTCCCTCCCCTTCAGCTGGGCATGCTGGGGGCTGCAGTCCCCCCCCCCTAGAATTGCAATGGGCCAGCCATTTGCACTACATATCCCATAATCCTCTTTTCTCCTTTTTTTCCCCCTGGCCAATGGGAGGAAAAGGGGGAAGAAACATAGCGGTGGCTGTCCTGGGAACAGCAGCATGAGGAGGAGAAGGAGGGGGGGGAGATGAGCCCACAGCTGCTCTCTCTCCACACACAGCAGCTCCGAGATAGCGGCGCCTCGAGGGGGAGGAGGCAGGCAGCACTGATCCTCGCACCGCACGTCGCTCCCAACTTGCTGAGAGGAACACATACAGGGAGGAGGTGGGTGGAGCTAGCGGAGGAGGAGGAAGTTAAATCCTCCTCCGCAATGAATGATGGGTCTCTCTCTCCTTCTCTCCTGACGTCACTGGTTGCTAGAAACAAAGCGGTCCGCGGCTAGCAACCAGTTTGGGCAGGGAAGCAGGGGCCGCTGGTGAGACCCTTGAAGTGGGTCTTGCCACTGCGGCCAGTGACAGCGGCGCCGGCGATGCAGTACAAGTATGACACTGACTGCACACTAGATGGAGGGAAACCCAGGTCCTCAGGCAGTGCGCCCCTGTTGCCGCCCCTCTTAAAGTGCCGCCTGGGACCATGGTCCCACCGGGTCCCATGGTAGGGCCGGCCCTGTCCATACCGAGGTATGGACTTTTAGTTAGAGAGCTGGAGGAAATGTCAATGGACTATGAGTACAGTAAGTACCACATTTGTGTTCCATTAGGAACTACAAGTCTCTCTGCCACAGTCGCAGACGGGAGTTTTAATTTATTTATTCGTAGATCTGTGTGCAGCTGCGCCGATTTCAAACCCGACGAACCCCCCAGCAGGGTGAGGCTCAATGTTACACCCTAAAAATGTGTGTAACATTGTCTTAAAGGTGTCCGCCTTTAAAGGGCTTTTAAATGCACAACATTATTTCAAAAACAAGAATTAACATTCCTTACTGTTGGGCTGCTTTAGTCCTCTTCTTCCCAGCAGCACATTCACATTAACTTTTCCTTAGCTCCTTCACTGCTCTGTTCAGCTCTGACAGCTGAAGGAAATATTTGGTACTTCTGATTATGGTGGGGCATGTGACATTACAAGGCCAATCAGCAAAGTCACACTGGGGGTCCATAGCTTTGTGTAAACTACAACGTATCAGTCTTGTGCATGAGTCACTCCCAGTTGCCTACATCAGTAGCGCTACTAAGTGTTTTGCCCTCTGGGGCAGAGAGGCGGGCTGATGACATCACGCTCTCAGAATCGGCCATCACTGTGTGCTCAATGTGCGTGCCCGATGGCTGGCGGGCACCCGCATTTGCTTATCACAGAGCAGGGACGTGGAGCTGTGTGTGTAAACACACAGCTCCATGTCCTGTCAGGGGAGAGGAGAACAGATCGTATTTTCCTTGCATATAGGAACAACGATAGGTTTCTTCCTCTCATCAGTCCCCTCCCCCTACAGTTAGAATCACTCCCTAGGACACACAATTAACCTCTTGATCGCCCCCTAGTGGTAACCCCTTCCCTGCCAGTCACATTTATACAGTAATTAATGCATTTTTATAGCACTGATCGCTGTATAATTGGTTCCAAAATAGTGTCAAAAGTGTCCGATATGTCCGCCGCAATGTCACAGTCACGATAAAAATTGCAGATCGCCGCCATTAGTAGTAAATAAAAAAATAATAATAAAAATGACATAAATATATCCCCTATTTTGTAGACGCTATAACTTTTGCGCAAACCAATCAAACGCTTATTGCGATTTTTTTTTTTACCAAAAATATGTAGCAGAATACGTATCGGCCTAAATTGAGGAAAAAAATCGTTTTTTAAAAAAAATATTGGGATATTTATTATAGCAAAAAGTAAAAAATATTGTTTGTTTTTTTTTCAAAACTGTCGCTCTTTTTTTGTTTATAGCGCAAAAAATAAAAACCGCAGAGGTGATCAAATACCACCAAAAGAAAGCTCTATTTGTGGGGGGAAAAAAATTATCAAAATTCATTTGGGTACAACATCGCACGACCGCACAATTCTCATTCAAAGTGTGACAGCGCTGAAAGCTGAAAATTGGCCTGGGCAGGAAGGGGGTGAAAAGGCCCGGTAAGGAAGTGGTTAAAGAAATAGTTTATTTGGACCAGCTTGGTCCAAACAAATGACTTAAAGTAACAGGAAACACAGAGTTTAGGTTTAACCTCTTCTTATGCATTTTTCATAATTTTCCAGGGTAATTATGAGAGAAAAGCAATGACTGCCATTGCGGAGTTCTTTCTAAAAGTGGCAGTTGTTTTACTGATGCTTTCTAAATCACTGACATTAACAAATATATAGATCAAGAAATTCAGAAAGGAGTTTGAAGTCCTTATCTGCATATTTGTTCCAGGCCAACTACTGTATATACTCGAGTATAAGCCGACCCGAATATAAGCCAAGGCACCTAATTTTACCACAAAAAAATGGGAAAATGTATTGACTCGAGTATAAGCCTAGGGTGTCCATCTGCATGCCTCACTGTGCCTCACTGTGTCCATGTGCATGCCTCACTGTGCCTTACTGTGCCCATGACGCACTGTGCCCATGACCCACTGTGCCCATGCCTCACTGTGTCCATTCTCCCTACCTGATCTCCGGCGCTGTGTGACTAGACTGACGTTTAACATGGGAGTCTTTAGAAGGGGTGCCCGGCTTTGAAAAATCGGTGCTCCCTGGCCGTAGATCTTCTGGACAACAAACTTTGCACACTTGTAGGTAAAGAGTGGGGCTACATGTGTGCCAAGTTTGGGGTCCAGGGGACCTAGGGCCGGCCGGTACCGGGTCCCCAAAATCACCGGAGAAATTACCGTTTAACATGGGAGTCTATGCCCGGCTTTGAAAAATCGGTGCTCCCCATCCGTAGGTACCCTGGACAACAAACTTTGCACACTTGTAGAGGAAGAGTGGGGTACATGTGCCAAGTTTGGGGTTCAGGGGACCTACGGCTGGCTGGGACCAGGTGCACAAGGTTGAAGATGGACACAGACTCGAGTATAAGCCAAGGGGGGCATTTTCAGCACAAAAAAAGTGTGAAAAACTCGGCTTATACTCGAGTATATACGGTACTTTGCGAACTTTGATGCAAAAGAGTCACCATTACAGCCAAGCAAATAGAATTTTTAGAAGAGGTCAGCAATTGTGCCTCCATGTTGCTCTCATAGTACGTCCAGTTTTCATAACATGCAGTGATGATGAAAATGCAAGATTACCACTGTGTCTCTTTTCATGCTCTTTAAGGTGCTTTTTAAAGTTGAAGCTCTTCCCACAGTCAGAAACAGAGCAGCGGAAGGTGCGCTGATTCATGTGCTGGTACTTCTGGTGATACTGAAACAATGGAGAAAAGCAACTCAGCATCACAGAACATAGATCATAGAGTTTACAAACACCAGTGCAGAGTAAATAGGTAACTAATGGAAAACCATTTGCATGTGTTTAATGCTGATCTCCAGGCAAACAGTTAAATACACAGATCAAATGCATATAAGGGAACTGTTTTATCGGTCAAAGGGTTTGTATGTATGTCTATCCAGTCCAAACATTTACAAGGTCTTGCAGGACTGTACAGCCAGCCTGGTGACATGACTTTTCTGTGCTTCAGGTAAGCATCTCAATTAGGTCACGTCCCCACTAGGGATGAGCTCGGTGTTCGAGTCGAACATACGTTCGACTCGAACATCGGCTGTTCGATCGCTCGCCGAACAACGAACGATTTGGGCCGTTCGCGCCTAATTCGCGGCCCACAATGCACTACGCCATCGCAGTGTCATCCAGGCGCTGTGATTGGCCAAGCATGCACTGTGACCCCGCATGCTTGGCCAATCACAGCGCCGGCAGCGAGGAGAGCAATGATTGGCCACAGGCAGGATGCCTGTGGCCAATTATTGCTGAGGGTGTTTAGTACACGCCCCACACTATAAAAGGCCGCCAGCATGGCGGCCTAGTGTAGTGTGTTCCGGAGCAGGGAAAGAGAAGCATAGGCAGGGACAGTGACATTTTTTTTTTCTTGCTTAACCTGGATTCCTTTAGTTTAGGGAAAGAGAAGGATAGGTAGGGAGAGTGTCAGTCTGTTTTACTGTGCTAAACCTTGTTTGTAGGGACAGGGAAGGACAGTGAGGGAAATTCTCATTGTGCTATACTGTGCTAAAGCATTCCTCATCAACCATCTTTAAAAAAAAATTTTTTATAGGGACAGAAAACTATAGGTAGGGAGAGTGTCAGTGTGTTTTACTGTGCTAAACCTTGTTTGTAGGGACAGGGAAGGACAGTGAGGGAAATTCTCATTGTGCTATACTGTGCTAAAGCATTCCTCATCAACCATCTTTAAAAAAAAAAATTTATAGGGACAGAAAACTATAGGTAGGGAGAGTGTCAGTGTGTTTTACTGTGCTAAACCTTGTTTGTAGGGACAGGGAAGGACAGTGAGGGAAATTCTCATTGTGCTATACTGTGCTAAAGCATTCCTCATCAACCATCTTTAGAAAAAAAAAAAATTTATAGGGACAGAAAACTATAGGTAGGGAGAGTGTCAGTGTGTTTTACTGTGCTAAACCTTGTTTGTAGGGACAGGGAAGGACAGTGAGGGAAAGTGTCAGTGTGTTTTACTGTGCTAAACCTTGTTTGTAGGGACAGGGAAGGACAGTGAGGGAAATTCTCATTGTGCTATACTGTGCTAAAGCATTCCTCATCAACCATCTTTAAAAAAACATTTTTTATAGGGACAGAAAACTATAGGTAGGGAGAGTGTCAGTGTGTTTTACTGTGCTAAACCTTGTTTGTAGGGACAGGGAAGGACAGTGAGGGAAATTCTCATTGTGCTATACTGTGCTAAAGCATTCCTCATCAACCATCTTTAAAAAAAAAAATTTTATAGGGACAGAAAACTATAGGTAGGGAGAGTGTCAGTGTGTTTTACTGTGCTAAACCTTGTTTGTAGGGACAGGGAAGGACAGTGAGGGAAATTCTCATTGTGCTATACTGTGCTAAAGCATTCCTCATCAACCATCTTTTAAAAAAAAAAAAATTATAGGGACAGAAAACTATAGGTAGGGAGAGTGTCAGTGTGTTTTACTGTGCTAAACCTTGTTTGTAGGGACAGGGAAGGACAGTGAGGGAAATTCTCATTGTGCTATACTGTGCTAAAGCATTCCTCATCAACCATCTTTAAAAAAAAATTTTTTTATATGGACAGAAAACTATAGGTAGGGAGAGTGTCAGTGTGTTTTACTGTGCTAAACCTTGTTTGTAGGGACAGGGAAGGACAGTGAGGGAAATTCTCATTGTGCTATACTGTGCTAAAGCATTCCTCATCAACCATCTTTAAAAAAAAAAAAATTATAGGGACAGAAAACTATAGGTAGGGAGAGTGTCAGTGTGTTTTACTGTGCTAAACCTTGTTTGTAGGGACAGGGAAGGACAGTGAGGGAAATTCTCATTGTGCTATACTGTGCTAAAGCATTCCTCATCAACCATCTTTAAAAAAAAATTTTTTTATAGGGACAGAAAACTATAGGTAGGGAGAGTGTCAGTGTGTTTTACTGTGCTAAACTTTGTTTGTAGGGACAGGGAAGGACAGTGAGGGAAATTCTCATTGTGCTATACTGTGCTAAAGCATTCCTCATCAACCATCTTTAAAAAAACATTTTTTATAGGGACAGAAAACTATAGGTAGGGAGAGTGTCAGTGTGTTTTACTGTGCTAAACCTTGTTTGTAGGGACAGGGAAGGACAGTGAGGGAAATTCTCATTGTGCTATACTGTGCTAAAGCATTCCTCATCAACCATCTTTAAAAAAACATTTTTTATAGGGACAGAAAACTATAGGTAGGGAGAGTGTCAGTGTGTTTTACTGTGCTAAACCTTGTTTGTAGGGACAGGGAAGGACAGTGAGGGAAATTCTCATTGTGCTATACTGTGCTAAAGCATTCCTCATCAACCATCTTTAAAAAAACATTTTTTATAGGGACAGAAAACTATAGGTAGGGAGAGTGTCAGTGTGTTTTACTGTGCTAAACCTTGTTTGTAGGGACAGGGAAGGACAGTGAGGGAAATTCTCATTGTGCTATACTGTGCTAAAGCATTCCTCATCAACCATCTTTAAAAAAAAATTTTTTTATAGGGACAGAAAACTATAGGTAGGGAGAGTGTCAGTGTGTTTTACTGTGCTAAACCTTGTTTGTAGGGACAGGGAAGGACAGTGAGGGAAATTCTCATTGTGCTATACTGTGCTAAAGCATTCCTCATCAACCATCTTTGAAATCCTTGTTTTTTGGACAGTCAGGGAAATTGTCATTGTGCTATTCTGTGCGAAAGCAATCATCCTCAACCATATTTAGAAATCCTTAAGTAAAGGGACAGAGAAGGACACCTGAAGGTAGCCCTTATTGCTTTTTTTCCCATCTCCCTGCAGGCCATCCATTAGAATGTCTGGAAGGCAAACAAGGAGAGGCAGACAGTCAGGAGGCAATAAAAGAGGGCAAGCAGGCTCTGTGTCTGGGGGCAACAGTGCTGGTCGTGGACGCGGTGCTTTGTCATCAGCACATGGCCATGGGACACGCTTGTCCTTCTTTTCGGCAGCTGGACATGTTGAGCCACATCATGCCGAAGACTTGGTAGAGTGGATGACCAAGCCCTCCTCCTCCTCCTCATCCTCTCTCACCCAGGCTCAGGGTACTGGCAAAGCAGCTGCCAAAGCGTCCTCTTCCCTGGTATCAATGTCAGACTCATCATCAGTCACTCCTTCCCTAGACCCACCATGTCCTCCTCCTGAGGAGTCCCCCGAACTGTTTGAGCACAGTGTTGGGTACATGCTCCAGGAGGATGCCCAGCGTTTCGAAGGGTCTGATGATGAAACCCAGCTAGAGGAAGGCAGTAGCGTGAGAGCAGACAGAGGGGATGCTCAAGAAGGACACCAATCTGGCAGTCATGTTCCAGCAGCTGCAGCATACTGCCAGATTGGCTCCAGTGATGAGGAGGGAGGGGATGATGAGGTCACTGACTCCACGTGGGTGCCTAATAGGAGAGAGGAGGAGGAGGAGGATGAGGAGGAGGCACATCTCCAACGAGGCAGGATGCCCTTTGGTGGCCAGCGTAAGGGCAGTACACCGACGGAATCACACCGCAGAGCTCCGCCTGTGCAGGGCGCTGCCTCTGCCCGTCATTCAAAAAGTTCTTTGGTGTGGGCCTTTTTTGAGGCTAGTGCATCAGATCGCACAGCTGCTGTTTGCAACATATGTCTCAAGCGTATATCGCATGGCCAAAACATCAGCCGCTTGGGTACCACATGCCTGGCCAGACATATGTTGACCTGCCATGCAGCTCGTTGGCAAGCCTACCTCAAAGACCCACACCAAAGAACAAAGCGGACCTCTCCTTGCACCGCATCAGCTGGGATCTCCAACCCCACTATAACTTCAGTCCTCTCTGAAACATGCACTGAGAGGAATGAAGGTGTAGAATTAGGTGTGTCACAGCCAAGTACTTGCGGCCACTCTGCTAGCAGTACACCGACGTCCGATTCTAGCAGGCAAATTTCCCTGCCCCAGCTGCTGGACCGTCGAAAGAAGTTCACTCCCAGCCATCCACATGCCCAGCGGTTGAATGCTAGCTTGGCTAAATTGCTAGCGCTTCAACTGCTGCCTTTTCAGTTGGTAGACTCGGCCCCCTTCCGTGAGTTTGTGCAATGTGCGGTTCCTCAGTGGCATGTTCCCAAACGCCACTTTTTCTCACGGAAGGCTATTCCGGCTCTCTACCGGCATGTGGAAGGCAATGTCTTGGCCTCGCTGGACAGGGCGGTCAGCGGTAAGGTGCATATTACCGCTGACTCATGGTCCAGCAGGCATGGACAGGGACGTTACCTTTCTTTCACTGCCCATTGGGTCACTCTTTTGGCAGCTGGGAAGGATGCAGGACAAGGTGCAGTAGTGTTGGAGGTTGTTCCACCGCCACGCCTCCAAAATGCTACTACTGGTTGTGACACACCTCTCTCCTCCACCCCCTCCTCTTCTTCTTCCTCCATGGCCTCTTCCTGTGCTTTGTCCTCTGAACCAGCGGTGCTCCGTAGGCGTTCAAGGGGCTACGCAAGTACGCAGGCAAAAAGATGCCATGCCGTGCTTGCGCTGGTGTTTTTGGGGGACAGAAGCCACACTGGGGCAGAGGTCCTGTCTGCTCTGCAGGGCCAGGCCGAGAGGTGGTTGACGCCACGCCAGCTTAAGCCAGGAATGGTGGTTTGCGACAATGGCACCAACCTCCTCTCCGCCCTCCGACAGGGACAACTGACCCATGTGCCCTGTGTGGCTCACGTCCTTAACCTGGTGGGTCAAGCGGTTCTTGGGCAGGTACCCGGGCTTACAGGATGTCCTGAGGCAGGCCAGGAAAGTCTGTGTGCATTTCTGCAGATCTTATAATGCCAGTGCTCGCCTGGCTGAGCTGCAAAAGGAGTTGAACCTGCCCAAGAACCGCCTTATATGTGACATGCCCACCAGGTGGAACTCAACGTTGGCCATGCTGCAGCGGCTGCACACGCAGCAGAGGGCCATCAATGAGTACCTGTGCGACTACGGCACCAGGACAGGGTCAGGGGAGCTTGGTTTTTTTTCTCCATGCCAGTGGGGCATGATCAGGGATGCATGCACTGTCCTGGCACCATTTGAGGAGGCCACGAGGATGGTGAGCAGTGACAGTGCATGCATCAGTGACACTGTACCTCTTGTCCACCTGTTGGAGCACACGCTGCGTGGAATAATGGACAGGGCACTTGAGGCAGAACAGAGGCAGGAAGAGGAGGACTTCCTTGCCTCTCAAGGCCCCCTTTACCCAGACAGTGTTCCTTCTGTCCCACCCATCGCACAGGAAGAGGACGAGGAGGAGGAGGAGGAGGAGGATTGTGTCAGCATGGAGGTGGAGCCTGGCACTCAGCAGCATCAACAGCAGCAGTCTTTTAGGGATGATTTACATTCCCAAGAAACCCGCGGACTTGTACGTGGCTGGGAGGAGGTGGCTGCGGATCATGTCGTCCTTAGTGACCCAGAGGACTCCGGACCGAATGCCTCAGCTAACCTATGCTGCATGGCCTCCCTGATCCTGCAAAGTCTGCGGAAGGATCCTCGTATTCTTCGGATCAAGGAGAGGGACCATTACTGGCTGGCCACTCTCCTTGATCCACGGTACAAGGGTAAGGTTGCGGACCTTATGTTACCGTCGCAGAGGGAGCAGAGGATGAGACAACTCCGGGAGGCCTTGCAGAAAGGTCTGTGCAACGCGTTCCCAGAGACTGGGAGGTTACAAACTCCTGGTTCTGGACAACGAGTTGCTGAGGCTTCGGCCAGTCAAAGAAGGAGCGGTGGGGAAGGTGGCCGTCTGACCGATGCGTTCAGACAATTCTTTAGTCCGCAGCCCCAAAGTATGATCGGTTCCAGCAACCATCGCCAGCGTCTGATAAACATGGTGCAGGAATATCTAGGGGCAAGGTCAGACTTGGACACCTTCCCCACCGAAAATCTTCTGGCTTACTGGGTCTTGAGGATGGATCACTGGCCAGAGCTTGCACAGTATGCAATTGAGCTACTGGCCTGTCCTGCATCCAGCGTTCTTTCGGAACGCACATTCAGTGCTGCTGGAGGATTTGTCACGGGTCACAGGGTGCGCCTGTCCACCGACTCGGTTGATCGACTGACTTTCATCAAGATGAACCAGTCTTGGATCACCACCAGCTACCACACACCTGATGCTGATATAACAGACTAATTGATTTTAACATGTCACATCCCTTCAAGACTGATGCTGATGCTGAGTGCCTGTGCTGTTATGTTGACTGGCTATCCTCCTCCTCCGAGTCCTCAATGATACGATTGATGATGATAGCTTGGAAGATCATTTTTGTTTATGGGTGCCGCCACCAGTGCCTAACGCCCAATTTTTCAGCCCCTGTTTAACAGGGGCGTGTAATTACAATTTTTGAAGCAATACTTTGCAACAGGGCTCATTGCTGTGCTCCAAGTACAGTATCTGTGAGGGGTTGCAGTGTTGTGCCACCAGTGCCTAAGGCCCAATTTTTCAGCCCCTGTTTAACAGGGGCATGTAATTACAATTTTTGAAGCAATACTTTGCAACAGGGCTCATTGCTGTGCTCCAAGTACAGTATCTGTGAGGGGTTGCAGTGTTGTGCCACCAGTGCCTAAGGCCCAATTTTTCAGCCCCTGTTCAACAGGGGCATGTAATTACAATTCTTGATCTAATAATTCACAGCAGGGCCCATTGCTGCACCCACCAAGAGTAACTCTGAGGGCTTACAGTGTTGTGGCAACGCCACCACCACCACCACCACGAAAGGCCCAATTTTTCAGCCCCTGTTCAAAAGGGGCATGTAATTACAATTCTTGATCTAATAATTCACAGCAGGGCCCATTCCTGCACCCACCAAGAGTAACTCTGAGGGCTTACAGTGTTGTGGCAACACCACCACCACCACCACCACCACCACGAAAGGCCCAATTTTTCAGCCCCTGTTCAACAGGGGCATGCAATTACAATTCTTGATCTAATAATTCACAGCAGGGCCCATTGCTGCACCCACCAAGAGTAACTGTCAGGGCTTACAGTGTTGTGGCACCAGCACCACCATCAAAGGCCCAATTTTTACTACCACTGTTCAACAATTATATGTAATTACAATTCCTGATATAATAGTTGACAGCAGGGCGTTCCAGCACCAACCAAGAGTAACTGTGAGTGCTTACAGTGTTGTGCCAACACCAACAACTAAGGGGCCTATTTCTGCAGAGTATATACGGCAGGTCCCTACTTTCAAACATCCAACTTACAAACGACTCCTACTTGCAAACGCAAGAAGACAACAGGAAGTGAGAGGAAATCTACCCCTAGGAAGGAAAATTCTCTCCTGTAAGAATTAATATGGGAGAAAGGTGTCTCCTCTGTACTGATGCTTTATCACCAATCCTTGTTTCAAGAAAAACACCACATTTCAAAAACAGTTGTCATTGGGACGGAAAGTGAGGTGAAATGTTCTGAACAGGGGCACAGACAGCAAAACAAATGTTACAGGGGTGATAACCCTTACCTATGTTTTCCAAAAAGTTTAAAAATAGATTTTTGGGCTGGAGCTACACTTAAACAATGTACCTGTTCAAAATTACAAACAGATTCTACATAAGAACAAACCTACAGTCCCTGTCTTGTATGCACCGCCTGTATACGGCTGTTCAGAGTATATAGGGCCTTTTTTATTTTATGGTTCCCCTTAATATCCATACAAGACCCAAAGGGGCTGGTAATGGGCTGGGGTAGGGGGTCATGGGGTAGCTATGCCATTTTTCTTAAAGATTTTCATCCATATTACCGGGACCAGACATTACATTAAAGCCGCAAGCAGTTTTAAATGGCTTTTTTTTCCTTTAGAAGTGTCATTTTGTGCAGGGACAGTTCTAAACACGGGAAACACGTGGCACTTCACAGGCATACTTTAGACACCCCCCAGGTACGATATTTAAAGGAATATTTGACTTTTTTTTTTCCACTTTATGCATCATTAAAATGACTGCTCCCGAAAAACGACCGTTTTTAAAACTTCTTTTTGCATTGATACATGTCCCCTGGTGCAGAACCCGGGTTCCCAAACCCTTTTTAGGACAATAACATGCATAATAGTCGTTATAATTAGCACTTTAGAATTCGAACGTTCGCATCCATTGTATTTAATAGGGTTCTAATGTTCGTACGAACTTTCGGTCCGTTCGCGGGTTCTGGTGCGAACCGAACCCGGGGGTGTTCGGCTCATCACTAGTCCCCACCCCCAACCTATAACTGGACAGTGAACAGCAACGGACTGATGAGGTCATCTCTCTGCTCTCTCCCCATCAGTGCATGTGATTACAGGACACCTGATTGGCCCAAAGTACTCTCTCTCTCTCTCTCCTAGTCTTTGTGATGCTAAACAGAAGATTACAAGATGTTGAAATCAAGTAAACTAGTGGCCTTTACAGAACACGTAATGATTTTTTATTAAATACATAACTGCATTTATTTGTGTTTTTAATATCTGGAATTCATCTTTAATGAATGGAATGTTTGTTCTGTACTGCACAATTAAGATAGATTTTTTTCTCATTTCAAACACATGCATATCTTAGACATAGTAATGGGCATGTCTCCCACTGGCACAGTGCCATGGTAAAAAGATACAAACTGACTGTAAATTTGTCTCAGCTAACTCCACACTGATACACTTTGACCTAAATTAAAGTGCTTCTAAACCTCAAAAATGAAAAATGAACAAAGCATATGGAGCAGTATATATACTGTGTGCTTGCTCCTATCTAAAGCATTGAGTGTCATTTATCTCTGCTGTTTCCTTATTCTGCTATCTCCAGGAGATGGCCCCACTTCCAGCACACAGCAGGTTATTGACAGCCTCAGCTGTCCATGTTTCCCTATGGGTGTATGTAGAAGAGGGTGTGCCTATTTCCTCCATTCAGGTCTTAGATTACACCGAGCTCTCTTCTCTATTCTGGGCAGCGTGTGATGTCAGATCCCCGCCCACCAGAATACTGATGCCGAGTCACCCAGGAGGCACTGTCACTCCTGGTGGAATGGGCCTTGACTGGGAAAGGAGAAACCAAGTCATTGATACCATGTGCCTGAGAAATGAGCTGACGATTCCACCTGGAAATGGCAGATCAAGAAGCATATAGAAAAGCCCACCAGGGAGAGACTAAAGAAATAGGACTCCCCCTGGATAAAGAAGCCACAGGTGGACCCTTGGTCCAAGCAATATCACTCTATTCAGGTTTCTGTCTATGCTGCTGTTTATGCCTAGCCATCTTGATGATTACAGCTGCCTGTCTTATCTACACCAAGGTGGTTTTCCTTGTCTGCTGCCATCTTGTTACCCTGCACATGACCTGCATTTTTTTGCTTTTGCTTTTTTGCTATTTGCTTGCTTTAACCAGTGAATAGATTGACTCAATGTGACCTATCCAACCATTTACCATTGCTCTCCCATACCGATTTATTCGGTTAGAACTGTATTTTTGCATGGTGTCACCTCATTTCATCTGAGTTCCAGTTTTTTACCGCGCAGCCATTTTTGCATTTTCTATGTTCTTTTGGAACTGGTCTAGCCCCACTGGCTGACCCTATTATATACAGGGATATTACCTGGATTTCCTTTCCAGTTGGTCACCCTGTTAGACTGCATGCATGCGTCCGCACTTAGTAGTTTGTGGTTTTAATATTGATGACGTCATCATATTAATTTGAATTGTCTGTGGGTGCTGGTATGGGTTTTTTTTTTGAGCATCAGTAAATTGTGTAATTAATTTTCAATTTTTTGTACTAATAAAAGTCATTTTTTTCATAAGCGGCGTGGTCCACCTGTGGCTTCTTTATCCAGGGGGAGTCCTATTTCTTTAGTCTCTCCCTGGTGGGCTTTTCTATATATTTGGTTTTAGGCCACAGAGACCGCACCTTACTTAGTGAGTCCGCCATTAAATGTCACACTGTGCGTCTGTTACCTACCAGGCACAGTGTGTGTGTGTGTATATATATATATATATATATATATATATATATATATATATATATAGTGAGCACTGGAACCGTTCCTTTTTTCTCAGATCAAGAAGCAGCCTGACCCTTGTGAGGACCTCAGGTAGAGCAAACAGGGACTCAGACTACTAAAACAAAGCTGTAGACTTTGGATAAATTCAAACACCTAGAACAACTTCTATAGAGTGAAGCACCTTCTTCTTAGAATGCTTAAGACAAGGACAAAATGGACAGCAATGTAACATCCTTATTCAGGTGGAACGAGGAAACCACCTTAGGTATAAAGTGCTGAGGTCTCAACAAAACCTTATCCTGGGGAAAAAACAAAAAAGGTTCTTTGCAGGAGAGCGCTGATAACCTCAATGCCTCGTACACACGACCGTTTTTCCCGGCAAGAAAACTGCCATGACAGTTTTTCGCCAGGAAAAACGGCCGTGTGTATGCTAAATTGCAGTTTTCCCGGCAGGAAAACTGCCGTGAACCGCAGCAGGAAAATAGAGAACATGTTCTCTATTTTCCTGCGGTGATTCCCGTGGCTTTTGTTCTCAGCAGTTTTCAATGTGAGACACTGCAAGGCAGTGCCGATGGAGCATACACATGGCCGGGATTCCCGACCAAAGCTCTCAATGGCAGTTTTCCTGTCGGGAAACCCGGCCGTGTGTAGGGGGAAAAAATGACCGAGCAGGTTCTCGGTATTCCCCCCCCCCCCCCGGGATTCCCGGCGGACTTTTTACCGCCAGGAAATCCCGGTCGTGTGTACTAGGCATTAGACCCTCAAAGCTGCAGTAATGGCAACCTAAAAAACAAGGAGTGGCAAAGGAATCTCCTGGAGATGTTCAAACAGAGCAATCTGTATGTAAAACACCAAATCAAGGCCCCACAACACCAAATTAAAGTCCGCCTTGGAGACAAAGTGGGCCACATGAGTGGAACAATCCCATGTGACACCCTGCAAGAGGGCTTTTACCAGGGAATGAAACACAATAGGTCTCTAAACAGAATTGCCAAGGCTGAGATCTACCTCTTGATGGTACTTAAGGCCACAGACATCTCCACATCAGAATGGAGAAAAATCAAATTGTGAACCTTACGATGGTGCATCTTCCTGAAAGTCAACTTTTGCCCTAAGAGGGGTAGGAATCACAAAGTCAGAAACCCCCCTATCCCCCAGGACTTGAACAGCCATGCCCCCCAAACCAGTGACCATAAATCAAGACTGAGGATCAAACCCTGTGACAGCAAGATTACAGGGAAGGGCAAAGATCAGAAAAACTGATCCCAAGGAGTCACCAGGGTATCCCCCATACAAATCGAAGGATCCTTAGCCTGGGACACAAACCTGTACAGCTTGTTTTTGAACCTAGATCCTCATCCAGGATCCTCTACCACTGACAAATATCTGAAAAAAACCCTGGATGACAGGTCCGATCCCTTGGGTTCAGCTGTTAAAGGCTGAAAAATTATGCCTGCCAATTTTCCTAGAGTGAAACTGGGTATATCGGACAGCATCAAAAGTTGGCTACCATCTTCCCCAGTTACCTCATGCAGACACAAATCAATGGTTTTTCTAGCCACCTCAGAGGCTAAACCATGGATTGAAGAGGCAGACATTTGCTTGTGAAAGCAACACTTTTTTTCTGATATATCTAGGATTAAGCCCAAAAACTCCAGGACAGGTGTTGAACCAGAGAATACTTATAAAAGGTCCAGCACCCAACAGAACCTTTCCAGGACCTGTACCATCTGATGGAAATTTAATGTCAAGGGCTGAGCAGATTGTTCTCAAATATGCAGGCCTTCCAAGTACCCCACAATTGGAATGCCTCAAGCCCTCATCAAACGCAGAATAGAAGACAACACCTTGGTAAACATTCTGGAAGCCATGCAAAGAATGAACCGCAACATCACAAACTGGCATTGGCGAACTTCCACTACGAATCGCATAAATTATTGGCGATGCTGGAAAATCGGGATGTGCAGATATTCATCCTTGATTGACATGTGAAATTCTTTTTGGTCTGAATGTAAATTCGGACAAATTTTGTATCCGAATCTCCAAATGAAATAGTACCGAATTTAGTTTAAATTCGTTTAATGTCGTTTATTCGTGTTATAACGAATTCCAAATTTTCAGAATGATTCGAATTCGGATAGATCGAAAAACTATCGACGGGGTCGAATTCTGTGTGAAGAATAGCTGCCCGGCTACCACGTCCTTGACAACCGATGACTCGTTAGTTGTCAGCAGGCTTCCCCGCTGAGAGCTGAAGTGTAAACAAAAGAATGCCGGCAATAGAAAATTCTGAAAAAAAAAAACAGTCCCTTCGGGTCTGGCATGGATTTTAAGGGGAACTCCACACCAAAATTAAACAAATGAAAAAAAAATGGTGTGAGGTCAACACCAAAATCCATACCAGACCTTTATCTGAGCATGCAGCCTGGAAAGGGGAGGGGGAACGAGCGAGCAACCCCCCCCTCTTCCCTCCTGAACCATACTAGGCCACATACCCTCAACACCCCAAAGCAACTTGTCCCCACAAGGGCCTCTTTCCCACAACCCTGGGTGGTGGTTGTGGGGGTCTCCGGGCCGGGAGCTTATCGGAATCTGTAAGCCCCCTTTAATCAGATGCCGGCCCCTCCCCTATGTGAATGAGTACGTTTTTGACAATCCCTTTATTAATTAATGGAGATTCGTTGTCAATCGCGACGCCCACAACCACTGCACTGGTTTCTGACCTGTCGCCTTCACTTACTTCTTTAGAAGTAAGAGCGTGCTTTTACCCACAGTCATCTTTATATGAAAGCATCCAAACAAGCATTTGCCCTCAAATTGCAGCCTGTTTACTTGCTTTTTGCAGAGAAGTTGCACCGGCCAGCACTTGAGGCATGGGATCCTTCTTATATGGACTGACATGGCAACCAACCTGGAAAGCTGCCAGATGGAATCTTTTAAGGAACCTACAGGGAAACATAAGGCTCTTGGAAAATGTTCCAGCAACTGCCAAATGGATTCCCGGGGTTCGATTCTCTGGAACAAAGCATACGCTTCAAACCTTGAGGGCTTAGCAAGCTCCAGCCATTGCAGGCTGCAGATCTACGCCCAGCAAAGAGAAGGAACCCCATCCACCTTGACCATTAGGGCCTGAGCAAAATGTTAAATGTGAAAATCAGAGGTGTTCTGTCACATTAGCAAGCATGTAAGGTCAGCAGGTTTGCTGCTGCTTTTAAAATGTAAACAGTCTGTTGGATTTACAAATAATGTATTTAAGCATATAAACTCCATTTTGTGTTGAAAATAACTGTAAAATTTAAAACTACATTGGGTGTAACAAGATGTCCGCTTGGCCCCTTCTTACTAGGATTACTGTGCAGGAGTGTGAGTGGAGCAAGATGGCGGCGACGAAACGTCATTACAGTGGCGCCGCCGGGTGTACCAAGATGGCCGCCGCTCCGGAGCTAGGCCGAAGCCGCGGCCTTTCCTATGGTCGAGGCTCCGGAGCGCTCTGCGGATCGCGTGGTGATCCGATCCGAACAGGGTGACCCGTTCGGATCACGGATCACCACCGATCCATTGCACCACTACAATGGACCCACAAAAAGTAAAGGCAATTCTGGAATGGCCAGCCCCTGTAGACAAAAAAGGTGTCCAGCGATTAGTGGGCTTCGCTAATTTTTATCAGAGGTTCGTGAAGGGGTTTTCTACAATCATTTCGCCCATTACCCAGTTGACTCACCAGCAGTTCTGGTTTCAGTGGTCTCAAGAGGTGCAAATAGCCTTTGATAAATTGAAAAATCTGTTCACCTCTGCGTCAATACTACAGCACCCAGATTGGCCTTGCCATGTGTTGGAGGTAGATGCCTCGGAGATAGCTACAGGAGCAATCTTGTCCCAACGACAAGGACCCAAGGCTCTTCTCCATCCTGTAGCTTTTGCCTCTCGGAAGATGACTCCTCCAGGGAGGAACTGTGACGTGGGCGACTGGGAATTATTGGCCATCAAATTCGCTATGGAGGTATTTGCTGGAGGGGGCTGCTCACCCTATCATGATTTTCACAGATCATAAGAACCTGGAGTACCTCAGGACAGCGAAACGTCTAAGACCCCGACAAGCTCTATGAGAGCTATTTTTTTCCAGGTTCAACTTTTTCATATTTCTTACCGACAGGCTCTAAGAATGGGTAAGCTGACACCCTTTGCCGAATGTTTCCAGATGCCCCTGAGACAACTGAGCCCAGTACCATTTTATCTGCACAAAACTTTTTGCTCATTCAACCTGATCTGAAGACAGCAATCAGACAAGCTTCCAGCCAGTGCACTTAACCTGAAGTCTCCTCCCTGAAGAATCAAGATGGGTTACTATGGTTTCAGGACAAGATTTTCATTCCTTAACAAGAGAGACTCCATGACCACAAGCTTGCAGGTCATTTCGGGGTACAGAAATATCCGACCTTATACAGCGCTCCTTTTGGTTGGAAGCAGCGCTCCTTTCCAGTTGGAAGCAGGATTATAAGAATGATAAAAAGTAAAAGAAAAGGAAGAAGATACAGTTGGTAATGAACATGGATGTTGTCACTCATAATAATGAGTGACATCCCACTCAAAATTCATACCCACTGGTATCCTAGTGTTAAAGAAAAAAATCCAATAAACCTCACGTTTACATGAAACCCTAAATTTATCTCCTCCTCAGATAGGTAACACTGTTTTCTCTACACCTTGGATGGCTAAACTGGAAACATCTTTCTGATGTATATTATTCCAGTGTCTGGCCACGTTGGTTTTATGATCTTTATGTATGTCATATAGGTGGTCTTGAAACCGATCACGCAACCGGCGTGTCGTTCGACCTACATACTGTATGTGGCATGACTTACATGTAATGATGTATACCAAGTATTTAGTGCTGCAGTTTATGAAAGATTTAATTCTTGAAAATTTGTCTGAGGTCATTGCTTGTATGGTACCTCCCTTTTGAATGTGTTTACAGCACAGACACCCGTTTCATCCACAGCAGAAGGTGCCTTTAAATTGCAACCAATGCTGTTGTGGGCGCTTACTTGTATATAAGCTAGGTGACAGGGTCCTACCCAAAGTGGGGGCTCTGCGTGACACAGTTTTTACTCCTTTAGATAAAATCTCAGCGTAAATGGGGTCATTGGATAAAATTGGTAAATATTTCAAAACTATATTTTTTATCTTGTTGTACTCGCTACTATAAGGAGCAGAGAAAACAAGGTTTTGGAGAGTGAAATTAGTACATGATCGATTCCCTTTTCTATTGCTAATTTTATCTTTCAAAAGATGTTCTTGTGGGGTGTTTGCGGCAATGTTCATGGCTCTATGCAAGATAGTAGTAGGATAACCCGTCTTTGAAACGTCTAAACATAGCCTCTGCTTTAGGTCTATAATCTGCGTCCTCACTGCAAATTCTTTTCAATCTCAAAAACTGTCCTACAGGAATTCCTCTCAAGGTATGTTTCAGGTGACTCGAGTCTGCATGTAAAAGCGTGTTGCCTGTTATGGGTTTCCTAAAAATGCTCGCTTTCACGTTACCATCTTTACCTTCTAAATGGACATCCAAATAGTTAATGGAAGTCGAGCTGCTGTCGCCAGTGAATCTTAGATTTAAATTGTTGTTATTTAGATATGACAATCAATTATCCAAGCTACCAGCCCTATCCGAGGCTATGGATAGCAGGTCATCTATATAGAGACAGTAGAAGAAGGTATCAGTGTGATGGGGGCTATCACATGAAAAAAATGTGGGACCTCTCCCACCATCCCATATAGAGATTGGCGAGGGAGGGGGAGAATTTGGCTCCCATCTTAACCCTCTTGGACATGGTGTTCACCAGAGCTTCACAGGTTGCCACTGGAGTCCTCTTCCACTGCTTTATGAGGACATCACAGAGCAGGTGGATGTTAGAGGCCTTGCGCTCCTCCACCTTCCATTTGAGGATGCCCCAAAGATGCTCAATAGGGTTTAGGTTTGGAGACATGCTTGGCCAGTCCATCACCTTTACCCTCATTTTTTTATCAAGGCAGTGGTCGTCTTGGAGGTGTGTTTGGGGTCGTTATGTTGGAATACTGCCCTGCGGCCCAGTCTCCAAAAGGAGGGGATCATGCTATACTTCAGTATGTCACAGTACATGTTGGCTTTCATGGTTCCCTCAATGAACTGTAGCTCCTCAGTGCCAGCAGCAGTTTATCTTGGTCTCATCAGACCACAGGACATGGTTTCCAGTAATCCATGTCCTTAATCTGCTTGCAATGCTGGCAGCACTCATACGTCCATTTCCCAAAGACAACCTCTGTATATGACGCTAAGCACATGCACTCAACTTCTTTGGTTGACCATGGCGAGGCTTGTTCTGAGTGGAACATGTCCTGTTAAGCTGCTGTATGGTCTTGGCCACCATGCTGCAGCTCAGTTTCAGGGTCATGGCAATCTTTTTATAGCCTATGCCATCTTTATGTAGAACAACAATTCTTTTTTTCAGATCCCCAGAGTTCTTTGCCAGGAGGTGCCATGTTGAACTTCCAGTGACCAGTATGAGAGAGGGAGAGCGATAACACCAAATTTAAAACACCTGCTCCCCATTCACAACCTGAGACCTTGTAATACTAACGAGTCACATGACACCGGGGAGGGAAAATGGCTAATTGGGCCCCAATTTGGATATTTTCACTTAGGGGTGTACTCACTTTTGTTGCCAGCGGTTTAGACATTAATGGCTGTGTGTTGAGTTATATTGAGGGGGCAGCACATTTACACTGTTATACAGGCTGTACACTCAATACTTTACATTGTAGCAAAGTGTAATTTCTTCAGTGTTGTCACATGAAAAGATATAATAAAATATTTACAAAAATGTGAGGGGTGTACTCACTTTTGTGAGATACTGTATATACAGTAGGTCAGCATCCCATTCACTAATCAAGGTAAAAGTGTACAAGCATTACTAATCCTCATAATGACTCCAAAAACGAATTCTTCAAATTAAATGACTGCTAGCATCAATGATCGCCAAGGATGGCTTCAAGATAGCAGACCCTCCACACAGAAAAAGTAAATATTCAAGATATACAGCATCTCAAGGTATCGCAAGGTAAGTCCTCCAATGCTGTATATACTGTATAAAGTGAAGTTCCATAGATGTTTAAACATGAATTCAATAAATGGTATATCCAAACGATCCCAGGTTCCATTCCAAAGGCAAGACTTGAAAATGCATTGCCGTATTATAGGCAACATGGACTTCACTAACAGGTAACAGCATGACTGGTCCAATAGCATGGTCTTTTAATTGGGTGTTGAATCATATTTCATATCACTAATACATTCTTGTAATTTTTGTTAATCTTTTCTTGCTGTCTATGCAGTTCATGGTTTGTTATACAATACGGACAGTTTTTTTTTAATTTAGCAGGTTGTGTGAATCCATACTCTTGGTCATTAGTTTTCGTTTTTTTACCTCCTCCTGAGAGGACTCATCCAAAGAAGATTCACAATCCTCAATGGCTTCCTCCTTTATCCAGAGGAAGTTCCTACAATAACTCCTCCTAATTGTGGGAGCAGGGGAAGGCTCCACATGTTTGCATTCTAAGCATTTCAAACCAATCAGGCCCTTATGAGCTGGTCCTGCAAACCAGATATGACTGCAGAAAATTGAAACCTAGACACAAACAAACTGGTATATTGTGTCCCTGAAACAATGGAAATGGCAGAAAAGGGCAGGGATTCAGAGCTAAGCTGACCCCTAGTGGAGTCATTATGGGTCCCCCCCCTACCTGGTAAAGCTTATCGTCTTCCCCCCACCTCCCTGCCTGCGTAACACTGTGGCTTGCTAAGGGTCAATAGGCCTGTAACCCTGATATGGGAATGGCCACTCCGCAACATGCTTTGCTTAGCTGGATTTTTCAAAAGCATTTGACACAGTTTTCCATAAACGTTTACTGTACAAAATAAGGTCAGTTGGCATGGACCATAGGGTGAGTACATGGATTGAAAACTGGCTAGAAGGGCGAGTTCAGAGGGTGGTGATAAATGGGGAGTACTCGGAATGGTCAGTGGTGGGTAGTGGGGTCCCCCAGGTTTCTGTGCTGGTACCAATCCTGTTTAATTTGTTCATAAATGACTGGAGGATGGGGTTAACAGTGCAATCTCTGTATTTGTGGATGATACTAAACTAAGCAGGGCAATAACTTATCCGCAGGATGTGTAAACCTTGCAAAAAGATCTGAACAAATTAATGGGGTGGGCAACTACATGGCAAATGAGGTTCAATGTAGAAAAATGTAAAATAATGCTTTTTGGTGGCAAAAATATCAATGCAATTTATACACTGGGGGTAGAACCTTTGGGGGAATCTAGGATGGAAAAGGACCCGGGGTCCTAGTAGATGATAGGCTCAGCAATAGCATGCAATGTCAAGCTGCTGCTTACAAAGCAAACAACATATTGGCATGCATTAAAAAGGGGATTAACTCCAGAGATAAAACGATAATTCTCCCACTCTACGAGACTCTGGTCCGGCCGCACCTGGAGTATGCTGTCCAGTTCTGGGCACCAGTCGTCAGGAAGGATGTACTGGAAATGAAGCGAGCACAAAGAAGTGCAACAAAGCTAATAAAGGGTCTGGAGGATATTAGTTATGAAGAAAGGTTGCGAGCACTGAACTTATTCTCTCTGGAAAAGAGACGCTTGAGAGGGGATATGATTTCAATTTACAAATACCATACTGGTGACCCCACAATAGGGATAAAACTTTTTTGCGGAAGGGAATTTAACAAGACACGTGGCCATTCATTAAAATTAGAATAAAAGAGGTTTAACCTTAAACTACGTAGGGGGTTCTTTACCGTAAGAGTGACAAGGATGTGGAATTCCCTTCCACAGGCGGTGGTCTCAGGGGGAGGCATCGATGGTTTCAAGAAACTATTAGATAAGCACCTGAACGACCACAACATACAGGGATATACAAGGTAATACTGACATATAATCACACACATAGGTTGAACTTGATGGACTTGTGTCTTTTTTCAACCTCACCTACTATGTAACTAATGCTAGCGTTTTGCTGGAGCAGCTGGTTGCTGTCATTGGTTGCTGTCAGCCACACCCTGCGTTCTTCTGCCTACAGACAGTGCCCATTCTGCTGCTCCTGATCATACTCACATTTAGATATTGACGCTTAGAAAAAATCTTCCCGCAGTTCTCATATTCACACATTAGCAGCTCCGTCATTGTGTCCTTTCTGCAAATACAAAGGCCATCGGTTACATACGGATATAAAACGGGAAAGAGAAGACCCCTCAAAAGGGAAGCTACAACAGGGTTTTCATTGTGCAAGTTTTTTGAGTAATTCTTGTGGCTATCTGTATATCACACAAAGTTGATCAAGTTCCATGATTAAACCCTGCTCTTATAAAATCTCAGACACACAGAAAGTGCATTGTCATCAAACTGCCAGACCTGACTAAATGACTTGACTTAGAGACGGGAGAAGTGAAAGCTCAGTCAATGTGATATGCTGTTTAGCAGGAAGCAGAGCATGCATGGGTAATAAGCAGATGTAGTTACTCCCATCAACATACAGTATATAACTGCAAATTTTAACATTTTGTGCAAAATTGTGTTCATTTTGTTAGGTAAAAAGTGATTGATTGCTGTATTGGAGTACATGGCAGATTTGCAATGCAAGAAAGCTGCACCTCTGCCAAATCCTTCTTTTTCTTTGAAGAAACTTAATTCCATGCGTACAATGAATACTAAGACACCTCCCAGCAACCCTGTTCCTCCCTTCAAACATTTAATTGTTAAACCACTTATATTGATTGTAAAGTCTCGTTTTTTTCCCTATAAAAATAATGTTATATGTTAATGCTATACTTACCTGCTCTGTTGCAGTGGATTTGCACAGGGCAGCCCGGATCCTCCTCTTCTCTGGTCCCTCTTCGGTGCTCCTGGCCCCTCCCTCCTGTCAAGTGCCCCCCACAGGAAGCAGCTTGCTATGGGGGCACCAGAGCTGAGTCACAGCTCCCTGTGTCCATTCAGACACAGAGCCCTGACCCGGCCCCACCCCCTGTCTCCCCTGATTGGTTAGGTGAGTTTTATTGACAGCAGCAGGCGCCAATCGTGCCGCTGCTGTGTCTCAGCTAATCAGGATGGAGAATCTCGGACGGCTGAGACACTCGTGGACATTGCTGGACAGCGAGGGACCTCAGGTATTAGGGGGGCTGAGGGGGGCTGCTTCACACAGAAGGCTTTTTATCTTAATGGATAGAATCCATTATGATAAAAAACCTTCTGACTTTACAACCCCTTTAAATATACTCACGTAAATATAAACACTATGATTGAGCCCTTCTGCAGTGAAATGTGTGGTCAGGCAGGCGCTATCATGTGTTATGCGCTGTGCGTGTGAATTAAAGTTTATTGGAAAAAAAAAAAAAAGGATTTGGCAGACGTGCCCCTTTGCCTTGCAAATTAAAATTCCCTAATGGAGGAAGGAAATTGTACAGCCACAACACCCGCAGTCAGTGTGGTGAAGCCACAAGCCCGTCTGGAGTGGTACCATTTGCAATTTTCCTGGAAAGACAGGGCAGAGCTGGATTAACACTAAACCACTCATGGACAGCCGCCACCAAGTTTCACAGCATTTCCCTTTCAAAACCTCTTACAGATCGCTCTGTAGCAAGATTCGAAGCCCAGCAGCCCATCAAGTCAACTTCTCGAATGATATTAATACCTGCCAGAATTTTTAGCAAACTAAGTTCTGGGACACCTGAAACTACTGCTGTATTAAAATTATGCCATGGGTAACAACACCTTCTGTCATTTTAAAATAGAAGCATTTGTAAAGGGATTCTTTACTGTAAGAGCAGCAAGGATGTGGCATTCCCTTCCACAGGCGGTGGTCTCAGCAGGGAGCATTGATAGTTTTAAAGAACTATTAGATAAGCACCTGAACGACCACAACATACAGGGATATACAATGTAATACTGACATAAAATCACACACATAGGTTGGACTTGATGGACTTGTGTCTTTTTTCAACCTCACCTACTATGTAACTATGTAAAGTGAGTAAAGAAAAATAAGAAGTCATATCGAATCTATGGCTAGTATTTTTGCCTTGCGTTCAATTCCCATGCAGCAAAAAAAATAAAACTATGACAGCTCATCAGTTCAATTTATACCTAACAAATGAAAAGGTGCACATGGGCAGAGCCGTACATTATACAATGCAAAAAATGTCCCCAGGATACTCTCCACCCTCACCCTCTGATGCCTTGCCCGCATTTTATTTGACTTTTGGATAGAATACAAAATGGCTAAAAGCCCTGTTTTGTTTGTTTTTTACTGTCTGGGTCTTTACCTTAATTAAAGGCACACGATTTATATACTGTCTGCATCCCGTTGGAGAGAATTAACTTTACTTCCTTTCCCATACACACAACAGGAAGTAAGAGGAAATCTCTCAATTTAAGGAGAACCCCTTTTTAGAGTCCAGGGCTCGACAATCCCCAGGCGCCAGGTCGTAAATGTGACTAGAATTAGCGACCTGGCACCTGGGGCAGCACAGCTGAGGTTTCCTGTATCTCCATGCGGCCCCCCCCGCGCGATCGCGTGATCTCGTCGGGCCGCGCCGGACAGTAATTTAGGCCGCGGCTCTGCGGCCTTCTGCAGGCCTATGATTCATTCTGTAATCTTGTGTGGTGGCCGTTGGTATGACAAGACAACCAGCAATGCTTGCCTGTTTCACTGCCCGCCCATCTCCTTCCCTTTACTTAGAAGTTAACCCCCAAACATTATATATATTTTTTATTCCAACACCCTAGAGAATAAAATGGCGGTCGTTGCAATACTTTGTCACACCGTATTTGCGCAGCGGTCTTGCAAGCGCACTTTGAGGAAAAAAATACACTTTTTTAAATTAAAAAATAAGACAACAGTAAAGTTAGCCAAAATTTTTTTTATATTGTGAAAGATAATGTTACGCCGAGTAAATTTGATACCCAACATGTCACACTTCAAAATTGCATCCGCTCGTGGAATGGCAACAAACTTTTACCCTTTAAAATCTCCATAGGGGACATTTAAAACATTCTACAGGTTGCATGTTTTGAGTTACAGAGGATGTCTAGAGCTAGAATTATTGCTCTCGCTCTACCGATCGCGGCGATACCTCACGTGTGGTTTAAACACTGCTTTCATATGCGGGCGCTACTCACGTATGCGTTCGCTTCTGCACGCATTGGTCGTTAAAAAAAACAAAACTTTTTTTAGCTGGCTCCTAGATTCCAAGCAAATTTGTCAAGCCCTGTTTTAGACAGTTGTCAACAGAACAAGTGTCTCTACTGGAAGATTTCCTGTCCCAGTGACTCAGAATTTTGTATTTCCTGACAGACTCCATGGCAGCCTACGTGTGGGTTAATCCCGCCCCTCATACCTCATAGGACCCTACTCCCATAAATCTTTGCTCTGGGCCAGAGGCCGTGTTCCTTTTTTTGTCCTCCTCCTAGGACCAAGATATAGTCTTACCTTTTCATGAAGTTTTTCTGTAATCCAGGCCTGGCGGTGTGCACGGCGATACGTTGGTGGTTAGCGGTGATCCTCTCTGCAGTCCAGCAATCCTAGCTATTAGCAGGTGGACATGGGCGATATGATGTGATACCATGAAGAGCTTACTAACCTGGCCATTGGCAGGCAAGCGGCAATATGGCCAAACGTCCCAGCTATTAGCGGGAGGCTTTGTAAACGCCCGATCGTGCGGTGGGTCGAGCGAACAGCTCCCCAGTCCCAGGTTCTGGTCCGGATTGTGCCGTGGTGGTGGTAATGTACAAAGATATTCCTTTTATATGGCAGCCGTATCTCTGTGTTTTGTGTGTCTCCTTATTTTCTATCAAGCTCCAGTGAGTGGCCACAGCGGCTGGAGCGCAGCTGCGTTCCAGCTCGCCGTTTCAGGAAGTCGCTGCGCATCCGCAAGCCACGAACGAAGATTCCGTGCTTGGTTCGTGCAGGCGCAGTTTCGCCAAAATGGCGGCGGCGGTCGCGCATGCGATTGCCCGCCACCGGATGGCAACAGTTCCCGGCGCAGGCACGCTGTGGGGCGGTGACATTGTTAACGGTGGCAGATTTAAATAGCTGTCAAAGCAGCTATTACTTGGGATGACTTGCAGGCTTATGCGGTATTTACCCAGGCACTGGGCTCTGGTTTACAAGGTAAATTGTTTTCTGCAGGCTCCCTGGGTGCTGGCTATGTTTTGTTATGTGCTCTCTCATGCCTGTTGTCACTCCTGTTTCTCATAAGGCTTTAATGATTCATTTCACTTTCAAACTGCCTTGCCATGGATCTGTCACCGCCCTCTTGTGGCCAACCCTTGCGCTGCAGGTAGGATTTATTTATTTTCTACCTGTGATGCTTGGGTTCACTCATTCAGGAGCTCTTAACCCTTTCTTTTTCACTCAGCTCTTCTAGGTCTGAACACCAAAGCACGGCAAAGACCGTCCTAGGTCTCAACGTTGTCACGCCTCTTCAAGGTCCAGACGTCAGATCTTCCTTTAGATCTAGGTACCACAGATAGGAGTCCAGTGGCGGCTGGTGCTCAAAATTTTTGGGGGGGCGCAAACAAACTGAAAAAAAATAAAAAATCAATTGCCGCCACTGTGCCCATTAAACGCAGCCACTGTGCCCAAACGCCACCAGTTTTCCCCCTCAAATACAGCCAGTTTGTTTCCATATACAGCCAGTGTGGCCCCATATATATACAGCCAGTGTGCCCCCATATATATACAGCCAGTGTGCCCCCATATACAGCCAGTGTGCCCCAATATATATATATATATATATAGCCAGTGTGCCCCCCATATACAGCCAGTTTGTCCCCATATATATAGCCAGTGTGCCCCCATATACAGCCAGTGTGTCCCCATATATATAGCCAGTGTGCCCCCATATACAGCCAGTTTGTCCCCATATACAGCCAGTTTGTCCCCATATACAGCCAGTTCCCCCCCATATACAGCCAGTTTGTCCCCCATATACAGCCAGTTCCCCCAAATGCAGCCAGTTTGTCCCCCATATACAGCCAGTTCCCCCCAAATGCAGCCAGTGTGTCCCCCATATACAGCCAGTTCCCCCCAAATGCAGCCAGTTTGTCCCCCATATACAGCCAGTTCCCCCAAATGCAGCCAGTTTGTCCCCCATATACAGCCAGTTCCCCCCAAATGCAGCCAGCGTGTCCCCCATATACAGCCAGTTCCCCCCAAATGCAGCCAGTTTGTCCCCCATATACAGCCAGTTCCCCCCAAATGCAGCCAGCGTGTCCCCCATATACAGCCAGTTCCCCCCAAATGCAGCCAGTTTGTCACCCATATACAGCCAGTTCCCCCCAAATGCAGCCAGCGTGTCCCCCATATACAGCCAGTTCCCCCCATATTCAGCCAGTTTGTCCCCCATATACAGCCAGTTCCCCCCATATTCAGCCAGTTTGTCCCCCATATTCAGCCAGTTTGTCCCCCATATTCAGCCAGTTCCCCCCAAATGCAGCCAGTTTGTCCCCCATATTCAGCCAGTTTGTCCCCCATATTCAGCCAGTTTGTCCCCCAAATGCAGCCTGTCCCCCCCCCCAGCCCTGCACTTACCTTCCTCGGTCCGCGCCGTCCTCGATGTGTTCTCCCGCCCTCGATGTCGCTTCAGCCAATCAGGTTACCGGTAACCAGATCCGGTGAACCTGATTGGCTGAAACCTCCACACAGTCTTCTTCCAGGAACGCACCCCCGTGCGTACCTGGGAGGAGTTTTTGGAAGCCGAATACAGCGTGAGAGCTGTATTCGGAAAGCCTATCAGAGCCGCTGGCTCTGATAGGCACTTCCAAGTTACACCCACCGCCGGCCGCCGCTCTAATTCATATGGCCGGCGCTCACCAGGAGGCCGGCCATATGTATAGTGGGCAGCGCGGCAGCGGTGACAATACACAGATTCATGCAATGCATGAATCTGTGTATTGTCTTTCAGTGGCGGTGCGGGAGCGAGAGGGGGCGGCGCTCCGGCGCCCTCTATGGACGCACCGCCACTGTAGGAGTCTAAAACCACCTCTGGGCATCACTCTCACCGCCACTCCAGCCGCTCTGTGAGGAAAGCCTGCTGGGTATGCGGGGCCCAGGTTAATGAAGGCAAATCGCTCTGCAAGCGATGCTTTTCTAAAGTCGCATAAGAAAGAGAGCGTGGAGACCAACAAGTGGAAGCACTGGTCAGAAAGGTGGTCCGTGAGTCCCTGAGTAAAGGGGATTCTGGTCATACCCACAACCCTGCTGGCGACACTATGTCAGTCCCTATTAGGGATGATCTCAAGGCTCCAGGCCCTTCACAGCCGAGCCAATCCTCAATTGAAGCCTCAGACAGTGAGGTGGAGGTAGATGACCCTGGTGCAGGTTTTGAATTTGCCCTAGTACCACAGCTGGTCAAAAGCTGTCAAAGAAGCTTTGAGATGGAAGAGCCAGTGGAGGCACCCTCCAAACAGAGGAAATATTTTAAACACCTCAAAAAAGAACGCCCTAATTTCTCCCTTTTGGGTGAACTCAGCGCAATAATTACAGACGAATGGGGTGGTGTTGAAAGGAAGAATTGCCTGTTAATGAAGGTATCAAAAATGTACCCATTTAAAAGCAAGGATGTAAAACACCTGGAGTCGGCTCCTCTCATTCACTCAGTCCTAATAGGATGGTGAGGCACGTCACACTCCCATTTGAGGATACTGTTTCCTTTAGGGATTGCCTGGAGTGGAAAATTTATACCGACCTCAAGCGGATCTACATTACAGCGGGTATGACCTGCAAACCAGCTCTAGCTCTCGCAGCCCTTTCTAAAGCGATGGAAGTCTGGGCAGACGACGTAGATGCTTCTCTGAGGAGCATCTCGGAAGAACTGGCCAGGAGCTCACCTATTCATGGGCTAAGGTTGACGTTGGCTTTTCTCGTGGGGCTTCCCTAGACATAATTCGCCTGGTGGCTCGGATCATGCTGACATCTGTCACGGCTAAGCGTGCCTTGTGGCTGCGCCCATGGGTAGCTGACCCTGCCTCCAAGCAGGCATGGTGCAGGATTCCATTTGGGGGTTCGTCCCTCTTTAGGAACATATCAGACAGTGCCATCACCCGTGCCACAGGGGGCAAGTCGGGGTTCCTTCCCCAGGATCGCCGTCTGCTAAACCAAAAGAGAACACAGCCCAGGCAAAGTTCAGATCGAGCAAGGAATGCTCGCTACTATAGGCCTGGCCGTGAGTTCAAGAAAACCTGGAAGAAAAAACAGCCTTCAGGCCAGAAGTTTTCAAAAGGGGCATCTTCCGGTGGACAAGAATCCCCTAAGTCTTTATGATATTGCACCTGCCTGAAACAGAGCGGGTCGGCATCCTTGCCTCTCTCGGAAGAGAAAAAGCGAATTCTCCTGTCTCTCTTGTGACTCAGGGCGCTGCAATTCCAGTTCCAGATGACAAAAGGTTTTAAGGGGTCTACTCGCCCCTCTTCATGGTGTTGAAGAAAAACGTCTCCTGGAGGCCAGTTATAGACCTAACCCACTTGAATTCTTTTATCTAGAAGGAGAAGTTCAAGATGGAGACACTACTCATGATCAGTCAAGCAATCCAACCAGGCGATTGGCTTGTCTCTATAGACCTGAAGGGCGCCTACTTCCATGTTCCGATTGCGTCAGAATTCCAGAAATACCCTCGCTTTGCTGTCGATCAAATCCGTCTGCAGTTCACCTGTCTCCCCTTCGGACTTACAACATCGCCTCGTGTGTTTTTAAAACTTGTTGGCTGTCGTGGCTCTGATCAGGACCAGAGGTATCCGTCTGTATCACTATCTAGACGACCTGCTGTTGTCTCGGGACAAGGAGCAGTTGCTAATCCACAGATCCCAGGTCATCTCCACTCTACTCGAGTTTGGTTGGCTTCTGAATCTGGAAAAGAGCCATCTGGATCCTACGCAGTCCCTGGTATTCCTCGGGGCACACTTCAACGCTATCAAGAGCACCATCTTGTTACCCCTGGAAAAATCCCAGTGATCCGGGACAGAGTTTGGCTTGCAATGTCGTCCTCATCTCCAAGCCTCTCAATTCCTAAAGATCATTGGCACCATGGTGGCAACAACACCCATGGTAAAGTGGGCTCAGTGGAAAATGCGGCCCTTCCAGAAGGGTTTCCTCCAGCAGTATAATCCAGGGCTTCGGGATCACTTTATCCAAATAACCTCATCCATATTCACATAGGCGGCGTGTCCGGATGTAGAGCGAGGAAGACGTGCTGCTGAGGAGCTCCGCACATCCTGATTCCATCTGATGCCATCCTGCCTTCCCACCGCCCTGGTAAGCCCCCAAACTTACCCTGTGGGCTCCTGAACGTCCCCTGCCTCTGCCCCAGCTGGTATTTTCAGCCCTGGTCACCCGATTGTGCCGCTACAGGGACCCGCGGCTGGCTCTGTGCTCCTGGGACCCGCCGCCATCTTGCGGCCTGCTGCCACTCCCGAGTCCTCTGAGCTAAATTCCCGCGATTCGCGGGGCTGGGGGAGCCTCATCCACACACACCAAGGGTGCCAGTGGCGAGGAGGGTGCTCCGGACCTGCGCTGCGACCACCGGGGGGCCTCAGGAGGTTGATTGCCCCAGCCCGTGGCCTACAGCCATCTTGCGGCCTACCGCACTTCCCGCAGCCTCCGGCCTCAATTACTTTATGCCGCGGGACGAGCGGCGGACACCCACATCCTCCTGTAGTACCATCCGTGCTGGGGGGGTTGGCAGTGCATCCGAGGACTTTTAGAGAGCTGCTCCCCCGCACCCACACCTGCGGCCCGCCGCCATCTTGCGGCCTGCAGTGCCAGCCCCATCCACCGGACACTGTGGGACAGTCATACCTTCCCCCCTCCTGTGATCCTTGGCTAACTGACTGCTCCGCAACACTGCGGGGGGGGGCTGTCCCGCTCCTGCACCTCTCCACCTTGTCATTACTACGGCCTCCATCCTCCCCCTTGAACTGAGCCCCCTGCCCACGAACCCCCCCCCCACACTCTCCTTAATCTTGGGGTAAGGCTTGGATGGGCCGCCCTAAGACCCGCTACTCCACAAACAAGGGCTCGAAGGCTCCTCATATCCCCCGTCAGCGGTTGCTTCGTCTGCACGGCGCTCCTCGGCTGGGATGGCGGCCAATACACAGACGGCTGCGGAGTCGGGGGTGGCGGCGCCCCCCACGGGAGTGGAAATCCTGGCGGCCATCACATCCTGTAAGGAAACTCTGACATCTAAGATCGACTTCTTGACAGTGGATGTCGGTCTCATCCGTCAAGATATGGATAAATTTCGCTCTCGCATCACGGAGGTGGAGGACAGGGTCTCCATGGTGGAGGATACGGTCCGGTCGGACTCCAGGGAGGTACGGGCCCTCCAACTTCAAGTGAAAGCGCTGCAGGAGCGCGCAATAGATACCGAGAACCGCCTCAGGCGGAACAACATCCGCATAATTGGACTGCCCGAGAGGGCTGAGGGCCCTAGACCTGCTGAATTTACTGAGCAATTACTGACCACCCTGTTCGACCTGGGTGCCACGCCATCTACCTTTGTGGTTGAAAGAGCCCACAGGGTTCCGCCGCTCCCTCCAAGACCTGGGGCCCCTCCACGCCCCTTCCTGCTACGAATGCTGAACTACCGGGACCGGGACCGCATTCTGGCGGCGGCACGCGTCATGCCTGAAATTAAATATGAGAATACCAGACTACTTTTCTTCCCAGACTTCTCTCAGGAGGTACAGCAACGTCGCAAGTCCTTTACTAATGTGAGACGCCGGCTCCGGGAGAAGGGAATACGCTTTGGCCTGTTGTATCCCAGCAGACTGCGAATCACAGATGGTAGCGACACTCACTTCTTTGACACCCCGGAGGCGGCAACGGCGTGGCTAGACGCCCGTTAACTACACAAAGCCGAGGACACATGGTGGAATACACCCAGCAGGGAGCGGATGCGCATCAACTATCCCATCAATGGACGTCTCTCCTGTCTCATGGTGAATCCCTGCAATACCCCCTTCTGTGTCCCCAATCCTGTTTATCCCTGCTGACTTCCACCTTTACTCCATCTACATAAGTGTTAACTTCTGCTGGCTGGACTGCCACTTACTCCTGCCTAAGGAGCTCCAACAGCAAATACTGAACTGCCCCGTCCGTGAACCGAGGTGACCCGAGTTGTCCCTTGTCCACACTTTGGACCCCCACCCAGAGTCGAGACGGACTTCCCTGGAGACTACTTCTTCACCTGCGGTCCTACGGGCCGACTTCTTGAGGTCGCAGTGACCTAAAGATTCTATGTTTTTTTCAGTTATGGGACGAAATAGGGCTGGGAAAAAAATCGATTTTAATCTTGAATCGAGTTTTGAGCTCAAATCGATTCAGTTTTGAAGAAAATCGATTTTTTTAGATTTTTTTTTTTTTGGAAAAAAAATAAAAAATAAAAAAAATATATATTTTTTTTTTCCTTCCCTTCAAAGTTTCCGTAGCAGGACTGCAGGGGGCGTATCCGGAATGGCACTGGGCAGCGTTACCCCAATTACATCTACTCGCTGCAGCCGCCGTCTGCCTACCTGATCAGCGTGTCATGCAGACAGACGGCGGCCATTGCAGTGTTCAAAAGCCGCGCCTCCCGAGTCCTCGTCGTCTGTGATAGGCGGAACACTCAATTTCACAGCAGGCAGTATTCAGCCTATCTCGGACATCCTCTCATCCTCGTCTGTTATGAGGATGACCATGATAGGTGGAACACTGAATGCTGGGAAATTGAGTGTTCCGCCTATCACAGACGAGGAGGAGGCGCGGCTTTTGAATACTGGAATGGCCACCGGTGTAGCAGTAAAATCTGTATCCCATGAAAATCTGCATCAGGTACGGGCACAGTGATTGAAGCATGGGCACAGTGAGACACGGGCACAGTGAGACACGGGCACAGTGAGGCACGGGCACAGTGAGGCACGGGCACAGTGATTGAAGCATGGGCACAGTGAGACACGGGCACACTGAGACAAGGGTACAGTGAGGCATGGACACAGTTCAATTCAACTAAGAGTAACCTCAGGATTTTTTGTTGTTTTATTAGCTAAATCCAAATACAGTATTAATAATTTGGATGTTTAACAATCTTTGTTGCACACTGCAAAAAACAACAAAAGGTCACAAGCGCTAAATTGGTGGATAAAGAAAAAAATATAATGGATGATAATAATAATAAGAAAAAAATCCCAAATATTTTGGGAAGTACAATGTATCCAAAAGGGGGAAAAAACAGGATCCAGCGCAGCAAGAAAAAATCCGTACCCAGAAGTACAAAATACACAACATGCACACAATATAATCCAGCGCTCATGGAACATACATTATTAACTATTGAAAACTCTTGAAGAATTGATAAAAAAGCTTAGTCCATTTATTAATCACAATAAAGAGAGGGATCCAATCCCAAATGTGCAGAGGGCAAATGAATCTTAACTCTCCAGTTGCCAGTGGTGACAAACTTGTTAAACTTGCAGTGACATCCGTGGAGCAAGGAGGGGTTAAAAAAGTCAAAACAAAGCCTGTGGCATGATCTCAGTGTGTGAGCACAGTACCTTGAATGATAGCCAACAGGCAGACCACCGTGTGGAGGGCCCTCCAACCCAAAAGGATGCAGAGCCAGGATTGCAGCAAGGCTGGGACAGAAGGAATCACACACAGAGTTTCAAGAGTTTTCAATAGTTAATAATGTATGTTCCATGAGCGCTGGAATATATTGTGTGTTTGTTGCACACTGACTTTGCAGTTAGAGAAAGGGTTTGCCTTTGCAATTTTGTTTGTTGATGCACTTTAATTAATATAATAAAAAAAAAATCGAATCGTAAATCAAGTTTTTTATAAAAAAATCGCAGATTTTTTTTGGGGGGAAAATCGCCCAGCCCTAGGACGAAACCCTGCATCAGTTTTTATGGCTCTTGGGCCCCTTTTTTTTTTGGCCCTTGAAGCTAGTGTGAGGGGGTTAGCTCGGCAGCGGGTATGTGTGACCCCCGGGATGGGCTCCCCACCCAAAAACAGGCCCAGCAGACGGAGGTTGTGGTTTTCAAAATCAAAAAGGTGCGGTTTATTTTCTATTTACAGTGACAAAAACACAGCAAGGCAAAAAAAACATAAACAAAATAAATCCTGGTCAACTTGACCTCTGACTAAACTTACAGGTTTCCTAACTAACGACTGGGATCAGCCTAGTGCTGTCCTAGTCCCTGGTTTTAAATGTCCAAGCAAAATATAGCCACACAGGCTTTCTCTCACCGCACAGGGGTTCACTCTCCCTAGACAGTCCACACAGGTCTGCTTCCAGGCATGAGCTAACACCTAATGAATCTGGGAGTTTTTTATAGAGGCCTAAATGAGCTGACAAGCTTCAGCTGGCCTCATCAACTCCCTGTCTGCACGACGCCCAGCCCTCTCCCTAGAGGTATGAGTCATCAATGAGCCCACTAGCCTTATACAACTCTCCACCTAGTTGTATAAATCGGCGTAAAGCCTGAATCTGGGCGAAATATATCTACCCCCCTGGATGCAACCAGGTGACTTTACCTTCCTGCTGTCACATACCCCCCCCTCTTGTTTTAACCTCGGGGTTGGAACACCAGCAATCAGGCATTCATGTACTCGAGACAAAGCATCCACATTCCCCATTTGAACGCCAGGGCGATGCTTTACTGTGAAGTTGAATTCCTGGAGGGCCAGGAACCACCTATTCACTCTTCTATTTGTTTCCTTGTTTTGAGCCATCCACTTTAACGGAGCGTGATCCGTAATCATGTCAAAGTGCCTACCTAGCAGGTAGTACCGAAGGGAATCTAGAGCCCACTTCACCGCTAAACACTCCTTTTCAACGGTGGCGTAATTTACCTCATGGGACTTCAACTTCCTGCTGAGGTAAATGACTGGGTGCTCTTCCCCGTTCCAGACCTGGGACAATACTGCTCCTAACCCCACATCTGACGCATCACTTTGTACGACAAAGTCTCTAGAGAAGTCGGGTGAGTACAACACTGGCTGGCTACATAAGGCTTGTTTCAAGAACTGGAATGCTGCCTCAGCCTCGGGGGTCCATTTAATCATGACCGACCCTTTCCCCTTCGTCAGGTTGGTTAGGGGCACAGCCTTAGAAGCAAAGTGGGGAATGAATCGCCGATAATACCCAGCGATTCCCAGAAAGGCTCGTACCTGCTTCTTGCTGTTGGGACGTGGCCAACTCTGGATGGCCTCGACTTTGTTGAGTTGGGGTTTTATTACTCCCCTCCCAATGGTGTACCCAAGATATTTGGCCTCCTCCTGCCCAATGGTACACTTCTTGGGGTTAGCCGTAAACCCTGCTTCCCGAACAGAGTCCAGGACTGCTTGCACTTTTGGCAGATGTGAGGCCCAATCTGTGCTATGGACAATTATGTCATCCAGGTAAGCCGCAGCATACTTCCGATGGGGCCTCAGCATCTGGTCCATTTTCCGCTGGAATGTGGCCGGCGCATTCTGTAACCCGAACGGCATTCTTTTATATTGGAACGCCCCGTCTGGGGTTACAAATGCGGTTTTCTCTTTGGCCGAATTGGCCAGGGGGATTTGCCAATACCCTTTTGTGAGGTCAAGAGTCGTCATGTATCGGGCTGTTCCCAGCCGGTCGATCAACTCATCTATACGTGGCATGGGGTAGGTGTCGAATTTTGTAACTTTGTTCAACTGACGAAAATCGTTACAAAATCGCCAGCTCCCATCCG
Source organism: Rana muscosa (assembly GCA_029206835.1). NCBI lineage: Eukaryota > Metazoa > Chordata > Amphibia > Anura > Ranidae > Rana > Rana muscosa. The sequence continues at coordinate 358,645,479 of CM055123.1, forward strand.
GTTTAGGCACCAACACAATGGGACTAGACCAATCACTTTGGGACTCCTCTATCACCCCTAAGTTCAGCATTTTCTGTACTTCCTCCCGTATTGCCTCCCGTCGGGCCTCTGGGATCCGATAGGGTTTTAACTTCACCCTTTCACCGGGCGGGGTAATAATGTCATGCTCTACCCCAGATGTTTGTCCCGGCAGCTCAGAGAATACCTCCTTGTTGCGAAGCACAAACTCCTTAACCTCCTGTTGTTGGGGTTGTGACAAGGTGGCTGCGATTCCAACCTCAGGAATCACGCAACCAGTTTGAGCTGGTGACCAAGTGTCTGCGACTAGGGACTCTCTATCCCTCCAGGCTTTCAACAGATTAACGTGATAGATCTGTTCGGGCTTTCGCCTTCCTGGTTGTCTGACCTTGTAATTCACTTCGCTCACTTTTTCCATTATCTCGTAGGGGCCTTGCCATTTGGCAAGGAATTTACTTTCAACCGTAGGGACAAGTACCAATATCCTATCCCCCGGGGAAAAGGTACGGGTCTTGGCTCCACGGTTGTACACTCTCTGCTGTGCCAACTGCGCTTGGGCCAAATGTTCCTTCACGATGGGCATTACCTGTGCAATTCGATCTTGCATCAGGGCGACATGCTCAATCACACTCCTGTGGGGAGAACTCTCACTTTCCCAAGTTTCCTTGGCAATATCCAACAGCCCTCTTGGGTGTCTCCCATACAGTAACTCAAAGGGGGAGAATCCCGTAGAGGATTGGGGCACCTCCCTAATAGCAAACATCAAATAAGGAAGTAAACAGTCCCAATCCCTTCCATCTCTATCCACCACTTTCTTCAACATTTGTTTTAGGGTTTTGTTGAATCTTTCAACCAGCCCATCGGTTTGGGGGTGATACACAGATGTACGCAATTGCGTCACTTTGAACAATTTACACAGCTCTTTCATAACCCGGGACATAAAGGGTGTACCTTGGTCCGTAAGCAGTTCTTTACAAATACCCACCCGGCTAAAAACAAGAGATAGCTCTTTGGCTATGGTTTTGGCCGAGGTATTTCTGAGAGGGATCGCTTCTGGATAACGGGTGGCATAGTCCATTATAACCAATATGTACTGGTGCCCCCTAGCGGACTTGATTATAGGACCTACCAAATCCATTGCGATTCTCTCAAACGGGACCTCAATGATGGGTAGAGGGACCAGCGGGCTATGGAAATGTGGCATCGGGGCCGACCTCTGACACACAGGGCAGGAGGAACAATAATTTTCTATGTCCTTCATCACCCCAGGCCAATAGAATCTCTGTAATACCCTCTCTCGGGTTTTCTCTGTCCCCAGATGACCTCCAAGAATGTGCCCATGGGCCAACTCCAACACCAACTTCCTGTAAGGTTTGGGCACCACAAGCTGCTCAACGGTTTCTTCTGCCCTTTTTGCCACCCGATACAGTAGGTCCTTCTCTACGCTGAAGTATGGGTAAGTGCCGGTATTATCTGGGTTCACTAACTCGCCATCTATTTTCACTACGTTTTCCCGTGCCTTTATTAGGGCGGGGTCTTTCAACTGTTCTGTGGCAAAGTTTTCCCTGTGAACCTCAAGATCAGAAAACTCCACAGACGGTAGGTTTTCGTCTGAGGAGGTGGGCTCCTCTCCAGTTTCTTGAGTCTCCCCTGCCAATACTGACAAGGGAAATTCCGGAGAGTCCTCACCACTCTCAGGGGAGTTCTGGCTATCACATTCCTGGTACATAGGGGCACCAGTGGGGGGCTCAGGATCATCCCACAGTTCCCAGAACTTCGGAAAATCCCTTCCCACAATGGCGTCATGCGGTAACTGAGATACTAAGCCCACTGGATGAGAGAGGGTACCTTTGGGGGTCTCGAAACACACTGTAGTCACTGGATACTCTCGGGTGTCCCCATGCACACAAATAACGGCTACCTTGCTATTCCCAGAGACCTCTGTTTTAACTAACTCAGCCTTTATCAGGGTCACAAGGCTACCTGAATCCAGCAATACCACAACATTTCTACCATTAATACACATTTTGCATAAATGTTTCTCAGTTCCCCGAATGGCAGTGCATGCGACTGTCGCACACAGCGACTGACGTCTGCCCGTCAGAAAGTCACACTGCATGGGTTCCTCCAAAACCGGGCAATTTGCTGCATTACTGCTTCCATCTGTTGTTGTAGTCTCTGCTCTTGCTTCTGCAACAGGTCTATGAAGCGGGCCTCAGATTGCTGTTGGGCTTGTTGCTGAGCCTCCAGACTCTGTTGTAAAGTTGCAAGGCTCTGTTGATGAGCTTGCTGCTGGGCTGCAAGGCTCCTTTGCAAACCTGCATTTGTCTGCTGTTGATTGGCATTTGCTAGAGCCAGCTGTTTCAGTATCTCCTCCATGCTGGCTTAAAAAAAAACTGCCACTGGTTCTCCACCAACTGTGAGGGGGTTAGCTCGGCAGCGGGTATGTGTGACCCCCGGGATGGGCTCCCCACCCAAAAACAGGCCCAGCAGACGGAGGTTGTGGTTTTCAAAATCAAAAAGGTGCGGTTTATTTTCTATTTACAGTGACAAAAACACAGCAAGGCAAAAAAAACAAACAAAATAAATCCTGGTCAACTTGACCTCTGACTAAACTTACAGGTTTCCTAACTAACGACTGGGATCAGCCTAGTGCTGTCCTAGTCCCTGGTTTTAAATGTCCAAGCAAAATATAGCCACACAGGCTTTCTCTCACCGCACAGGGGTTCACTCTCCCTAGACAGTCCACACAGGTCTGCTTCCAGGCATGAGCTAACACCTAATGAATCTGGGAGTTTTTTATAGAGGCCTAAATGAGCTGACAAGCTTCAGCTGGCCTCATCAACTCCCTGTCTGCACGACGCCCAGCCCTCTCCCTAGAGGTATGAGTCATCAATGAGCCCACTAGCCTTATACAACTCTCCACCTAGTTGTATAAATCGGCGTAAAGCCTGAATCTGGGCGAAATATATCTACCCCCCTGGATGCAACCAGGTGACTTTACCTTCCTGCTGTCACACTAGGTTTGTATGATGTTTGGGTAGGGTGTTCTATGTTCTGGGGAGGAGGGTTTCATTATTATGACAGGCAAAGATAATTACTGTGTTGCTCAATTGACTTATGGGTTTCTGACCCTATTGAATAGGTGTGCCAATGCCGAGTTTAATTATATGTGTTGGGTTAATGGGCTCATCCTGCTTCTATTTCCCCCTGGTGCTCCTTGATGGCTCCCCCGGACGCTGAACTCCTGACCATTCTGTCATGGAATGTTCGGGGGCTCAACTCAAAATTTAAAAGGTCACTATTATTCCAATATTTGAAATTACATAATCGCCACATAGTGTTACTGCAGGAGACACATTTAACCGGTAGCAAGGTTCTGGCCCTGAAGAAGCCCTGGGTGCAGAGGGCGCTTCATGCGACCTACTCTTCGTATTCTCGTGGGGTGTCTATCCTGATTAGCAAACGTATTCCGTGTGTGATTCATGACGTTCATCTGGACCCCCAGGGGAAATTCGTTATGGTAGTGCTAAGTGCATATAACAAAAAGTATGTTATTGTGAATGTCTATCTGCCTCCCCCGAGTCAGATACAGACTTTGTACACTCTCTATGAGAGGCTGGCTCCGCATTGCCCAGCACAGGTTCTGTTCATGGGAGATTTTAATGCTACACTGTCCCGTGACCTGGACAGGCCTTCCCCCCAATCCAATTTTAACTCTGATCTCGGAACGTGGGCTCAGGCCACGGAGTTCCAGGAGGCGTGGAGGTGGCTTCATCCCCATGATAGAATGTTCTCATGCTTTTCGACCACATTTCGAACCTCCTCCCGCATTGATCTGGCTTTTGCCAATTCCACCATGCTAGTTAACATTCAGGAGGCATGTTACCTTCCCTCTGGCCTCTCTGACCATCACCCACTTAAATTGACCATTAGGATCACCAGGTCGCGGAACAATACCCTTTGGAGGTTACAACCCCATTGGATCAACAATGATGCTGTACATGACAGAGTTCTCTCTCCCCTGGGGGAATATTGGGCACACAATGCGGGGTCGGCTTCTCTGGAGATGACCTGGGATGCCTCCAAGGCTCACAGCAGGGGTCAGTATATCTCGGCTGTGGCGGCGCTAAAGGCGGAACTAGGAGGCGGGGTATCTGACCTGCAGCGTAGGGTGGACGAGGCACTGAATCGGTATTCAGCCTCGCCAACGGTCTCCAATTTTGAGCACCTTTCATCGCTTAGGCGAGAACTACATCTCCATGTTTCAGATACCACTAGGCTTGGTATACAAAGTAGCAGACAGGAATACTTTGAACATGGAGACAAAAACAGCAAACTACTAGTGCTGCTAACGCAGCAGGACAGGCCCTCAGTGGTTATACCGGAGATCCTCACGACAGATGGCGCTTTAGTCACCTCTCGGGAGGATATTTTGGCTGCGTTCACCACATTTTACACCTCCTTGTATGTCTCTTCACTTCCTGACGGGTTTGACCCTACACTTATGATCTCCCTACTGGACACGCTAGCCCTGGGATGGCTCTCTGACACGGAGAGGCAACTCCTTGTCTCAGAAATTACTCCAGAAGAGGTCACATTGGCCATTAAGTCTTTTCCGGCAGGTAAAACCCCAGGGCCGGACGGCCTGCCCATTGAGTACTATAGGGCCCACGCAGAATTGCTTGCCCCCAAACTAGCTCAGATGTTTCAAGCTTGCTTGAACCAAGACTCCTTACCGCCCTCTATGAGAGAAGCCCACGTAGTTCTCATTCCAAAGCCTCATAGGGACCCTAAGTTATGCGCCTCTTACAGGCCAATTGCACTTCTCAACTGTGACCTTAAAATCTTGACCAAGCTATTGGCCACTAGACTTAACGTAGTAATAAAATCCCTGATTGACTCTGACCAAACGGGCTTTATGCCCGGTAGATCTACAGACATTAACATACGCAGATTATTCACGAATATTCATGCCCCCCATACTAACCAAGGTACTAGAACCATTGCCACCTTAGATATAGAGAAGGCATTCGACACATTGGAATGGGTCTATTTATGGGAGGTGCTTAGAAGAATGGGGTTCCCGTTAAAATTCATAGGTTGGATACGCACACTTTACACTGGTCCCACGGCATGCATTAAGCTGAATGGCTCCCTGTCTCCTCCGTTCCCCCTGCAGAGGGGCACCAGACAGGGATGCCCTCTCTCCTCGGCTCTGTTCGCCCTGGCCGTGGAGCCTATTGCTGAAGCCCTTAGGAGCTCGGCCGGGGTCCGTGGTCTTAGGGTGGGCTGGCTGGAGGAGAGAGTGGCTCTCTACGCGGACGATATGCTCCTGTTCTTGAATGACGCTGGTGACTCTCTGCGGGGCGCACTTAGTATCATGGATGCCTTCGCCGCCTTCACAGGGTTGAGAGTGAACTGGCACAAGTCGCAGTTGTTTCCAGTGGATGCGGGGGCCAAGTCCTCCTCACCCTCCTCTCTCCCGCTTCAGTGGGTTGAGCAGTTCACCTACTTGGGAATTGTTGTCTCAAGAGAGAGTGGGGACTTTGTGCGGCTCAATCTTGACCCTGTCTTGGTAGCCATTAAAGCCAAACTTAAGGCGTGGAGTAATCTCCCCCTTTCTCTCATTGGGCGTATTAACTTGCTCAAGATGAAAGTCCTCCATAAACTCACATACATTTTTCGGAACTCCCCTCACTGGCTGACTAAAGTTTTCTTTAATTCCCTCAGGCAACTCTTCCTCTCCTTTATTTGGGGGTCCAGGCCACCTAGATTCAAATATTCCACCTTGACCAGGCCTGTGGACAGTGGAGGCCCGGCCCTCCCTGATTGTTACAAGTATTATTTGGCCACTCAGCTTGTGACCGCCCATTGGTGGTTACGACCGGACCTGACCAACTCTGCAACGGTGCTGGAGGCAGCCATAGTGGGGTCCTTGGAGGCACTGGAGGGGCTGCTATTCAGGGGGCCTAAAACGCCCCACAATCTCACCCCTTCGATGCGTACCACTATGCGGGCATGGAAGGCGGGTGAGGCGCTGAGGACACCCCAGCCGAACTCTTGGTCTCCTCACACCCCCCTGTGGCTGAATCCTAACCTATCGCAATTCCACACTATCCCCGATCCGCAGGCCTGGGCCAAATACAAAATACTGACCCTCAAACATATCATCACCAACGGAGATCTCACCCCCTTTCACACTTTATGCGCCAAATTTAACATGCCTGAACGAGCCCATTTTAGATATCTCCAAATTGCACATGCCTACAGGTGCCAATTTTTGAGCAGGCCAGTTGAACTGGCATACTCCGAGCTAGAATCTACCATCCGGGTGAAAGACCTGGAGAAGCCCACGTCTCAGATCTATGGATCCCTGCTGGTTGCTGCTATCCCCGAGCTGTCTTCCCTTCGCAGGAAATGGGTGGAGGACATACCGGGGCTGGACGAAGACGACTGGAGGGAGGTTTGGGACTTTCCCTTCTCCCCACTGGTCTCAGCGAGGGATAAATTAGTCCAATATAAAATTGTACACAGAGCTCACTACACACCTCACAGGCTACACCAGATGTCGCCGGAGCATTCTCCGGAGTGCTGGCGTTGCTCCTACCAACCAGGGGGTTTCTTCCACATTTTCTGGGCTTGCCCAGCAATCATGCACTATTGGAATGAAGTGCTACGGGTGATCACTGAGGCCACTGGGACTTGCGTCCCATATGAACCTATATACTGTTTGCCAGGACTAGTTGACCAACTGCCAATGATCAGAGCCAGGAAAACACTCATATCCCTGCTACTATACTATGCGCGCAAAGCCATTACGATGAACTGGAAACAACCGTCTCCCCCCTCTGTTAAATTCTGGAAAAGATTAGTTAATGCCAGTTTGCCCCTATATAGAGCCACTTACTCGTCCAGAGGTTGTCCGCACAAATTTGAAAAGGTGTGGAGTTGTTGGCTAGAGGACAGAAGCACGGCAGGTGAATAGTGACCAATGCCTAAACTTGTAATGTATCATTAGGTTATCACTTTATTAACCCAAACAATTTTTTCAGGCTACCATCCTCTATTGATATCACTTTGAGCATGACTTATCTTGAATGGACCCTCTCCCCCAGTTTGGGGTTATAGTGTAAGTTAAGTTAAAGTGTATGTGTTATTTGTTGCCCTGTGGCGGTATGTTGCCGAAACAGGGTAACGGCCCCTACGTGGGCAGATGTTGTGCCTATGTGTGGGCAAAATGTGTGTGTCTATAAAACTTCAATAAAAAGATTTTACAAAAAAAAAAAATAACCTCATCCATGCGGGAGAGCTTTCCTTGGTGGCTACAACAGAGGAACCTCCTCAATTGTCACTCCATCGCACCTGTGTCTTGGGTCACCATCACTACAGATGCCAGCAACAGGGGCTGACAGAAGTAGCCCAAGGCATATGGAATTTTCCCTCTCACAGGATAGTCTCCAATGTTCTGGAACTACGGGCAGCGCTCTGCAGGCCTTTCACCACTTAACAGCAGGAGACTCAGTCCTCCTAAGACTGGACAACACAACGGCAGTCGCATACATCAAAAGACAGGGGGGTACTCGCAGTCTCTCCCTGTCAAAGGAAATAGAGCCCATCATGATCTGGGCCCAGAAAAACCTGGCCAACCTGACAGCTGTCTATCTCCCTGGAGTCCCGAACGTTCAGGCAGATTTTCTGTTGAGAGTTTCTCTGGACAACGAGTGGACTCCCCCCCCCCGAAGTCTTCAGGTGGGTCCTGTCCCTGGGAGTCATTCCAGAAGTAGACTTGTTCGCCTCCCCATGCAACTTCAGACTAGAGAGATACTACACAAGGTCTTGGTATCCCCAGGCTTTTGGGTAGATGCTCTGACAGACCATTGGCGGTTCCACAGGGCCTATGCCTTTCCCCCGGTTCCTGTCATTCTCCGTTTTTTGTCGAGGCTCAGGATGGAAGAAGCAGAGATAGTGGCAATAGTCCCGTACTGGCCAAACAAGCCATGGTTTCCACTGTTGATGCAACTCAGCTTCCGGAACCCAGTTCCTCTACCCTCCAGACCAGATCTCCTATCACAAGGGGCATTTCTACATCCATGCCCGGCCCATCTACATCTGATGATCTGGTTCTTGAGAGGGGAAGGTTGGAGGCCCTAGGCTGTCCATGTAGGGCCATCTCCACAATATTAAATGCCAGAAGAACAGGCACCAACAGGGTCTACCAGAGGATTTGGAAAAAGTTTTCAGACTACACCTCTTCCACTGCAGGTTCTTGCAATAACCCAAAGATACATGATATCCTGGGCTTCTTACAATCAGGATTGGATCTCTCATTGTCAGTCAGCTCGCTGCGAGTCCAAATCGCTGTAATCTCTGCCTTTACGGGTGTTTCCTGGGCTAGACACCCTCTTACTCAGTAGTTTTTCAGAGGAGCAATAAGGCTCAGACCTCAGAGCAAAGTTTTTCTAATTGGGATCTTCCCCTTGTCCTGGATTTTTTCTTAGGTAGAGGGTTGGAACATGAAGATCAATCTTCTGTCAAATGACTCTCCCTAATAGTTGTCTTCTTGGTGGCTATAACATCGGCCAAGAGGGTCTCTGAAATCAGCTCTCAGGGATGCAAGGAGACATTTCTAAACCTTTTAATTCCTATGTTGGGTTCAAACCCCAAAGTGGCATCTGTGTTTCATGACAATCAGGAGATTGCTCTTCCAACGTTCAGATCTACCGAGGATTCCAGTGTTTATCCCTTAGATGTTGGAAAAGCTCTGAGTCAGTATCTTGAAGCTACAGCTTCTTTCCGTCAGACCGACCACCTGCTCGTTCTTTTCACAGGAAGTATAAGGGAATGCGTGCCTCTTCCAGATCTATCGGAGCATGGATTGTTCAGGCCATTCAGTGGGCCTATAAAGCCAAGGGCTTGGCGCCTCCAGAAGCGGTGACTGCTCACTCAACTAGAAGTGTCTTCATCATGGGCGGCATCACGTCACATGCCTCCAGAAGTTATTTGCAAGGTGGCCTTGTGGTCTTCAATTAACACGTTCATGGCACACTACTGCGTAGAGCCAGCCTCATTATCTTCTGTTAAATTTGGTTTACGTATCTTGTCTGTTGATAGTGCCAATTAAACCTTTTTTTCTTTTGTCCAGCACTCTGCCCACCCGGGTGTGTATGGCTAGTTATTTCCCACACGTAGGCTGCCATGGAGTCTGTCAGGAAAACGGAAAATTTATATCAAATACTTACCGTAATTTTCCTTTCCTGATGGACTCCATGGCAGCAGGAGTTCCCTCCCAGTGGCTGGAGTAGGCTAAATTATGGAACACGGCCTCTGGCCCAGAGCAAAGATTTATGGGAGAAGGGTCCTATGAGGTATGAGGGGTGGGATTAACCCACACGTAGGCTGCCATGGAGTCCATCAGGAAAGGAAAATTACGGTAAGTATTTGATATAAATTTTCAGTTTCTCCTTGTTTTCACCAGGACTCAAAGAGGGTAACTCTCTCCATTGGGCACACAAACAATAAAAAACCTAGGATTGGTTCTATCTCTTCCCTACTCGATAACCCAAATTGGAACTAATGTGTGTGTCTGCATGACCGCTAAAGTGACAACAGATTGTAAACTCCTGTGGGGACAGCAATCAATGTGAATGGTCTATGAACTTGTCAATGGTATATAATAAAAAATAAAATTATTACATTGAGTGGCCTTCAGATGTGGTGCCTGGGGAAATTTTCAGGCACTGCAGTACCACCTAGGGGCAATTTGTATATACTACAGCAAAATACAACATGTCCATCATAAAAAGAAGGTATAGTCATTACAAATCCAACAAGGGGTTTTATTCCTCATTTAAAGCAATATTAAACCCAAACATTTATTATATTGCAACTTTTTTTTTTTAAACCAGGATTTATTTTATTGAACAGATATGTGGTACAATTATAGCAAAGGAAAAACATGACAAAACATATCAGCATAATAACAAATGTCACCGTACGAAGGATGCGTGGTGCACATACAAAGGAATGTCAGACGGAGATCAAGACAGACATAAGCAGCATAAGATGATCCCAAACAGGCAGTGGCGACTGGTGCTCCAAATTTTTTTGGGGGGGCGCAAACAAACTAAAAAAAACAAACATCAATTGCAGCCTCGCTGTGCCCATTAATTGCCGCCACTGTGCCCATCAAACGCAGTCACTGTGCCATAAAATTGTCGCCACTGTGCCATAAAATGGTCGCCAATGTGCCATGCCATCAAACGCAGCCACTGTGCCATGCCATCAAACGCAGCCACTGTGCCATGCCATTGTCGCCACTGTGCCATGCCAAACGCAGCCACTGTGCCATGCCATTGTCGCCACTGTGCCATCAATTGTCGCCACTGTGCCATGCCAAACGCAGCCACTGTGCCATGCCATTGTCGCCACTGTGCCCATCAATTGCCACTAGTTTGCCCACACCCTCCCCCCCCCCCTGGCACTTACCTTTCTCTATCAGCCATCCTCGGATCCTCCTCCACGATCCCTCAATGTAGTCCCGCCCTCGATGTCGCTTTAGCCAATCAGGTTACCGGTAACCAAATCCGGTGAACCTGATTGGCTGAGATGCGTGTCAGTGTTAACCAAGGAACGCACACCCCGTGCGTCCCCTGGTTAACTATTTGGAAGCAGATTACAGCCCTCAGGCTGTAATCGGAAAGCCTATCAGAGCCGCTAGCTCTGATAGACACTTCCACAGCCAACCAGCTGCCGTTATTCTGATGGCCGGCGCTCACCAGGGGGCCGGCCATCTGAATAGTGGGCGGCAGCGGAGATAATACATACATTCATGCAATGCATGAATGTATGTATTGTTTTCAGTGGCGGTGCAGGAGCAAGAGGGGGCGGCGCTCCTGCGCCCTCTATGGACGCATCGCCACTGCAAACACGTAATAATGCTAAGCATCTTCTACGGTAAATAAACAGGTAACCCTCATAACAACAGCCATGGCTGCCAAATCTTTTCATATTTCTTAGAACCAGTAGTGGTTCATCCATTAAGGGCGCACGGGCACCACCCCCTCTATGAATAATGGATAGATTCATGCATATGTATAGTATATAACATCCTATGGCTAACTGGTTCCACCACATGCCAAGGTCAGTGGCAAATGTAGGATACAATTCCCAAAGCAAACATTACAGCCACAGGGTTCGGGTATGGTTCCCAAGGTATACACCGATGGTAACTGATCCAGAAACTGCTAGTGAAAATGCATAAAGCAATAAGCAGGCAGATCTTGATACAAAATGACAGTAGAAAAAGGGTAGAAAAACTGGTGAAAAATAGAAAAACATCCACTTGCAAAAAGTTGGAGCCTCACTGAGTGCATAGGGTTATATTCAATTCTGAAATTGTGCATCTTCAAAGGGTAAACTTCAACCAAATAATTAAATATAGTATGTAGACATACACAGTAGCCATCTAAAAATGTTAATTATTGAACACACACTTATATTTACTTAGTGATTGTTACAGTAATAATAATTGGATAAATACTGATCACTTGCCTGATCCTCTTTTTACTTATCTGAGCCAGTTCTTCATCCACATCAGGCTTGAGTCTGTAAAGAACATGAAGCTAAAATTATTATTAATGAACTTGGGGCAGAGCAATGACACGAAATGTGTGAGGGCATCCAGTACTGGGTATGCATAGCCGTGGCTCTGCCGCTGCATAGTTTGCGATTAACTGGATGTAGTTAGTGACTTGAAAAGCTCTTCTATTGAAAAAAGAGGGATTTGGACTTACCTGTAAATTCCATATCGTGGGGTACAGTATAGGACACAGTCAACTTATTCATATATCATTAGTTATAGGCTCATACCTTCAGGTGATTGGATACTGGCAAGCTTTTGAGGACACGCCCCCTCAAGACACCTCTCCTACTGTATAACCCTACCTTATTCCATAAGTCCTCAGTTTTGTAGCAAACAATGCGGAGTAACAAGAAGAGTTAGGGAGGGTGGTCTGTGTCCCGTACTGCACTGCAAGATATGGAATTGACAGCCAAGTCAAAATTTCTCTTATCTTAATCGTACAGTACAGGACACGGGTAACTTATTCATACACCATGGGACATCCCAAAGCAATGTACTGTATATAAGGGTGGGCAACAACTAGGCAGTAGAACTGTGCTTAGAGGCCCAACAACAACAGGGGTAAAAAAAAAAAAGAAACAGGTTCAGAGTGACACTATAAGAATCTTGTGGCCTAGAGCTGCATGAACCGAATACTGAATATGCACCTGGTAAAACATTGAAAAAGTATGAACAAAAGACCAGGTGGTGTCCTTACAGAGTTGGGTGACAGAGGCTGCCTAAAGGCCCAGAATTCTCCCCACAGATCTGGTGGAGTGTGCGCGTAATATCGCAGGAGGAAATGTTTGTTTAGAGCATAAGCTCTAGTGATCAAATTCCTTATACACTTAGCAATGGTGGATTTTGAAGCAGGGTGTCCCTTCAAAATCGAGAACCCAAGGAGAGGATAAACAGATAATCAGTTTGTCTGATGGAAGCCGTAGCTTTTGTGTACATTTTAATGCACATGTGTCAAACACAAGGCCCGTGGGCCAAATCCGGCCCTCCAGGTCATTTCATGTGGCCCTCACAGCTCTCCTGCAGCTGCAGCACTCCCCTCATCTCCACCACCCCCTGTCTCAGCAGTTGGCAGCAGAGAAGAGGACAGAACTCCTCCTTTAGATCCTTCGACTCTCTATGCAGTTGCAGCACTCCCCTTGTCTCCACCTCCCCTGGTCTCAACATTCAGAAGACTCCAGCCCTCTTCTGGTCCTCCTCCAGACCCTGCACTTTCTGCTTCCCAGCTCTGCCCCCACTGTGATGTAAGGAAGGGTGGGGGACCCTTGACTTCTGATGGTGGGGAGGCTCTTGGCATCTGATGTAAGGGGGGATGGTGCTCTTGACATCTAGTCTTACAAGTACAACCGGCCCTTTGAGGGCAACCATAATGCTGATGCAGCCCACAATGAAATTGAGTTTGACAGCCCTGCTCTAATGGCTCTAACAATGTCCAGGCACTGTACAGAGACCGCCTTTGGATGCTTAGGAGCCGGTTATTGAGATGGATCGCTGAAACCACTTTTAGAAGGAAGGTCTAGGGCGTAACATGACCTTGTGAAGTATGACATAGGGCTATTTGTAGGAAAGAGCTGCCTGTTCTGAGATGTATCTAACAGATATGATGGCCACCAGAAAGGCTACTTTTCTGGTAAGAGACTTCAGGAGAATACCCAGATGGGTTCAAACTGTGGTTTTTGGAACGCAGAAAAGACCAAGTTAAATTCCTAGGGAAACACAGGGTGCTGCAGGGTGCGTAATACGAAAAACACCTTGAATAAAGGTTTTCATGAGGAACGTGTGGGAATGTTTACTCACCGGGTCACCTTGTGTGTCTTGCTGTGGCTGCCCTGCTGATCTCCACTCTCACTTGAAGGTGGGTCTTTTACTGGCGCCTGCCCTGGCAGACTCCCATCGTCTGCATTCCATATCATTTCTTCTGATGGGCTTGACTCTTCTTCCAGCATCGGCGGCTCCTCAGTAGTAGCCAAACTGTAAGAAGCAAGTCCAAACATGACGCTTGTTAGAACAACACTTCATATCCCAGATATGTGGCTGCTGTACCATGTACTTGTTTTAGAAATTATCATGTTCTCTTTGTATTGCTTCCTTTGTGTGAAATCCCTGCTGTTCCTGCTAGTCCCCTTGCTTTCCTGTTAAATACTGACCACACTAAGCATGAGAGCACACTGTGGTCGGTTTTCTAGCTGTGCTGGGAACTCAGTGTACTCTCCTCCAATGACCAGACTTGTTCATTCACTGGGAAGCTCAGTGTACTGCTGCTTCTCCTCCCCCAGCTCTAATGCAGCTGAAAACAGAGGAAATGTGATCACTTATAAAAAATAAAAAAAAGGGAAAAAAAATATTTATAATGTTTTTTATATCTAAACAAAAATGTTTTCTATTTTAAACTGCATAGGTTGTTTTACAAGGAGATTGTTTACAATCACTTTAACCAGTTGCCGACCGCCTACCGCATTTTTAGTGAGGCAGGTTGGCTCAATTGCGCAAAATCACGTACCTGTGCGTGATTTCGTGCAATAGCCTCTGGGGGGCGCGCGCGTGCTGCCGGAGCCGTGATCGCGCGCTGATTGGTCACAGGGAAGCCAATCAGCGGGTCCGGCAGACGCGATGTCCGTCGGCCAGCCACAATCACTCCTTACAGAGATAGAATGATGTAAACAAGGCAGACCGCTATTCTGCTAATCAGGAACACGGATCACTGTGTCCATGCATTGAGCCCATCCCCCACACAGTAAGAAAGCACAAACAGGAAACACACTTAACCCTTTGATCACCCCTGATATTAACCTCTTCCCTGCCAGTGTCATTTATACAGCGTCAGTGTATATTTTTAGCACTGATCACTGTAATAATGTCACAGTCCCGTTAAAAATCGCTGATCGCCGCCATTACAAGTAAAAATAAAATAAATAAATAAAAATGCCATAAATATATACCCTATTTTGTAGACGCTATAACTCAATATACGCTTATTGGGATTTTTTTTTACCAAAAATATGTAGCAGAATACATATTGGCCTAAACTGATGAAGAAATTAGATTTATTTTTATTTTTATTGGATATTTTATAGTAGAAAGTAAATAATATTGTTTTTTTTTTTCAAAGTCGTTGCTCTTGTTTTGTTTATAGCGCAAAAAATAAAAACTGCAGAGGTGATAGAATACCACCAAAAGAAAGCTCTATTTGTGGGAAAAAAAAATACATATACTTTATTTGGGTACAGCGTCACATGACCAGGCAATTGTCAGGTAAAATAACGCAGTGCTGTATCGCAAAAAATGGCCTGGTCATGAATGGGGTAAAACCTTCCGGAGCAAAAGTGGTTAAAGACTGAAAGTGTCTACAAAGAACTGGCTCAGTTTCCCACGGCAATGCTTTTTTTTCTTTTAGGTGCACAATTTGCCCACCCTGACAGGAAGGCACAGCAAGAAGTTCTAACCCTTTCTGATATTCATTACTTCAGGTACTCTACATCTATACCCAAAACGTTTTTTTTCTTTTGGATAGAGCGGCTTTTTCAATCGGGGTGCCTTGAGGTTTCTTCAGGGGTGCCTTGGCAAAATGCCTAAAAATTGTCCAAAAATTGTATACAAGCCAGTGTGTGGATGAAGGTCGCCTCTTCGTTACACTGATGCCGTGTACACACGACCATTTTTCTCGTCGGGAAAAATTTCATTTTTTCTCTTTGACGAGAAAAACGACCGCGTGTGGGCTTTCCATCATTTTTCACGACGAGAAAAATGGCAAGAATCACGACGAGGAAAATTAGAACATGCTCTAATTTTTCTCGTCGTGATTCACTGCATTTTTTTCCGCTGCAGTTTTCCCATAGGGAAACACTGCCAGGGAGCCTGCACACGGTCGTTTTTCCCGACCAAGAGAAAAAATGTCAGGAAAACCGGCCGTGTGTAGGGGACCAAGCCGTTCCTCGCTTTTCCCGTCGATTTTCTCGACGGTGTTTTCACCGTCGAGAAAATCGATCGTGTGTACATGGCATGTGTCTTAGGTTTTCATTATGCACCATTAGAACCTTCTAGCTGCCTAATGACCAATGGTGTCATCAGTTGATAAGGAGGATGCCAGTTGCCTGCATAGCATCCTTGTTTGCCCCTCCCCTGCCCCTCTCCATCAGTTGTGGGGTCACATTAGCTGAGTGATAGAGAAACATTGGAATACTAGACTGTAAGTTCTAACGAGCATAATAATATAATAATAAAAATAATAATACTAGTCAGCAAGAATGGGGTGCCCCGAGATTGTCCAAACATTTTTAAAGAGTGCCTTGGCTGAAAAAAGGTTGAAAAACACTGGGATAGAGAATAGTACAATGAGGGCCAGTTCACACCACAAACAGTCCCGTGTGTTTTTTCTTCTGCTTCAAAAATGCATGGATAGTAAATCATATGGTTTTCAATGGCATAGTTCAGACCAGTGCTTGCAGTTCCAGAAATAAAAAAAAGTAGAACATGCTGCATTTTTCCTGCACTGGACTGAAATACTGTAAAATGCATTAAAACGCACTGAATGCACCAAAAACACACTGGAACACAGTGTTAAGGTTAAGAAAAAAAAAGGGAAAAAATGCACTGGATTTCCAAAGGTGAGGGAAATCCTCTCTTGTCTAAACTAGCCTTTTTCAACCAGGATGCCCAGGCAGTAGCGTCACTAGGGTGTCACCTGGTGTGGTAAAACATGGTGTCACACCCCCCCCCCCCCAGCAGGACAGGCTGTAGGGCACTGAGCAGGCTAGTGCATCACACGTTCAGGTGGGTGCAGGGTGCAGAGTTCAGGTGGGTGCAGAGGTCAGGTGGGTGCAGGGTGTAGAGTTCAGGTGGGTGCAGAGTTCAGGTGGGTGCAGGGTGTAGAGTTCAGGTGGGTGACGGGTTCAGGTGGGTGCAAAGTTCAGGTGGGTGACAGGTTCAGGTGGGTGCAGAGGTCAGGTGGGTGCAGGGTGCAGAGTTCAGGTGGGTGACGGGTTCAGGTAGGTACAGAGTTCAGGTGGGTGCAGAGTTCAGGTGGGTGCAGGGTGCAGAGTTCAGGTGGGTGACGGGTTCAGGTGGGTGCAGAGGTCAGGTGGGTGCAGGGTGCAGAGTTCAGGTGGGTGACGGGTTCAGGTGGGTGCAGGGTGTGCAGAGTTAAGGTAGGTGCAGGGTGCAGAGTTCAGGTGGGTGACGGGTTCAGGTGGGTGACGGGTTCAGGTGGGTGACGGGTGCAGAGTTCAGGTGGGTGACGGGTTCAGGTGGGTGCAGGGTGCAGAGTTCAGGTGGGTGCAGGAGTCAGGTGGGTGCAGGGTGCAGCGTTCAAGTGGGTGCAAATAAAACTTAAAAATTGCCCAAAAATTGTATAAAAGCCAGCGGGTGGATGAAGCCTGCCTTATAGTTACACAAGGTCACAGGTCTTCATTGTTCACCATTGCAACCTTCCAGCCGCTGGCATCCTAACAAACAATGACGCCATCAGTTAATAAGGAGGGAGTTGGTTGCATACATACCATCCTTGTTTGCCCCTCCCCTGCCCCCCTCCATCAGCACTGGGGTCACGTTAGCTGAGTGATGGAGAGAAACTGAGGGAAAAGAGAAACACAGGAATACTAGTCAGGACCAGTGTGCAAAGGTGTATTTGCTTTGGAAGAATAAATCACCTCTAACGATGGGTGTTTTACTTGTGTGGATGTAGCTGCATTATGTAAAACTATTCGTTTATTTTTTTACATTTTTGAATAGGGGTGCTTCGGGATTGGGAAGAATTTTAAAATGGTGCCTTGACTGAAAAAAGGTTGAGAAACACTGCTCTACAGTGTCCAAATTGGAAGGTTTCCCCTCTATTCCTCCTTTCAGTCCCAATGGAAATGGTCAAAGGTGACACAGACAGCGATACAAACCAGACAAGTGTTCTATGGCTATATAGCCTTGGCTTCGCCCCCCACACCGCCACATCATTCATTCACAACAATCTATGAATAAGGAAACTTCTTGCAGACGGCTTGTACTTCTCAATGGACTCTGAGGGCGCCGATGAGCACCTTCGTAATCCATTGACACTTCCTCCAGCCTTCAAACAGAAAGCCCGTACAGGGGTATGGGCAAGAAAGATGGAGGAACTGTCTGGAGGAGCCTGACATTGCACTCTCGATCCACTGATTGCTGGTACAGTACTTTGCAGGCTCCTGGTGAAAAAATAATAAATGTACAGTTTTTTCTGCAAAAATATGCACATTTATTACCTATAGGTGAGCTTATCCTTTAAATCTCCTAATGGGTTTTATGTTTTCTGGGGACTTTAACAGTGAAGTCTCTGAAGTTGATTTCCTAAATATCCATATGTGTTGCAGCCGCTATAAAATGGTCCTGCATTTTCCTTTTTTTTTTTTTTTTTACAGTATTATTATTCGTATTTTTTTCAGTACTGTGCAAAAGTTTTAGGCAGTTATGAAGAAATGCTAAAAAAAGTAAAACTGCTTTCAAAAATGTATATTTTAATTGTTTATTTTTATCAATTTAAAAAATGCAGAGTGAGCAGACAGAAGAAAAAATCTAAATCAAATCAGTATTTGGTGTGACTACCCTTTGGCCCTTTGGCCTCAACCCAGCATCAATTCTTACATTTGCACACATTCTACATTTGCACAAGGTCAGGGATTTTGTAGGATTAGAGCAGTGTTTCTCAACTCCAGTCCTCAAGGCGCCCCAACAGGTCATGTTTTCAGGCTTTCCATTATTTTGCACAGGTGATTTGATCAGTTTCACTGCCTTAGTAATTACCACAGCTGTTTAATCCGAGGGAAATCCTGAAAACATGACCTGTTGGGGCGCCTTGAGGACTGGAGTTGAGAAACACTGGATTAGAGTCAGGTGTAGGATTAACCAATTATACCAAGCAGGGGCTCATGATCATCAATTTCATACGTAAGTTGAAGCACAGTCATTAACTGAAACAGGAACAGCCAAACTCTGCTACTAAGGTGAGGTTGCATGTCACAGGTCATACACCATGGCAAGACTGAGCACAGCAATAAGACATAAAGGTAGTTATACTGCTTCAGCAAGGTCTCTCTCAGGCAAAGATTTCAAAGCAGACTGGGGTTTCAGGATATGCTGTTCAAGCTCTTTTGAAGAATCACAAACAAACGGACAATATTGAGGACGGTAGACGCAGTGGTTGGCCAAGGAGACCTAAAGCGCAGTTCCACCCAAAAGGGGAAGTACCGCTTTAAGTACCCCCCTGCCCTTTTGGCATGCAATTCTTTTTGGGGGGTGTAACAGCACCCCAATCTCAAGGGGTATTAACGCCGTTTACGATGTTCCCTCTCCTAGACACACATCCACTCGCTACCGATATCCACAGCTAAACGACCCTTTCCTATAGAAGCCGACCCCTCTGGAAGAAGACGAGACGCACTCTGTCTCTTCTGTAGTAGGAATGAATTTATTATTGAGAAACATTGTAACTTTATACACAATTCAAGGCACATGATTTAACATGAACAAGGGCCCAGCTCCACCCACACATCCCAAGACTCAACACCTCATCCTGACGTCTGCTAGGCTTCAAAAGATCCCAACACAATAGAATATACGATCTCCAATACACATCTTCCCACAAAGGGTTGGCAGCCAGTCTGTCTGGCGACAACAGGTTCTAAACCCTTTACATCTTAAATCCCTTTGTATTGTAAATCCCAGTCTGCCTTTACAATACACACAAGTATGTGTCTAACCATCATGAAGGCGTCACTTTTTAATTAACCTGTTGAGGTCATAATCAAACAGTAGAGAGTTCCTTGCAGGTATTCCTGGGGAATATGGTGGATGAATATTACAGACCCCATCTAGATAAAATGTATGTACAGCATTGAATATGGCCATCACAGACCATATTGGGGGTTTCTTTTATTCACCCTGTGTCCAAAGTGACCCTTCTGTCACAGGGGGGGTACCAAGTATTGACAGGTACCCACTCCCACTTCGATCGACTAGAAGTTCTCCTCTCCCTGCAGCCATCGGGGTCATGTTGCAGGTCCCAGATGACTGCCGGACCATTCAGGACATGCAGCATGACTCGAGCATGCGCAGTGCACACCCAGTCGTGAAGCCTCAAGCTGTCACAGCCGGGTGCCCACAGCTGAAATGCCGATACCGGGGAGACAAGAGAGAGACAAGCGATGGCTCAGGTGAGCACATCGCTGGACCGTGGGACAGGCGAGTGTGTGTTTATTAAAAGTCAGCAGCTACACTTTTTGTAGCTGCTGACTTTTACGAAACATAGAAACGACTGGAGCTCCTCTTTAATGCAGCAGATGAAAGACATCCTGCTTAGTTCCTTTCGACATCGGAAGATGTCCAGCAGTGCCATCAGCACAGAATTGGCGGAAACCAGTGGAACACAGGTACACCCATCTACTATCCACAGAAGTCTAGCCAGAAGTGGTCTTCATGGAAGAATTGTGGCCAAGAAGCCATACATCCGATTAGGAAACTAGGCTAAGTGACTCAACTATGCACAAAAGCCTAGGAACTGGGGTTCAGAAATATGGCAGCAGGTACTCTGGACTGGTGAGCAGTACAATAATGAGTGTCTGCAGGCAACTGTGAAGCATGGTGGAGGTTTCTTGCAAGTTTGGGGTTGCATTTCTGCAAATGGAGTTGAAGATTGGCTCCTTACCAAATGTCCTCAATGCTGAGAAATACAGGCAGATACTTATCCATCATACCATCTGGTAGGCATGTGATTGGTCTCAAATGTATTCTGCAGCAGGACTATGACCCCAAACATATAGCCAAGGCCATTAAGAACAATCTTTAGTGTAAAGAAGAACAAGGAGTCCTGGAAGTGATGGTTTGGCCCCCATAGAACCCTGAACTCAACATCGAGTCTGTCTGGGATTACATGAAGAAACAGGATTTGAGGCAGCCTACATCCACAGAAGATCTGTGGTTAGTTCTCCAAGATGTTTGGAACAACCTACCTGCTGAGTTCCTTTAAAAACTGTATGTAAGTGTACCTAGAAGAACTGATGCTGTTTTGAAAGCAAAGGGTGGTCATACCAAATATTGATTTGATTTGGATTTCCTCATTTACTTTCCATTTTGTTAATTGATAAAAAAAATAAAAAAATAAAACAATTACCATTTCTGTTTCTGAAAGCATTCTTAATTGACAGCATTTTTTCACACCTGTCTAAAACTTTTGCACAGTAGTGTAGTTTGGGTGGACAGACCCTTAAAGTTACTTCCTTGTGTGTCTTACCTGTCCAATTCATCTGCTGACACATTTCGTCCAATAACTTCTTCTACAATAGACTCTTCTATAGGACATATCTCCTCGTTTGTTTCCGTCTCAGGAGCTATGCCAACTGTGTGTTCTGTAGAAGAGCGAAAAAAGGTGTTTTAAAGAATCTACTCTTCATAGGAACAAGTTTTATTTTTATCTTGATCACTGCAAGTGGTAGAGCATTTTTCAGACAGAGAGGCCTCCAGGGTGGAAGCCATCTCTATATATTATCCTACAGTGACACAAATTGTAATGCAGTCATCCCCTGATGGCATTTAGGCATGAAGTAGCTACAAAGAGTTAGCAGGAAATCAGCAACACTGAGATATAGCAAAAGGTGAAAACAATAGGATTTTTATAACAGCTTACCTGTAAAATCCTTTTCTTGGAGTACATCACGGGACACAGAGCGGCATAGTCATTACTATGTGGGTTATATAGATACCTTCAGGTGCTGGCACTGGCAACTTCCAAAACCGGAAGTACCCTCCCCTATATAAGCCCCTCCCATCCGGGAGCACCTCAGTTTTGTAGCAAAGCAATAAGTGTCCCCAAAGAGGGGTGGGAGCTCTGTGTCCCGTGATGTACTCCAAGAAAAGGATTTTACAGGTAAGCTGTTATAAAAATCCTATTTTCTTTCTCGTACATCACGGGACACAGATCGGCATAGTCATTACTATGTGGGATGTCCTAAAGCAATGCCCAATGAGGGGGGGGGGTACACCATACATAAGCTGAGCGCTATCAGACATGAGGATCTTTTGCGGCCTGCAACACACTGCGCCCAAAGGCGACATCCTCCTGACTTCTAACGTCCACCTGGTAGAACCTAGTAAACGTGTGTACTGAAGACCATGTTGCGGCCTTACAGATTTGAGCCAGGGAGGCCTGGTGATGCACTGCCCATGAAGTTCCAACTGCTCTCGTGGAGTGCGCCCTAACTTTGAACGGAGGCGGTCTCCTTCTCAAGCCATAGGCTTGCATTATGACCTGTCGAATCCACTTGGCTAAAGTAGATTTTGACGCTGCCTGACCCCTTCTGGGGCCTTCCGGCAGAATAAACAAAGTATCCGTTCTGCGAATCTGAGCAGTGGCTTTTAGATAAGCTTTAACTGCTCTTACTACATCCAAAGAATGCAATAACTTTTCCTCTACTGAACTAGGTTTGGGGAAAAAAGAAGGAAGAACCACATCTTGGTTCAAATGAAACCTCGATACCACCTTAGGAAGAAAGGCTGGATGAGGACGTAACACTACTCTGTCCTTATGGATAACCAGATATGGCTCCCTACAGGACATAGCGGCTAATTCCGACACTCTTTTAGCCGAACAAATGGCTACTAGAAAAATTAATTTCCTGGTGAGAAGAACCAGGGAAATATGCTGTAATGGTTCAAATGGTTGTTTCTGTAGAACCGACAGAACCAGGTTTAAGTCCCATGGACATATGGGAATATTAACCGGAGGGCTAATACGCATCACTCCTTGTATAAAGGCTTTGACTAGTGAATGCGAAGCCAAGGGCCTTTGAAAAAATATTGACAAGGCCGAAATCTGACCCTTGATAGTACTCAAGGCAAGCTTCCTATCTACAGCCCATTGTAGGAAGTCCAGAATCCTACCTATTAAGTATTTACGTGGATGCCATTTCTTGGCCTCACACCAGGCGATGTACGCCGTCCAGATTCTATAGTAGATCTTCCTGGATACCGGCTTCCTGGCATTGATCATGGTAGATACCACAGAATTAGAGAGCCCTCTCTTTTTTAGAATGTGGGCTTCAATAGCCAGGCCGTCAAACCTAGGGCTGGTAAGGAAGGGTGGTATATCGGTCCTTGCGAAAGCAGGTCCGGACGATGTGGGAGGGTCCAAGGACTCCCCACAGACATCTTTACAATCTCCGCGTACCATGCTCTTCGGGGTCACGCTGGAGCCACCAGAATCACTGGTTTCTTTTCTACCCTGATTCTGCGGAGTAATTGAGGTAACAATTGTGGCGGTGGGAATGCATATATCAGCTTGAACTGATCCCAAGGGAACACTAGGGCATCCGAGCCGCAAGCTAGGGGATCCCTTGTCCAAGAGACAAACCTGTCCACTTTTGCGTTGAATCTGGATGCTAGCAGATCTACATCCGGTGTTCCCCACCGCTGACATATTGTCCGGAAAACCTCGGGATGAAGGGACCATTCCCCTGGGCATAATTGTTGGCGACTTAGAAAGTCCGCCTTCCAATTCTCCACTCCTGGAATGAATACCGCAGATATGGCTGGGACATATCTTTCTGCCCATTTCAGGATGCAATTTACTTCCCTCTGGGCTGCACGACTCCTGGTGCCACCCTGATGATTGATATATGCCACTGCCGTGGCATTGTCCGATTGAATTCTGACAGGGGACCCTTGGAGTTTGGATGTCCATGCTACTAGGGCATACCGGGCTGCTCGTATCTCTAAGAGACTGATGGGCAGGGCCTTTTCTGCATCCGACCATCTGCCCTGGAGAGACCATTGCTCCAGTACTGCTCCCCAGCCTATCAGGCTGGCATCTGTAGTGACCACCTTCCAAGAAATCGGACTGAAGGATTTCCCTCTTTCCAGATTCTGGGGAACCAACCACCAACGGAGGCTCTTGCGAACGGAAGGGGACAAGGACATTGGTAAGTCTAGGGCCTGAACTTTTTTGTTCCAGGCTGACAGTATGGCCCTTTGCAAATTCCTTGAATGGAATTGACCGTAGGGTACTGCTTCGAATGATGCCACCATTTTTCCCAGCAGCCTCATGCACAGGCGTATGGATGGCTGTCTTTTTGTACCCACTAGGTGGATCAAATCTCTCAAAGACGACCCCTTTTCTTGAGGCAAGAAAATTTTTCTCTGGTCTGAATCCAGCCTTAGCCCCAAGTATTCCAGACTTTTGACTGGTTTTAGGGCTGACTTGTCTCGGTTGATAATCCAACCGTGATATTCCAGATACTCGATTGTCTCGTGAACAACCACTTCTAGTTTTTCCACTGAGTGGTCTATCAGCAACAAGTCGTCTAGATATGCCATTATCGTTACACCTCGTGCTCTTAGATTGGCCAATAATGGGGCCAGAATTTTTGTGAACACTCGTGGTGCTGTGGCCAGACCGAAGGGTAAGGCTCTGAACTGAAAATGGCGCCCTTCTACCGCAAAGCGTAGAAATTTTTGGTGGGCTGGAAAGATGGGAATGTGCAAATAAGCATCTTTGATGTCGATCGAGGCTAACCATTCCTCCCCTTGTAGGGCAGTGGCCACCGATCGGATCGACTCCATCCGGAAAGTCCTGATATGTAGGAATTTGTTTAGCCCTTTTAGATTTAATATGGGCCTCACGTCCCCGTTTGGCTTCGGGATTGTGAAGAGGTTTGAGTAAAACCCGAACCCCCATTCTTCCAGGGGAACCTCTATAATTACTGCTTGGAGCAATAATTGTTCTAGTGCCAACAGGAGGGATCCTCTCTTCTGGGGATCCCTTGGCACGTTTGACCTTATAAAGTGGGAAGGAGGGGAGTCTTTTAACTCCAATTTGTATCCCAGACTTACTGCAGAGAGCAACCATCTGTCTCTGATCGTGTCCCGCCAGGTCTCTGTGAACAACTGAAGTCTTCCCCCCACCCGATTGAGTGGGGGCAACCCTTCATGCATTTGACTTTGGGGGAGGTTTTGTACCTCTCCTGCTCCAGGGCTTCTTGTTACCCTGCAATTGTCCCTGATTTTTACCTCCGGGATTTGACCGAGGAGGCCGTCGGAACTGTTTCACAGCCGATGTCCTAGGGACTGGAGAAGCAGGCCTCTTAAAAGAGGGACCTCTAACTCTGTTTTTAACCGGCAAAAGTGTACTTTTACCGCTGGAAATTTTCTGGATATATTTGTCCAGGTCTTCCCCGAATAAGCGTTCACCATGAAATGGGAAGCTGACCAGCAATTTTTTACAGGGAGCTTCAGCAGACCAGTTTTTGAGCCATAGAAGCCTGCGCATATGTACTACAGACAGCGTAAGGCGGGAGGCCTGATGGATTGAATCCTTTATAGCGTCCACCGCAAAGCATAAGGCTCTAGGTAGATCAGCTAGGGCAAGAGCCTGCTGATCTGGCAAGTCCCTTAAGACCTGTTTCAACTGATCCTTCACTGCTTGGCAGACCCCAATAGCTGCCACTGCTGGTTGTGTCACCAAACCTGCTGTAGCAAAAGCAGATTTTAATAAGGACTCTAATTTTTTATCTATTGGGTCCTTGAACATTTGGACATTATCCACTGGACATGTCAGTGATTTATTCACACAAGAGATGGCTGCGTCCACTGTAGGGACCCTCCATTTTTTGACGAACTTATCCTCCATGGGATAGACCACCTGAAATCTCTTGGGAGGAGTAAATATTTTATCAGGATGCTCCCAATCCTGGTAAATGAGCCCTTCCAGTAAAGGATGGATCGGAAAGGAGCAAACAGTCTGGGGAGCTTTTAGCGACCCCAACGAGGAGACAGAAGTGGATGATGGCTCCGCAAGGGGCATTTTAAATGCTGATCGGACCATGTTAGTCAGGGACTGAACCCATAATCTTTCAGCATGTGATGCTGAGAATGGCTCTTCCACTGTTGATTCCTCTACAACAGAATCGACCTCATCCTGATCCCCCTCAGGTAGGTCGATCCCTGCATGGGACTGTTGCTCCGCCAACAGGCACTCTGAGGGAGGAGACGGAGATCGAGCGCTTTTTCCCTGTGACAGGGAAGCAGCGATCAATGCTGACAATCTCTCTTCCAGCCCTCCCAGAGCTGAGGAAAAAACCTCCTCTGTTACATACACAGGAGCAGGTGAACTGAGGACAGCCACAGTACCAGGTACTCCTGAGGGTGCTCTACGGTCACTAACCTCTGATTCTTCAGGGGAGATTGGTGCAGCCGAAGCATGCCCAAGATCCTCAGAGCCCGATGGAGACCCCCTATGCTTCCTGGGATTTTTAGTCCCGGAGTTTTTAGACGGCATATTCCTAAGCCCAAAGCTGAGGTATTCCAGCCGAAATACACCACTTACTGACAATAGTCTAGCACAAATGCTGCTATAAAAACAGTTGGTGTCTACTAATGTGCCTTTCTATGGGGATGCCTGCATCAACCGCTTGCTGTATGCCTTTTTTAAATGTTGCCAGCTCTGTCTCTGCACTCCATAGCCAGCTCACAACACATAATTGTGTTTTTTAACATGCTGGGACGCCCGCACATGCGCAGAAGCGCTGCGGCGCGCACAGAGCGTCATCCCCCAAGCTCCGCCCCCTTTCCCAGCTCACCTCTATATATAGAGGCGCGTGCACGCGCGCGGCCACGTGCGCCTTCGGCGCTCTTTTTTGAAAAGGGAAACTAGGGACAAGAGCTAGGGCCCCTTTTGCCGCAGGCCGGGGGATGGACGAGCATTGCAACATGGCAGAGGAAGCAGTTTCCCACAAGAGAACTCACCATCTGCCTGGACTTGCTCTGATGAAAAGAAACTAGTCCACATGACAAGAAAACGTTCCACAGCGGCCTCTAGTGGATTAACACAGGTACCGCAGTCTATATATATATATATTTTTTTTTTCTTGACCACTATTAAAATTATTACATTTTTTAGTAGTTACAGGCATGCATATATTTAGCGGGAATACCGTTAGGTAACAGGCAGAAAGACATATTAGGCTTGGGGGTCCCCTCAATAGAACCAAGTTCCTGAGGGGCCCCCACTTACCTTTTCCCCGCCGCAGGACTCTGTTTGGTCCACAGAAGCCCAAACTTCACCTATCACGGCAGGCATTGTAATTAAACCTTCAGGGACCGGGTTCCCAAGGATTCCACTCCCCTGGACCTGTATAGCACCCTGCACAGAAAACATCTTGGTCGTGGGTATGACCAGAGCTCTGGATCCCAGGGTCCAGCTCTCCTAAGAGAAGCATTACAGGCAAAACCTTGCTCTTCTCTGCAAGGCCCGGGTACCGACCGTTTAGCTATGAAGCTTTTTTGGTCGGATCCGGAATAGCTTACTGAGGCCCAAAAGAACCTGTACGCAAGCTCAGTGAAAAACACATGTTACTTCTTGGCCAACACCTTAGACACTGGCAAAAAACTGAGGTGCTCCCGGATGGGAGGGGCTTATATAGGGGAGGGTACTTCCGGTTTTGGAAGTTGCCAGTGCCAGCACCTGAAGGTATCTATATAACCCACATAGTAATGACTATGCCGCTCTGTGTCCCGTGATGTACGAGAAAGAAAAGTCATTTCTAAAAGAAAAATGCCAATTGTCTAGGATACACAGTGTTTTAGCAGACAAATTATCATTAATTTGGGGTTCACATCTATTAAAGTTTAACGTCAGGCTGCCCACTCACCCCTGGATGTTGCCACTCCCCCTTTTAAAGCACCTCCCCACCACCTGTCTGAAATTAAAGAAAATCAGTATACAAAATATTTTCCACTGTGGTCTTCAGTCCAGTCTTCTTCTCCAGCTTCCTTCAGCAGTGTGCAGGTCCTGAATGCTGCAGAGGGTGGTGCCTAGTAATGAGGTAGTGCATCTCTGCACAGCATTGTCCTGTTAGCCCAGGCGGACTTGATGACGCATCCCCACCAGGGTGTCCTTGATGCCCTGGGCTCACAGAAAATGGGTTGAATGATATTGGGCATCATTTAGCCTGGAGGAAGATCTGCACTGGACCTCAGAGCAATAAGCCTTCGGAAGACATCACCATAAAGGAGGTGATTATTGCACCAAGAGCTTCTTTTTATGTTTTGACATGCTAGACAATGTATTTGGTGGAGTTTTGCTTTAATGTACGTTGGTTTATTCAATAAGCCTACTCGTTTTGGATATCACTACGTGTGCTGGGTCTCTTAGAGTCAACGATCCCCCTGAAGATGACCACCCTATGGTCGAAACGCGTCAGGGATTTTACACCCAAATACATTTGTTATGCAATCTTGTTTCACATTTTGCATGTATGGTAATATTGGAATATGCAGGAATTTATCTGGCCAGACCGTTTTACATGTTTTATTCATTACAACCTAACTGTGACTTTTGACAACCTTCAAATAAATATGTTTTATACTTTTATTCGACAAACAATTCTTCGATCACATTTATATTGCTGTCCAAAGCCCCATTGGGGAAAACCATCCTTTATTATGTGTGCTGGGTCTTACCTTTTTCCTCAGTAAAAGGCTTGTAGGCCGTTGTACACTGCGCTCCAGACTGAGATACTTGCTCCTTGCTTTCTGCTTTCCTGTGGGATCCTTTGCTACCACGAGGGGATCGTCTACACACAATGGGTAAAGCTGCCTGTGGTGGAGAAGTTGTGGCTTTGTGATAGGATTCTGACTGCTGGACATTGGCTCGCTGACGTCTGCTGCTCCGACCTAAAGGAAGGTGAAAAATTAGTAAGTGCAAATGCCGGAAAACACATTCACTCCTGAACTAAAAACCTTGCTTTGTTCTACCTATTAACAGCACAAGGACTGAATATCCAATAAGGAAATAAAACACTGTTTACATGTACGTTCATACTAGGTGTGGTAGAACCGGGTTGGGTGGCTATTCCAGAGCAGTCCCACTGCAAGACAAGGCTGGTTCACTCCACTGCCTTACCAAGAAAAAAAGGTGACAGGGGAGGGTTCTCCAGCACACAGCCTGTGATTGACAGCCTCAGCTCTGCTTGTGGGTGAAGGAAGGTATGTCCCTTCCCTCCAATTAGCTCTCAGAGCTCCCCCACTGAACTGTAGAGTGTAACTTCAGCTTCCCGCCCTGCTTTCTGCAGCTCAGAGATCCTGTGTAAATTCTGCACTTTGAATGATGTAAGGAAGAGTGCAGATAAACAGGTGCAAGTTATGTAGGAGGATTTGTTTCATCTCTGTGTATCCAGTCACTTCACTGGGTATATGTAAAGGTTCACAACTACTTTAAAGTGGAAATTCACTGAAAAACATTAGTTCCAGTCTTCTTTCTCTTCCCTCCCTGCTTTGCCATTGATTTAACTTTTTTTTTTTTTGGGGGGGTGTACTTGTTTCTGGCAGGTACCTAAGTGATCCCAGAGGAAATTTGCCCCCCTCCCCTGCCAGCAAGGCTACGGGACCAGTCACAGAGTGCAGCGTGCATATGCAGCGGGGATCCGGCTGTGAAACCGCAGGAAATTACAGCCAGCTTCCCACAGTCAACATGGTGGTGCCAGGGACCCGAGGACTGGCTAAGAACCGGCCCATGTGAGGACAACGCTGGATTCCTGGACTGATAAGTGTCTCTTTGTTAAAAGTCAGCAGATACAGTATTTGTAGCTGATGATTTTTAATTTGAAAAAGTGACTGAAGAACCTCTTTAATAAAATGTCACTGTGTAATAAATGTAATAACTATCAATAAAGTTTGTAGAAAAAATAAGCAGCTGCTGATGTGACCCTTTATTACATATGCTGTACCTGAGCTGCACCTACGGAATAACATTTTGTACTTACCTGTCAGAGATTTTGCAATTCTCTTCAACTAGTCATGTGATCCAGAAAGTTCTGCCAGACAGCATAGCCAGAAAGGAATGTGAGCACTGCACTCCGTCAGGAGGGGCAGTGTCTCTGCATCTATCCCCCACCATCTCAGTGAGCACTATGGGATCAAACACCGCTGATCGCTCAGTTCTCCCCTGCGCTCTGATCAGAGAGCAGTGACTGTCAGTCAGCGGCTTTCTGCTTTCCCCTTTAGAACTTACTGGAGTGCTGGGCTGTGGAGGGGGTGGGAGGTGCTGGCTCA
Source organism: Rana muscosa (assembly GCA_029206835.1). Taxonomy (NCBI): domain Eukaryota; kingdom Metazoa; phylum Chordata; class Amphibia; order Anura; family Ranidae; genus Rana; species Rana muscosa. The sequence goes on from CM055123.1 coordinate 358,675,198, forward strand.
GGCTCTCAGCGGTTTGCCGGTCCAGGCAAGTGGGTAGATCCCCAACATATGGTCAGGATCTTTCCTGAGCTTGGACTGACTGAGTGATGTCAGCTGACAGCGGGCTTTAAAACCGCTGACGGCTCAAAACGGGTCACAGGAGTGCAGAATGAACTGCACTCCTGTGATCCATAGGAGAAGCATGGCCAAAAAAGCTTCTGCCATACTCCTCCTTTAAAGTTTTTCCGTATTCAGTATAAAGGTTTGAAGGATTTTTGACTTGTTGCACATATACACACATATTTATTATATATATATATATATATTTTTTTTTTTATTTATTTACATTTTAAGGAATTTTTAACACTAAAAAGAAGGGGAAGTTGTATCGTAGTACCTAAAGCGCCACACCATTATATAGATATATCTTTAATTCCCAATTTCTAAGCCCATATATATGGGATATAAAGTGGTGTTTTGGCAGCTATATAGGTCGGATTTAAGTAGCACTGGAGTGTTCACTTGTAGCAGTGAATGTAGCATTACAGTACTAACATTTCTGACACCGATTTAGGATTGCACTTACCTGAGGGAATGTCTGGGGTTCCCTTCCTTGAAGAGTTTATAGAACAGTTCTCTTCCATATCAGGAACCACAATGTCCTGAGGGACTGATCTTGGCCTCTCAGAATGCCTCTTTTCACTGTCCTCGATGGTAGGCGCTGGCAGCGTGGTTTGCACTTCTTCCACACCTATCCCTGGTGTCTGCCCCAGCCTTCTCTCTATAGTCTTCTCATTTGAAATTGTTACCAGCTCGTTGGCTATGCTCTCCACCAGAACCTCTAGTCTTTTCTCACCATTAGCTTGTTCTACAATATTCTCTTCACTTCTGTCCAAAGTAGTGTCACTCTCCGATAAACTCACTACACTGCTGGGCTCGGTGTCAGTTCCCTGAGAGCATGTCCCAGACCCGCACTGGTCTTCTTCTTCCCTTTGTGACTCCCTTGTTTCTTTCCCTGTTATACAAACTGACTCAGAATCCTTCTCTTGTGTATCTGTCTCGTCAGACAAGCTTTCTGCGGTCTTCAGTTTCTTTTTGCCAACAGCTAAGTGGGCTTCCATCTCCTTGAAACCATCACACGGATTCCAATGAAAATGGTGCTCATTGCAACCCCATAGTAAAACCGGCATCTCCGGGGCCTCAGCAGAATGTGATGGTGACAAGATGGTGGGGGCATTTGGACAGTCTCTGCCATGTTGGTGACACAGGAAAGCCAGACGTTTCAGTGATGGGAGAGATACAGAAAGGAGTGCAACCGCTTTTGGAACTGGGAAAAAAGGAGAACATTAGGAATACATAAAGATCACAGATCATGAACTCTGTCACTGAAATAAGACCTGTGCCCTTAGCTTCTAGCTTCCACTTTAACCACTTGCCTACTGGGCACTTTCAACCTTTTCCTGCCCAGGTAATTTTCAGCTTTCAGTGCAGTCGCACTTTGAATGACAATTGCACCAGTCATGCAGTTATGTAACCCGGTAAGGGAAAATGTGCACCACTCAGGCAACAAGGGAAAGCAATCCTGTGTCCACCACTGTGAGTGCAGGCCAGGGAAGGAGCTCAGCTCAGCTCCAAACAACTGTAGAGAAAAGGATGGGCCAGGCTGAGACCGCTATTCATTCCAATACCAGTGGATCTGCATTGATGTGTGGCTTCATGGGATCCATCCTTTGCTCATGCAGTAGTGTACCCATATGACATTTTTATAATTTTTTTTTTTTTATCATTTTTTTCGCCTTACTCTGGATCAACTATGGGTATAGAATTAGGTATATGGGATTGTACGATATTATTATTTTATTTTTTTATGGTTGAACTGGATGGACTTGTGTCTTTTTTCAACCTGACTAACTATGAAACTATGTAACTATGTAACAAATAGAACTAGGTGGTATTTAATCACTACTGGGGTTTTTTTTTTTTTTTGCTAAACAAGCAAAAGAAGACTGAAAATTTTGAAAAAAAATGTTGTTTCTGTTATAAAATGTTTCTTCATCACTGATGAGGCTGCATTGATGGTCACTGACGAGGCTGCGCTGATCCTACCTAGATCTCTAGGCCCGCAGGACAGACCGCGGCTGCGGCCTAGCTCCGGCCATCCGAGCGCCTCTTTCTCCCCCAATAACTTCATCAGTAGTCCCACTGCTGTCTCCCACCCCGGAGCCCCCCCTAGCCGGCAGCGGAACTTTCGAAGACTCAGCAGGACCTGCACGATCCCCGCAGGATAGACCGCGGCTCTGGCCTAGCTTAGGCTGCGGCGGCCATCTTGGTCCACCCAGCCTGACACTATTACTCCTGCTCCCGACCCCCAGTTCACTCCCTGTTGGACCCAAACTACAGGACTCGCTTGGCACCAGCCAACTGCCAGCAAACCCCCCCCCCCCCCAGATCACTCACAAGCGGCAGGCAGAAGGACGATCCAGGGTCCCGGCCTGGTAAGTAGTGGCCATCTTGCCACACCCGAGTGCTCTCACTACAAATCCCCTGCCATCTATCATTCCACCCCCCCCCCCCCCCACCTCAACATCTGGACCCTCATCATCGCCATCATCAGCGTCTTATTCTGGATTGGCGGTTTTTCTCTTTAATCTGACAACCAGGTAAGTACACCAGGCACCAGTCTACCACAGGTAGTTGATCCAGGGTTCAACCGATCGCCTCTCGGGGGTTCAGGAAGGAATTTTTTCCCCTGCTCTAGCGAATTGGCCCATGCTCAGCTGTTTTTTTTTGCCTTCCTCTGGATCAACTGAGGGGGTTAGATTGGGCTCAGCATCCTCATCATCATCGTCACCGTCAGATCATCATCACCATATTCATCATCCGATTATCAGCATCTTCCTGACTGATCATCATCACTCATCTCATCATCTTTGGCATTTTCTTCATCATGTTCAACATAAAATACTCAGCAGATACCCTCCGTGGCCTAAGGAATACTACCTCAATACTACCAATTTCAATCCAAAAAATACTACGAAAGGAACAACTTCTAAGAATCAAATCGACGATCGACAGCCAAAAATAGGATGGACCCATTTCGACTACAACACCTATCATGCGCCTTGATCAACACAAGATCTGCAGTTAAGCACAGACAGGAAATTCACGACTTCATCACCCAACACAACACAGATTGTCTTTTCATCACGGAAAGCTGGCTAAAATCGGACTGTAACACCATCCTTGCAGAACTAGTGCCAGAGAACTATTGCATCCTAACTGAACATAGAATAGGGCAAAGAGGAGGCCTAGCAGTGATCTACAAATCCCACCTCTCTCTCACCAAACCAACTCTACAGAACTCATTGCCTTTCATGGAAACACTCACCCTGCAACTCCAAACAACACCCCAGGACACCATCTGCATACTGCTATGCTACAGACCACCGGGACCAAAGACATACCTCCTCACACCTTTAACAGAATTCATCTCGACATATACCTTGAAAACTAAACACCTCTTGCTACTCGGGGACTTCAACCTCTGGGCGAATTCCACCCAGGGCCCCATCGCCACCGCCTGCATCGACCAACTGGAAGAACTAGGCCTGCAGCAACGAATACAGGCTCCCACGCACGTTTCGGGTCATACTCTTGACCTCATCTTCAAACAAAATATGGACATCAACACACTGGACAACACGCCAATACCCTGGACGGATCACCATGCCATTAATTTTAAATAACCACCAACACCATCTTCAAAAAACCGACACATTCAATAACAACACACTGAACAAGATCACAGAAAAAATAACACTCTGAACTTTTTAAATCCACGTTATCGAACAAAATAACAATGCTAAATCAAAACCACTCAACGGAAGAAACACTCAACTCCCTCAACAAAGCATTACTACAGACAGCAGACACAGTCGCTCCGAGACGCAGAGCACTCATCTGCAAAAATAATTCCGGCTGGTTCAATGACGCTCTTACATTACTGAAGCAAGAACGCAGAAGAGCTGAAGGAGCCTGGAGAAGAAACTCAACAAAGGAAAACCACACAAACTACAAATTACTCACCAAAAATTACCACAAAGCAATCTTCAAAGCAAAAAAAGAACACTTCTCCAACACCATCTCAAAAGCCCTAAACCGTCCCCGCGAACTTTTCAAACTAGTCGCTTAAACAATGAACCCCACCTGCCTAGAGCCTCCAGCATACGAAACAAGAATTCTGCAATGAACTATCTGATTTTTTATTGACAAAATCGTAAACATTCGGGAAACAATTCAACAGAAAAAGACAATCAACCTCACTTGGACAAAGCAAGAAGAAAACAGCAATATAAATCTTGGCATCCACCATCACAAATCTCATAAATCAATCGTTCAAATAAGGGATTGTCCCTACCTCCCTCAAGCAAGGTATAATCAAACCCCTCCTAAAGAAACCGAACCTTGACCACAAAGACCCAAACCACTGGAGACCGGTAACTAGCCTTAAGACCTTCTCCAAGATCATTAAGAAAGCAGTAGTACAACAGCTACAACTCCATTTGGACACCCACAAACTCCTGGACCCACTACAATCAGGTTTCCGCCCTGGCCACGGAACAGAAACGGCACTTCTCAAAATATGGGATGACGCCCTCGAAGCAGCAGATGACGGAGAATCATGTCTCCTGGTGCTGCTGGACCTCAGTGCAGCTTTTGACACAGTAGACCACAAAATTTTGCTCACTCGTCTCATAGAAGTAGCCGGAGTTGCAGACTCTGATCTACCATGGTTCGCATCGTTCCTGGAGAACCGATCTCAGACAGTGAAACTAGGAGCCTTCACTTCGTAAGCATGGACCATTACATGCAGAGTCCCTCAAGGATCACCCCTGTCGCCCATGCTCTTCAAAATCATCAGCAAACAGGATTTGCTCTACCACTGTTAGGCTGATGACACTCAACTTTACTTACGCATCACCAACAAAAAAGACCAATATCACGGATTAGAGAAATGCCTTACACTGATAGACAATTGGATGACGGAGAGTTCCCTCAAACTTGATTGATCCAAAACAGAACTTCTCTTTCTTCACGCAAACCGGAAGACGAACTCTAGGACGTCAGGGACACCACCCACCATCCTTGGACAAACCATCACCCCAAGCACCAAAGTCAAAAGCCCAAATAGGATCAGTAGTCAGCGGATCTCACCATCTTGTCCGCTTGCTACGAAGACTCATCCCCTTTATCCCGGAAGAGGATACAGCAGTAGTTGGAACAATCATCAATTCCCGACTTGATTACGCAAACTCAATTGGACTACCCAAATACCAGATTTCTTGGCTACAAGTCCTCCAGAACACAGCAGCAAGACTGGTAACGGGAAAAAAAAACATGGGAATCAATCACCCCATCCCTAAAGACCCTCCATTGGCTAGCCGTAAAGGATCGGGTGACTTTCAAGACCCTCTGCCTCACTCACAAATGCACACAAGAAAACGCTCCTCAATACCTATGCGAGAAAATAAAACACTACATCCCCAATCGCGTTCTACGATCAACTAACCAAAACCTGCTCCACATCCCTAAATCGCGCTACAAATCTAAAGGAGAATGAAGATTCGCAGTCCAAGGACCATGGCTATGGAACGCTCTACCAACGAACATCCGCATGGAAGAAAACCACCGGGCCTCCAGGAAAAAACTTAAGACCTTAAGATCTCTTCTGAAGGATCATGACGACAATGGATACAATCGCCTTGAGGCGATTTGGTTCGCATTTGTTAGCGCTATACAAGTTTTCACTCTCTCACTCACTCATGGGCACTGATAAGGCTGCACTGATGGGCACTGATGAGGCTGCATTGATGGGCACTGACGAGGAGGCACTGATGAGGCTGCACTAATGGGCACTGATGAGGCTGCACTAATGGGCACTGATGAGGAGGCACTGATGGGCACTGATGAGGAGGCACTGATGGCCACTAATAAGCTGCATTGATGAGCACTGATTAGCACCGATGGAGCTGCACTGATAATCAGGGCACTGATGATCAGAGCCCTGATTATCAGTGTAAATGTGTGCTGTCACAGGATTGCTGGTTATTGGCTTTTCTTTCCTCACACAGTGACAGCGCTAAGGAAAGGAAATGATTTGTTTACATGGAATCAGCTGTGATTGGACACAGCTGGTCACATTGTAAAGGGCCGCTGTGAATGACCTCAATCTGTGATCAGCTGTGTCCAAAGGACATGGCGATCACAGAGCGCACCCAATGTGTGCCCGTTGGTGGGGTTCTGGGAGAACATCAATAGACGCCCTCCCAGAACTGGATGACTGCGCTGTAGCCATCTTACGGTTGTACCACGGTCAGCAAGTGGTTAAATAACTATAGGTCATTTTAACACAGGGTTGCTCCAAAAAATATATGCGTGAAAGGCAAGCAGGTTTTCAAATAAAACCTTTCACCTTCTGCTGTCCTCGAGGATCAACAAAAATATCCCGGTGGCTCCTGAAGCTATCTGCAAGCTTCAGACAATATTTATATAAAATAAAGTAGTCAATCATTTCTTAGATCTCAACACACAGGTCCCTTAAGGGCAGAGTTCACCTTTACCAAAAAACTGCCTATGTAGATAAGAGGTGGCTGTAGATAAAAAGCAAGCTGTGCAGCTTTGGCCAGAGGTAAATAATGCTCTTGCTATAGGTGTAGGCCATTTATGTATCTCATGAAGCCTGACTGGAAAACTACTAGAACTTTTCACCTTCACCATCACAGGAGTGAGTTCTGATTCAAACCTCCTCACATGGGCATTCTCTCCCCTGATGCAGTAGCTCATAGCTCAGCGTTCAAGAGCTCATTTCTGTGATGGTGAAGGTAAACAGTAACATCTAGGCGTCTCTTAGCAATGTCCTTAGAAACACCCTAGAAGTTATCTAGTCAGGCTTCATGATGTACATACATGCCCTACACCTATATCAATAATCATTAACTTTTAAAAATGCACAGTTTATCTACAGACGCTCTCTGATTTATTATTCCCTTCAATGTACTGTGTAAAAAAATATTATGGGCCAAGCACATCTAGGGGGGTATGGGGGATATCCAGACAAACAAAGGCAATTTTTTTTGTTTTTAAAGACTGCATGGTATTTTATATGAACATGAATGACATGCTGGCTGGTCACTATAAGCAACACAGACAGTGCACACTGCATAAACTGGCCATAGATGGATCTTTTTTTTTTTTATTGATCAGCCAGCCGATCAAAAAAAAAAACAAATGGATTCCCCCATCCACACATCTGAAGTTGATGATGAAGGAATTTACCCCCAGGCCGCCTACCTTCTATGCAAAACGTCCGCTATCACGGCCGCTGTCTGCCTGACTTTTTTATTTTAGGAAGTCGGCCGCGATGGCCGCCGATTGGCTGTTACCGAACGCACTGCATTCTGGGAGTTGTAGTCCGGAGGCAAAGGCGGGGCACACAGCACGACAGGGGATGAATGGAGCTCCGTCTTCTGTCTGTGGCCAGTGGAGGGGCCAGAACAGAGCCTTTTTGACAGGGTGGTCTTTATGACAAAACACCGGGAGCGCTCCACTGGTGGGCACTGATGTGGTGGCAGTAAAGGGCATTAATAGGCTGAACTGGTGGGCACTGATGGGCTATACTGATGGACTTCACTGGTGGGCACTGATGAGGTGGCACTGATGGACACTGATAGGCTGCACTGGTGGGCACTGATGAGGTGGCAGTGAAGGACATTGATAGGCTGAACTGGTGGGCACTGATGGACACTGATGGGCTACACTGGTGGGCACTGATGGACACTGATAGGCTGCAATTGCACTGGTGGGCACTGAGGAGATGGCACTGGTGGACACTGATGGGCTGCACTGGTGAGCACTTATGAGGTGGCACTGACAGGCTGCACTGGTAGGCACTGTTGAGGTGGCACTGATGGGCTGCACTGGTGGGCACTGATGGACATTGATAGGCTGTACAGGTGGGCACTGATGAGGTGGCACTGATGGACACTGATGAGGTGGAACGCTCCATCCTAAACAATAACCTCCTAGCCACCTCTCCACCTAGGGTTGCCACCTTTTCTTCAAGCCAAACCCGAACACTTTAGCGGCGTACAGCAATTTTTTTTTGTAGTATACACTATAGGATTAGTATAAGATTTGGGACACCTTTGGGTGTGCCAAGGAGAGTAATAATGTGTAATGTGGCAGGATGGGGAGGGGGGTTGGACATGGGGGGGTTGTGAGTGGTATAAATACGAGGGGCTGGTAGGTGGGGGATAGGTGAGTAAGAGGGATGACTGGGGATAGAAAGGGGGGGTGCAGCAAAAATAGGTGGTAGGTTGGTGGAGTTGGGTGGAATTCAGACAAGGATGGGGAGGGGGGAAAGGAATGGAATGAGACTTGCAGAGAGAAGGAAGCTTGCTCTATAAGGTGAGAGATGCAGAAAGAGGTGAGCAAGGAGCAATCAGGGAGGACCAGAGTTGGTGGTGAGGAGAAGGAAGAGGCTGAATGAATGGGAGAGCAGCAGTTCTGAAGTGAGATGTGGCATTGCTAGTGGGAGTAAGATCGAGCAGCATGTAATGTGAATGAAAGGCAGTTAGGTTGTTTTACAGTGGAGGTGGACCAAAGCATGAATGGATGAGGAGCAGGAGAGGCCAAGTGAGAAGGGAAAACAGTGCAGGGGGGGGGGCAGAGTGTAAACTGAAAGTGCCGATGGAGGGGGCAGCTGGGGGCGGTGAGTGGCCGAAGGTGCAGAGGGAGTGGCTGTTATAGGGAGAATCTTGAGGAGATTAGCTCTGAATAATGTGTCCGGGTTTCAGGTGATTCAAAACCCGAACTGTCCGGGTGAATCCCAGACAGGTGGCAACCCTATCTCCACCCTAAACTATAACCTCCTCCCCACCTCTCCACCCTAGATTTTATGAGATGAAGGGGAAGAAAAAGAAAAGAAAAATCGGCCTAAAATATCGGCCACAAAAATAGGCAACGTATATCGGGCATCGGCCGCCCTGATTTCTAAATAGTATTCATATTGGCATCGGCCAGAGAAAAACCCATATCGGTCAACCTCTAGCCATAGATGGATAGAAAATCGTCTGGTCCCTGCTGAACCAACCAAATTTTAATCCATCAATGGCCAGCTTAAGTATTTACCAGTTCTAAATAGGATAGAGAACAATGGAGTGACCCTTACCAGAAGCCCCTGAGCTGGTAGTTGATATATAGCTGCAAAACAAACAAAGATTATTATTAGTTGGTAATAATGTGTACATATAACAAGAAATGTATCAGCAGAATATAGGAACTACATATGAAGCTTGTCCTTACAGGCACTTGATGCAATGCCTTTGGCCAGTCTCAGTAGCACATACTTAGGCACCATTCACACAGGCGGTTTACCACACTGCGAATCCACATTCACTGAAGTTAATCGCTGGCTGTGCAAACATGCATGAATAACTGTGCCCACCGACAGCCTATCATTGCAGTGTGCGGACTCAGCAGCCGCTGCTATCTGCACACAGAGGTCAATCCCAATCAGTAGATTCTTTCTGCTGGGATCTGCATCATGGCAAAACGCCTACTGTGCGATGGTGCCCTAGCCAATGTTTTACCAAGAGCCATCACACATGCTATAACTTGGCATAAGCAGATGCCACTGGTGGTAGTACATCAGATGTCAATGGTGGAGATACATAAGGAAAATACAAAAAAAAAGGTGAATAAAAGGAATATATAAAATATTGAATATCTTGGTGGTACATTGCTCAGGACACAGCATTCATTGCTTGACAACTGCTGTCCTTAGAAAAACCTGTAAAGTGACTTTAGGCTTCACTGAAGACAGCTGCAGCAAAAGATGGACCTGCACCACAGAGGCAGGTAATTCTAATGAGGGCGCAACCTGACCCCAGGTGAGAGGTAAGTAGATTGTGTGAGAAATAAATACAGAGGGGAACCCCATCCACCATCATAGCCCTATAATGTCCGGATTTTAATGGCATCCGCATTGGTATCTTCTAATTTTACCTCTACCTGCTGGGAATCTGCTCATAGATGGTTTGAATCTCAGCCGTGGCCCATCTAAGTGAACTCTATAGAGTTGATTTTCAATAGTTGGAAACCCACCCCAATGCAATCCAACAAAGTTTGTTGGAAGAACATGAGAGATACAAATTAGATATTGTACAGTGCCTTCAAAAAGTATTCATACCCCTTGACATTTTCCACATTTTGTCATGTTACAATCAAAAACGTAAATGCATTTTATTGGGATTTTATGTGATAGACCAACACAAAGTGGCACATATTTGTGAAGTGGAAGGAAAATTATAAAAGGTTTTTAATTTTTTTTTTATAAATAAATATCTGAAAAGTGTGGGGGGTATTTGTATTAAGCCCCCTTTACTCTGACACCCCTAACTAAAATCTAGTGGAACCAATTGCCTTTAGAAGTCAACTAATTAGTAAAGAGAGTCCACCTGTGTAAAATGTAATCGCAGTAAAAATACAGCTGTTCTGTGAAGCCCTCAGTAGGTTTGTTAGAGAACCTTAGTGAACATATCGCATCTTAAGATCAAGGAACACACCAGACAGGTCAGGGATAAAGTTGTGGAGAAGTTTAAAGCAGGGTTAGGTTGAAAAAAAAAAATCCTAAACTTTGAACATCTCACGGAGCACTGTTCAATCCATCATCGGAAAATGGAAAGAGTATGGCACAACTGCAAACCTACCAAGACATGGTCGTCCACCTAAACTGACAAGCTTGGCAAGAAAAGCATTAATCAGAGAAGCAGCCAAGAGGCCCATGGTAATTCTGGGGGAACTGCAGAGATTCACAGCTCAGGTGGGAGAATCTGTCCACAGGACAACTATTAGTCGTGCACTCCACAAATCTGGCCTTTATGGAAGAGTGGCAAGAAGAAAGCCATTGTTGAAAGAAAGCCATAAGAAGTCTCGTTTTTAGATTGCGAAAAGCCATGTGGGGGACAAAGCAAACATGTGAAAGAAGGTGCTCTGGTCAAACGAGAAAAAAAAATATATTTTTGGCCTAAAAGAAAAATGCTATATGTGGGAAAACTAAACTGCACATCACCCTGAACACACCATCCCCACTGTGAAACATGGTGGTGGCAGCATCATGTTGTGGGGGTGCTTTTCTTCAGCAGGGACAGGGAAGCTGGTCAGAGTTGATGGGTAGATGGATGGTGCCAAATACAGGGCAATCTTAGAAGAAAACCTGTTAGAGTCTGCAGAAGACTTGAGACTGGTTTGGCGGTTCACCTTCCAGCATGACAACAACCCTAAACATACAGCCAGAGCTACAATGGAATGGTTTGGATCAAAGCATATTCATGTGCTAGAATGGCCAGTCAAAGTCCAGACCTAAATCCAATTGAGAATCTGTGGCAAGACTTGAAAATTGCTGTTCACAGACGCTCTCCGTCCAATCTGACAGAGCTTGAGCTATTTTGCTAAGAAGAATGGGCAAAAATGTCACTTTCTAGATGTGCAAAGCTGGTAGAGACATCCCCAAAAAGGCTTGAAACTGTAATTGCAGCCAAAGGTGGTTCTACAAAGTATTGTAGCTGAATACAAATGCACGCCACACTTTTCACATATTTATTTGTAAAACATGTTGAAAACCATTTATGATTTTCCTTCCACTTCACAATTATGTACCACTTTGTGTTGGTCTATCACATAAAATCCCAATAAAATACATTTACATTTTTGGTTGTAATATGACAAAATTTGGAAAATTTCAAGGGGTGTGAATACTTTATCAAGGCACTGTATACCATTTACAAAAAAATGCTGCATTACAGTAGCTAATCTGTCACACATTTGAGTTCTGTTCTAGCTGAGTTCTTTCTCGCTGCATGGGAGAATTTTAACTTTATTTTCTTGATTTGTTCTTACCTGTCCAGAAGGAATTTGGCCAACTGTGCATGCTGTGCAAAACCCAAATGATCCTTTAGTGCACACCACTCATCAAGGTGGGAGCCCAGCCGCACCCGGCACTTCCCACGCTGTGCATCTAGAAGACGCCTCTTCTCCCGCCGAGCTGTTGCCTAAAAGAGAATAGACAATTTTATGTGGGGACATAGACAGCAATTCAAATCTGACATCTAATCCCACCTACTCTATCCAAAATAAAAGAAAAATAGGTTTTAAGATAAATTGGATGAACCTTCTAAAGCCCCATACACACGGTCGGACTTCCATCTGACTTTTCCGTGTTTTTTTGTCCGAACGGAGTTGGCCGGGAACACCCATAGCATACACACCACAGGACTTTTCTGCAAACTTTCCCAAAACTTTTTCCTACATCACATGGTTTTTCTGCTCTTTTCTGCTCTTTACTGCCACCCTTTGGTCAACTTCTGCTATTGTTGGTTGATTTTAACATTAGTTGTTTTGTCCATCAGACATAAGTCCTATGGTTTTCTGTACACACGGTCGGACTTTGCTCCATTCCACTTTTGTTGGCCAAAAGTTTGTCCGTTTGCAGACCCAACTTTTGTCCGATGAAAACACAAAAAAAAAAAAAGTTTGTCCAATGGAGCGTACACACGGTCGGATTGTTGGTCCAACTTGCTCAAAATGAAGTTTGTTGGCCAAAAGTCCGACCGTGTGTACGGGGCTTGTGAAGTAGGGGTTACTTTCAAAACACGTTAGCCATAAAGGATCCTGGTCAGGTTCCCCTGCACTCTGGAGTGTGCCAAGTCTAGGACTACTGGGCTATAGATAAGTAGCTCGATGAGTGATTTTAGTTACTTGCTGACCAGGCGCCGTCATTATACGGCGGCAGGTTGGCTCCCCTGCGCGAATCGCCGTAGCTGTATGGCGGTCGCTTTAAGGGGTATAGGGGCCGCGCGTGACGTCGAAGCCGATGTGCGTGGCCGGCGCCTGCAACGTCCGCCGGCAATCCGCGATCGCTCCTGAGATATCCTCATTCTATCAGGGAAGTAGAGAGAGATCTGCTGTTCCTAGTAATCAGCGATCTCTCTCTACTCCCTGTCAGTACACTTCCCCCATAATTAGAAACACCTCCCTAGGACACACTTAACCCCTTGATCACCCCCTAGTGTTAACTCCTTCCCTGCCAGTGACATTTATACAATAATCAGTGGGTATTTATATCTCCGATCGCTGTATAAATGTCAATGGTCCGCCGCAATGTCGCAGTCCCACTAAAAAATCGCGAATCACCGCCATTACTAGGAAAAAAAATATTATAAAAATGCCATAAATCTACTCCCTATTTTGTAGAAGCAATAACTTTTGCACAAACCAATCAATATACCGTTCTTGTGATTTTTTTTACCAAAAATATGTAGAAGAATACATATTTGCTTAAACTGATGAAGATTTTTTTTTTTTTTTGCGGGGGGATATTTATTAAAGCAAAAAGTAACAAATATTGTTGTTTTTTTTTTTCAAAATAGTCTGTCTTTTTTTGTTTATAGCGCGCAATTACACAGGCTCTGAGGCTTATTTAATGCAGAAAAGGCATCAAGTGCGTTTAATTACCACCTTAATCAGCCGCAGAACCTGTGTAATTAATATGTGTTTGGGTTTAATGGGATGAGGTGGCAACCCTACCATGGACCCTTGGGCAGTGCCCAGATGGTCAGTCTGCCCCTGTGATGATGTCACCCTTATTCGGGTGCGATCCCTCCCCCCGCACCCCCGAGTGACGCCACTGATATCAACTTCAGGGACAACATGTTCACTTGCTGCTTAATATATCCCACCCACTTTCAGGTGCCATTATAACGAGATAATCAATGTTATTTCATTCACCTGGCAGATGTCATGACTGATCAGTGTAGTTTTCCCCTCACTTCCTGTTGTGTCTAAAGAATAGGATGTGAAGATAAATCTCCTCAGTGGGGACACAGGTGACCATAACACAGACAGGGCTTTATTTATTTTTACCATTACCTTGCAATAAAAAGAGGTAAATACGGATGATGTGGATACAGACAAAGTCTTTATGCCAATATTAAAAAACAGAGATATACAAATCCCAGATACCAAAACTTCAGAGCCTAGGACTGCACGCTATGGGCTAAGCTCATCCATGAAGCTGCCCCCCAAGCCAACCATTCTGGACTTTCATGTGAGACACAGAGACCCCCAATACTCAGGAGAGCCAAAGTCCAGCCTAAGCCACGTGAATGCTCCAAGCCAGGCAGTGACGTCACCCATCAGGGGTTCACAGTGCCCAGGAAATAAAAAGAGGCGTCTTTTACTAATGTCTCTAGTCTCAGCGCCGACCTCACCTGCATCGCCCTTTTAAGAGTGGGGTCCGCAGCTTGAGGGCCTCGGCGTTCTCCACTCTTGCAGCTTGACGACTTGCTTAAATGACGTGTCGCCGGGGCGTGGCCTAAGAACGACCCTTGCTTTCCTGTGGAGGAGTGCGGGGTGTAGCAAGATGGCGGCGACGAACGTCAATTCCGTTACACATTCTGACGCGTCGCCAAATCGGATGCAATGTCGTTTTGAGGTCACAGCGGCCATCTTTAGTAAGGGAAGATGTCTTGTGTTGCCAGAAGTAGGGACTTGACCCGTTGTACAAAGTGAAACAAAGCACTATATTGTATAATACAACTACCTGTCTATAGGGGCATTTTTTTATTTATTTTTTTAAATGTTACAATTTTTATTTTTTTTGCTAGAAATTACTGTAAACACCCCACAAAAAGTTTATATATTTTAAAGAAGAGGTGGATAAATTGCTGGTAGTTGCACTTTTTTTTATGTAACACGATATTTGTGCAGTTATTTATCAAACACTTATTTTAAGGAAAAAATACACTAAAATAAATCTTAGTGCAAACAAATGCCATATTACACCCATGTTTTGGTAAACTATAAAAGATGGGGTTGCGTTGAGTAAATAGATACCAAACACGCCAAGTCTTAAAATTGTGCATGCCCATGGAATCGCAAAAAAAACGCTGGTTGCACCGATGCCGTTTTTACTTTCAGTCAAGTACATTGTCGATACCGAGTACTGATACCTTTGCGGTGCGATTTGAGCCCATACAAAATGAATGGGCTCAAATTGCACAACAAAGAATCACATGCGATACAATTCCTGTCTGAATGGCGCGCAGTTTGCCGCACCGCATCACTGTGAACCCAGGCTGCAATCACTATGACAAGCCAGGGAGCAGTGCAGGAAACCACATGTGATTTGGACAGGAATCGCACCGCATTCCTGGTCAAATTGCATGCAATTCTTTGTTGTGCGACTTGAGCCCATTCATTTTGTATGGGCTCAAATCGCACCAAAAAGGTATCGGTTTCGAGTATCGGAGCATTTTCACGAGTACTCTTGAAAATACTCAGTATCAGCACCGATATCAGTATTGGTATCAGTGCAACCCTAGTAACCTATATTGTCCACTGACGACACTTTAACCACTTCAACCCCAGAAGGTTTCAGCCCCTTCCTGGCCAGGCCATTTTTTGTGACTACGGCACTGCATTACTTTACCTGACAATTGCGCGGTCGATCACAGTGTCCATGCCTGACAAAACAACTGTCTGCCTTGTTTACATTGGCAGATCTGCGTTCCACCTCTGTGGGGAGCGATCGCGGGTGGCTGGCAGACAACGCGTCCGCTGGACCCACTGATTGGCTCCCCCTGTGGCCAGTCAGCATGCGATCGTGCCTCCGGTGGCGCTCCTGCGCCCCCCAGTGGCTATTGCACAAAATCACATAAAGGTACATGATTTTGCAGGAGGGATCGGAGAACTGATGTATAGGAAATATTAGTGGTCATGGTTGCAATGTCCTTTGTGTGCCGCAATGGCGTCCCTAGGGGGGGACCAGAGGGGGCCCTGGCCCCCCCAACATTATGCTGTGCCCCACCATGTGCCCCCCCCCCCCCCCCAAAAAAAAAAATATTTTTTTTTTTGCATTTTTTTTCCGCTCGGGCTGCTGCTGGGGTAACATAGTCTCTCCTGAGAGGGAGAGCGTCCCCAGTCAGCTCCTGCGGGGGATTCCTCCCCCCTCCCTCTGCTCGCTGACACTGCATAATGCGAGCGCTCATACAACCACAGCCGCCCGATCTGCTCCTTCCCCTGCATTCTCATTGGCACGGAGAAGAGCGAGTTGCAGGAAGGACTCCACGAGCACTGTGGGAGGGGGGGCCCAAGCCTTCATCTCAGTTACTGAAAAAACAGACTGATTTCTCCCGTCCTTAGGACAGGAGAACCAGCCTGTAAATTCCGAGAATGGTGACTGAGTCTATGACACTCTTTCACAGCCCAGCGAGTCCAGCCACCCCCCCTCACTCTCCTCACATACGAGCAGGGAGGAATACAGCTCCTCCTCCTCCTTCCAGTCCCGCCCACACTATCCCGGTGTGCTGTATCTGAAGAGAGGGGATGTGTGGGCAGGAAATATGAAAATCAGCAGCATTCCTGGCTGTGTGTGAGAGATGCCTGAGATTCTAGCCTGGACCGTGGGTAAGTGTGTGCACTGCAGACTGCAGTACACTGTAATCACTGAACTGCAATATCTCCATCCCTTCTCTCCCCCATCTGTCTCCCTCCCCCTCTCCTGTTCTTTCAAGACATTCACAATTTACTTTCACTTTCAGTTAGGCAGGTAATAGACGGTGCACATTTCTTTCCTGCATCCACAGATTGCAGGAAAGAAACTTGCATAATTCCCCCATCAACACAGACAGTGCCCTCCTGCCCAGCAATTGTATTCTCCCGACAAACAGTGATTATCACTAGTGGCTATAGCAACCACTAGTGATAATCATAAGAGAATCTGCTCATTAATGGTTCGAATCTCAGCCAGTTCCTGCTGAACCAGCTGAGATCTAAACTGTCTATGGCTGGTCTTAGCTCTTAGGCAGCCCATACATGATCACTTTTTTTTTATTCAACTATTAGGTTGAATGAAAAAAAAAGGAAATGATCCAATTCCCCCATCTACACATTATAGGTGGATGGGGGAATGTTCCCAGTGTGGACCAGTGCTGGAACAACCAGAGTTGCTGTCCTCTCCCGGCTATTCACAGCTCTGGTCTCTGTCTCCAAGGTAGCGGCGGCAGCACATTGGAACCCAGTGCTGGTTACTTTATGGGGCTGATGTACAGGAGGGCCAGCACAATTTGTTGTTAAAGATGGGCTGGGCATGTTCAAAATTCCACATGCCAGAGCCTGCCAGGAAGCCCACACTGCACAGCGCTAATCACAGGCAGTGAGACATTTCCCGGCCCGCAGCTGCACAGATCAGGAAATGTCTCACTGGCTGTGATTAGCACTGTGGAGTGTCGGCTTCCTGGCGGGATTGGGCATGTGGGATTTCAAACACACCCGAGCCCATCTCTATTGGTTGTAGACAGTTGAGCTCCCTGCAGGTTGCTTAGCAGCAGTGGAGCCTTCTCTGACATGCTGATCGTGATGCAATCCAGATGATGCTCCTAGTCAAATCCTAGTGTTAAATATCAGTGATTTTATTGATCAAAGCCCACACTTTACAGGTATAGATCCCACATGGCTGCTGAACATACGGTTGATTATACTGTATATATGTGGTTGTACTCTTGATGCCAATAAATACTGTGTTTATTAGATCTGACTGGGAGCATCACCAGGATCACATCCCGATCAACATGTCAACAGAGAAGGTTATACAGCATTACTGCTGCTAGGTGACCAGCTGGGGGCTTCCCCTACATGCACGCATAATGTCACCAGCACAAAGTCCTAATAGACTGCCGCCGGTGCCAAGGAGACAGATGCCAGACCAGCGCTGTCAATAGCAGGGACAGGACAGCTGGGGAACCCCACAGTGGCAGAACACCAGGGCCCGGTGGCAAGACAACCTTTGCAACCCTGATAGTTCTCCCACTGCTTTGGACCCTTATATTTTCTTTGTGTGCTGGTGACATATATCTCTTGTTTTCTGCCACCCTGGTGGGGCCCCAGTATAGTAGGAAGGGAGCTCACTGCAGAACATGTGAAAGGGCCCATTGTGGGATCGTAGTAAAGGGCCCCAGGATATATATATATATATAATTGCATTTTATAGTTGGCCCCCCTACTTTTGTCCCTGTCCCCCCATGTGCCCCCCCTAAATATGAAAGCTGGAGATGCCACTGGTGTGCCGCTGGGAATTAAAGATCTTTGCCTTTCACTTTTACCAAAAAAGTGCCTATGAAAAGAACTCCTCTGCACTGGTGTCAGTTGGATAAAGCATGCTCCCCTCATTGGTGTCAGTGGGCTTAAGAATGCCCCCTCATTGGTGTCATTGGGCTTAAGAATGCCCCCTCATTGGTGTCAGTGGGGTGAGGTGAACTTCTTCTCATTGGTATCAGTTGGATGGAGAATGGATTTCCATTGGTGTCAGTGGGATAAAGACCTCCCCCTCAATGGATAAAGGATGCCCCCTATAGGTGTAAATGGGGTGAAGAATGCCCCCTTCATTGGCGTCATTGATATCTGTGTCCCCATCAGAGTCTCCTTGCATATCTGTGTCCCCATCAGAGCCTCCTTGCATATCTGTGTCCCCATCAGAGCCTCCTTGCATATCTGTGTCCCCATCAGAGCCTCCTTGCATATCTGTGTCCCCATCAGAGTCTTCTTGCATATCTGTGTCCCCATCAGAGCCTCCTTGCATATCTGTGTCCCCATCAGAGCCTCCTTGCATATCTGTGTCCCCATCAGAGTCTTCTTGCATATCTGTGTCCCCATCAGAGCCTCATTGCATATCTGTGTCCTCATCAGAGTCTCCTTGCATATCTGTGTCCCCATTAGAGCCTTCTTGCACATCTGTGTCCCCATAAAAGCATTTCCACACATCTGTGTCCCCATAAGAGCCTTTCCGCACATCTGTGTCCCCATGAGAGCCTTTCCGACCATCTGTGTCCCCCATAGCAGTCTCATTTACAGTATGTCCAGCACATTGCCATTTGCCTCTTACATTGCTGTCACAATAATGAAACCTCCCTCCCGACTCCCGCCAGCTGCTAAACAAGCAGTCTAAATGCAGAAAGACCACTAATATAAACAGCGGATCGGAGCCGGGAAGTGCTGCACCAATGATGTCATTGGTTGCTAGGAAGCTGGCGGTCTTAGCAACCAGCGTGGCAGAGCGTAAGGAGGTAGGGGGATCGGCTTTGTCTGCTGTTTGCCACGACTAGCGGGGGTTTAGAAAGACAAGCAGGCCAGCAGTGCTGTGTCTGCAGTATCTGAGTGAGCTGCGGGATGGAGAAAACCTACAAGCAGGCCGGGGTTTGGAGACCCCTGGACTGGACTAGACTATAGATGTGATAGGAGCCTGGGAAATACAGTGAGTAACAAATGGCTTAATGTTTAGACCAGTGGTTCTCAACCTGGTTTATATTCTAAGAGCAGAGGAATGCCAAATATGTCTTGAGTTGCTGGAAAGCTCTGGATAGGGTTACAGAAGGTGTTTCTGTGAAGGCCGGGTGCAGTTGTTGGATGGGGTTAAGGGACTCTGTAGCATATTTGGTGACCCTAGGGGATGAGTTCCTGAAGGTGTCTGGGGGTCTCTCCAGGAGGCTCGGGATTAGCAGGATTACCGTGGGAGACTGCAGGGGCTACGGGACACTGTGGGAGGTTGGGGATCAGTCTGGGACACTGTTTGAAGTTGTGGGAATTATGGGGGGGTTTGAGGCTTTGCATTTAGCTGGAGGGCACTGTGAGAAGTTCAGGTGCACTGTGGGGGCTGAGGGACACTTCAGTCTATGTTGAAAGGTGAGGAGGCACTATTTGAGCTTGGAGGCACTGTGGGAGTTTTGCAGATTAGGTAGGAGGGAGGCTGCACCCTGGCAGAGGGCCACGGGTCAGTGGCTGAGAACCGCTGGTCTAGAAACCAATCTCAAGTCATACCTGGCCACTCACTCTCATGATAGGCTGCACCTTCTCAATTTTTTTTCACTACCTGATCATAGCTACAGCTCACAATATGAAGGGAATAATCACTCTACGACCAGCTTCCCTGTCCCAGCTGAAGAAAAGCATCCCCACAACATGATGCTGCCACCACCATGTTTTACGGTGGGGATGGTGTGATCAGGGTGATGTGCAGAATTTGTTTTCTGCCACACATAGCATTTTTCTTTTAGGCCAAAAAGTTCAATTTTGATTTGATCTGACCAGAGCACCTTCTTCCACATGTTTGCTGTGTCCCCACGTGGCTTCTCGAAAACTACAACTGGGACTTCTTATGGCTTTCTTCTTGCCACTCTACCATAAAAGCCAGATTTGTGAAGTGCACCACTAATAGTTGTCCTGTGGACAGAATTTCCCACCTGAGCTGTGGATGTCTGCAGCTCCTCCAGAGTTACCATGGGCCATTTGGCTGCTTCTCTGATTAATGCTCTCCTTGCCCGGCCTGTCAGTTTAGGAGGACGGCCATGTCTTGGTAGGTTTGCAGTTGTGCCATACTCTTTCCATTTTTGGATGATGGATTGAACAGTGCTCTGTGAATGTTCAAAGCTTGGGATATTTTTTTTATAACCTAACCCTGCTTTAACCACTTAAGGACCGAGCCTCTTTCTGAGATTAGGTGTTTACAAGTTAAAAACATTTTTTTTTGCTAGAAAATTACTTAGAACCCCCAAAGATTATATTTTTTTTTTCTAACACCCTAAAGAATAAAATGGCGGTCGTTGCAATACTTTTTGTCACACCCGTATTTGCGCAGCAGTCTTAAAAGCACACTTTAAAAAAAAACTTTTTGGAATTAGAAAATAAGACAACAGTAAAGTTAGCCCAATTGTTTTTCATATTGTGAAAGATAATATTACCCCGAGTAAATTGATACCCAACATGTCACGCTTCAAAGTTGCGCCCCCTCGTGGAATGGCGACAAACTTTTACCTTTAAAAATCTCCATAGGCGACGTTTAAAAAATTCTACAGGTTGCATGTTTTGAGTTACAGAGGAGGTCAAGTGCTAGAATTATTGCTCTTGCTCTAACGATCGCAGTGATATCCACACATGTGTAGTTTGAACACCGTTTTCATATGCGGGCGCTGCTCACATATGCGTTCGCTTCTGGTCACTTTTATTCCTATTACAAGGAATGCAAACATCCCTTGTAATAGAAAAAAAGCATGACAGGTCCTCTTAAATATGAGATCTGGGGTAAAAAAGACTTCAGATCTCATATTTAGACTAAAATGCAATAATAGAAAAAAAATGGATTTAAGAGCATTGGGCGGAAATGAAGTTTTGACGTTGCTTCCGCCCTGCAGTCATATGAAGACAGGTGGGGGCCATCTTCCCCTCACTCATCTCCATACACAGGTAGGGACAGGACTGGATCGCCTCTGCCGCTGCCGACGGCTCCTGTAAGCGGCGGAGGGCAATGGAGAGCGGTGGGAGCCCTCTCCCGCCGCTGATAAAAGTGATCTTGCTGCGTATCTGCCGCAGAGACCACTATTATCATGTAGCGGACCGCCCGCTGAAGAAGAGGATACCGGCTGTGACAGGGGTCACTTTGGGCACAGGGTGAATGAGAGCCCCACTATGATCTGTGCTAGTCAGATTCAATGCTGTATATACATTGTATATATTGTGTGTATATTGTGTGTTGGCTACTGTGTACTAATTGCTGTGATAGGGTAGGGTGTGATTGCATTCTATTGTCTATTGTGGCTTGTGGTAATTAAGTCTGTAATTATAGGTATTATAAACTAGCAGACAGACAGTCTGAGGAACATAAAGGTTATGCATAGTCATTTAAGATGTAAAGGGATTAGCTAATAAACCCACCTGTTGTCTGCTAAGAGCTGTCAGATGTGTATTGGGAGCTAGTTATGTAACTATTGTGTGTCCTTTGATACTGGGTACTGTAGTTTAAAAGACAGTGAGGCTAGCCTAAAGGTCATGTGTCTGAGTCATCAGCTGTAGTTAATTAGCTCATGTAAATTAGGTCTGGTCAAAGGTGTAATGTCAGAGGAAAATGAGGAATGTAAGAACCTCCTCTCTGTGTGTATAAAACTTGAAGTTTGTCAATAAAGAATGTCAGACCTGCTGGAAACTTCATACAGAGTGTTTATCTCGTATATCTGGAAGGATTATTCCTATGGGAAGTGGTCGCCTGACTGTGGAGTGTCTGATAGCTGCTGTGTGTTCGGAAATGGAATATATCTAAATGACGTTAACCCCTGTCGTTACACCGGCGTTATGGTAGCTAGCTTCAACCATAACAACCGTATTCCTCTTCAAACAGCCAATGTATTCCTACGGCGGGTGGTCCGTAAGTGGTTAAAGTTCTCCACAACTTTATCCCTGACCTGTCTGGTCTCTTGGCCTTCATGATGCTGTTTGTTCACTAAGGTTCTCTAACAAACCTCTGAGGGCTTCACAGAATAGGTGTATTTATACTGAGATTAAATTACACACAGCTGGACTCTATTTACTAATTAGGTGACTTCTGAAGGCAGTTGGTTCCGCTAGATTTTAGTTAGCGGTATCAGAGTAAAGGGGGCGAAATACAAATGAACGCCACACTTTTCAGATATTTGTAAAAAAAAATTAAAACAATTTATTATTTTCCTTGCACGTCACAATTATGTGCCACTTTGTGTTGGTCTATTACATAAAATCCCAATAAAATACATTTATGTTTTTGGTTGTAACATGACAAAATGTGGAAAACTTCAAGGGGTATGAATACTTTAAGGCACTGTACATGGTTACTTATGGCCCGGTGTGCGCAGGGTAATTTCTCTAGCTCACAGTTTTTTGATGCTTAGGTCAAAATCATTAGGCAGTGGTCATGATACCTGACTCTTATTTTACTCTCTGAAAAACACAAATTTTGCTCCTTAAAGCGGAGCTCCGCCGGAAAAAAAAATATTAAAAGCCAGCAGCTACAACTACAGCAGCTGCTGGCTTTTAATATTTGGACACTTACCTGTCCTGGAGTCCAGCGACGTCCGTAGCAGAGGACGAGCGATCGCTCGTCACTCTGCTGCTCCCTCCGCCATCCTCGCTGAGGGAACCAGGAAGTGAAGCCCTGCGGCTTCATGCCCGGTTCCCTACGGCGCATGCGCGAGTCGCGCTGCGCCGTTCTGATTGGTGCTCCTGTGTTCTGGGAGCCGAGTGTCTCCCAGAACACTACGGGAAGTCTGGGGGAAGTGACGTCACTCCCGCAGATTCCCGGAGAGAGGACTCCCGGATGTGGGTGAAAATACCTGTCTTAGACAGGTATCTTCACCCCCCTCCCCCCTGAAAGGTGTCAATTGTGACACCGGAGGGGGGCAGGGTTCCGATGAGCAGAAGTGTAAATTTAGGGTGGAGCCCCACTTTAACATTTTTTGACTTAAACCGTTTAACATAAAAGTAGAGACAAGAAGGAAGCAGTTATTAGCTTGCACTGAATAAGAAGAGAATTGAAGGTTCTGTGGTTAGTTCTGTGGTTATGAAGTGCCAGGAACCTGGGTTCACGTTCCAGTAGGGGATTTTGTCTGTTTACATATTTATATGGTTTTTCCTTTGGATCCCTCAGTTTCCTATCACATTTCCAGTTCACACAACTGGGTCAAATGGTTTACAACCAAATGACTCCTGGGTATCTGTATTTTTGTTTAGATTATATGGCCTGGTTCACACTATTAGCGGGTGGATTCAGCTGCAGGAATCGTACCTGTTCTTGCACCTGCAACCAAAACATACTGCCGTTTAAAAACGCATGGGGCTGCTATTCATTCTTGATGGCACCCCCCACATATCTAAAAACGCAGTGTGTTTACGGGTCTGGCAAAAGCTCCATGCAATTCCCTGGCCATTGCGTTTTCAAAATGCTGCAGGAACCTTTCTCCTGCATAAAACGAGGGCACAGCAGTCCATTCAAATGAATGGGGTGCAATGCCTGAGCAAATGTGGCCTGCAAAGCTGCAATAATGTGAACCTGACCTAAACCTGACTTAAAGGGGTTGTAAAGGTTTGTTTTTTATTTTCTAAATAGGTTCCTTTAAGCTAGTGCATTGTTGGTTCACTTACCTTTTCCTTCAATTTCCCTTCTAAATGTTTTTTTATCTTTGTCTGAATTTCTCACTTCCTGTAAGCTTGCCCCCATCATCCGAGCCGTTAGTCAGCGTTCTCGCTCCCTCCCTTGGGACTACATCCATTCACAGCGTCTCCCCACAGGGATGTAGTCCCAAGGGAGGGGGCGAGCACGCTGACTAACCCCCAGCCAGAACGGCTCGTATGATGGGGGCAAGCTTACAGGAAGTGAGAAATTCAGACAAAGATAAAAAAACATTTAGAAGGGAAATCGAAGGAAAAGGTAAGTGAACCAACAATGCACTAGCTTAAAGGAACCTATTTAGAAAATAAAAAACAAACCTTTACAACCCCTTTAAGCAAGAACTAATTTAAAGTGGTTGTAAAGATTTTTTACTTTAATGCATTCTAAGCATTTGGGGTAAAAAATAACTTCTGTGTGCAGCCCCTACAACCCCTCCTTATACTTACCTGAGCCCATTCTTGATCCAGTGTGGTGCTCAAGAGCAGCGTCTCTCTCTCTCTCTTCACAGGGCAGACTGATAGCAGTGGGAGCCATTGGCTCCTGCTGCCGTCAATCAAATCCCGTGATGAGGGAGTGGGGCAAAGCCACCTAGTGGTTTCCTATGGTGCCACAATAAATAGATTTTTCTTTTAAAATAACAAACATGTTATAATTACCTGCCCTGTGCAATGGTTTTGCACAAAGCAGCCCCAATCCCTATCTTCTCGGGTCCCCTGCTGCCACTCCTGGTTCCTCTGGTGCCACACCAAATACATTTTTCTTTTAAAATAACAAACATGTCATAATTACCTGCCCTGGGCAATGGTTTTGCACAGAGCAGCCCCAATCCCCAACTTCTCGGGTCCCCTGCTGCCACTCCTGGTTCCGGGTCGTCTTCTCGGGTCCCCTGCTGGCACACCAGGAGTGCTAGCAGGGGACCAGAGATGATGGGGATTGGGGCTGCTCTGTGCAAAACCATTGCACAGGGCAGGTAATTATGACATGTTTTTTTATTTTAAAAGAAAAAACTATTTGGCTTTACAATCACTTTAACTGCCAAAATAGTTTTCCCTTGTTCCCAAACTTTTTTCCTCAGTGTTCAGTAATAAAACTCTAAAGACAATGTAAAATATTTGAGGTTTAATAACAAAAATAAAACATTTTTAAAAGAACAAAGTACTAAAAGTTGTAAACAGGTCAGGACAAGTTCACTCAAAGCTGATGGACTTCAGAAGATGAGTAAAGTTCGTAAGACAGATGTACATATAAGTCTATGGAAATTCTCTGGCCCATTTCAGAATTTTTTATGACAGTATGTAGGTGTCATATACACACTACCTTCACTTCTATCAATGTCCCACCAAACAGCTCTGAGACAATTGCCCTTTGAGGCTAGTCCACCCAAAGCTGTTTAGAGTGATGGTGATTAGGTCAATAACCCATGGGCTTCCTGTATATCACTGGGATTTGGTCAGCATGAATTTCTGTATCAGAGGACCCTAGTGCTACTGTAGTCTTTATGATATTGCATTCAAGAAAATAATGGCGTTAGATTTTTACACTGTGGGAAGGTACAACCCAGAACTCTGTTGAGGAGATCTTATTGGAACATTTCACAAGAGATATAAGAATATCGTTGGATGTTCAATCCACATACATCTACTCATAACTGAACTACCAGCTTTAAGTGGACAAACCCTTGAAAAGGTCCTTATGGTAAGAAGATTACAATCACACTTCTGCCCCAGAAACCAGGGCTTGGCACTCCTTTTCCATCACTCCTCGGAATACGAGGAACTTGTGGTTAAGGCCTGGGTGGCAGTGAAGTCTGTAGAAAGTTCCAAGTGCACCTCCAGGGGAGCGACATCCATAGTACACGCAGGACACACGGGAATGGAGAAGCGCCATGGAACACATGATACAAGGTTCGTGTGTCAGGTATACTTCATACCCAGTACATAAGTATGGCAGCTGTCCAGTACACTGTCCACTCTTCTCTTTTGTACGTTTCTGGCTCTCCCTCTCAACCCCTTTTTGTTCTCCATCCTTTTTGGTTACACTGTGCTTTTTGGGTTGTTGCTCAGTTTCCAGTCCAACGAGGCATGCATATGCACCTCCCCCTTGTTGGCGTGCCACCATGTCTATTGCTACCATACAAGCATGAAGCAGTGGCCCTCCATTTTCTCCAGTTTGATCAGTCCCCACTGCCAAAACGTTTCCACTTTCTCGGTCTACCACAACAGCGCCGATACCTTTGCCTCCTCTATCCTGGTTCCTTTGTGCAGCTTCCACAGCCCTGCACATGTAACTGCCAATTCTTAACTTCTCCTCATCGGACACTCCTCCTCCATGACTGGCTTCCTCTAGGTTCACTGTCTTAGGCTTCGCATGGTAGGTGCTAGGCCAAATTCCTGCCCACACTTGCTGCTCCTTACAATTTCTTGCTGCACGCAATGGGACTGAAACCACAAATGGTTCTCCCAAACCAGTTAAGTCAATGGGGTCTTCTTTGAAAATTTGTGTGAGTAAAGGAACTTGAGTTGTGTCACCAACCTTCACATTATTTTCTAAGCTGAAAACTGCACTGTTTACAGCACTGTTGGTAGCTCTATCTTTAGAAAGGTTAATTTTCTCCTCAGCTGTGACAGGACGAAGCAGAATGTCAAGATGAGGCTGATGAGCTCGAACCCTCTTTAAGTGTCTCATGCCATCTGAAAAAGGGCATTTCAAAGAAAGAACCTGGGATAACCGAGAAATTTGCCTTTTGTCTATAATTTGAGCAGCAAAATACGGGCACAGTGGCGGGCTGATGTTTCCTGACTGATACTCCTGAAGTTCTTGTTCTTCTTCGGGTGAAAGGACTGGAGTAAGTGACCATGGAGAAGAAAGGGCATTTTCATCTGCAGATGGGGCCATGGAAGTAGCAAGAATCTGTAATAAAAGAAAATTAGTTAGTAACTGCCACCTAGCACTGGCCTTGTTGTCAATGCCACAATATAAAGAAATCATTGATTTAATACCCATTTGAACTTTCCTGAACAGCAACCATTGCAATATTGAACTTTCTGCACTATTGTGTTTATATATGCACTTGCACTTTATTCTGGAGATTGCACTATAGTATTTATTATATATGCACATTTATCACTAGGTATTTTACCATTATATATCTTTATACTACTAGTTTTATGAGACATAGAAGTGTTTCTTGTGTAATAACCTTTTTTCTTTAGCGCAAAATCACCCCCTTTTTCTTTATATTACTGTTTATGTGTTAAGTGAACACAGATTTATTTTGCAGCCATTGATAGTTACTCCAGTCACCATTTTATTACTCTTGAGTAGCGCGAAACACTACCTCACATATACACAATGCCACAATAACCACTTGAGCTCCAGAAGGTTTTCATGACCAGGCCATTTTTTTCTATTCGGCACTACACTACTTTAACTGGTAATTGCGTGGTCATGCAACACTGTACCCAAATAAAATTTATTTCGCACAAATGGAGCTTTCTTTTGGTGGTATTTGATCACCACTGGATTATTTTATTTTTTTATATATAAACGGAAAAAAAAAAAAAAAAAAGACTGAAAATTCAGGAAAATAAAAATGGGGCTTATTTACGAAAGGCAAATCCACTTTGTACTACAAGTGCAAACTACAAGTGCAAAGTGCACTTCAAAGTGCACTGAAAGTGGACTTGGAAGTGCAGTCGCTGTAGATCCGAGGGGGACATTCAAGGAAAATAAAAAACAGCATTTTAGCTTGCACATGATTGGATGATAAAATCAGCAGAGCCTCCCCTCATTTCAGATCTACCCCTCAGATTTACAGCGACTGCACTTGTAGTGCAAAGTGGATTTGCCTTTCGTAAATAACCCCCAATATGTTTCACTTTCTGCTATAAAACATATCCAACAAACATTAAATTTCTTCATATATTCTGGCCAAAATGTATTCTGGTACATGTCTTTTGTAAAAAAAAAAAAAAAATACCAATAAGTGTATATTGATGAGTTTGTATGGAAGTTAAAGCGCCTACAAATTATGTGATATATACTGTATTTACATTTTTTTATACTACTAATGGAGGTGATCAGCGACTTATAATGCGACTGCGATAGTGCGGCGGGTAATCTTAAACTAACTGATGCCGGGGGGGAACTGACTAATTGACACTGACATCACCAGTGAAACTAATACAGTGATCAGTGATAATACTATACACTGTACTAATGACACTGGCTAGAAAGGGGTTAACATCTAGGGCTGATCAAGGGGTTAAGACCTCTTTGTTTCATATCCCTGTTTTGCAGGGATAAGAAAAAGAGAGATGGTTACCTCTGTACAGAGCTCGGTGTTGATTGTCAACACCGAGCTCTGGGCTGTAATTGGTCACAGCCGATCAGCAGGTCCCGGCCATGAATCATTGGCCAGGTCTCTTTGACAGACTCTCCTTGTGTACAATCACAGCAGGTGTCAGCAGAGGGGGGTGCACATGCAAGCGCCCTAAACCCAGAAGCAGGCAGCAACGTACCAGTACACCGCTTTGCCTGCACGGTCCACCAGTCCACAGCACATTGTGGGCGGGCGGTTCTTAAGTGGTTGGACAAAGGTAATAACAAACTAATGTCTCACAATCTAACAAACAAGCAAATGTGGTTCACAGGTCGCCCTCAATCTCTGGCAGGGATGTTGCCTGAGAAGCCAGCTTATATGTATTCTCCATTCGGTCAGCATCTGACGACACTGACCGAATGCGGATGTGATGGCACCAACGCGCATGCGCGAGGAATCTAGATCACACGCCAAACTACATTGACCAGAGGGCCAAGCGGTAAGCAGAGGGGGGCACGGCCACCGGCGCCGACAGGGAGGGGGAACTCAACCAGTCACAACGCCGGAAGGCCACTCATCCCACAAGCCCACCGGGCGACCGATTGGCCAAGAGGAGAAGAGGAGCAACCCCACTGAAAAGGAATCGGTGTGCTGGGGATCAGATGGACACCAAGAGATGTGAACGTCTCGAGGGAAAGAGGGAACAGGCGCAGTGGTGCAGAACGGACACTGACTGGGGAACTCCCTCAGCGCCCAGGGTTTCCGTATGGTCACAAATGCGCCCACCACCTCAAAGGGTCCCACACAGCAGAGACCATATGGGGGCAAGTGATGGCACAGTCCTGAAAGAAATGTGGGACCGATGACCACATACCGGTAGCCCACAGAAAGTGATGAACAAGGCAAATGAATTCATAACGTAGACATAGATATATAAATATCTTTAGGATTTTATTCAATAAGCAAATAATACACTACTTATAATCAAGTTTTGAACCAGAACATAATAAATGAAAAAACACACAAAAGATCCCATAATTGTCAAAATTAATAATAATAAGAAAATTACAAAATGCAGTAAAAGGGGAGGGAAAAGAAAGAATGGGGGGGGGGGGGGAAATAGGGAAAATTTAGTAAACCACTGCAAGAACGGATACGAGGAAAAGGGAGTACATATAACATTGTAGAATTACAGAAAGGGTTTAAAACTTAAACTGGGATAGCATACGAATATCAGATCTCTGTTCAACTGGAGCCCTTCTTACATGACCACCATAATGGAAATGGTAAACATAACTCAACAAACTCTAAAGCCCTGTACACACGATCGGTTTGCCTGATGAAAACCGTCCGATGGATGGTTTTCCTCAGACCAACCGATCGTGTATGGTACCCATCGGTCTTTTTTCCATCGGTTGTAAAAAATAGAACTTGTTTTAAAATTTTCCGATGGATAAAAAACCGATGGGAATTTCCGATCGTCTATGGGCAAGTCCATCGGTTAAAAAACCCACGCATGCTCAGAATCAAGTCGACGCATGCTCAGAAGCATTAAACTTCATTTTTCTCGGCTCATCGGAGTGTTTTACGTCACCGCGTTTGGAACGGTCGGTTTTTTGACTGATGGTGTGTGGCCAAGACTGATGAAAAACAGTTTAATCGGATTTCCGATGGACAAATCCATAGGTTATCTGATCGTGTGTACGGGGCTTCATGTTTGTTTTTTAATCATGTTTATATTAAATTTATATCATTTTATATATGTATGGTTTCCATTATTATCTGTAAGCACTGTGATAATCCCTTCCCAACTCCCTCTTTTCAGGACATAGGAAAATTAGGGTCAGTATTTGCACAGTAGTTATCGGCTTGATAAAGAGGCAGGGCGGCCACGAAACGAGTAGCCACACCCCCTACGTGTGATGTCATCGTTCATCAGCTTTGGAAATACCAATCTTAAAATAGGACATGGGACATTTAGAACCAGTATATCCAGAGTAGTTATCGGCTTTCTAAAGAGGCAGGGTGGCCTTAAAACGCGTAGCCACGACAGCGTGTGACAACCTCATTCATTGGCTTTGGAGATACTGAACTTACATAGGATATTTAAGATTGGTATTTCCACAGTAGTTATTGTCTCGATAAAGAGGCAGGGCGGCCTCAAAAAGCAAAACTATGCCCCCCTGGCGTGTGATATCGTCATTCACATTGCCTGAGGCTCCTGGCAGTGGATCCCTTATATATACTCATTTGGGTGCTTGGATGCTCTACTCTCCATTTAGTGGCCACACTGAGGCCCCTTTCACACTAGGACGGGAGGTGCGGTGGCGGTAAAGCGCTGCTATTTTTAGCAGCGATTTACCGACATAATTGCAAAGGTATTGGCCGAAAAAGGGTTAATACCGCCGGCAATGCGCCTTGGGCTTTCACACTGGAGAAACAGCAGCCGCTGTTTAGGGTCGGTTTGCAGACGCTATTTTTAGCGCAATAGCGCCTGAAAACCGCCCCAGTGTGAAAGGGGCCTAAGGTATTATTTCTGAAAGACTGCAATCAGCCAAATACCACATCATGGACACTAGATGGCGCCAATTAACATAGGAAATAAACATATTACAGGGACTGATCCTGTGTTTGCAATTAACTTCATATTATCATAAATAAAGCAGTGTGTGTCAGCTCAGGTCACCAGAAAGCTCAAAAAACCCAAAGGCTGTCCCCTAGCTGACAGTCCTACCCAGAATCACGAGCCCCATTCTCTGGGTACTTCTCCCTGGCTGACAAACCCTTCCCATATCTATTAAGGTTAGGAGTTCCCCATCACCTTACCATTTATATCTCCCACGTGTGCTTTATAACTCCTGCAGAGGCAGGAAAAGACGAGCCCCTGTGACGTCAGCCGGTGTACGCTCAGTGATTGGTGGCAGTTCCCCGCTGCTCTTGGAACTCCGCAGCCCCAAACCCAATTAGAGTATCCGAAGGTAAGAGAGCACGAACCACGTGACACGTCAGGGTAGGAAGCGCCTGGCGGTGATGTCACGAGCACGTGCTGCTGTTGGAGTGTTGGGGAGGCCATTTTTAGTGAGGGCAAGAGGCTTCTGAGGTAAATGTTGTGTTCGTGTCTCCTAGGGAGCGTGTGACGAGAATTCTCAGGGATGTACGTTTAAAATGCCAGCTGCTAGAACATAATACCCCCTTTGTGATTTTCAATAGCTCGTATTATTGTGGATGTAATTCCTATTTTAAAGCCAAACTTTATCTCTCCCCCTCCCAGCAGCCCCCTGCCAGGAACCTCCCCTGGACTACAATTTAGATAGAGGGGGGAGAGTGAGGGGGAGGTTCCTTTAACCACTTGCTTACAGGGCACATAAACCCCCTTCCTGCTCAGGCAAAATTTCAGCTTTCAGCGCTGGTCACGCTTTGAATGACAATTGCGCGGTCGTGCGACGTGGCTCCCAAACAAAATTGACGTCCTTTTTTCCCCACAAATAGAGCTTTCTTTTGGTGCTATTTGATCATCTCTGCTGTTTTTATTTTTTGCGCAATAAACAAAAAAAGACTTTTTGCTATAATAATTATCCCAATTTTGTTTTAAAAAAACTTTTTTTTTCCTCAGTTATTCTTCCACATATTTTTGTTAAAAAAAAAATCGCAATAAGCGTATAGTGATTGGTTTGCGCAAAAGTTATAGCGCCTACAAAATAGGGGATAGAATTATGACATATTTTTTTTAGTTTTTTTTCACTAGTAATGACGGTTATCTGCGATTTTTGTCAGGACTGCGATATTACGGCGGACACATCGGACACTTTTGACACATTTTTGGGACCATTCACATTTATACAGCGAACAGTGCTATAAATATGCACTGATTACTGTATAAATGTGACTGTCAGGGAAGGGGTTAACACGATCAAGGGGTTAAATGTGTGCCCTGCTAGGTGATTCTTACTGTGGGGGGGGACTGACTGGTGGAGGTGACCGATGGGTGTCCCTATAGACAAGGGACACCCCATCGATCTCCTATCCCTCACAGGACGTGGATCTGTGTGTTTAGAACACACGGCTCTGTGACAGCCGATCCCGGGTAAGTGGCGGACATCGCGGCCAACAGGGACGCGCATCGGCACCTGAGTGACGCAGAGGGCGCGCCGGTGGCGGCCCGCGCGCCCCCCAGCGGCCGGAGGCCCGAGGACATCATATGACGGCCTCCCCGCCCTGTAGAGCCACCTTGTGGCCGTCATTCTACAATGGCCTGGGTTTCAAGTGGTTAATAACGCATTAACCTCTACCACTGTATCATCAGCAAAGCAGCTTTATTATTATCCTATTATTAAAGAAGAAGAGAATGTGCGCTGCATTTCTAGATTTCATAACTTGTCGTGTCACGAATGTGATATCTCCATTACGAACGCTAGTTTTACAAGACAGAACCCTTCCGGCTGGTCCTTGCTTCTGAGCATGCGTATTTGTACTTCGGACTAAAGTCCGATGGATTTCTGTACACACGGCAGGACTTTGCACCGTAGGACTTTTGTTGCCCTAAAGTTTGTCCGTTTGCAGAGCGAACTTTTGTACAATGAAAACCGAAAAAGTTTGTCCGATGGAGCGTACACACGGTCTTTTTTTTTTTTTTAAACCTGCTAATTTTGAAGTTTGTTGTCAAAAAGTCAGATCGTCTGTATGGGGCTTAACAGAGGGTTTAGTTGCACACATTTGCAAATATATGTGTAAGCCACAGTACCCACATCAAGGCTCCTCTGTATACGATCTCTATGTAACTCAGACCTAAAAACCCTCTGTTTTTAATGTAAATTGTTAGGGCCAATTTGGTTGTTTTGCAGGCTAGCTGGTAAGTGTGCTGGGAAAACTTTTGTGTGTTTGTGATGTGCATCGCCCTTCCATGTGCACCTTACTGAAAAGGCTAGCTATAGGTTGGGGTGTTTTTTTGTGTGCAGCTGGTTGAATTGGGTGAGGGGACTCACTGGATGCCATTGCTGCCATTGTTCTTTTGCTGGGCATCATTTGTGCATCCTGTGCCTTTAAGGAGAGGTGGGCTCCCTGCAGGCATACCTGCCCTTAAAGGGATACTAAAGGTTCGGTTTTAAAAAAAACATGTCATACTTACCTCCACAGTGCAGTTCGTTTTGCACAGAGTGGCCCCGATTGTCCTCTTCTGGTGTCCCACAGTGGCTCTAGTGGCTCCTCCCCGCAAGACCTAAACCCCTCTGGGAAGCGCTCTCCTGAGGGGGTTACTTTTGTGGGCGCGCTCCTGTGTGATACACTAACCGGCCACAGCCGCCAAGTGTATGACTCGACGCCGCCCCCAGTGCGCTACGTCATTGATTTGATTGACAGCAGCGGGAGCCAATAGCTGCGCTACTATCAATCATCCAATCAAGAGCTGGGGGAAAGCAACGTGGGATCGCGCCCACGGAGATTCGGGGCTCGGGGGGGGCGGTGACTGCAAGGTGTTTTTTCACCTTAATGCATAGGATGCATTAAGGTGAAAAAATACGAAGGTTTAAAACCCCTTTAACCGCTTAAAGTGGAAGTAAACCCTCCTATCATTTTCAGCCAAGGAAGCTGCCACCTTGGCTTCTGTTTAATCTTAAACTGTGATGATGCTGCACATGTGATCAGTTATGACACCAGCCATTGGATGGTGTGATAGTTTGGTTGAGAGCACAACCAATGTGACAGTTGGCGTGCCGGGAATGTAACTGTTTTTTGAAACTATTAAATCGTTGGGTTTACTTCCGCTTTAACGACCGCTCACGGCATATATACATCGGCAGAATGGCACGTACAGGCACAATCACGTACCTGTACGTCCCCTTTAACTGCCTGACATGTGGTCGCCCGCTCGCGACCCTGCAGTCATCCCTGTGAGTCGGACCGTGATCGTCTCACGGAGGGATTGAGCGGGGAGATGTTAGTGTAAACACAACATCTCCCCGCTCCCCTACTGACAATGTCAGCGATCTCTGCTCTGTGTAATCAGAGCGGAGATCGCTGATGTGTCACTCGTAGCCACGCCCCCCCTCAGTTAGAATCACGCCCTTAGGCACAC
The DNA here is from genome assembly GCA_029206835.1 of Rana muscosa. Taxonomy (NCBI): domain Eukaryota; kingdom Metazoa; phylum Chordata; class Amphibia; order Anura; family Ranidae; genus Rana; species Rana muscosa. Next base: position 358,709,650 of record CM055123.1, read on the forward strand.
TTAACCCCTTCAGCGCCCCTAGTGGTTAACCCCTTCACTGCCAGTGTCATTTTTACAGTAACCAGTGCATTTTTATTGCACTGGTCGCTGCAAAAATGACAATGATCCCAAAAATATGTCAAAAGTGTCCGATGTGTTCGCCATAATGTTGCAGTCACGAAAAAAATCGCTGATCGCCGCCATTACTAGTAAAAAAAAAAAATTTATAAAAATGCCATAAAACTACCCCCTATTTTGTAAACGCTATAACTTTTGCGCAAACCAATCAATTAACGCAGATTGCGATTTTTTTTTTTACCAAAAATATGAAGAAGAATACGTATCGGCCTAAACTGAGGAAAAAAAACGTTTTTTTATATATTTTTTTGGGGATATTTATTATAGCAAAAAGTAAAAAATATTGCATTTTTTTCATAATTGTCCCTCTATTTTTTTTTATAGCGCAAAAAATAAAAACCGCAGAAATAATCAAATACCACCAAAAGAAAGCTCTATTTGTGGGAAAAAAAGGACATCAATTTTGTTTGGGAGCCACGTCGCACGACCGCGCAATTGTCAGTTAAAGCGACGCAGTGCCGAATCGCAAAAAGGGGCCTGGTCTTTATGCTGCATATTGGTCCGGGGCTTAAGTGGTTATTGTATCCACTGCTACAGTGCCTTGAAACAGTATTCATACCCCTTGAAATTTTCCACATTTTGTCATGTTACAACCAAAAACGTAAATGTATTTTATTGGGATTTTATGTAATAGACCAGTGATGGCGAACCTCGGCACCCCAGATGTTTTGGAACTACATTTCCCATGATGCTCAACAAACACTGTAGAGTGCATGAGCATCATGGGAACTGTAGTTCCAAAACATCTGGGGCGCCAAGGTTCACCATCACTGTGATAGACCAACACAAAGTGCCACATAATTGTGAAGTGGAAGGAAAATGATAAATGGTTTTCAATTTTTTTTTACAAATAAATATGTGAAAAGTGTGGCGTGCATTTGAATTCAGCCCTGTTTACTCTGATACCCCTAACTAAAACCTAGTGGAACCAATTGCTTCAGAAGTCACCTAATTAGTAAATAGAGTCAGTATAAATACAGCTGTTCTGTGAAGCCCTCAGAGGTTTGTTAGAGAACCTTTGTGAACAAACAGCATCATGAAGGCCAAGGAACACACCAGACAGGTCAGGAATAAAGTTGTGGAGAAGTTTAAAGCAGGGTTAAGTTATAACAACTGCAAATCTACCAAGACATGGCCGTTCATCTAAACCAACAGGCCAGGCAAGGAGAGCATTATTCAGAGAAGCAGCCAAGAGGCCCATGGAAACTTTGGAGGAGCTGCAGAGATCCACAGCTCAGGTGGGAGAATCTGTCCACAGGACAACTATTAGTCGTGCACTCCACAAATCACTGTGAACACACCATCCCCACCGTGAAACATGGTTGTGGCAGCATCGCGTTGTGGGGATGCTTTTCTTCAGCAGGGACAGGGAAGCTGGTCAGAGTTGATGGGAAGATGGATAGCGGGGTCCCGGGCTTCAGCGTCGTCTTCTTCCCTCTTCTCTCCGCCCGATGTTGCCTCGTCGCTGTCCGCCATTACAATGCTCTTGCCGCGGAGCGCACCCACTTATATTGGCATGGGGCGTGGTCACAGGGTGATGCCACTGCTGACCCCGCCCCGTATGATGTCACAGTCCCGGGGAATGATGGGACTGTGACGTGCTACGGGGGCGGGGTCAGCGGGTGGCATCACCCCGTGACCATGCCCCATGCCAATATAAGTGGGTGCGCTCCGTGGCAAGAGCAGTGTAACGGCGGACAGCGACGAGGCAACATCGGGCAGAGAGAAGAGGAAAGAAGACGACGCTGAAGCCCGGGACCCCGCTAGCAAAAGAGCTGGAAGAAGATAGCGGGGCGCCCGGCAGAAGGCAGAAAGAACCGGAGATCGCTGAGAAGGCACCGGAGAGCGGGAGAAGAACCGGAGAGCGCGTAGACGACACCGGAGAACAGAACAAGAGACCCCCGAAGTCGGAAGAAGACGACGCTGAAGCCCGGGACCCCGCTAGCAAAAGAGCTGGAAGAAGATAGCGGGGCGCCCGGCAGGAAGACCCCCGAAGTCAGAAGAAGACGACGCTGAAGCCCGGGACCCCGCTAGCAAAAGAGCTGGAAGAAGATAGCGGGGTGCCCGTCAGGAAGACCCCCGAAGTCGGAAGAAGATAACGCTGAAGCCCGGGACCCCGCTAGCAAAAGAGCTGGAAGAAGATAGCGGGGCGCCCGGCAGGAAGACCCCCGGAGCTGCCTAATAAATTACTTTAAAAACCGGTGTTGTGTTTTTTATTAACTTTTTTGCCACCAGGTGAATGGGTAGGGGTACGATGTACCCCATACTCATTCACATAGGGTGGGGGGCCGGTATCTGGGGGCCCCCTTATTAAAGGGGGCTCCCGGATTCCGATAAGCCCCCCGCCCGCAGACCCCGACAACCAACGGCCAGGGTTGTCGGGAAGAGGCCCTTGTCCCCATCAACATGGGGAGATCTCGTCTCGCTCTCGTCCCCCCCCTCTTCCCCTGCGGCCTGCCAGGTTGCGTGCTCGGATAAAGGGTTTGGTGTGGATTTTTAGGGAACCACACGCTTTTTTTTCCCCGTTTGGCGCGGGGTTCCCCTTAAAATCCATACCAGACCTGAAAGGGCCTGGTATGGATTTTTAGGGGGACCCCCAAGCTATTTTTTTTTAAGTTTGGCGCGGGGTTCCCCTTAAAATCCATACCAGATCTGAAGGGCCTGGTATGGATTTTAGGGGGACCCCCACACCATTTTTTTGTTAAGTTTGGTGGGGGGGTCCCCTTTGAATCCATACTAGACTCAAGGGCCTGGTATGGACCTGGGGGGTGACCCCACGCTGTTTTTTTTTCTTGTTTTTTTTTTTTTAGAGCCGGCAATGTTTATTTTTATTACATTTCCTTTAACAACCAGCTATAAACAGGTACTTGCGTTTTGGATGCAGGTCCATTGAATTCTCTTACATCCAAAACACTGTTTTTGGCCTGGCAAAAAAAATCTGCAGTTGCGTTTAAACTAGTTTTTCACAAAGCCTAAAAATGCCTTCAGACGCCAAAGATTTCCACGTTTCAGACGCGGGTACCGGCGTTTAGCCGCATTTTAGTTTAGAAGTGTTTTTAAAGGTGACCTATTTTTTTACATTGATAAACTCAAAAATTTGGTCAATTTAGGAAAAAACAATAAAAATATATATATATCTATCAAAAAATAAATGAAATTGCTTCCATTGCATTGTGGACAATCCACAACTTGGGGCAGCTGACGTGGCAAGTGAACAATCCACAACTTGGGGCAGCTGACGTGGCAAGTGAACAATCCACAACTTGGGGCAGCTGACGTGGCAAGTGAACAATCCACAACTTGGGGCAGCTGACGTGACAAGTGGACAATCCACAACTTGGGGCAGGTGATGTGGCAAGTGAACAATCTACAACTTGGGGCAGCTGACGTGGCAAGTGAACAATCCACAACTTGGGGCAGGTGATGTGGCAAGTGGACAATCCACAACTTGGGGCAGCTGACGTGGCAAGTGACACGCTAAATACAACTACACTGCTGCTCTCTCAGCTGCTGATACTCACTCTGGTCTCAAAAATAGCTGAAATCGTTAATAATACTGTTTTTGGAGCTTAGGGCGGCTCCTTATCATGTTTCCTAACGAAACGCATATAGATGCAAATGTGGTAAAACGCGGCATGCAAACGCCACAAAGCGCACCTTTCTAAACGCCACTTTCAACCTTAGTTCTGAGGACTTTGCACCAGCGTCCCGTGTACATGGGGCCTAAAAACGCCTATGCCATTTACAGCTCAAAAACGCCATGGTGGCCATGAGGCCATAGGCTAACATGGAGAGGCGTTTTTAAGCTGCAAAAAACGCTCAAACAAGCAGCTGGAAAAACGTCCGTGTGCATGTAGCCTTATATTAACCACTTGCTTACTGGCCACTTAAACCCCCTTCCTGCCCAGACCAATTTTCAAATTTCAGCGCTGATGCACTTTGAATGACAATTGCGCTCTCATGGTCACCAGTCATCTCTATGCTTCCCATCCAGCGCCGGCCAAATCGTTCTCTGAGCCCAAGATGGCACGGGAGAGCCCGGAGAAGCACCGGATAGAGGCGGGAGGGGGGGAACGTCCCCTCCCGCCGCCTATAAGAACAATTAACACTGTAACCCAATGAAAATTTATTATTTTTTGGCACACAAATAGAGCTTTCTTTTGGTGCTATTTGATCACCTCTGCGTTTTTTTGTTTTCTATAAATACAAAAGACCGAGTTAAAAAAAAAATGGATATTTTAACCACTTCAGCACCGGGCCTATTCTGGCACTTCTCTCCTTCATGTAAAAATCATACATTTATGGCTATAAAATTACTTCAAAACCCCAAACATTATATATGTTTTTTTAGCAGACACCCTAGGAAATAAGATGGCGGTCATTGCAAATTTTTATCTCGCTCGGTATTTGCGCAATAAATTTTCAAAAGCCTTTTTTTGAGTAAAAAAATGGTTTCATGAATGTAAAAATATTACAAAACAGTAAAGTTAGCCCAATTTTTTGGGATAATGTGAAAGATGTTGTTATGATGAGTAAATAGATACCTAACATGTCACGCTTTAAAATTGCGCACACTCATGGAATAACACCAAACTTCAGTACTTAAAAATCTCCCTAGGCGATGCTTTAAAATTTTTTACACGTTATAATTTTCTCATTACAGAGGAGGTCTAGTGCTAGAATTGTTGCACTCGTTCTAATGCACGCAGCAATACCTCACATGTGTGGTTTGAACGGTGTTTACATAAGTGGGCGGGACTTACGTCTGTGTTCGCTTCTGAGCGCGAGCTACCGGGCACATGGGCGTTTTTTCTTTATTTTGATTATTTTTTTTTTACTTTTTTGTATTTCTTACTCTTTTTTTTTTTACTTTTTTGTTTTTTGGATCACTTTTATTCCTATTACAAGGAATGTAAACATCCCTTGTAATAGAAATCTATTGTGTCCTCTTTATGGAGAGATGCAGGGTCAATAAGACCCCACATCTCTCTTCCAGGCTGGAAAGCATGAGATCGGTCCAAAAAATTAACCAATCTCATGCTGACAGCCGAGATCACAGCTTGGTTTACATATGGGAACCCGGCGTGATGTCATAACGTCGTGCCCGAGCCTCCGACGGTCATAGAGATGACTGGTGACCATCTGGTCACCAGTCATCTCTATGCTTCCCATCCAGCGCCGGCCAAATCGTTCTCTGAGCCCAAGATGGCACGGGAGAGCCCGGAGAAGCACCGGATAGAGGGGGGAACGTCCCCTCCCGCCGCCTATAAGAACAATTAAGTGGCGGAACTGCCGCTATGATCGTTTTTAGCGTGCACAGAAAAGAATGATATCTGAATGATGCCTGCAACTGCAGGCATCATTCAGATGTCACCGCACAAAGCCGAGGACGTCATTTGACTGTGGGCGGTAGGAAAGTGGTTAGTATTCCTTGTAATAGGAATGTGTGTGACAGGTTCTCTTTATTGAGAGATGCGGGGTCAATAAGACCCCACATCTCTCCTCCAGGCTGGAAAGCATGAGATCAGTGAAAATTTTTTCACTGATTTCATACTTACAGCCGCAATGGCGGCTTTGTTTACATTTGAGACCCGGGCGTGACGTCATCACATCGCGCCCGGGCCTCCGACGATCATAGAGATGACTGGTGACCATCTGGTCACCAGTCATCTCTATGCTCATCACGTGACTCCACCAACGATGCCGGAAGATTCGCTCCGGGTCCCCGATCGCACGGGGGAGCCCGGAGAAGCACCGGATGGCGGCGGGAGGGGGGTGTCCCCTCTCGCCGCCTATAAGAACGATCAAGCGGCGGAACCGCCGCTATGATCGTTCTTATGGTGCACAGAATTGCCGGCACTTCAAAAGGATATCTGAATGATGCCTCTAGCTGCAGGCATCATTCAGATATCCCCCTACAAAGCCGAGGACTTCATATGACGTCCACCCAGGATGGGAGATCCCATCTGTGGACGTCATTTGTCTATGGCTGGGTAGGGAAGTGGTTAACAACATCAAAATTATTTCAGGGGAACATTTCCCCCACACAAAAAAATACAATCCACAAAATAAACCAAACATCCTGTTTTGCAAGGACATAACAAATAAAATACATGTGTTACAAACTCGCTAAGGACACCAAAATTAAAAAATTTTCCCCCCACACACACACTTGCCTCTTTTCAGGGCAAGGGAGACGATGCCATCTGCTAGCTTTATATAACATAGGTTTGTGAGCTAATGAGGCAATTGAAAACACATGCACAGTCCATGAAACACCCAAAATGCAAGTTCACCCAATGTAGAGACTGAACTTCAAAGTGGCTACACCTGTTAAGGATGTCCTTCAATTACTAACCCATAAAAACACTCTCTGAGCATGCCCAGAAATATACAGGTGCTGTTCACACACAAAAAGCACCAACAAAAAAATCTAACAGGCTGGGCATGCTCAGAAGAACTCAAATGCAGCTAGCAGAAAATAACCCCCCCCCCTGTCTAAAATTAAGCACATCATCCAGCATGCTACAAAATTAGAGACGGGACAATCACCCCCCCCCCCCACCTGCCAACAAATACCATTGCAGTCTATGGGAACTGACATGTTAATTTTGCTAGTCCCCACTTGGCTGGCTTATCTTCTAGTTATTGGCCTTAAAATGGGGGCCCAGGTCCCACCCTAAGGGACATATATCAATGTCACCAATTTGGAAAACACCAAAAACAAAACAAGGAGAAGTGCCTTTAAATATGCCAAATTGCTTAAGGGCCATTTCACACCACATGCAGTCCATTGCGTTTTTTATGCATCAAAAATGCATGGAAAGTTGGCTATATGGTTCTAAATGGCAGTGTTTGTTCCAGTGCGTTCTAGTTCCGCAAAAAAAGTAGAACATGCTGCATTTTACCTGCACTGGACTGTACTGGAACGCAGCAAAACGCATCATAAACGCACTGAAACGCACAGGAACACACCTAAATGCACCAAAAACGCACTGGAACACACTTGTCCTTATCTATGGTTAATAAAAAAGAGGGGTGAAAAAAAAACACTGGACTGCATCAAAAACGTACCAAAAATGCACTGGAACGCATCAAAAACGTGCATGCAGAAAAGCACCTGGAACGCATCCGGATTGCGTTTCTATGGTGTGAACTGGCCCTAGTTCACACCATAGAAACGCAGTCTGGATGCGTTCCAGGTGCTTTTCTGCATGCGCGTTTTTGACACGTTTCAGTGCATTTTTGATGCGTTTTTGATGCAGTCCAGTGTTTTTTCCCCCCTCTTTTCACTTAGGACAAGTGTGTTGCAGTGCGTCTTTGGTGCATTCCGTTGCGTTTTTGATGTGTTTTACTGTGGTCCAGTACAGTTCTGTACCTAAAAAATGCAGCATGACCAATTTTTTTTTGCCTTTCTGAAACGCACTGGAACGGACTGCAGTGGTGTGAACTATGCCATTGGCATTAATGTGATCAACTTTCTTTGCGTTTTTCATGCATCAAAAAAACGCACTGCACTGCATCCGGTGTGAACTGGATCTAAATATCATACCCGGGGGGTGTCTATAGTATGCCTGTAAAGTAGTGCATGTTTTCCATGTTTATAACAGTTCGAGAGCAAAATGACATTTCTAAAGTAAAATAATAGTCATTTAAAAGTACTCGCTGCTGTAATGAATTGCTGGTTCCTGTCAATACAGATAAAAGTCATTGAAAGTCTTTGATAACAAAAAAAAAAAGGGGAACTCTGCCGCAAATTTAAAAAAAAATGCGTGCGGTTCCCCCAAATATCCATACCAGGCCCTTCAGATCTGGAATGGATTTTAAGGGGAACTCCACCCCAAATGTAAAAAAAAAATGGCGTGGAGTCCCCCCAAAAATCCACACCAGACCCTTATCTGAGCACGCAACCTGGCCGGCCGCAGGAAAAGATGGGGGGACGAGAGAGCGGCCCCCCCTCCCTCCTGAACCGTACCAGGCCACATGCCCTCAACATGGGGAGGATGTCCCCATGTTGATGGGGACAAGGGCCTCATCCCCACAACCCTTGCCCGGTGGTTGTGGGGGTCTGCGGGCGGGGGGCTTATCGGAATCTGGAAGACCCCTTTAACAAAGGGGACCCCCAGATCCCACCCCCCCTGTATGAAATGGTAATGGGGTACAAATGTACCCCTACCATTTCACAAAGAAAGTGTCAAAAATGTTAAAAATGACAATAGCCGGTTTTTGACAATTCCTTTATTAATGTCCTCTTTTTTCTTCCATCTTCCTCTTCCATCTTCTTCTTCAATCTTCTTCTTTTCTCCATTTGGGTTTCTTCCTCCATCTTGTTCTTCATCTTCATCTTCCTCTTTCTCTTCCTCTTTATCTTCATCTTCATCTTCCTTCTGTCTTCTCGTCCGCATCTTGCTCCGGCTTCTTCTTTCTTCTTCGGCCGCTTCGTTTGAATTTGAGGTTCCCGCTGTGCGATGCTTCAGTTCTTCAGTTCTCCTCTGGGTCCGCTGCCACCCGGTGACCCTGCCCCCCTCTGACGCACATGGATTTCACGGGGACTTTCCCCGTGGTGTCAGAGGGGAGCGGAGCCACCGGGTGGCAGCGGACCAAGAGGAGAACTGAATCGTCACACAGCGGGAACCTTCAATTCAAACGGAGCGGCCGAAGAAGAAAGAAGAAGCCGGAGCAAGATGCGGACGAGAAGACCGAAGGAAGAAGGAAGATGAAGATAAAGATGAAGAGGAAGATGAAGATGAAGATGGAGGAAGAAACCCGAATGGAGAACAGAAGAAGATGGAAGAAGATGGAAGAAAAGAGAAGACATTAATAAAGGAATTGTCAAAAACCGGCTCTTGTAATTTTTTACATTTTTGACACTTTCTTTGTGAAATGGTAGGGGTACAATGTACCCCTTACCAATTCACATAGGGGGGGCCGGGATCTGGGGGTCCCCTTTGTTAAAGGGGTCTTCCAGATTCCGATAAGCCCCCCGCCTGCAGACCCCCACAACCACCGGGCAAGGGTTGTGGGGATGAGGCCCTTGTCCCCATCAACATGGGGACATCCTCCCCATGTTGAGGGCATGTGGCCTGGTACGGTTCAGGAGGGAGGGGGGCCGCTCTCTCGTCTCCCCCTCTTTTCCTGCGACCTGCCAGGTTGCGTGCTCGGATAAGGGTCTGGTGTGGATTTTTGGGGGGACTCCACGCCATTTTTTTTTAAATTTGGGGTGGAGTTCCCCTTAAAATCCATTCCAGATCTGAAGGGCCTGGTAATTGAATTTGGGGGGACCCCCACGCTTTTTTTTTTGTTTTTATCAATGACTTTCAATGACTTTTCTCTATATTGCCGGGAGCCGACAGGTTTTTTTCCTTTAGAAATGTCATTTTGCAGGCGCACTGGGAAGTTCAGAGCTGCGCCTGTTCAACTTATGCAAATTGGTTTACGTGACTTGACATTTACTAAGATTTTGCCGGCGCAGTGTCTTGGCGCAAGAAAACAAGGAAAATTCCCGTGCTGAGCACAAAAAAAACTCACGCAGCTCTAATCGTACTTGCCGGCGCAGCGGGCTGGTTTTGAAAAAGTTACTTTCTCACTCTATTTTGGGCATATTAATTATTTGGGCAGGTGTCCCTATACTTCCTCACATCACCCCACATCACCCCCATTATATTCTCACTCCCAGCTTCTTTATATTTAGATTTTAACATGCTGTGCGCCAGGTCCATAGTGGCGCACTGAACGCCTCCTCCCGTCCGCCGACAACACTATAGTAAATGGGAAATAGAGCTGCGCTACCGGCGCTAATGTTTTGTAAATACCAAAACAGCCATTGCGCGCGCAGATGCGCCGATACTCATGGCGCAAACGTTTTGTAAATCAGCCCCAGAGACTCTTTCAAGGGTTTTATTTGAATAAAACTTTCCAACAGAGGGGGTAGAGGAATGGGGAGAACTCAGGTACCTTACTTGTCAATCACGGAAACTTCCTAGGTCCAGAGGAGCGACTGTCCCTACACTGGACTCAGCCACCACCGGATAGGTCCAATCTCACTGGCCTAGCAGCCGGTGTGAAGCTCGATCAATAGAATAGTCTCTGCCACAGACTTGGTATTAGAAATTGTTCAATAAAATTGTCTCTGCCACAGACCTGTATAACCCCTCACTGGGTTAGCTCCCTCAGAAAGAACACAGCTCTCAGTGCCAGGATCTTTCAGCCGCTCCGGCAGCACTGTGAGGTAGATTTTTGGGATCCGGATGCGTCCTCCAATTGAGTCCTCAATTGCTCGGTCCCTTCCATCAGGTAAGGCGACACAGGATCATCCTAGGGATGTCACCTGTCCAGGATTCACCCGGACAGTTCGGGTTTGGAATCATGCGTCCGGGTTTCAGGCTGCCTGAAACCCGGACACATTATTTCGAATGGACTATGGCTTCCCAGCAGGGTTGCTGGCTGCAGTCTAAGCTCAGAGTGTCTGTTACACTCTTTCGCACTGCCAAAACCAACACTATCAATCCCCCTAAGGCAAATCTGGGTTCTCAGAGCACCCGCTACATCATATTTCCCCTTTACACCAGAGGCCACAGTGAGGCCCTTTCATCAGAGTCCTCTCTGCACATCAGAGTTCTCAGTGTTCCCCCTAAAATAAAGGGTTCCCAGAGGATCCCTTATGTTAGAGGCCTCAGAGTTCTCCCTTACATCAGAGTCTGCAGAGTCCCCCCTTACAGTGAAAGGGAACTTTGCGGATTCAGATGTAAAAGGGGAACTCTGTGGACTCTGATGTAAAGGAGGACTCTTTTTTTTAAAGAGGTTGTAAACCCACTTTTGCAACTTGCACCTACAGGTAAGCCTAGATTAAGGCTTACCTGTAGGTGCAAGAAATATCTCCTAAGCCTACACGGTGATATTTGCTAAAAATTACATGCATCCGTGTCTACGGCGCATGCTTGCCGTAGACAACAGCGCATTCATAGGGTTAATCCCATTCACAAATCCGGCTAAGTCCCAGCAATGCTTCGGCTTAGCCGGATTTGACGGCTCCCGCGCACATTCGCGGAGTCACGTCTTCGCCGCTCCGGCCAATCACAGCGCCGGAGCGGCGCTGTGATTGGCTGGAGCGGCGATACCCGGAAGTAACCTTCCGGCTATCGCCGCAGCGATGGGTGCGGCTGAAGAGGGAGACGAGGATGGCTTTGGGGGCCCCGATCTAAGGTAAGTGATGCATAATGAGCTATTATGCTAGTCATATTAGCTCATTATGGCTTTCTCTTACAGGTGGATTTAAAAAAATTAAATGTTTTTAGGGGTTTACAACCACTTTAACTTCACATGATTAGAAATGTTATTTAATCGCAAAATATATGTATAGTTTATACTATAAAAAAAAATTGCTGTGCACCGCTAAAGTGTTCGGGTTTGACTTGAAGAAAAAGTGGCAACCCTAGATCATCCCCGGATCAGTAGGCCCCAGTAACTCCTGGGTCTACATCTCAGTTACGAGGCCTCGGGCCAACGTGGCCCCGATGCAGGAACTGCCAACACATCCCTGAGGCCAGGGGGGCCCTCAGGTGAGGATCGAAGCAGACGACCCCCAACTCTCTCTCCCTAATGGCGTCTGTCACTTAAATACCCTCTTCCAGCATGCACAGCGGGTTCACCACACCCCCTGGGCTGCTGCTGGGAAAGAGGTACCCAATACGTCCAGCCTGTTGCCTTTCCAACCCTGACCAGCGGTGACAGCGACACCCACCGGTGGGGGGAAAATCATGCAACCAACCGAACTGAAACAGTGCCACAATTTAAATAACAATCTCTCTGGGCTAAACTAATGCCCGGACAACTAAATTTCAACATATAATGCCCACTCATTGGGAGCAGGGCGCTACAATATATTACAATTGATGCGCAATAAACGTAACTTTAGTGTATTTGGAACTGAAAGTGTGTGCTTGATAAATAAATAAACATCAAGGGAAATAAAGGATTAGAGCTACTGCCATTTTATACCTCAGGGTCTCTTGTCGTGGAATTATTGGTTGTCTGCAGAGTACACAGCCCATATTTCCTGTGCTAATTAAGCACACACTTTAGATTCATCTTTTTGCAATAATGCTATCTTTAGCTAAGTTTGCTAAGATCCACTCACCGTCCATTCGTCCCATCATTCATCCCAAAAAGGCAGCATCACACAGCTTATGTTCTCATCTTTCAGCAGACCAGCATGACTGCCAAGCCGACGCCTAATCATAGGCTTTTGTTAAACTCAAAAGATCTCAGACAGGAGGGGATTGGCTGCAGCAACCAATCCCCTCCCCCATGGGCGGGGACATCACAGGATGTCCCTTCCACACAGGAAAATGGCAATACAAGGACATCCCTTCCAACAGGAGATGCTATACATGAATCCCACTCAAGAAATATAGCTTAAAGGATTCAATACAATAATACATACAATGAATACAATAACGTATGATGGCTAAAGTTACCGTTGATAGGAATCCTCATTCTGCGCTATTCCATAGAATAACGCATATTCAGATTATACTATTATTGAATGGGGGAGGGAGGCTATCTGCAGACGCGCACTACGAATCCCAATCAATGTTGATCAGACACAGCAGAGACAAGAGCACGCATCTGCTCATAACCAATGATGTTGTTGCAGAGCGAGGACATCCCCTCCTCAACGATCGTCCATGCTAATGCACAG